>OY740773.1:26752789-27438847 GCA_963513935.1 Aphrophora alni
AGTACAGCTGGGCGCGCACTGAGCTATTGTACAAACTACCACAGGAGTTGTGCTGCTACCCCCTATTACTTCTCGCTCTAGACAAAACAGAGGTTGGTTTCTGAAGATCCTCGTAAAAAAAGGAGAATAAAATATTTGACTGAATCACGTTATTTACAACCATAAAATAGAATGTTCTGCACTCTGGAACGATTAAATATTTGAGACAATATAAAATTGTCAAGAAATGAAATACAAAAATAATTTTCAGATTAAATTAAAATTTTTAAATAAATAAAAAGCAAACAGATTGGTCAAACATTAAGAATAGGGTTTAATTTTTTCATTATTAGTAGTATAAGATATATCAGTTTGTTTTATGAAGGTAACATTTTGAAATCAGATGTCAGAATAAGGCAACTAATAATGGTTGTAATGATTTAATCCATAAATCTAGTAGTTTTCAATATTTTGATAAAATTGTGCCAGAAATAATAAATTTGTTATATATCAAATTTGTACTTTGTTTTCTAAATATCCTTGATTAATTAAATTCCAAAAATTTATTCAAAAAAGAAAGTAAGTGCCCTAAAAGAAAAATTTCCAAATATATATATATATATATATATATATATATATATATATATATATAATTTTAATCTGATGAGATAACACTAGCTCCAAACGGCACACCTTTGAGACAGAGTCTAGAGGAGTAATAAAGGTAAGATAGAAATAGAAATTGAATTTGATATATGAAAATGTGTTAGCATAAGATTTTAATTAGAATACTAGTGTTAGATCTTGTGTTATATATATTTAAGAAATTAAAAAGGGAGTTAGGGTAAAGGCAACGAAGAAACAAATCCTCTACCTTACTAACTTGTTAAATTCTTGCAAGCACAAATTAAATTAGTAGTTAAACCCCGAAAAAAGGGTCCCCTTAGTGTAAATATCGTAGGGGTAACCCTTGCGGGGGTGCGTTGCAACACACACACACACACACACATACAAGCATAGATACATATCATAATGTAGATATTCATAAAAACTTACTAGTTGGAAACTATTTTAAAACTCCAATGGTGTTTTTGCTGTTGTTTAAAAACAATCATATATATTTGCGTGGTAGACGAAGATTGTACTCCTTTTTATTGGAAGTATCATTTACCCAACTAATTAAAATTATTGATTTGTTGTTGTAATATAACATAACAATCAATTACAAAAGTAATCTCTTCCCCAGGAAGAGACCCAATTATATTGTATTGTTTATTGTAGCAGGACATTAAATAATTGATCCTTTTTGTAAATTGATGATGCTAGACGTCTGCTGGACATTTTTGTAGAGCTCAGTATCTCGTTTTTCAAATACAGCTATTTCTATTAGAGGGAAGGGAAATTCCACATTCAAAGAGATTTCTTTGTAAGTAACTTTTCTGAAAGTAACCCGTACCAGAATAGCACTTAATGAATTTTATTGTTAAATGCAATATGGAGAAGGAATAATATTAAAATTACTGTTTAATGCGAAAAGGAAATGTAAGTCGAAAACTATTTTTCAGGCCATAACACTTTTTCTAGATAATTATAACTCTAGAATGTATGTCACATAATGATCTTGATAATAAATATAAATATTAATAATGTAACAAAATCTGTCAATAAATATTTATTGTATTGTTTTAGGATATAAACGAGTACATAATGATAGTGATTTTTATCAAAATTAGACTATTTGTAAATTTTCATTGTTAGGTACTGTTTGACATTTAGTTAGTGTGACAGTTTGTTAATAATTTAGACAACTACAGTTATATTATTGTAAGTTATTGCATATATCGCTGAAGATGGCGACATTGTCTTTGAAACGCGTTTTATGTAATAAAAGTATTCGTGAGAATTTGTGTTGTAGTTTTGTTTTAATATTTTCGTGTATATAAAAAATGACTAAAAAAGATTATTTTATTGAACATTGAATATAAAATTTCAAAATATTGAAACAAGCTGGTTTATTAAATCAAGTCAATTAAATCTCTTTCACTCTCAGTTTATTTTCATCTCAAATTATTAAATAGTTTGAGCTAAAATTTAATCATTAAATCATCCACTGTAATTTTTGTGTCAATCGAACAAGCAGTTTTTGAGATAATTCTTGACATAAATACCACATTCATTAAATACAGAAACTTAAAATTATTACCATACAAAATTTGCATGAGTTTTCAATTTTGGATCTCAATTAATTTCCAAGACAAAACAAGTCTTTAACCTTTCCAGGGCCAAAAAATTGGTATATAAAAGAAATGCTATATTCGTTACAAAACCAAAAATGTCAAAAATTTGAAATTGGCTTTATTAGTTTCTTTTATTTAGATCCGTCAAGCTTATTTCACTTAGCAGTTCTCATTTATTATTATCATGATCGATGCCGGTAAACTTCCGTATAAAGATAAGAAATTCATCTCCTGAACTGATTAACTCCTCAACAAAGCTTTACTAACAGAGTTAAAAATAATATAAGATAGTACCTACTCTCAAATAGTTATTCAAACATTTAGGTTAACTAGTTTAATTACTGGAATGTTTTGTCTCATTTATTGCCTCTCTCTCTCTCTCTCTCTCTCTCTCTCTCTCTCTCTCTCTCTCTCTCTCTCTCTCTCTCTCTCTCTCTCTCTCTCTCTCTCTCTCTCTCTCTCTCTCTCTCTCTCCCTGTAATGAAATTATATTAGGATATGCTTACATTGTTATCTTTGCTATATGATATGGACACATCACCAATATTCCAAACTCGTGAATTATTGATATCATGCCAACCATTTGACACATGTTTAACATTTGAGATTAGAATGTAAAATACCTTATGCTAAAGTCCATACGAATAACTTGTCTTTTTCTTCAAGACACCTTCATAAGTAGGCTATCTCCGATATAGGTCCCGTCAATTAGAAAGACATGTGGCGATGGGCAATTCCCTCACTAAATGTTAACCATTTGTACTCACTAGAGCGAGTAAATCATTCAGAAAGGCGTACCCAATAAAAGATAAAAATACATACGATCGAGTCCAAAGATAATTGATTTTTTGTGTGGTTTAAAGTCGATAACAGTCATCACAGAGACCCATAGCCACTCTTCCTTGTTATATAATATAGAACTCTATTCAAATTCCAAAATACGAATTGAAAATGTCAAAATGTCGACCAGATATCTGTTTATATCTCTCGTGTTGTTCAGCTTTCAACACAGTAAGTTAAATAACAATTTGCATATATCAATTCTGCATCGAATGGTATAAAACCCCAATACCTTTCTACGATGACATATAGTGAAAGTATTGTAAAATAAGTCACTTCTAACCCTGACTACCCAATAAAATGTTTTTCGGAAGGAAGTGCAAATTCACCGACTCAAGTGTATCGAGTGAAACTTCTTCACATAATCGCAGCTTTTCTGGACCGCTAGACCTTTTTCTCGCAAGAGTGAATCCATCGGAGCATTTATAATACATGCTACGTTTAGAAAGCAGTGATATTTTAACTACGAGGTTCAAAAAATCTGTGTAACAACTGTTTTAGACAAACTTACATTACTGGATAAAACGCCTTGATCAATCAATACATTAAAAAAAAAAAATCATACATGGGATAAGAAACGAACTTCTTGGCATTTTTTGTTGGAGATTTTGTTATATTACATTGTTGTTGGGCTGGTTAAGTATCGACTTACTCTTTCTATAATAAGACAAGGATCTGACATTGTGGACAAGACATGTGGCGAGGGAAAACGAACAAATAATGTTCTTCTTCTTACTTACTCTCTGCGTCTTCGTCTCTTCAAATATCTCCGTCATATCTTACGACTACTAGTAGCAGTCAACTAGTTCCTAATTTCCAGAAGTCCAGCGTTGTTCACACCACTGACATCATTCTTTCCTCTCATATTCTACACTTTAACTCCTCGCTTGTCATCTGTAACATTTATGTAGTTCGGTGCATTGGAGTTTGTATGTACACGGTCACGGTTGTCTTACGAAACTGTACAACAACTACCTTAAATAATGACGTGGTGACAAGTGAAAGAGTTACCACCAAGGTCCAGGTATGTCAGTCAGAGTCAGAATCAGCTGTTTCTAATCCCTTTATGTAATTGTACCAGTTACATTTATCGTTTTATTTTATTTTTATTTCTTATGACGAATTTGAGTTTGTCGTTGTGTCTTGTATTCTTTCTCCTGGGTCTTATCTCGGTCACCCTAGGTTTAATAGAATCAGAACATAAAATTTGCCGTCTAGTTTTCATTTTGTAAATGGACACACTAAATTATTACTGAAGTCCGTCGCGTCTAGATTTAGACATCACATATTTTATGACTTGTAGTTAAAACTACCCTTGCCCCCTCCGTACAGAGCTATAAAGTAAATCTTTCAATATTTTGTAGTGTGGGCTGAATATATAACACACTTTTTGCATTAATTAATCTCTTTCAGTTACGAATTATGGAAATGGTTTTGTTATTGATAAAATTATGTATGGTAAAAAAAAAAATTCAAATTTGACGTTTCCTTAACTCCAGAAAAGTTTTTGTATAATATTCTGTATGCATGCACATCTATACAGCGGCCATCTAGTAATGTTATTTTGATTAAATAACGTAATAAGTACGTGGAAGTATTTTGATAATATCTGAAAACTATATTCTGTTTTTATTACATATGAAAATGAGGATTTCAAATTACATGGATTTTACAATTTGTTATTAAGTAACTATTGTAAATAAATTGCAAATACATTCTTTGTGAAATCCCAGTGAACTTTCTAAACATAATCAATCAATTAATTTCCAAGTCAAGCTACATTGAACTTAGTTTCTAGTAGTGGACTTGAAAATACCTTACGGCGAAACATATGTCGCTCAATAAAGCTCTTTTTTTGGAATCACACAATTGTTTCATTATTTCCTTTAATTTTAACGTATAGATATAAAACTAAAGACTAAGTGAGTTTATAAACTTAACTGTGTAATATGAAATACAGTTAATAATAACATTAAAAAATACTAATTTTGAGTCAGGTATAAATTCCTTTACAGGTAATTTGTTATATATTTATTCTTAGGCCTACAAGATATGTATTTGCATAGCGTGATAGCTACATTAAAATTTTAGACAGGAAGATAAAATTTGGTGTAGTGTGCTGATGAGAATATTAATATATATCCCATTTTAAACAGTTTTCTGTCTTTTGTGTTAAAAAAAAAATGTAATTTTGAACTCTGACCTCCCAAGGAAAAGTGTTATTGATTCGAGATTCGGGAAATCCCATTCATTAACATGAGCGCAGCGAGTGGAAGCTCCTTCACATATATACAGCTTAGAGGTCTACCGTGGTCGAGGAGCGAAGCAAGTAAAACTGTTAAGCAAGTAAAAACTATGAGATCGCGTTAAGGCCTAGCCGACGTTATGGAAGTGGTGATACAATTACAAGGTTCAGAAAACCTGTTATTAACAAACCTAACCTACTTGATAAGACTCCATGATCTACCAATATGAATTAACATTTACTACAAGCCTCAAGAAACCAACCCCATTAAATTGCTATACTACTTGTTAGCACAGTTAACAGTTAACCCTCGGAGTTACGTAAAATGAAACGACGAATAAAACAAGTTGATTTTATTTTGAAGTCATATTTGTACGTGCATGAAACACAAAGTTTCGTATAATTATTTCAAGGCGTGCATTGAATGATGAATTAGCAAACTTAGACGAGGCACGTAACTCTAAGTGCAACAGTTGGTTGGGATTTACTGCGGCATAACCCCCTGACACATGTCGTGATAATACGTCCTCAGTATTCATTACCTTACAATTTAATTCACATAGTTGTGTTGATTTTAATCTTCAAAATGACGATGTAATTTCCGATGCATTTCATGGTACCAAGAGCTCGTCGAACATTATAACGTGTACAATAACACTTACACTAACACAAATTAAAACAAATATGTGTTTCACTAGGTGTACACAATGTTCGGCGAAGTACATCAGAGTGAATAATTAAACGGATATCTTTGATGATGGAGGTAACACTGTGAAACATGTCATAATATAGAAATCGACTGAAGTCACAAGGCGAATCATCCAGGGTAATTTATTATTATAAGATATAATTTCTCTCTTTTGGACGTACATCTTTCCTAAAAATCATATAAGACCAATATGTTGATTCTATTCTCCACCATTTGTGAACTGAAAGGTGTATTTTTATCCTTTTACTGCGTTGCAAACATCTCATTAAAAACTACGAATTTCGACTTTCTCAAAATAAAGGGAATTTTGACGGTATACCTCTTCACTTCAACTGTCATGTCTTTTAACGCAATAGATCGATTTTAGTGTAACAAAAAATGATGAAAAACATTTTTTAATCTAAAATTCCTTCAAAAATCGGTTGTTTAAGCTAAGCTCTCGAGTCTTGAAACTTCCTGTCTAAATAATTTTCATAGCACAAGATCTATTACAAATAAGTAATCTGTATGTTAGGACAAATTTAAAAAATCCAATTAAGTTAACATAAGGGATTTATATAATATATACTGTAAAATAATAATATATACTCTAAGTATTTGGCTTACTTCCAGTCTCTCTTACAAAATGGTATCATTTTTGGGGAACATTCTGCTTTTAGTGTTATCATATTTTTGAATTAAAAGAGAGTTGTAAAAGTCATATGTGGGTTGAAATATAGGAATTGAATATATTGCCATTTCCATGAATTTTTATTTATGAGGGCATTGTGATTGTTAAGAGAAATTCAATAGAGTCATCAGTCTTCATTCATACAATGTTCGGAGTAGGGAGAATTTTAGACCTGAAAAGTGCACCCAGGCAAAAACTCAGAAAGGTGTCAACTTTTTTGAGGTTAATTTCCACTACAGACTTCCCGTGGATATTAAAAGCTTGTCTTGCAAAAATAAAATTTTTAAAAGGCCTTGCAATAATAATTGCTTTTATTCCTTGTCTGAATATATGGGCGTCTGAAATTGTTAATTTATTATGAAAATATATTAATACTATGCATTTATGTATAAATAAATATATTTGTACTAGCTTGTTATTTTAATATCTTGCTGTTTTATGTGTTGCCCTGTTGTTATAATTGATTTATTGTTTCGTTTACTTATATAAGGAGCCTGTTTGTAATTTAAATCGTTTAATTATGTTTCGGTATGGTGTATTTTTTGGCAGTCTGAAATGTTTTATATTAACCTTTTATAATAGACGATTTATTGTAAAAATTGTTTAGTTTGAATATCTACTTTGTATAAAAAGTCAGTTGAAAGTTGAATGTGTTGTTTGAATTTAGTTGAGTTTTTCAACGCTTGCTTATGAATGATGGTGTTTGTCAGTGGCAGGTGAGTGTGAATTAAATGAAAAATTATATTACTATCTAGTAACTTAATTTTGTTTTAAAAAACTATTATTTAAAAAAAAGTATTATATTAAGTTATCTTTTAACGCTTGTTATACAAATATAATTTGTCTACAACAAATAAAATATTTTGATTTAATTTGGATTGAATTTTAAACGATTGGAAAATCGCCATAATTTTGGGATCTCAAATATACTTTTTTCTCCAATCATTACCAAACTGATATCTTTTAATATTTTACAAAAAATATATTTTGTGAGAATTTAAAAGGAGTTCGAAAAATTCCATGATTTTTATTGCGTCAAAATTGCGGTAGGCCTATAATTTCTTTTTTTTGGACGTTAATAAAAAAAAAAGTTTCTAGTTTTAAGATCTAGGCTATATGGAAAATTCAATTTTTACGTTTTTTCTAAAACGGACAATGAAATTGTTTGGTACTGTATATTAAAAAAAAACCCCTCTAAATAGTTGTTGGGACTGACAGTTCAAAAGTACCTCTCAACTCATTTTGAAAAGCTTAAAGATATGCATCAAGTGATAGTAAGATATAAAATGAGAGAGTTTCTAGAAAAGTTATTATAATTTTTAAATCTTAAATTTAGAACAAACATTTAATTAATGGAATAGTTTTTAATTACGTTATTCTGTATTCAAGTTTATATCTATTTCTATATATTTTTACTTGTTTATTACTACATTATTTATATAAACATTGACTTTTCTCGCTTTATCTATCCAAAGGTGTAACTTGCGCGATTTTAAGATCACTTTATTTATATATCATTCTTTGAACTTTGGGTATAACTTTAGAAACTCAACACTAAATCTATTTTGGATTTAAAATAGTCAAAAGTATTTTAATAAAAATGTACCATAATTACTTATCGCAATTAGAAATAATTTACTAATCTGATATATCAATAAATGTTCTTAATGTCCTCCGTTTTGTAAAGTTAACATGTTATAAAATTCCAGAATAGTTTTTATGAATGTTTATAATGAATTTATTTATTTTATATAAAATAAAAATCTTTTGGAACGATTAAAAATATTTAAACTTCTTGCAAAGGTTTATGGTAATATTTTGGTCTTTATAACTGTGGGTGTTTTAGACAATTAAAAATAATTATATTTAATTTTTTTATCGATAACTCGGCCATACTTTGGCCAACAGAACAAATATACAAAAATCAATTTGTTTTTCGTTAAAAGGGTAAATCTTTTGTTTTTTGTAAATATTTTGTAATGTTAATGGTTTTGAGATATTTGACATTTTAAACTTCCGCCATTTTGAAAATGTGAAAAATAATATCTTACTTTTCTAGTATGTTGATAAAAGGTTACATAAATAATATGTATACAAAATCTTAATTCAATACCTTATCCTCTTCCAAAAATATAATGTTTGTATATAAATACACAGGCCTTAGACGGAAAACTAAGGGTGTCCAGAACTAAGTTCACATAAACTTTATTCTTATTATTAGCTCTAAAATCAGCTCACTTATATTTTAGCTTAAAATTTTAAATCACTCTGTATAATCAAAATCATGTATAAACCAAAATATTTTAAAACAAAAAATAGAAATGCATATTAGCACACATATACTTAGTCTACTCATACATATGTAAATAAATTGAAACAATAATATTACACAATTAGAAACATCGAAAAATATAAAAAAACTGTAGATACCTGCTTTAGATTAAAATTTGAATAATATTATCTATAGTTTTTCTTTCCAGCTGCCAGTATTTAAATTTGTGTAAAGCGTGTTTAATATTTTGCAGGTTTTTATTTATTTTGGTAAGAAATAACAAGAAGTATACAAGAAATCCCTGATTGGCCTTTGGTTTTCTCATATGCAACATTGTATGACTACGGGTGATATAATGAACGAGTTCAGTTCCATCGTTGCCACGTTGCATGAAACATATTTTTAAAACTTTGAAAATAAAGAGACACTTTAGGGGGTTACGTTTTGATCGTTGAAAAAGTAGAAAAGAGGGATCGGTTTTACTTTAATATAATTTGATTCGAATAAATAATTTCCGTGTAATTTATAATTGTAATCTTATTATATTTACTTATATTTATGAAGGAAATGAAAAATAACATGTATTCGTCTAACAAAGATTTACATATTTTCGTCCCTTATTCAATGTCTAACACTTGCTAACGTGAAGACAGTGCCTAAATCTCCTATGTACTGTTGTATGTTACAAAGTGTCCCTAAGGATAGTGAAACGCTTTTAGAAGAGGAAATTGGGACTCCACCCACTCCTCTCCCATTACAAGGAGAATTAGATTTGAAATTCCAGATTCTAAGTTCTCATTTTAGAAATACCCTTATGTGTCCATAATAGCGTTTCTTTCACTTCCAAACGAGGTCTGTTTTAAAACTACTTTTATTACATATATAAAATAAATGGTGCAGAAACTTTGCCATTCGTACATTTATTCAGAAATACAAATACATTAAAATGGTAAAGTATATTCTACTGAGCTTCTAAATCGAGACTTAGCGTTTTGTTTTCTGAGCTCGTCTCTTTTATTACTTAACCAGTATACGAAGTTAATAGAGTAAGTTTTGGTAATAACAAATAATTACGAACTTTGTTTTTTGACTAATCTTCAAGTATCATGGTTTTAGAAAATGATTTTCTACAATCTGTCGTACCATCGTCATTGTTATCTGTACGTAAGCACGATAGCGATCACAAAAATTGAGGTAGAAATATTAAGAAGGGTGTTTAGTGTGGTCATATAGAACTTTATTGGAATTCAAAAAAGTCGAATGAAAAATTTCAAAATGGCGGTGATGTCATACAGTTTTGTATTCAGACCTAGAGTGTTATTCAACTTATAACACCATAATGTAGATACAAAATTAAAGATACTCAATGCCTCCCATGCATAAAGTTAAGCCATGGCAGTCCCAAGGGATCCAGTTGGATCTACTCCCTTCTACATGTAGTCTTGGGGTAGATCCCTCTCATTCATGTCTCCTAACAGGTCTCTCTTAAACAACACTTGTTCTTTTCTGACCACTTCGCTATTACAGTATTCTAGGTTTACTGGTCTTCATTGTTTCGTATTTTTGTTCTTAAGCTGTTGACAGTTAACTTTTTGCCTTTGGACAACACCATGTAAAAGTTAGATTGTCGAAAGTATCGCTTGTACGTGAGTTCATCTCTATGTTTGTGCACACCCTATATTTGGTTGAATAAAAATGGAAATGTGTTTACATATTAACCTAAATAGAATGTATTTGATAATACAGATCGTATTAAACGTGTTGTAAGCCTTACACGATTGTAATATAAAACGAGAGACAAATATTTAAATTGGGCAACGCTATATAGGAAAACTTTACTGTATCCACTTTGCATACACACAACCTTGCAATCGTATCAAGATAGGAACATTAACTGTAGTGTAGAAAATTAAATGTTTTATTCAATTTAAACTTAACTTCGCATGTTCTGAATATCATCGTGATCATTTTTACATTTTCACTTATATTTAGCATAGTTATGTGATGAGCCAAAAAATCTTTTTGCCGATACAATGTATGAATTTTCAGGTCCCCTGAGTTTTAAAGTAGGTTTCGATTGACGTCCATATTTTGTATCTGTCGTCTGTAGTATGTGTATTTCTCTACACTTGAAACGTATACAAATTTGTTATGTATGTACGAATTTTTTGGCCATATATTGAGCAAGTTTTTGTTTTTCGGATAACATAAAATTTTCAACATAGAGGGTTTAATTGTCACAAGAAAATTATACAAAATTTTAATATTTTCATAATAAAATCTAACGTTTTTAATAAAAATGTTTTAGTCTAGAGACTAAAACGTATTCGTCATAATCTATACGCAAATTCTGATTCCTGTGTTATGGATAAAAATTGGTCATAGAGCAGTTATAAATACGTAAGTTTTTAAAATCATGTACACCAAATTTGTTTATATAGTTTAATACATTGTGTTTGGGTAATGTCAAAACCGTGTCTCAACTACAAATAAATTAATTAATAAAAAGAAAATGGTTCAGCATTAATGGAAAAACATAAAAATTGAGACATAAAAACATCAAAAACATATGTCATAAAATATTTAACAAAGAACATTGAGAATTAATATATACAACAAATAATCTAATAGTGCTGTATTATTTAAGTATTCTATACAGAATTTTCCGTTCTAAATCAAAACACATAAACTGTTAATACTGAACTATTTTAAACCGTAAATTGAGTTCTTATATGTCAAAAAAAACTTATTACTGTTGTACTATTTAAATATTTAATAGTGAACGTTTTTATATTTTCACCATATTTATGTATTTAATTGGAAACATTGAATAATTGTTATATTTCCAACAAATTACTTATTACAGCTAAAATACTATTTAAGTATTTTATATTGAACATTGAGTTTTTATAATAAAGACATAATATGGACCGTTATAATGATAATTTTGGAAGAGATGACAAATTCTTGAAAGCGGAGTGTTATCAATGTGGAAGGGGAGGGACAATGAGTTAGGTGCTGCACAGCTAAAAAAAAACAATAATAATTCGCCCAGGATTGCGCAACGCGTATTCTAGATGGCCTACACGAATTTAGTCAGACGATACAGATTGCGCAAACAATGATAGATTTCGAAACGATATGACACATTAAATAGAACCGCAGCGTCATGTGCAATTTGTCAAACGGTATTTCGATACTTATGGAGAAAAAATTGTCGATTTGTAGCATTTAAATCCAAAAAAGCACTTCCGCAATAACTTAACTCATTTCGTAAATATACATTCCACTTTCCGTCGCTTGACAGATGCTGGCATCTAGCGGCCCGCTCCTAAACCAAGCATCACCTGATACTTGAAACCAAAGTACATTTTCGCCGGTCAAGCTAGCTTCTCGATTACCGGTCCACAGTCTACATGCGATAACAACATGGTCTACACTCTTCATAACTCCGTTAGCTAAAAGTTTTTCTTTCTTCTCTCAAAATTACCGTCTTTCTAAAACATCATGTTAAATTACTAATTGTGCGCCTTAGTCTAATAATCTGGTTCAAAAATGTTAAAATTAACCATCATTTTCTCGGTACTACCTCACGTGATCTGCGACAGGATTTACCAGGTACTTCAACCTTACAGATTTTGTCATATTATAAATTTTGTTAATTTTTAAAATAATTTGTTAATTATCATGTATTCTTTAAAATATGTATTTCATGTTTTATTCAATATTCTATTTCCTTTTGAAACTAAATGATTATAAAAATTTTCTTTTCTTAAAACATCATTTACAAAATCTTGCAAAGGCACATTTTACGTTTTGAACATTTTTGTGAAATAAGTGCAAACTAGTGTTGAACATTAAATGATCAGAATATGAACATGTCAAATATAAAACAATTGAGGAAATTTCTTCTAAATCAGAAAATTTCGTTTTACAAGCTTTTGCAAAATCTTACAAGTCTTATACAAGCTTTCTTTTAAACAAAATTAAAATATATATAAATAGATTTATAATAATCTAAGAAGCTTTTAAGTACCATCTTAACGAATTTCTGTTATACAATCAATTTTCTTTAATTTTGGCAAATAATCAGATATTTCTTTAATGATGAACATTAATGCTAAAACATGTCTGATTTTGTACAGACACTAAAAGAACATGTTTTTTGCTCACAGCTAATATGCTGGTAGGACAAATAGGAGAAATTGGAGAAATAAAGAAATTCTTGTCTCACATTGCGCAAACCAACGAAACATCCTAACAAGTTTCGTCCTGTTGGCAAAACACGTTTTTTTTGTATAACGTAACTTCACATTTTCAAGTGCATAAAAGTGATGTCTTTTTCTACAGCTGACTTTACAGAACTTTAACTAACTCATTTTGTATATGTGCCTAAATTTACTTTCGCAAATATGTGTTCCTTAAGACTATTTTCTAAATGTAGACCTGTGTAGTTAATTATAAAATATATATAAAAAACAATTATTGGGTGGAGCCTGCATGCAATTTTCGGTCCTAACAACCTCCAAGAGGTTAATTTCCAAATTAAAATAATTGACGTCAATTAACAAATTTCAAAATTCTAAATTCCTTTTTTTTGTTTGTTTAAAATATATAAATTTATTTGGCCAATATAGTTTTTAAGAAATTTTTCAAACCAGTTATATTATGTATCTTTAGTTTAGTGATAAACATGTTAACTATAGATATGATCTTTGAACTTAAAATATCAAACTCTTTTATATTTTGTTAATTTCTGTAATTGTTTAAAAAGAAACTATCATCTTATAAACTAAAAAGGGGGGGATAAGTTTTTTTCTTTTTTTTGAATCTTTTGATTAAATTTTTTTTTTATTATTATACTTTTACATTAAGGGCGTATAATCTTTTTTTTTTGATTAATTATAATTCTGTGAATTATTAAGCTGTGCTCATTGTTTTTTTTGTTAAATTTTTGTAACTATAAATATACATATTAAAAGGGGGGATAAATTTTTAGAATCTGTTGATTAAATTTTTTTTTCTAAATTATTATATGTTACAATTAAGGGCTTATAACTTTTACAATTTATGATATTGTTAATCATAAGTTTTTTTTATTGATGATTTGTGTCAGGATGTCTTTTGTTGTAAATGACAAAGTCTGAAGCGCCGAAATTTCCTTCTGCTTTCAATAAACTTGAGCCTTGTTAATTACTAAATTTGTCTTTGTCTTTTTTTATTTTTTCTTTTCAAACATTGTTACCATTTTGGTTCCGCCTTTATTAAATTTAAGTCCCCTGGTAACATGTTTTTGGTAGCAGAGCGTGGTTGATTCTAGATTCTAGTGTGGTTAAATTAAATTCTAGCGTGGTTAATTTTAAATTCTGGAACCCTAGTTAATTTTCAAAATTTTGCATTGGAACTATCTAAATTTAAATTCAAAATTTTCTTTGTTAAACAAGGCTCATTTTTATGTTTTGCAGCTTTTTCAAATACTGCACAACTGTTGCTGATGAAATTTTTTTATTTAGTTTAAATATTTAAATCTCTATAAATCTATAGTCTCTTTTTTATTATTTATTTATTTTATAAACACTTACACAAAAACTTCTAAACCAATTTCGATAAAATTTTTTTTTTATTATTATTTTGTCTGCTTAAATATTTTTTTTTTATATATATATATTTACATACACTGCACACTAGTCATTCACTGAATTTGATCCAGACAGCGGGCTCATTCGGGAATTCCAAAAAAAATTTAAATAAATAATAAAACCCAAAAATAGTTAGAAACAAAAAAAAAACAAAAAAAATATTCAAAAATTTCCTTCAAAAACTTTCTCGAGTTTTCTTTCGCTTGTCTGTATTAATTCATACTTACACACACACATATACACAACAACTACACTACATATAATTCTTGAGTCTTTCTCTGGCTCTTTAATTTTTTTTTTTTTTGGGCATCTTCTTAAAAGAAATTTTTTTTAAATTACTTGGTTTATTTTTTTTTTTTTATCTATTATTATCAGCAACAGTTAAGATGGCAGTGGATTTGCTGCGATTAGTGGACCCGTTAAAGAACACGGAGCTTGCCTTTGAATTTTTTTGTTTTCGTCATCTTGAAAGGAAAATTATTTTTATTTATTTTTTTAATTTTATCATCATGGCGGTGGACTGGTTGATGCAGATGGTGGCATCTGTTTGATAGTAAATTGAAATGTTGAACACCTTTTAATAATATATCCTTGTGAGCTAAATTTTCTTTTCCAAATCATGTTTCCAAATCATGCAAAAAATTTTTTTTTTTCCAAATTATAGGGGCCCAGTTTTTGTATATAGGACGACATGGTTGGCCTGTTTGTTTTGATTAATTTGTTTGTTTGTTAGTTAGCAGGTCAACATGTTTGTTTCCTGATTTAGTTTTTTGTTAGGGTTGAGAAAACCGGAGTTGGGTTTTCCTCACTCATGGGTCACCTTTTTATATACATCTTTAATTTAGCTACACCTTTTTTTTTTACACATCTTTCTTTGTACATTTTTTTTTAGAACACTTATCTTATTTTGATGAAATTTTTTTTTTTACATAATTTTTTTTTGATTAATTTAAATTCCTTTTTTTTTTGGGGCACATGATACACATACATAAGACCTTAAGTCAAACACCACATGCCCTGCCTTGGGCACTAAAACAATTTTGACTCCCCAACGTTTCATACTGCTTTTTTGTTTATTTTTCAAATGGATTATTTGTTTAGACCCTTCAAAATTCTTTTTTCTCACGGAAATTGTTAAGAGCCGTGAATAGTTTAAATTTCTCTTCGTATGGGAGAAGAGGAATTTAAAAATAACGACGCTGAGCATGATCTGACCTAATTGGCTTCAGGAGTTTTTTTTTTATTTTTATTTATTTTTGTAATTCAATGTAAAGGTCGGCTCAGAGGATACTCCCCCCGTCTGAGTCCGGCCTTTCCTGTAAGTCCAATGTGCGATGCACATTCCCTCCCCAGTCCCCGGAGTGGTCACCTCCACTTGGTATTCCCGAGGTGCCACTCCACCCCTTTCCCCACGTACCTTAGAGTACAAAGTCAGTTCATGCACAGCAATGTCGACCTTTGCGTCACCCTTCAGCTCTTTCTGTCGGGGGCTTGACCCAATGATAGGTGGGAAGAGCTGAGACGCTATAGAAATTTCAAAATTTAATAAGTAAGTGCCGAAGGAGGCTACACCCTAGAGTGGTGATTATAAAAGCATTATGAAGCGTTGTTTCTATCAGGTGCCCTGTTTTCAAAATTTTGTAGGAGGCCCTTCTGGCCCCTTTTCTTCAGAAGCTTGTAGGAGGCCCTTCTGGCCCCTTTGCTTCAATCTTTTCTTGGAGGCCCTTCTGGCCCTTTGTCCCTTATTCAAAATTTTGCGGGAGGCCCTTCTGGCCTCCTTTCTGACTCCACCCTAACTCCGTCTTTCGGGGGGGGAGAGCTGTAGCATTTAAATCCAAAAAAGCACTTCCGCAATAACTTAACTCATTTCGTAAATATACATTCCACTTTCCGTCGCTTGACAGATGCTGGCATCTAGCGGCCCGCTCCTAAACCAAGCATCACCTGATACTTGAAACCAAAGTACATTTTCGCCGGTCAAGCTAGCTTCTCGATTACCGGTCCACAGTCTACATGCGATAACAACATGGTCTACACTCTTCATAACTCCGTTAGCTAAAAGTTTTTCTTTCTTCTCTCAAAATTACCGTCTTTCTAAAACATCATGTTAAATTACTAATTGTGCGCCTTAGTCTAATAATCTGGTTCAAAAATGTTAAAATTAACCATCATTTTCTCGGTACTACCTCACGTGATCTGCGACAGGATTTACCAGGTACTTCAACCTTACAGATTTTGTCATATTATAAATTTTGTTAATTTTTAAAATAATTTGTTAATTATCATGTATTCTTTAAAATATGTATTTCATGTTTTATTCAATATTCTATTTCCTTTTGAAACTAAATGATTATAAAAATTTTCTTTTCTTAAAACATCATTTACAAAATCTTGCAAAGGCACATTTTACGTTTTGAACATTTTTGTGAAATAAGTGCAAACTAGTGTTGAACATTAAATGATCAGAATATGAACATGTCAAATATAAAACAATTGAGGAAATTTCTTCTAAATCAGAAAATTTCGTTTTACAAGCTTTTGCAAAATCTTACAAGTCTTATACAAGCTTTCTTTTAAACAAAATTAAAATATATATAAATAGATTTATAATAATCTAAGAAGCTTTTAAGTACCATCTTAACGAATTTCTGTTATACAATCAATTTTCTTTAATTTTGGCAAATAATCAGATATTTCTTTAATGATGAACATTAATGCTAAAACATGTCTGATTTTGTACAGACACTAAAAGAACATGTTTTTTGCTCACAGCTAATATGCTGGTAGGACAAATAGGAGAAATTGGAGAAATAAAGAAATTCTTGTCTCACATTGCGCAAACCAACGAAACATCCTAACAAGTTTCGTCCTGTTGGCAAAACACGTTTTTTTTGTATAACGTAACTTCACATTTTCAAGTGCATAAAAGTGATGTCTTTTTCTACAGCTGACTTTACAGAACTTTAACTAACTCATTTTGTATATGTGCCTAAATTTACTTTCGCAAATATGTGTTCCTTAAGACTATTTTCTAAATGTAGACCTGTGTAGTTAATTATAAAATATATATAAAAAACAATTATTGGGTGGAGCCTGCATGCAATTTTCGGTCCTAACAACCTCCAAGAGGTTAATTTCCAAATTAAAATAATTGACGTCAATTAACAAATTTCAAAATTCTAAATTCCTTTTTTTTGTTTGTTTAAAATATATAAATTTATTTGGCCAATATAGTTTTTAAGAAATTTTTCAAACCAGTTATATTATGTATCTTTAGTTTAGTGATAAACATGTTAACTATAGATATGATCTTTGAACTTAAAATATCAAACTCTTTTATATTTTGTTAATTTCTGTAATTGTTTAAAAAGAAACTATCATCTTATAAACTAAAAAGGGGGGGATAAGTTTTTTTCTTTTTTTTGAATCTTTTGATTAAATTTTTTTTTTATTATTATACTTTTACATTAAGGGCGTATAATCTTTTTTTTTTGATTAATTATAATTCTGTGAATTATTAAGCTGTGCTCATTGTTTTTTTTGTTAAATTTTTGTAACTATAAATATACATATTAAAAGGGGGGATAAATTTTTAGAATCTGTTGATTAAATTTTTTTTTCTAAATTATTATATGTTACAATTAAGGGCTTATAACTTTTACAATTTATGATATTGTTAATCATAAGTTTTTTTTATTGATGATTTGTGTCAGGATGTCTTTTGTTGTAAATGACAAAGTCTGAAGCGCCGAAATTTCCTTCTGCTTTCAATAAACTTGAGCCTTGTTAATTACTAAATTTGTCTTTGTCTTTTTTTATTTTTTCTTTTCAAACATTGTTACCATTTTGGTTCCGCCTTTATTAAATTTAAGTCCCCTGGTAACAGATTGTTCACCTAAACGATTGCATAAACGGCACACACGGTGACGATATTGAGGGCAAGATAGGAATGACGTATGACGTTCCTAATGACATTCCGAGACCAGTGGTGTCAAAGCACAATGACGATAACACGAGTCAATAAATATATTATTTCACAACTATTGGTAATATTTCCAATTTAACAATTCCATTTAAAATTTAGGACAATAACGTATCTATCATTTCGATACAGGTTGGATGTCTCATGTTTAAATAAGAGACGAACATTTAATCACACACGTTGACGATGACAGATAAATGGTTAACGCCAATGCTGGTTACTGCGATAACTTTGTTGATATTTCAAATACAGGGTATGGATTACGCGCAAACAGTTAACTTGGTGGAGGATTTGACGGGTGATTTTTGGGTTGGCAACAATATTTTAAGGACATATAAAGCGGTCATAAATTTTAAAGAGTAGTATGTTACTTTAGAGAAGATTAGGGTAGGTTTCATAAGTAGATTATACTGAACATTGAAATATTATATTTATAACAAATTAACCTGTTACTGTATACTATTTATATTTAACTGAACATTGAGTATTTAGCAAATAACCTATTATGGAAATAGTATTTATTTAAATTACACTGAGTTTTGTGTTTTTACACTTACAATAAATACGGATAAATTGTACACTTACAATAAATTGTACGGATGATAGTCTAAGTCCTGTATCAATATTCTTTGAACACGTGAATTTGCAACTATAAGACTCTATTTGATAAGGAATTGAACGATGTGGGCTTCTTATTACATCAGCATGAACAATCTCAACATTGTCTGGTGTAGGAATAGTTTGCACACTACTCGGAGGTTTCTTTTTCACAGCGAAACCGGTTTCTTAAAAATTATTTTTCCATTTGTAATTGCATGTTCTGATGAAACAAGATCATGACCTCCTAAATTATAGAGTCGGCAACTCTCTCTACACGCAGATTACAAACGGTTTTATAAACAGCTTTCATGTCAAAAATACTTGACGCTCTACTCCAATTATCCTGATAACTATATGACAACAATATATCAATAAATTTTGAGCATGACTTAGAACCACAAGATCTCACAAAATTACGTTTATTTAATTACACGCGTTTCAACGACAAAGTTGCCATCCTCAGTGATACATGAGCTACAATAACTAAACTATATCTACTACTATAACTCTAAATTAATTATAGTCATGCATCACTGAGGTTGGCGATTTTTTCGTTGAAATACTATTGATTAAGCAAAAGTAATTTTTTTTGAGAACTTGTGTTCGAGTTTATTCTATCAGTATGACATCGATACCTATGCAATTTCTATTATGTTATTTGGGGGTCAATAATAGTCCAGGGGTACCAACACAAATATCAAAATTTCCCGTTTCCCTGAATCACGTTGTATATAGAGAATGAGACCGTAAAGAAGTAGAAGTTTGTTAAAACATATAAACTACAGAAATGTTGAAGCCACTTAATCTTGGGTATTATAACAGTCCAGTGCATTGTCCTTCTTCAAACAACCACTTGACTTCAACTCCTTGTCTGTAGTGGAACATCCACTTATTTATACAGTAATGAATTTACTTCCTTGTTTTATGTCATATTATATGCATTATTTGTGTAATTAATTTTGTAAAACTATGATGGGGATTAAGTATTCAAACTCTTGAACTACACAAAATTTTGTAAACAAGTACACAAACAAATAAAATCATAAATGTTTATTAAAATATAAAATACTGATAAACGACGTATGACAAAAGCGAATCGTGAGATTGTAAAATATTCACCAATTTAACTTATTATAATAATTTGGCAACAATATTTGGTTAACTATCAGTAAATCACGTTTGTTTGAAATCTCTCGATTATAATCGCCTAAAAACAAGGAAGAAAAAAAAACATAAAAAAAACATTCCTAACACTTTAATACTCTCATAGCGTCAGGGTCGGAAATGAATAAGAGCTTGTCAGGAGATACGATATAGGAAAGATGAAAGAGAAGAATCTAACCCAATACAAGAAGAAATGTGTATATTCAGCTAGAATATGCACACCAGTACTTATTATAAGTGAGCCACTGAGGGTCACCGGACATATTTGTGTTAATAAATCCTCTGGAGGTCGCATCTATTAACATTTATAATTCCACAAATCAATATTTTAATAAACTTGTAAAATAAAATAAATCATTTAAAAAAAAATCAATTTAATTGCATTAAGTGAATATTAAAGACTTTAATTAAATCAGCTGTTCGATTTTACAAATTGCTGTAAACTATAAAAATTGTTATTTTGATAGTCTAGAGCAACTGGATATGCTTGAAGTTTATCAATTAAGATGGTTTTATTATTATGGGAATTACTATAAAAATATGATCTTAACAGTTAAACACAGCAATTTTTAGAAACGGTTTTCAAATTATTTTTTCTATTACCTACATAAGTCTCTTTATTTTAATAAAGGTTAAGGTTTAGTAAATATATCTAATTAATTCTAAAACTGGATTTACGTATACAATCTAAGGGAAATTGGAATAAAATTGTGATGTCTAATGCATCATCTAATACATATCTATACACAACAAGGCTCCTTTGGACTTGGCCGACGTCAAGTATGTAGTGATATACATAAATACAAGACCCTTACGCCTACCAATACAATTTAAAATTCCCTACAATGCCCAAGAAACCAACTTTTGATCATTACATTTAGAGGATCTGGTTGTATTAGGCTACATTGTATGATAGGGCTGGGTAAGTACCATCATGATGCCCCTCAAGTTTTAAATATGACTGCTTGTGACTATAAATAAATTCTTTTATTACTGAGAACATACGAACGGTTATTTTTAAAATAATTTACTTTAAATAGCTTTGAAAAAACTTAACAATAACAAGGTATGCTTTATTATGAAAAATGTGTTGTATTGAAATTGATTCAATAAACGTTTTTAATCTATTTTAGATTTAAAAGTCTACAATGTATTTTAATATTTATAATGAATATATACTACATTTTTAAACGTTGGATGAAGAGAAACTTTGAAAATATAATAAGGCAGTAATGTTTGGCTTGCAGCCAATTACATTCCTCCCCCGTCTCACCGATAAATATTACTTCTTTATAGCTCCTGGGTCATAAATATAAAATGAAATAACTTGTTTTTTTATTTATAATGAAAGTAAACTATTTATCGTACATGTTCATTATTTTTATTTCATACAATATTTACACTAGTTTTATAAAATTTGACTACTTACTTATTGCTTCATATAAACAATTGATGAGACGACTGTATGAGTGACTCAAACTTATTACCCTCGCGATATTAGATTTATAAAAGTTAATTACAGTTATTGATATGGTTTAATCGGACAGTTACCATCATTTTGTATATACAAACTAATGAACTACGTTTCGAAAGTATATATCAACTGACGTCATTAAGTTATAAATCTAGAGCACAACAGTGAAAAACATAGATATACACTAGTAGTCTAGGGTCATGGTGGAAACTCATTATCAAATAAATTTAAAATCAGCATTTAATTACAGTGTTTCACAAAGTAGTTGACTAAAAATGTCAGTGATAACGGATATTTTGCATAAAGGGGAACCAGGTTCTTCCTCGTGTTTACAGTAGACAACTATTTTATGTAAAAACAATTGGGACACAGTTGATAAGCGAGCGTGAAAAGGTGAGGATTTCCTTAGCTATTTGTGCTCATCGTTTACAGCCCCAACGAGTGTATCGATACGGGGTATATCTTGAAACTTATTATTTTTTTTACATAAACTATATAACTTGAGGATTTTGAGGAATATCTCAAAATCGGTTGTAACTATTTTGATCAAATTTTGTTCGAGAGTATACTTTTGGAACCCAAATAAAACATAATGATCATCATTTCTCCAAAAAAATACAGGTTGGTGAGTTATCGGTAAAAAGAACAAAATATCGGAATTATGCCTTTTATAGAAAAAAGGCTTAATTTCACAAATTGTCGTTGAAATTTTAGAGAAATGCAAAGAATAATTAACAAACTCGTGTACAAAATCGCAAATAAAAACAATATTACAAATTAATATAAAAAGATAAATTTACCACGACAATCGATTACTAAAATCTCTATTTGTCGCTTCACGCTCTTGACACACTTATGAGACAATCAAAGCTACTCGTTTAAATATATAAATATATCTTTTTAAACCTCGTCCACATTCATTTTCCCGTTTTAATGACAACAGAACTAACAATTAAGTTAACTAACATTTTTCATGATGAATAGTTTTTGTTGGTTTTTATTTAGTTTTGAGATGCAAAGTTTGTACTGTTATGTGATGTTATTATATTATAAATTTAGTTACGTTACCTTATCTCTACTGCGTCATCTCCTGGTCTTCCTCACCACAGCAGTCCACCCACTGTTGTCTTGTACCCTCTTTCTTCAATTTTATATTCCCAGGATATCCTTCATACAATTTATTCACGGTTCTTTCTTTATCCATTCTTTCCAGATGTTTTAACCATCTTGGAAGTGTTCTTTTTATTTTCGTTACAACATTTTATTTACATGTAATTCAGTTTTTGGTTTGTCCCCAATTTCAGTAATTTGTTTCCTTTTTATAATGATCTATAAATATCCCTCTCCATCTTTTTATGGCTTTTGTTATAACTCGTGTTTGATATATATATATATATATATATATATATATATATATATATATATGACTACGGGTCTGATAAGACAAACAAAAGGGAAATCAAGAAATCTGTTTTTTAATGCCACTCTGTGCTGTGTGTCTTTTTTTTTCAGAAAATATCCCTTTAAATAAATAAATTTAATTAAAATTATAAGTTTTATTTAAACAGTTTATTTGATAAGAGAAATCCGTTTATTTTATAAGTTTATATTTATTGTTAAGTTTATTGTTTATGTTAAGTTGTTTTACAATAACTAAATATAAGGTTTAATCTAGGTTATCTGATGGAAATTCAGTTCATATTTAGATGGAGTTATAAATAAATGAAGATATGAGCGCAACATGTGTTGAAGAGTGTAAGCAGCTGCGTTGCTGACAATGATAACATACATTTCACTTATTTTAAGTTAGTTTTATGTTTTCATTTGTATTCAAATTGTGGCATGGAATTTTATTAGAGAAGCATACCAATGTTTATACAATTCGTAAGATATATTTCAAGACCGATCTTATACTATTATACTACGTAGTTCTTAATATTTAAATAGATATACACTTCTTCGCTCGTATCATAAATTGTCCTAAACACATCTGGAAGATTCATTAAAATCTTCTTCTTCTTCTTCTTTTTACTTCGGGTCTTCAGATTCAGTTGAGTTTAATACCAATAATATCCGATAGTAATAGTTTTTTATTTCTCTCTGGTTCAGGTTTCATGAAATTACATTCCCTTCTACAAAAGCTCAGAGACGTAAAAACGGACGACAATTTCAATATTAATACAAGGCCTTATGGTTTCTTTTGCCTTGTAGGAAATGTTAAATTGTATTGGTAGGTGAAAGGTTCTTGTATTTATGTATGTCACTATATTCTTGACTTCGGCCAAGTGCAAAGGAGCCTTGTTGTGTGTAGATATGTATATGTTAGATGATGCATTAGACATCACAATTTTAGTACAATTTCCCTTAAATTGTATATGTAAATCCATTTTAAGGACTAATTAGATAAATTTACTATCCCTTAGCCTTCATTAAAATAAATAGATTTAGGTGAGTAATAGGAAAAAAAAATTTTGACAATAATTTATAAATTTTGCTATGTTTAATTGTTAAGATTGTGATGATCGAGAGATTTCAATCGACAAAGTAAAACTAAAACGTGATTTACTGATAGTTAACCAAACATTGTTGCCGAAATATTGCAACAGGGTAAATTGGTGAATATTTCACAATCTCAAGAGTCGCTTTTGTCACAAGATGTTTAACAGTATTTTATATATAAATAAACATTTATGATTTTATTTGGTTGTATACTTGTTTACACATATTGTGTAGTTTAAGAGTTTGAACACTTAATCCCCATCTTAGCTACATAAAATTAATTACACAAATAATACATATAATATAACATAAAACAAGGAAGTAAATTCATTACTTTATAAATAAGTGGATGTTCCACTACAGACAAGGAGTTGGAGTCAAGTGGTTGTTTGAAGAAGGACAATGCACTGGACTGTTATAATACCCAAGTATAAGTGGCTTTAACATTTCTGTAATTTATATGTTTTAGCAAACTTCTACTTCTTTACTGTCTCATTTTCTATATACAACGTATATAGGAAAATGGGAAATTTTGATATTTGTGTTGGTAGCCCTGAGCTATTATTGATGCCGAATAACATAATAGAACTTGCATAAGTATTGTTGTCATAATAGGTAGAATAAAACTCGAACACTAGTTCTCACAAAAATTACGTTTATTTAATCAAACGCGTATCAACGACAAAGTCGCCATCTTCAGTGATACATAAGCTACAATAACTAAACTATAACTGTGAATTGTAGTAGTTATTATAGTTTAGTTATTGTAAATTAATTGTAATTGTAATTTATTAAGTAAATGTAATTTTGTGAGATCTTGTGTTTCTAAGCCATGCTCAAAATTTATTTATATATTGTTGTCATATAGTTATCAGGATATTTGGAGTAGCGCGTCAAGTATTTTTGCCATGAAAGCTGTTTATAAAACAACGACAGTTTGGTATCTGCGTGGAGAGAGTTTTACTGACACTATAATATAGGACGTGATGATCCTGTTCCATCAGTACATGCAATTAACACATGGAAAATTAACACATTTTTAAGAAACCGGTTTCGCTATGAAAAAGAAACCACCGATTAGTGGCGAACCATTCGTACACCAGACAATGTTGAGATTGTTCATGCTGCTGTAATAAGAAGCCCACATCGTTCAATTCCTCGTCAAATAGTGTCTTTACAGTTGCAAATATTCCAAATGGAAGACCAAAACACACACACACACACACACACACACACACGCGCGCGCGCGCTCAAACATTTACCCACAACCTTTCCACCTTGGCTTGTAGTTTATTTTATTTTCGAGTCAAGTCGAGTATTTTCCGTCCAGGTTAAGTTCAGCTCTTTTGGGAATGAACTTACAATTATTTTGTTACTCGTCTGATTTTTTGAATTTAATTTGCTGTTTAAACTCTTGCCCTGGTCGGGGAGCCTATGCGTTGCAGAAAGAACAACCCAGAACACGGGAAGTTTAGGTTGAATAATTGTCTGGCCTGGTCTTTGGGTTCCCTTCACTGAGTTCAGCAACCCGAACTCGATGGAATCCCCATATTTATTCAATTAACTTCCAGTAATTATATTTACTTTACAAGTAACCGGCTAGCTTCAACTTTAAATTAATATTAGTTTTCTACTATTGATAATCACTGGAACGTAGGATCATATACTCAAATCATCTGCAGTTTAATTAAATGAGTACTAATGAAGACATTTTATTTCAAAAAAACAGATCGAATGATTTTAATGAAATTTTATTTATTATGTAATTTGATATTTTATATTTTTTATCCAAAGCTTCTACTTTCTCTACTCTTTTGCCTAATTTGATGAAGTCGACAAAAGCGTGATTTAAAAAATAATACAAATTTTATTTGATCTCAAACACTTATATCTAACAAAATATATCACAAATCCTGCAAACAGGAAACATACATCTCATGATAAAAAACTAATAAAATTAATCACACTTAATAATTCTTCTTAAATAAATAAAATGTAATTTTCTTAAAGTTAGGCGAAGAGCAAAGCAGACTTTAAATAAAAAACAAAACAATTTTCTTTAAAATTGAGGAATCTTAAAAAAAAAATTTAATAAAATTTGCAACTTTTTTCTCAAAACGATATTACTTTAAAATTGACAAATTTTATTCATAGAAAGAAAATTATTTTAAATTGACAAATTCTACAAAACTCAGGAATTCTAAGATAATTTTTATGGAATATTTGTTTTACGGCATACCTGTGAATTATGCGGAGTTCAGAGTTCTGGGAGAATATGGATCCGGGTGACTGGTGTCTCCAGTGGTGACTTAGGGGGAGTCCAGGGCCCTGTTTCTGAATTAAGCGGAGTTGTGTCCTAGTTATCTGCTCTCTAGACGATTTAGGTGGCGAGAATCTCGTGTCCACGGCACATATTTCGATTTCCCGTTTTAATGTCTCGGCTTTATTTACTTGAACTGACTAAGGCTTTTATATTTTTTAAATCGTCTTTCTCTATGTTTTTTCTATCTTAATTTTAACTTTTATTTAACTAATTATTTTTTATTATTAATCTTCGCCCCGGCACTTTTTGAGTTCCCGGAGTCCAGTGGTTTTGTTCTATGCCCTCGGTATTGCAAAGTCTTGCAATTTGTGCTGGTAAGGGGAAAATGAAATAAAGAGATTTAACAAAAGGCTGCGTGAAAAAGGTGAAATCTCTCGATCGAGCCAGAGTCCCTCAATATTACTTTGCTCGTGAAGCCCTTAGGGTTGCTCACATTATAGATTGACTTAATTAAGCCCACCACGTAAATGACTGAAATATATACGGTGGGTACAGTTTAGGTAAGTTATTTACCGAACAGTAAGTTTGTTTTATTTGTTATTTTGATACTCTGAGTTTTGTTATCACTTTTAATAATAATATTTTAAGAAATAATAGATGTTCTTCAGAGTTTATTTTAATAAATTATATGCTCATATATAGCTTTTGTTATGTGGTGGCGCTTGTAGAGAGGGCGGTGTGCCATGGAGTGGGGAAGTTGTTCCTAATGTCTAGAAACGCACTGACGAAAGGACGGCGGAACACTAACTCACTTGCTTCCCCCACCACTAAAAAGTTATGGGAATCTGTTTGCCCGATGAAGGTCAAGCGCCACTACATACCAAATGACCTCTACGTATCAGACCGAAATTTTGTCTTTGTGAATACGAAGGATTATTGATCTAATATGATCGTAGCTGGATCGACACTTGTTCTTGTTCTCTTCTGACACTGACACTATTAGTTTATGTACGTAGGAAGTGAGAACGTATCCCTAGTCTTCTTTAGCATGCTAATCTAGCAAATAAACAAAATAAACTTTTTGTAATATATGATATAGGCATGGAGTTAATTGAGTATGGAGTCTTGTTGGAAGATGTAAAGGTTGAATCGTCTAAGATTAACACGGGTGGATCAATAGTTAGAGGACTTGTTATTAAATATTCATTAGCCCTTTCACTGTAATTGAAACCATTCCAATTAATATTTTAATTACGTATATATATTCAAATCTAAATCTTAATTATATAACTGGAACTGTTTCGAATTTAATGTATCAAATAATGTATAAATAATATTTGATGAGCAAATAACATTTTGAAAATAAATGTTTAAACTTATATTTTCCATCTTCTTTCAGAAAAATTTAAATAAGAAGCATGAATTATAAAACGTATTACATTTATAAAGGCAATATTTTATTAAACAAATTGATGTGTGCCATCGTGGTACTTACCCAGTCCAATCATACAATGCAATACAAGCAGATCAGAAGACTAGAGCTATGAATTTTTTAACATGGTTTGGGGTAGGTCTATAGAGTGTGACAATGTGAAAAGTCAGATTTTAATATAGACTCATTTAAAAGACGCGGTTAAGCCAAAGAGATAAGAGATTCAAATAATAATTTAAATTTAGTCACGTCATTCATAAAAGAAAAATGGATTTTCAAGACAACAGTATGAATTATTATGTTTAATTTTAATGTAATTTAGTTTGTTTGTTATAAAATGTAAATTATTTGTATTTTACGGCAGTGCGGTAAAATGTGTGAACAGTAACCGGAAAGAACGCTTTCGGAAGTAGGAATTTGCCTCATGGTAAAGTCAGTCTAAGTCCAGCGTTAGGAGTGACAGGTTGTTTCTAAAAATTCGATGTCCAGCGATTGAAGGGACAAGATGTGTTTTCTAAAAGTTGAGTTTACTGCTTAAAATGGACAGGTTGTGTTTTTCAAGTAATAATCCAGTGTTTGGAGAAATAAGATCGTAGAAAGAGTTTCTAGGTTCTATTAGAACAATGTACATTTGATTTTTTATCTCAAATAGAGATCGAAAGTATCTAAGAATCCATGTTTAGCGTGTTTCAAAGACAATAACGTGGGAACGTAAAAGACAATAGTTTATGTACGCGAGTTATGAATATTCTCAACAACTGGAGAAAACAACTTCTGAACGAGGGAGAATCCTCTACAAGCCGTAGAACTTCAACGTGTAGGACATCAGTTTTCCATTTGGACACAGACAATGTTTTTTTATTTAGATCGGCGTTGTGGTATAGACGCTATATATTATCTGTTTGATTAATAACCTGTATTATGTTTTAAATTAATTTTTTGTAAATGTTTATCTATTTAAAGAAAATTTAGTAGATTATTACTAGAAGAGATACAAGTAAAAAATGAAACTTTTAAATAATGAAATTAGAATCTTTTTATTTTTCTTTTAGAGCTACAAAGTTACTAAAAAATTCATAGATTAAATTCCTGTTGCAACAATTTTATTTGTAGAAGCATTTTTGAAGATAAAATTAATTAATTTGAAAGAAAGAAATAAAGGAAATATAAATTCATAATTAGTTATTGAAACTAAAAGGATAACTAGTATTTATAATATGATTTTGTGGTTAATAATATTTGTAGGATGTTTCTTTGAATGTTTAATAAATGTTTTCTTTGTAACATTTCAGCCAAAGTGTTCTCATTAAAAAACCAAAATCCACTGTAAGTACACTGTGAAAAGAACTTACGACCCCAGAGATCTTATAAATAATTAAATTCATTCTTTTTTTTAAATTGGTATGCTAAAGCAAACCTGGCGCCCTATAGTCGAGCAAATTAACAAATTAATAACATTAAAAGTAACTTCAGCTAAATTTTTGAATTGTCACAAATGTCGCTCAACGTGTGGCATTTTTGATGAACAAAAGTAACTATCATATTAATCTTAAATTCAGTCACACCCAAATTTTTGAATTGTCACAAATGGCGCCCAACGTGGGGCTTTTTAGTCGAAAGTACAGTGATTTTGGTAATGAGAACTCTTAAAATCAAGGTAAGGACTCTCTTTATAATAATAAGAAAGATTCTCTTTAAATTTTGTGTTGTGTTAAGTAAAATAAATTTAAATGGGTTTAGAAATAATAAATGTTAATAATAGTGAACAGGTTAGGGTAATGATTTTGGTAACTAAAATTTAAACTTAAAACTAAAGGTAAAAAATAATAATAATAACTAAAAATGGAGGGTACAAATAATAATAATAATCTAAGGGCTGAGCAGGTTAGGGTAATTGAACAGGTTAGGATAGATAAGAATGGGGAAAATAATGATCAAAATAAGAAAATGGAGAGTATGTTTGAGCAATTGATGAGTAAATTTGATCAGAAATTTGAACAAAGTAGCTTAGAAACAAAACAGAATAATCTAGAACTTAAACGAGATAATGACAAAAAATTTGAGTGTATAAGTAATGATATTAAACAAAGTAGATTAGAAACAAATAATAAAATTGAACAGAATAATCTAGAATTTAGGCAAGATTTGAGTAATAAGTTTGAGGAATTTAACGCCAAATTTGAACAGAATAATGTTAAACTAGATAATTTGGATAAAAAGCTAGATCAGATCAAACTAGAATTAAAACCAAATTATGTAAAATTAGAACAGAATCCTAAAATGGAAATTAATGTAATGGAAACTAATAATAAAGTAGAATTTGAATTAAGCTATTGTGAGAAAAAAGTAGAATTTGAACAGATTAATAGTGTAGAAGGTGTTTTGGTAGAAGATATTGGTAACATAGATAACAATTTAGATCAAGCAGTAGCTGAAGTAGAAATTAACAGTTTTAATGAAATAAATAACATGTCAAATGATTTGATAATAATAGAGGACAATTGTGTGAATGACTGTATTCAAGAAATTGCTAAAAAGATAAATAATGGGTTAACATGTAACAAGGTAAATCTAGAAACAACAAATAATGTTGAAATTAATATGTTTGGTGGGGTTGGAATAGGTATAATTAATTCAAAAAATAAAGTAAAAGTAAATAATCTAATAATAAAGGAATCAGCTGTTTATCTTAAAAAACGAGTTTACCATAAGAATGTAGAGTTTAAAAATTATGTAATGATAAAATTTAAGAGTATCTTTCAAACCCAAGAACAGATAATTAAAAGTTTTTGTGAAAAGAGTAGCTTTGAAAATAAATATGAAAACGTATGTATTAAAGAAGTATTTGTGATGATATGCAAAAATGGTGGGGTTAGTATTCCTAAGCAAACAGATGTTGAAATTAGGTCAGTAGATTCTAAGATGTTTGAGAGAAGGAGAAATGTAGATATGTCTGTAAGGGAGAAAGAGAAAGGTATTTTGTCAGTACTCCGAGACAATAACAAAGTGGGATCTTTTGTTAGGAAAGGGTCTGTTGTGATGAATAGGCTAGACAAACTGTCCGTGTGGACAGAAGTATTTAACGCTAGAGATATTTACAAAAATCAAATCATGTATTTTAAAATCTTTCACCAATTTGGGAACCATCGTAAAAAATATATAATTTATAATTGAGTTGTAATCAATTGAAATTTGGAATGAATAAATAAATGTAAGGACATTTTATAAACACACGGACTTGATTTTTAAAATAATTAATAAAAAGTAGTTAAGATTTTGTTAATAAGTAAGTTTAAGTTTGAAAATAAATAATTAAGAGTTATGAATACTAATAATTTGTGTGTACTGATAAATTTTGTAAGCTAAGACAGAAATATAGAAAATAATTATATGCCAAGCTAGTATGATTAAGAAGAAATAATATTTAGAAACGTTTAGGTATTTGCTAAGTGAAAGATGCAAGATTGTTAGTAAATAACCGAGTGTTGTTTATACTAAGATAAATATTGACTTTACGTGTTAAGATAAAGCAGATTGGTTCGAAGCAAAGATTCAGTTTAGTGTTGAAGAAAAAGTATTCAATATTAAGTAGGTGGATTCAATAAAATATTCAATAATGACGAGAGAAATAGAGTCTAGTTGGAGCTAAAAGGTTCACTTCTTATCAGTAGACAGATATATTGCTTCATACAGCTAGGGGAGATTGTTTATTCCTTAGTCAGGTATAAATTCCTATGCATGACATTAAGACGAGATACAGCGTGTGACAGAATTATTGTTCTGAAAATAAAAAACTTTTGACGTATAATCGAAAATTAACTTGCGTTTTCAAATAAAAAACTACTTAAATAAAGGAAAATTGGTTTTAAATAAAGTAAATAAGAACGAAAGTAGATTACTTAAATAACTTTAATAGAATTAAAAGTAAAGTTTCTAAGTAAAAAACTTAGAATAAGTTTTAAAAATAAAATTTCTTTTTGAATTTGAATAATAACATCTAGAAAGGAATACATAAACAAAAAATCGACGATGCTAGTAATAAGATTGGTAAAATAAACATTATTTCAACTTCGGATGAAACGATTTTAATGAAATTTTTTATGAATTTTAAAATTTTCTTCGTGTAGATGCATTTAAGGAGTACATGAACAATTGGGAGGAGGTAGGCGTTTGTGTAGTCAAAATAGAATGTTTTATTCGTAAGAATAAGGCATTCTGAGACTGCATAAGAGGGCGTGTTGTGAAATAGGGATGTGTTTTGGGCTTTATCTTGAATCAAGTAGGGATATTGTATTCAACCACTGCACATTTCAACGTCACAACATGTTACTCTGTGTAAGAGTCTAAAGAGCAATTAGAAGTATGCACGGTATAAAGTAGACGGTTAGAAGAACCTATGTAGGAGAGGTTAGGAAGAAAAATGCATAAGTAAGTGTGACATTATTACATAAAAAAAACTTCATGTAATAAATTTTAGACAGATGTTGATTGAAAACAAATTGTAGGATATATATATAGAAGTGATCGATCTGTATATACGAGATTAAACCGGACGTGACAAAAGGAGAGTTTTTATGGAATAAAGTTAAAAGTTCTGTAAAATTGTAAAAATGTTAATTAACTGATTAGAGTAGGTAATTAGATGTTAAATTGTAAAACGATAAGTTGTATGTTTTGATGTTTTAAAAATTAAGAATTATTTAATAATAAAATGATAAAAACTTGTTAGTTTTAAGTGATTTGTGGTTTGTGAATATGAAGAATAGTTGTTTAAAGTTTGAGAATTTATGTGAGTTTTGCCAAGACAAATAATAATTAAGTTTTTAAGTTTTTTTGATGTTAAAATAAATAATGAATGAGGGAGGTTAAGTTTTTGTTTTTTAAAGGAAGGAGTAATAAATTAAAAATAATAAGAGAGATTTTGATGAGATTTATAAATGAAATAAATAATTAACGATTTTTTAATAAATAATGTTTGAATTTAAAACACTAGATGATTGTGAGAAGTTATTTGATAAAGGTGTCTAAAGATTTTGATGAAATAAGGTGTTAGCTGGGAAAGCAATGATAATTTTTTTAATTTTTTTTTGAAGTTTTGTATACAAGTAATAGATGACTAAGGAGATTTTAATATGAAGTAATTTAAATGAAAGAATTTTTGAGTTTTATATGAAGATGATGACTTTACAGAATTGTTGAGTAAAATGGTATTTAAAATGAAGTTGTTCTGTTAAGAAACTTTTATAAAAAAGGTAGTTAGGTTGCATTAATGGTAAATTTTTAGTTTTTAAGAGGTTTTTTGAGTACTGCGATGAAATAAAGGAAATATACGACGATTTTAATGAAATAAAGGAAATATGCGACGATTTTAATGAAATAAAGGGAGATTTAAGGAATTCTGCGGATAAACGACGATTATTATGATTTTTAAAGGAAGCTACGTTGAAATAAGGAGATTATTTATGAAAGAATATAGGTAAATAATAAGGAGTTTTTTATTATGAAGAATTTGTTTGGGGATTAATGCAACTTTGATTATTAAAATATGAAAGATAAGATGGAAATAATTTTAAGATAGGATACTGAGAGACAATACAATTGTAAAGAGGTAATTTTTAAATAAATAGATGAGTTTTGTAAGTAATTTTATTTTTTTAATAATAATGATGTTATATTTTGAATTTTAGTTGAAGAAAAGAGTTTTTTGTAATTATAAAATCAGTAGTTAATATGTTATCCCAGCGAGACAAAGAGTAATTAAGAATTTGATAAAGAATAAATAGTTATTGGATTTAAACTAAAATGAATAATAATATAAGATGATAATTGAAAAGTTTTAAGGTGAATTGAAGTAATGTTGAGTAATAAGTAAATAATTTCGTAAAAATGTTAATTAAAAATGAGAGGTTTTAAAATTTTAATTATATTAAGTTGAAGGAATTATTCAGATGAATATCTAGAGTCAAAGGTAGATTTTCAAAGGATGTAGAAATGTCGTCTTGGCAAAGAGGATGAGACGAGAAAAAGTATATAGACGGCTGTCTGGGAGATAAGCTTTGAGTGACGGGATCCTGTCAACAAAAAATGTTGATGGAAAGTTTCAGCCAACGAGGTTGGAAAGGAAACTGATGATGGGTTTTATTGTATAAATAGAGATAAGACTTAGCACTAATTGATTCGTATAATATTTTTTTTAATGAGTTAATATAACGCTAACAAATTAAAATAATGAAATAGGATTTTAGCAAATAGATTTTTTAGTTTTTATAAGAAAAGAGAATCTTTCTTAAATTAAGTATACTAGGGATACTTATTTTCTTTCATGAGGTCCTAAGCTTCTGAAATGAAATGTCTTGAACATCCATTAATATTTTTTTCTCGATTTGAAATTTATATATATAAAAGCTTTGTATTCCAATACCTGTATTGAAATACAAACCTTGTGGGGTTTTGTGACAATGTGAAAAGTCAGATTTTAATATAGACTCATTTAAAAGACGCGGTTAAGCCAAAGAGATAAGAGATTCAAATAATAATTTAAATTTAGTCACGTCATTCATAAAAGAAAAATGGATTTTCAAGACAACAGTATGAATTATTATGTTTAATTTTAATGTAATTTAGTTTGTTTGTTATAAAATGTAAATTATTTGTATTTTACGGCAGTGCGGTAAAATGTGTGAACAGTAACCGGAAAGAACGCTTTCGGAAGTAGGAATTTGCCTCATGGTAAAGTCAGTCTAAGTCCAGCGTTAGGAGTGACAGGTTGTTTCTAAAAATTCGATGTCCAGCGATTGAAGGGACAAGATGTGTTTTCTAAAAGTTGAGTTTACTGCTTAAAATGGACAGGTTGTGTTTTTCAAGTAATAATCCAGTGTTTGGAGAAATAAGATCGTAGAAAGAGTTTCTAGGTTCTATTAGAACAATGTACATTTGATTTTTTATCTCAAATAGAGATCGAAAGTATCTAAGAATCCATGTTTAGCGTGTTTCAAAGACAATAACGTGGGAACGTAAAACACAATAGTTTATGTACGCGAGTTATGAATATTCTCAACAACTGGAGAAAACAACTTCTGAACGAGGGAGAATCCTCTACAAGCCGTAGAACTTCAACGTGTAGGACATCAGTTTTCCATTTGGACACAGACAATGTTTTTTTATTTAGATCGGCGTTGTGGTATAGACGCTATATATTATCTGTTTGATTAATAACCTGTATTATGTTTTAAATTAATTTTTTGTAAATGTTTATCTATTTAAAGAAAATTTAGTAGATTATTACTAGAAGAGATACAAGTAAAAAATGAAACTTTTAAATAATGAAATTAGAATCTTTTTATTTTTCTTTTAGAGCTACAAAGTTACTAAAAAATTCATAGATTAAATTCCTGTTGCAACAATTTTATTTGTAGAAGCATTTTTGAAGATAAAATTAATTAATTTGAAAGAAAGAAATAAAGGAAATATAAATTCATAATTAGTTATTGAAACTAAAAGGATAACTAGTATTTATAATATGATTTTGTGGTTAATAATATTTGTAGGATGTTTCTTTGAATGTTTAATAAATGTTTTCTTTGTAACATTTCAGCCAAAGTGTTCTCATTAAAAAACCAAAATCCACTGTAAGTACACTGTGAAAAGAACTTACGACCCCAGAGATCTTATAAATAATTAAATTCATTCTTTTTTTTAAATTGGTATGCTAAAGCAAACCTGGCGCCCTATAGTCGAGCAAATTAACAAATTAATAACATTAAAAGTAACTTCAGCTAAATTTTTGAATTGTCACAAATGTCGCTCAACGTGTGGCATTTTTGATGAACAAAAGTAACTATCATATTAATCTTAAATTCAGTCACACCCAAATTTTTGAATTGTCACAAGAGGCGTACTAAGAAAGGGGTTTGATCATGTTCAACTACAAGGGTGTTTATTATCCCTTATATATATTTGACTTATATATTTATAAGTCAAAACCTACTGACTGATCACGAAATCTCTGGAGAAGTCTTATGGAATTTTAACATGGTTTGGGATAGATCTGTAGACGCGACCTAAGAAATCGTTTTGAAAATGTTCCACACCAAGGGTGTCTTAGACCCCTAAAGCTTGTCTCTGGACCGAAGAAGCCTAGAGCTACGAGTTTTTAACATGGTTTTGGGATAGGTCTGTAGTTGCGTAATTAGAAAGGGTTTTGAAAATGATCCACTCCAAGGGTGTTTTTCACACCTAAAAGAAGTATCACATGTTTGTTATTTGTGGTTAGATTTTGATCAAAATTAGCGTATTGCTGTGGGTATAATTTATTTCCATGGCACTACCATTAGGGATGCGCTAAAAAAAATTTTTATAAAATTATCTCAACTATCCTTAGGTGAAACTTGGGCCATCAGCTAGTAATATTTATAAAATTAAAAATTTTCAACTTAATCGTTTTTGCCCCTAACTCCCCCAAAGTAAATTTTTGTTGCAGCTTTATTTTCCTATATGTGGCACAATATAAAAAATATAAAGGTAAAGTTTGAAATATGTAGAATTTATCGTCTTGTCTGTGTAGACTGGTTGCGACATCCAGACAGACAGACACGCGGATGAAATTATAAAGGTTCTTGGTTTTACCGACGAATTCTAAAAGTTGTTTAAAAAATGAGCTATTTCTACATTTTTAATTCGATTTTTCTGAATTTCAGTATGGTTTGGTAATGAGCACACTGACACAAAAGTTCATGTTCATGTTTTATTTTTATTACCGCTATCGTCTTACCTAAAGACGACAACGATGGTTGACGAACGGTATAATTTTTCTGCTTCCTAAGGTTTTGAAGAAAAGTGAAGAGCAGTCAACATTTTTATCACTACCATATTTACTCTATACTTCATGTACTTAGTAATAATTAATAAATGGATAAACTTTTATTTTCCATCTTATTTAATAAAAAATAAATTTAAAAGTATTTAATATTAAATAGTATATAATAAATAAGTATAATAAATAAGTAAATATTTTTATAGTATTTAAAAGTATTAAGTTTAAAAAGTCGATGTTTAATGAAAATAACTACGTCACTATGTTTCAATTGGCAAGGCTAGCCAACAAGCAGAATATATAATGACCTGTTGCTGTGTTTGCAGAAGTAATTTAACTGAAAATTACTCTTCTACGACTAATATTTAATTCCTTTGCAAATTTTTGTTTTATTATTTGTGGATTTAAATAGGCATTACTTAAAACATATTCTAAACTTTAAACATAAAAATACCAATGTTTCAGGTGATTTCAATGATCATACGTATTTGAGTTTTACATAAATGTTTCAACAAATAAACTTTGTGGGAATGAGCTTTCTTATATTATATTAACACAGTATATGGTGTATAGGGTAAACTTCATTCTTCAGTGGTCGTTATTGTATTTACGTAAGCACGATAGCGGCCATAAAGATTAAGATAGCCATGAAATTTAGTACCTATCTATGTACATACAAACACTTGTGAGACTCACTCATCTACAAAATTCTAACCTACTTCCAGATGAACTAGAATTTTGAAATTTTTCAAACTTTTAGTTTTTATCCTGTAATCAACGGAAAAATTTGAAATTTTAAATTTCGAGGCCGGCCTAGGGCCTAAACGCCGACACAAGCGATTCGAGTGGAAATTTTAAATTATATACACATTTACGAGACGAGTTAGCACCAAGCTGACGTCAAATAAATAATGTTATATGCAATTAACTATGAAGTTTAGAAAACCTGTGTAACAACTCTTTTAAACAATCTTATCCTATTGTATTAGACCCTTTTATCTACCAATACAATTTAATATATTCTACAAGGTCCAAGAGACCAACTTTTAGGTATTAAATTTAGAGAATCTGCTTGTATTACATAAAGCAGTAAAAATTTATAAGATTTGAGATTTATAAATAAATTACGCTCTAAAGTCTTGATCAAAAGGTTAGTTATAACAGGAGCAATACTGGTTCCTGATTTATGGATAAAGAGCAAACACATTCATGTAGTGTATGTTCGATAGTTGCCAGTTTTATTTTGCTTCTAATTTATATCTGGTGACTTTAGTAAGTGTCAGAGTTATGTGAACAAAGAGGAAATAAATAATTGATTGGACAGATGTAAAGTCATCCATCAAAGTAGGAAATGGAGGATTGTTATAACACAATGTATGCCAGGATATCGATGTAAACGAGAAATATTGTGTGCAATGAAAAAAATTCACAAAAATATATATTTTATATTTTGAAAGCTTACCTTTAAAGTAAGGGATCAATCATAAAATTATTTAATGGAATAACACTTTCTTGACTATTTTTTCTCTTGACCAAAAAATGGTCTTTAATTGAATAACACTCTCTGTTAACTATGTTTTTCTCTGTTTTTTCAAATGGTCTTTAATGGAATAACACTCTGTTAACTATGTTATTATCTGTGTTTCCAAATGGTCTTTAATGGAATAACACTCTGTTAACTATGTTTTCTCTGTACTTCCAAAAGGTCTTTATGTTTTAATCTACATTTAGTTTAGAAAATACCATATATTATTATTTTTTGTTTAAATTGAATATTATGAAGAAAAGGGAAGGATCTAAATAGATGTCGAATTATTGAATTGAGGCACTGTATCACGACTCAAAACAAAAATCGATCTTAGGAATGATGTCTCTATGTCGTCGGTAATACACAAACTGGTGGAAGATTTTCATGAAATTTGATTTATAAGCAAACAAGAAGTGCTAAAAAAAATTTTAAAAAAATCAATCCAATATTTCGTATTGTTATTATAATCCAAAACACAAAATATTCTAAAATCCAAAATTAGTAGTTCAAAACACGCCATTTACAGACTGGATATTTATCTGTTTTAAATGGCTAATAAATCCATAAAACAACTTTCGAACAAAACATGTAGAGAATTTAATTCAGGGTCATATTTTTTATAAATAAAGTCATATGAATGTTACAAAAATTTGTGTTTGTGAAGAAAGAAATAGCATTACGAAGAATATTTTTGTTCTGTCTATAAAATTTAAATGTGTAACTTCAGCATTTATATCTGTTTTGTTATTAACAAAACTGGAATATATGTAATTTGCATATGTTATCTATTCCATTTATTTACATACATTTTTTTCTGAACATCAATTCTCTATTGGTTTTGTTTCAATTTATAAGCGTTTAAATTTAGTCTTTTAACATAAATATTTTACACCAAATTAAAAAACTGTATATTTCGACAACTATTTTCGTGTGTATAATACCAGTATCCTAAAAAAAAATAAATGGAATTTTTATTGTATGACCTATTTTATTCAGTCATTTTTAATACAGATTTATCATTTTCTTCCTTAATTTGGGTCTGTTTTAGATTAGTTCCTTTAAACTGCCTGGATTCTTTAACTTTAAACTAAATAAATCAGTGGTTCAGTTATCTAATTAATGGTTCTTTATTATTTAATACACCTTGACTATTTCTCTTAGTTCTCTTATACACTAACAACAAATATTTTAATCACCTTAACTACTAAGAATCCAGAATGACTATCTATTGCAACTAATAGAATGGATTATACGATAATGTTTATAATGACTTGTATATGAAATAAGTACAAGTTTTATACTCGAAAATTGCTCACCCTGATTGCATTCTTGTGGATTCTCGTCCAAAGTCTCAACACTCCTAGGAAGCTCTTACTCGCCAAGTCCGTCTGGTAATCTTAAATACTTCTTGCACACCGTCCCTTGATCAATCAATCTTTGCCCACTGACCAAGTTTCCACCCACCTAAGGGTTTATATATTGTAGCGTCAATGACGTTCTGCTTTACTTGCAAGGTGAGTAATTTCATCACTTTTCCAGGTATGTCACAATAATTGTCGTCATACTGGTTTCATAAAAAGAACTTAGACTACATTCCTAGCTAAAATTATCCTAATTCCTAACAGGTCCAAACATGGCCTCAAATCACTATTGAAGCAGAATTCTGGACGAAATATTTCTCTAGCCGAAACTCAGAAACAATGCGTTCTCGGAGAAATGTGTTTTTATAAAGGTTTTTCTTATTTTTACCCTTAGAGTTACTTTCCGAAGTATTGTGTACTTTTGAATATTTAATAGTTTATGCTAAGAATTATCAAAAGTTGGTTCTTAATTATGTCAAATTTACGAGTAGATCACTAGTGTGTGTCTATGGTTAGTCGAAGAAAACATTCTACTTATTTGTGTACATTATTCTGACACTCTTAACATTATCTGAACTTCTACTGAAGGATTTCTGTTTAACTCCATTTTTAAAAGCTGTTACGCAACTTACTTCTTTGTTCTGTAGGGAAGTCGTCTTATATAAACTAAAATAACTTCCCCTTCCTGCTTCCTTCAAGCTCCGCCCTCTTCTGTGATCAATTGACCCCTGCTGTTATACTATTTGTTAGTTTCAGTAGATTGGTGTTTCAGATAAACTTTATGCAATAACGTTACATTTTTAAACGTTACGTCTGATTGATTATTTATTTAATCGTTTATTATATATTTTTATTTTTATTTTACTGTGAACATTTATTTTAAAATTGTTAAGAGTCATAGGGATTTAACTAATCACAGAAGAGGGCAAAGCTTATAGGCAGAGAAAAGTTTAGGCTTATTTTACGTTTTATACATGTCGAAGCAGTAAGTAACAACTTTTGAAAATCCAGTTAATTTAAAACCCAACAGAGATCAAAGACAATGTTATGAGTGACACAATAATCTATTCAAATTAGTTATATACGTTCTATCAGAAACATAATAATAATCTAGACACGTTATCTTATTTTTTTAAATAAACCACGTTTCACTTAGCAATTTAAAACGTAGCGTAACTACAAGGCTTAGAACTAAGAAAGTACACGCATAGAATTAAGCACTCTAATAAACGCATCAGTGATGTAAATTAACAATTTGTTTTTAGTCCCGCAGACCTTAAATTTTACATACAAGATCTGTCTCTCTCTAATTCTCTCATTTATCTAACCCAAATAAACCCTGCAGCAGTTTTAAAGTGTAATTACAGTCTTCTCTACTCCGGTGTAATTTGTGTTTTGTACATTACTCTAGTGTAGATATTCTACAGATATTTCTACAAACTTAACCAGTATACAACTTAAAGTTCACGTGTATTTACGAAGGTTTCATGTTTTGCACATAAAATATATTTACACACTGGTCCTAGACAACGTAAAATTTTAATATTCTATTGTGTTGTAAGCATATTGGTAAATGCTTACTGTCTAGTCAAGAGTTGTGCAATGAATGAGTATGTATTCTTATTAAGTAGTTGGTTAATTTTAACGTGTATGGGTATTTGGTTTATTTGTACGTGTATGGGTAATTAGTTGGTTACTTTTCACGTAAATGGGTAAGTATTTGGTTTATTTTTACATGTAAGGGTAATTAGTTGGTTAATTTTTACGTGTATTGGTAAATATTTGGTTTATTTTTACGTGTATGGGTAAGTATTTGGTTTATTTTTACTTATATCGGTAAGTAGTTGGTTATTTTCTCGTAAATGGGTAAGTAGTTAGATAATTTTTACGTGTATGGGTAATTAGTTAGTTAATTTTTACGTGTATGGGTAAGTATTTGTTTTTTTTAATGTATGGGTAAGTATTCGGTTTATTTTTACGTGTATGGGTGAGTATTTGGTTTAATTTTACATCTATGGTTAAGTAGTTGGCTAATTTTCAACAGTATGGCTAAGTAGTAGGTTAATTTTTACTAGAATAGTGAGTTAGATAATTTTAACGTGTATGGGAGTGTAGTTTGTCGATTTTTACGTGTACGGGCGAGTGGTTGGTCAAAGTATTTAATTCAATCGGTGAGTAGATGATTTATTGTTACGAGCATTTGCTACTAATTGGTTAATTTTCATTTGTTTGGTCAAATGTTCATGGTTCAATAGCATGAATAAATAATGGGTTAATATTCACTAGACTGAGAAAGCCATCATCGTCATAAATCTTACAAAGCGGATGTCATAATTGGTTAAAATCATAATATTTATGACTGATGTTTATATTCATTAAATGTTTTTATAAATCCCAAATAGAAATTGTCTTTTAATTGCAATTTGACTCTCTGCTTTCGGTTATATTTCATTCTTTTGATTCTGGTGTTGAATAAATGTTTTGCTTATTAATTTAACACATATATATTAGAAAATATGAATTTTAATTTGTCCAATTTTCATTTCACATATAGAGCGAGATTGTAAAGATATATATTCTCTCTTTTAGTCAGCATGTACTTATAGTACATGTAACCAATTAAAAAAAGTACGTATTTTCAAGTATAGGAGAATATCATTTTAAATATTTTTAGAAATGTAACCGTGTGGCCAGTCTTCGAGAAATAACTTATCCTCAACAGAAGGGTCGATGACGAACATATACACATAAACTTGTATTCTAAATGTAAACTCTCATCTCCGTAATATACAGAGAATGAAATGAAAATAATATTTTGAAAAAAAAAAAAACATTACAATAGTTAAAGGTCATGTCCAGGGAAATGTTTTAATGATTGTTCTTCTTTTTCCTAGAAATATAATATTAATATTTAATTAATGTTGAGTTTAACACGGAGTGGAGTGTAAGTGTAAATATTGACTAAAAGTTTCAAGGCAGAGTTGGTTTTGCAGTTAGTATGACATATGATTGATTTACGTGTAAAATCATTATTCCCCTGTCAAAACAAATTGTTCCTGGTGGTGATTGATTACTGAAAAAGCGAGTACATAGAATAAACTTTTGTTTCCTACTTCTAAGTATTAAAATTTATAGAAAAAATGCCAGTTACTTAGATATTTTTAGACCATCTTGATAACACATTGAGTAACGTTACACAACTCGCGTACCAAAACCTAAACAAATTTTGTATTTATTTCTTAATTATAGTAGGTTTGAGATTTAACAGTTGAAAAGTGAAATTCATAAAGTTTGTACGACCTGAACTTATGTGGCAAGAAGTATTTAGTAAACAAAAAATCATGTAAAAATAGACTTAATATGAGATCTGACTTTCCAAGTAATAAAAGACCAGCCACACAACAAGAGATCGCCCAATTCGTTATAGAGTGAAATGTAACATCTTCTATAAGAAACAAACTGACATTGAGTTAATGAGGTGTCCACTGCAACTAGACCTACTACTTGGCGCTGCGGTCTATTAGGAACTTTGGCCTCTCTGCTACAATATCTGACTTTTTCAGGCAATTAAAGACCACCCTAATCCGTTGAGACCAGGCAAACAACGAAATATTGTACAAATCGTTATAGAGTGAAATATAACATCTAAATAATATAAGAAACACACTCGTATTAAGTTATGTTGTGTCCTCCGAACTGCACCTATTACTTGGTGCTGCGGTCTTTTAACCTTTCGGTAGGCGCGCCTACTCCAGTCACATGAGCAGGCGCGTGTTGTACTTTTTACAACACACATTAAATAACGAGTTATTGCCATAGTAAGATTTTGTTATTTTTATTTACCTATTAAATTAATTTGAGATGTTATTAAAAAGTATATTTATAAATACATTTTTAAAAAATATTAATTTTTTGTGTGTATAATATAGTATTTTTTAATGTTTAGTTTCACGAGTAAGAGGTTCAATTTATCTGGAAATTTATAAATGCTTTATTTAAACGTAGTTATAGATATTTATTGCATATAAAATTACAGTTATTGCAAAATAATAAAAAAAACACCTATAAGTTACAAAAAACATATTTACACAGAGTTTTTATTTTACATGAGATCTCACTACTCATCATCTTCTTCTCCACACCTCAAACAAATGGTTTGTTTCTTTCCATGTTGTTTGCATATAAAACGAGAACACTTGTCACACTTCATAGAGGCAGACGAGTTCTTTTGTCTTCCACATAACCAGCAAGTTCCTCTTTTTTTGGTTGGAGGTTCGGTTGAAGTCGAAGCTTTCTCTTCAGGTTCTTGGTGGTAGCGCTCTAAGTACAAACAAATGTCCTTAGGTAACGATTTGATTTGCCCTCGAACTGTGAGATGCCCTTTCATTAGGCCCATAGCAAGATTTTTTTGAAAAATCCTTCTTCTTGGAGTATTTTTAGGATCATTAAAATAAAGAATAACTCTAGAATTTATGCTGGCTAGATTCATCAATATGTAAAAAATTGCTTGAGGCCATCGCCTTGTTATACGGGATACGGTATACGCTGCACACATCTTGTCACACGTGTCCACTCCACCCTTGGTCATGTTGTAATCCAGGATTATTTCTGGTTTACCGGTAGCTGGGTCAATAGTTTTAGTGTCATGCATTGATGAAACAAGTATGACTGCTTTATTGACCTTTGGAACGTGAGAAACAATTACTTTGTTATCGCTGAAACCAAAATCTGAGCTGCCCACTACTCGCTGTTTATTTGGTAAAAATGATGGTGGTATTGCCGCCTTGTTCTTCTTCAACGTGCCGATCATAGTAATTCCTTTTGCTAACATATCCTCAACAAGAGGTATACTAGTATACCAGTTGTCAGTTGTTAAGTTCTTATTTGACTTTTCGATAGGAACAACAAGTCTTTTCACTATATCCTCTGGTTTATTGGAAGCTTCGTAGAGACCGGGTGGCTGCTTGCCGCAGTAAACCTCTAAATTACTGCAGAAAAAGGTTTTGGCATCACATAGAGCAAACATTTTGATGCCATATTTGGCCGGCTTAGAGGGCATATACTGCACAAAAGAGCATCGCCCTCTGAAAGGATGCAACATTTCATCAACGGTGACTAGTTCACTAGTATTATAACTGTCAATGCAGTTTTGTACAAACGGATGTAAAAGGGACCTGATTGCAGCAAGTTTATCAACACGACAACGGGCAATCCTTGTAGCTGGATTATCAAACCTCATGCAACGCAGCAAGAATAAAAAACGTTTGTAACTCATTGCAGCTCTTACAATTTGCACGCCTGTACCATCACTAGCCCAAATGTCTTGAACATTAGCATGATTACCTTTTCTTAGTCCTACCAAATACAAAATGCCAAACAAAGCCATCAATTCAGTTCTATTAGTTGGTAAGCAATCTCTTTCTCTTCCATACTTTTCTGAAATTGTATTAATGTACAAATTAGTAAATGTTAAAATTGTGTCCAACATATCTGTATCGAAAAACTGTAGGAATGCTTCAACTTCACATTTTACACCCCGAGCTTTTGGTTTTGGCCCAGGAAACTTTTTTACAATATTTTTACAAGGTGTTTTAAACATACCTCTTAGTTCAGTTTTACACCAAATAGTTTGCAGATCCTTTCCGAGTACAAACTCTTCATCACCAGTCACCACATCACCATCTTCATCATTAATTTCCCCTTCCATTTCACTTTCATCTGAATGATCATCATTTTCTATGTTTTCATCACTTAGATCACCGTCACTTTCACATAAATCGTCATCAACAGAAATTCCATCTACGTTTTCTTCGTCTGACAACTCTTGAAGAACACGTGGAATATCAATTGACCTTAACATGTTGCTAAACCACTACCAAACAATAAAATGTTCTTCAAATAATTACTCCTAAAAAAGTAACACGAAAAGGCGCGTGTTGTAAAAAGTACAACAAAGGTGTTCTGCTTCGGCCGAATGGCGTCTGAGTACTGAACCATGACAGGCCGGAAAGTGACTTGTGGTGGAATGGTGGGGGGAGGGTTGGGGAAGGCATACATGTGGCAAACAGTTATCCCGCCTAAGCGAGAAGTGACTTGCATAAAAAAAAACACAACTGTTGTACTTTTTACAACAGCGCGCCCACCGAAAGGTTAAGAAACAGGAGCATCCTTGGTCTCATAAATCTACATACATTAAAACTCCATCTTCCACCTTCTTACTTCTACCATCATCAAATCATTTACCACACCTTCCATCCATCTTTTCCATGGTTGACTACTCATTCTTCTTCCACACTTTCTTTCATTTAATGCCTTCCTTGGTACTTTACTTTCCTTCATCAGTTAGACATACTCAAACCATCTGATCCTCCCTTTCGTAATACATATACAATTTATAATTCTTCATACATATCCTCAACTTCCTTTTTTACGCTCATCCCCATATATTGCTTTTTGTTTTGTTCAGAAATCCTCCTTAAAATGTTTCATTCATAGATATTCACTCTCTTCACATTAGCTTTGGTGCAGACCCAGGTTGCGCTTCCATAGATTATTAAGAGTCTCAATACAGTCTTGTACAGCACAGTTTGACCTTTATTTCTACAATTAATTCTGTTATTGAATACTGAGTTAATTGCAGCATATCATGTATTTCCCGCTGTGATTCGCCTTTTGAAGGTCAATATCTGTTATTACTATTGAAACTTAGATAAGTGAACTCATCCAAGTCAAAACTATTGGGTAATGTTTAGAGTGTACTGTATGCTACTTCCACATACCATTTGGGATTACTATGATTCCATAACTGTATACAGGGGTCCATTTACATCCATAACGAACATTTCTGCCGATCCTACCATCTGTTGAAATTCCTCGCTAATGTGTATCAGTCAGCTGTAGGTATTTCCCACAGGAATGAGCATAACAAATCGCATGACAATTTCAATTACCACATAAATCAATATAGTTTGATAATGGGTCATCTTGTCGTATCTAGTCTCAAAGTCCATTTGTTTTCAATGATGGTGGTAAGAAACTTCTCTACATATGGACTCCATAAACATTGAATTTTGAATATACGTAAGTAATGAAAAAGTGCGGAATATAATGTATCATTATTAGCTAATCTAATTAAGGTTTCAAAATAAATGTTTACTTTAATTTTACGTCTCCTTTAAGAGTGTAAAATATAAATGTATTACGTTTAGAAGACAATGTCTAGTGAAAAAACCTTGTGCGTAATTTATTTCTCGTTTGAAATATTTATTTCACTTGTAAAGCTAACCTACAAGCAGAATAAACAATGACCTCTAGCTATGTTTGCAGAAGTAATTTCACTGTAAATTACTTTCCAACGACGATTAACTCCCTCTTTTGAAGTGTTTTCTTTATTTTTGTGTGAACAATTCAGTTTGTTTCCATTTTACAAAAAAGTACTGTCGAGATTATGTCGATGAATCTAAGTGTAGTTATGAAATACATTATTGGTTTTGCATACACTTATCAATAACATAACGTTAAATACTTTTTTTTAACGCGAAACATGTTTGTTAGTTTTTCTTAAAATTACATGTCGATTTTACAGAAGATTTCAATATTTGGTCCTTTGTAACGGTTTTTCTGAAGTTCTTGATTAGTTTTTAATCTGCTTCGTTTGGCAATCTTTAGATACCAAGGTTAATTACCAAATAAATGGTGAGAAACATTGCACTCACCCAACACCCAAAACCATATATAAAACAATTAAAATTATTCAACACAAATTGCATCAGTTTAGTAGTAGTTAAGTTAAAGCGAAAAAAAATATGAACGCTGTATTTGAAAAGAAAATTATATATTTCAATGGAGCCTAAAATTTTTTGCTTGTACCGTAAACGCGACCTCAGGGTAAATTCTATTTCTAGCTTTTAAAAACGACAGTTAAGTTACATTTTTGTGTTCTCAAAATATTACTAAATTGTAATATTATTTTCCTGGTGATTTTTACAAGTATTTATGTTATTTAATTTTCACCATAAAAATTTGAATGAATTAGGTAAAACTAATTTTAAAAGATTACGTTTTTTTTTTTTTTTACAGTCGCGAGGTCGAAATTTTTGTTTGTTACCAGTTACTCAAAAACATATTTTCAGGTTACAATTGATCAAAAGTGTATCGAAATTAGAGTCTGTTGTGATAAAATTGTAGTGTTAGGTTTTTTCGACTGCTACCCCTAAATTTTGAGTTATCGAGGTTGAAAATCCGTGATATGGCTGAAATATGAGCCCATACCTAATTTGATTAAAAATGGTCTAGGTTAGATTAGTTTACACTTCTAAAATATTTAGCAATTTTTCTTATGACCATTGTTTGGTATATCTAAGTTTGATTCAGCACCAAAGTATAAACGATTCTTGTAAATTAAATGTTCAACAAGTTTAGAAGATTGTTGTGGTTGGACAAGTGTTCCTTAAAACGTTGTTTTAAGCTTTTTCCAGTATATATATATTTTATATCATTTTACAACTTAAAACGACAGTTAAACTCAAATATTATTTTAATTCTATATGCCAGTGTTAAAGTGTTGTGTCTATGTTTATTTTATTATAATCATATTTTGAAATCCTGATGATGTCTCTTTGATGATGAAACGGCCGTAATAAACTCTCTAAGGAAACAAAGACCATTTCTGACTCTAAATATGATATATTTATTCTTTTAATTTATAAATTATTCACAACTGTCCGGAGGCTTCATTACATAAGTATTCATTATATAATGTGACATCATCCATAAAATTTTCTCAAAAAACTATTGCTAACGATTTTATTATCTCAACATTTTCCATATCCTAAGTGTATGTAAGAAGATTATTTAACAACATATCTGTGGATGGAGACAGCACTAGTTATCATGAACTGAACAAATTGTTGAAACCATACTTAGCCTTTAATTAAGGTCCTGTGAATGCAATCATAAATATACAAAACACCTCAGGGTATCTCAAACTTTCACTGTTCTAATTTAAACACAAGTGTCAAGCCTATGTCAATTTAATAACCTTTCCCGCACGTGACATTCTCTTATGAATTCAAATTACACTCTTGTTGTTGACAACCCCTTTCACTTAATTCTCATTTGCATATCACAATGACCTTAAAACGTATATTTACTTATTAGTACAAAAAGATTGAAAACAAGTTGATGGGAGCCCTTTTTATACTTACCTAGCCCCATCATACAATGTAATTAAAGAAGGTACTATAAATATAATGCCCAAAAGTTGGTTTCTTAGGCCTTGTAGGACTGTGGGAAATGTTAAATTAATATATCAAGTAGTAGGTTTGTTTAAAACAGCTGTTACACAGGTTTTCTGAATCATATGATTGTGTATATCACTAGTGTCTTGACGTCAGCTAGGTTTTAACATGGTGTATATTAAAGTTTCCACTCTATTGACTCATGTCTGTGTCTCGGTCCAATCTGGTGTCAAAGCAGTGCATATGTGAGAGACTTCACTCACCACCGTTCTGCCGGATCTCAAAACTATACGAAAATCACATTTCGTCCAAGGTCAGAGTTAGAAATTAGATTTTTGATAATAACTTCACTATTTATCATCGTAGGTGGGAATCATTACGTGTAGAATTGAAATATACAAATGCATATCTAATTTATTGTTATATAACTTGACTTGATTAATACGAAATAAGAACAGAACTGTTTCAAATTGCCAACATTTTAAATTAGATTATTCTGAATTTTTAACAACCTATACGACCACTATTCGGAATACGACCAAACTATCACAGTTTTCTGTACAAAACTTCTTTTCCCATTATATTGTTTGACATCTACAGCGTGTTTTGTTTGGATCCTTGAAGCACAATTTAATGAAAACAGTTATAATTGATTTTGATAAAATTGAATTTTTTTCTCTAATGGGAGCTAGTACTAAATATTGTTATTAAAAAAAATATTCAAAAAGTCTCAAACGTGACGATAATGTGCTCGCATACTAAATCTGGTTAAAGTCGGTCCACGGTTCTCAGAATATTCGAAAAACAATAGATACTAAACATGATAGAAACCACTTTTTTACGCTCAGGGGACTTGAAACTGATATATCCTCTAAAACCTCGACAGCAATTTCTTAACCCATCACACAACTCTCTCTATACTATGTATATGTGGAAAGTAAACATTATAAATTTTCTTTTAAAGTAATTTACTTTTATTTCAATGCAGGTCATGCCTAAGCTTATTTAGTACTAATCTATTAATGTTTAATCTTGTCTAATTAACACTGTATATACTCTTCTCCATTGGAAAGGATTAGTAATTGATAAAACCTTTCCATTAAATTACATTTAAAGAAATTAAATTTTCTGAACAAGTTGAAAAGATTTACACACTAAATTTACATAATTCTATTCCCCCCCCCCATACAATTAGTTACTGAGTGAATTTTAAAAAGACAAAGAAACAATTCATCAAAATATTAAAGCTAGAAAATTTAGTTTTAAAATAAAGTATATTAAGATTAACAACTCTTGACTTATGAATTACACATAATCTATGACAATTTATTAATTAAATTTCTAAAACTAAGTTGGCCAACTGAAAAGAAAAAGATTAGTTTTGAACATGTATTTTAAGAAAAGTAAATTTATTTATCCATATTATATTTTAAAGAAAAGGAATTTATATTGACGTCAATAGTTTTTTTAATTTTGAATATTAACCCCTTTGGGGTCGTGAAGCCGAAAAATGCATGCGATCCCATCCAAATTTATTTTTATGTTTTGTACATATTTTACAAAAGAAAAATTACCAAATCTAGCTCATTTAACATTTAGAATTATTGCACAGAGACAGTTCAAGTTTATATATATATATATATATATATATATATATATATATATATATATTTTACTAAGGTACACTTTCAAACTAAATCGTTCATTATTTTGACTTTTCTATTTTTTTATTTATGACTTAGGAAGTCCTCAGCTTTTGCATGAACTTGAAAATCTGCTTAACTTAATTTCTTGTTCCCTCTTGCTTAAACCAGATTTTGCTGGTATGAACGAGAGAAGCCCTTACGAAGTTCGAACATGAAGAAAGACATTCGGTAACCATTCCATGGAAATATGTACATATACGGTTGATTTTATTATCGATTCATTTGATTATTCTCGCACGAAATTTTTATTGATTTTAATACTTTGGTAGTGACTATTTAATAGATAGAAAAGATCACGTGCGTGCGACTTCACATTTTTAACGATACGAACTAGACTCTACCCTTGAAGTGAATGCGAAGGTCAAGAGCAAGGTTAAAGTCGGGTGAGGTCGCCTTCAGAGCTTGTCAACCAGATCGCAGCATATGACAGACGGCCTTTTTTCAGAAATATTAAAATTAAACTGCAATGTAGATAATAAGGACGTTACACAATTTTGAATGGTTAGTTTTAATGGGAACTTAACAAGTTGATAATGGTACTTACTCAATCCCACCATGTCTTGTAATACAAGCAGATCCTCTAAAAATTGGTTTCTTGGGCCTTGTAGATGTGTCTCCACTAGCTTCGCTCGGGTATTGTCTCGACTCTAGGAGAGTTTGAAGCTGTACATTTGTAGAGAAGCCTCCAATCGCTACGCTCGTGTCAAAGTCATGAAAATAGTAATATAGACAGTTTAGAGGTGCAGAAAACTGTTTTAAACAAACTTACCCTATTTGATAACAATCCAAGATCTAACAATACAATTTAAAATATCCCACAAAGGCTTAATAAACCAACTTTTGGGCCATTACATTTAGAGGATCTGCTTATATGACATAAATTCTATAATGGGGTTGGGTAAATACTATATGATGATCATAAGCACGTTTATAAAAAACTGACAAACCTATGTGAATTAAAAAAAAATCTAACAAAAAAAATATACTATTTCCACAATATGTTAAAAGTCAAAGTTTGGTTATTGTTAAACATGATGATTTCCTTACTCTAAAACACGATAATAACAGCTATCCGCATCAACCCTCTATGAATTGATCATTTGTGTGTTTCCTCCTATGTGTGTTTCTGATAATTAATTTACACCCAATCAATGTCAGGCAAAGTGTTGTCACTATTGTTTGCGCATGCTCCATACACAATATCGTTATCTAATAGTTAGACAGAAGTAGTTCAGTCTATTGTACCAATTAGTTTAATCTATAACATTGGTCGTGATAGATTTCCATACAAACCTACTGAAATAAATTATCTTATATGGAATTAAAACAATGAACTTGAAACAATCGTCACGTATGTTTTTGAAAAGTTATGTAATTTATTAACAAAACCAACGTCTTGTTTTTTGTGAACTTATTATCCTCATTGTGTCCCTTTTGTGCCTAAAAAAGTGATTTTTTAAATGATGTCTACAATAAACTTAAAATAGGCTCTGCGTAGGTTCACATCTCTCCAAAAAATGTCGGTTCGTGAGGTGTCGGTAAAGAACTGTAATAAAATAGGTAGTTTATCAAAATTACGTTTTTTATATATTAGCGAATTAACGAATTGACATTTTTTTGACAATTTTTTTTGTACTCGTTTGGAATTGGGGGTGTGGGAAAAAATTGTGCAATCTATTTTTGCACTGTTTATTGAGTTCATTATTCTTATTTTGTTGTCTTACAAATCAGGTAAACACTGAAGCTTTTTTGACGTTTAAAAATATATGTATTACATATATATAGAAATGAGAAGATGTACGTTCCACAATAATTGTCAATTCATTTTGCATAGGGGTGTAGAAAGGCCATCGTAGTTTTGTGAACCAAAACTTTTTTCTTAAAGATTTTTAATGCAAAAGTTTTTATGAAAATATATTAATTTCAAATATATTCCCTATTAATTGTATACAAAACTAGAATAATTATTACAGCTTGAGCGAACCTTCACTTTATGGTTATTTTTAACCTAAACTGAATTTGGTCAACACAGAATTAAACACGGAGGTTTTATGAAGTCCCATTAAATTCTGCAAAAAAATACTGCTTTATCTAACGATAAATATTGTGAATGGTCCGAACTTTAGCAGCAACATTGGACAGGCATGTTTACAGAGTTATATTTAATCCCATGCACCAAATAGTTGGGAATGCATTTCGGTGACAATGATTTTTCTTGTTGTTTAAAGACGTTTCGATATTCATCGCCTTTTTTTTTTATAAACGAAGAAAATAACATTTAATAAAGACTCCTAGCCCTGGAATACAATAATAGCTTCAATGTCGGAAAAGAACAAAGTTAACAAAGAAGTTCCTGATAGGTGAGATCAAAGAGATAGTTCTAACCCAAAACTACAAGAGAAGAGTGTAGATACAGCTAGAGTGCTTCGGAATTGTCAAGCCTAATACTTCACATGAGAAGCTTTGAGAAGTTGGACGTTCGTGTGAATAGTATTCTCACAGTACAATGAAGCAACGAGATAAATAAACCACGAGATATGAACAAAAGGCCTCCATTTTGACATTTTAAATTAGATTTTTGTGAATTTCAAGAACGTTCTATATTACCACAATCTTGTCTAATTAACACTGTATATACTATTCTCCATTGGAAAGGATTAGTAATTGATAAAACCTTTCCATTAAATTACATTTATTGAAATTAAATTTTCTGGACAAGTTGAAAATATTTACAAACTAAATTTACATAATTCTATTATAGAGTTTTTCTTCAATTAATTATACATTTCTATTATATTCTATTGTTTACGCTTAATATATTTGCCATTCCATACCGTTCCATTCCTTGAAAGTAACCTACTAAATACCATCAACTGACCTCAAAACTAAGTAAAACTTTATCGAATTTTCCTTTTAATTTTAAACTGTTTGCTATTCTACTAAATTCAATCTAATGTGCTCAACTCGAAATGTAAAATTTATACACACAAAACTTACTCTTAATTATATGTACCCTAATAATTAGATTACGTAATTAGATCCACGATACGTAAAGATGAGCACGGTGACGGACGGACGGCATGTCGAAAATTATTTTTGAGGCCATGATACGTAAAAATTGGTTAAGAAACAGAAGTTGATACATTTTATGATTAACAACCCTACTTTGTATACTGGGTAACTAATCATTTTATTTCCCACAGCAATTTACTTCGGTTTTCAATTAGGTGTTCGTGGTGAATTACTATTATAATTATTTATTACTTACTTTTATTATTATTATTACTATCTTTAGTTAATTTCATAGTGGTTTGGGTTTTTTATAAATGTTAGATACAGAGTTATTTATAAGCAAAATCATCATTCCTTCTGAACTTTGGAATATTAAACTCAAATATTGTTGTTGGGCAGCTTGTGTCTTTGAAGGACTAGGAACTACTTAGCAACAAATATTAAAACAAATAAAGTAAGTTATTTTAAAACATGTATATTGCTAAACTATTTCAATTACAAATTTCGTATTTTAATGAGTGTACTCTAATGAAGTCATTGTCACTATTGAGAAAATATGAGCGTTTCAGACGCATAGTGTGGTTACCTTCTGGTTGTCCTTGCAAGTCAGGGCTGCTGAACTGAATATGGAAGGAACCTCCGCCACAATGTGCCCAATCAGTCTATAATCCTAGTGTTCTTTAACTGAGAGGTTACCTCTTCATGTTCTACTATTTCAGGTAGATTATCGCCTCGAGTTAACTGATTGTTCCCTTTTCTGTTCTTATCTTTTAATCATACATTTGTAGAGTTGTTATCTCTGCGAAAGAAACGCGGATTTTCTTACCCATAACAGTATACGTACTACGTATATGTAAAAGAAATTGAAATGGTTTTATAAATTAACGTGCTATTTATACAATATAGTTACTACCATTTCCTCATCAAATATTCAGATAGCACAGAATTTTCGACTGTTGAATTTGCTCCACTTTAAAAAAAAAAAAAAAATTTATCAAGAGAGTCAATATTTTTGATAGGGTGTTTTCTACATACGCTGAAATATGTCTTTCCACGTGTGAACCAGTAAGCCTGGGTTTAAATTATACGCAAAAAGTTTTTTTTCGTTAAAGTGTGTTTTTCTTGAATTATGTCATACTCTTAAATCTGGACGATTAATCTATTATTATAAATTTTTAATATATTCTTCCTTAATTCAGTTGTGTGTTACGTAAAGTCCTAAAAGTCCCACTCCCTATTATTATTTTTTTATTAATGGAAATAGACAGATTTGCTTTGGGGATAGTTTAGATAACCAAAGGAGGAGTTTTTTGAAGTATAAAAATTTTCAACCCTTACCCTGGGGGTAAGTCAAGAATTTTGAATAGCAACCCCTATTGAGTGATACCTCATTTTAAAGGTCTTTTAAAAATAAGAATAATAACGTGAACTAGAAGTCTCTAGTCCTATCCTATCTAGTCCATCCTACCCAACATAGCGACCAATGTAATTGTGAATTTACGTTAATTTTTACCGGAAATGTTATGAAATGTACAACATGCTTTTGAGTCCCGAATCTGCCAAGAAGTAAATGGTAGCCATTTCGAGGACTTAATCTGAGCTAAAAAAACGAGGTAAGGCTCCTACCATCATTTTACCAAAACAGAGCAGTTTGTGGTGTAATAAAAACAACCGGAGTTTGTAGGTTAACATTCACAATTCGATTGGTCGCTATGTTGGATATGATGAACTTAGTGACCTCTAGTTTACGTCATTATTCTTATTTTTAAAAGACCTTTAAAAAGAGGTATCACTCAATAGGGGTTGCTATTTAAAATTCTTGACTTACGGTACCCCCAAACTACCATTTTGGTAAGGGTTGAAAATGTTGATATTTCAAAAAACTCCTTCTCTGGTAATCTAAACTTTCCCTAAAGCAAATCTGTCTATTTCCATTATTTGAAGATATTAGAATAGTGCGTTAACTGTTATAGATATTACATATGTTTACTGAAGGACAAGTATAAAACAGTTTAGATTTAAACGATGAAAAATTGGAGATTTATACTTCAAATTTTGACCTTTTCCATAAATTTTAAATACGAAATGATTTTATTTTCATTTTAGCTTGAAAATGTACGGAATTAAAGTACAATAGTGGATTTTTTTTAAAATTCTAAAGAAATTTGATTAAATTTTATTTCAATTTGTTTTATGATGTACAATATGAACTATTAAAAAAAGTTGTTATGCCTTCATAGTACTTACTCATTGTACAAGCAGATTTTCTAAATGTAAAGCGCAAAAGTTAGTTTCTTGTAAGATTTTGCATTGAGTTGGTAGATCAAAGGGTTGTACCTAGTAGGGTAAGTTTGTTTAAAACAGTTGTTGCAAAGGTTTTCTGAACCTCGTAATTGTCTATATTACTACTCTTTTGACGTCAGCTAAGCCCTAACGCGCCTCGTAATTAGATTTAAAAGTTTCTACCCGTTTCTCTTGTCAGTTTCTCGGCTATGGGGTGGGGGGCTCGAATCTTTATAATAAATATATATGAAGGAGCCTCCACTCGCTACTTCGGTGACTCGGCCTACCGAATTTCACACCTTCACAGATGTCCAATTTTATGGGAAGATTATGTTTCGAAATTATATTATTGACAATAAATTCCCTATTTTCTATTTTAGAATAGTTGGGGTTAGTACTTTTACGTGCAGAATTAAATCTGCACTTTTTATTTGATTTAATGTGTTATAAGTTACACAAGAGATGTGATGATAAAAATTGTATAAAAGAGCTATCATTTTGACATTTTAAATTCGATTTATTGAATTAAATGGTGTTCTATATAAACCATACAGTTACCAATACCGAATTTTATGTTTCTATCTTAATTCTTGTAGATGCTTATCGTTGACGGACAGAATGTCGAAAATAACCTTTTCATCTGCACAAGGCCCTGGGTAAGTAAAAGTTCAACTACACACAAATTTAAAGCAACATATTTATTTAACTCACAAAATAGAGTTTAGTTTATTTAAGTACATTTATTTGCAAGAACTAATTAAATATTAAAGAATAAATTAATCAATTAGCAGTTTTATAAAATATGGGTTAAACTATATTAATTTACATTTAAGTATACAGGCGTCATATGGACAGAAAACATTTTTTTAAGCTAGGTTAGTTACATTTTGTTTTGTTTTTGATATGGGTACTAGAATTATACTCAACATATTACATGCACACATATCAGGACTCTGTTCAACTTGTTACAAAAGAAATTCAGTTTTAAAATTTTCTTTGTGATGCGCTAAAAAAATCGATGTTGCGTTTTTTGCAGTTATATTTGTTTTGAGGCACTCTGCGTAAAAAAAGTAACTTTTGGATTAATTGATCAATCCAAAAGCTACTTTTTTTACACAGACTGACGGGTGTGGTGCGTGCAGCGTAAGCATGGACAGTGGTCGTGTTTGATTATATCTCGGTACATTTTTTAAAATCTTTTGGATAAATAAAATTTTTGGGGGTAGCTGCCACAGGAAAAAATACAAATTTACGATTTTCTCAAAATCGGTTCTAACTAATCCGTCAAGTTTTTTCCAAAATTATTTCTGAACAGTATATTTTTCTCTTGCTATTTTGCGTATTGATATGGGTGATTATTCTTCAAATTTAACTAAAATTCCAACGAAATTTGTAGAGCAGGTTTTGAGAAAATAAGTAATAACTGACAGCGCCATAACATTTTTTTTACCGATAACTCACGAACTAACATTTTTAGAGACATGGCAACAAATACATTTTGTTTGAGTTATGAGATTTTGAGTGCACTTTTGTAAAATTTGATCAAAATCATGTATGCTTATTTTGAGGAAATAGTAATTTTGAGTGTTTTTTGATTTTAAAAAAAAACCGTCCCTAGATATTTCCAAAATATCTCCACATACCATATTTACCAAAAATATACATACCAAAAATTTGATTAAAATCTGTCCAGATGTTAGTGCTGTAGAACACATACGTCAGACAGCATTATAAAATTTTATTTATTTTTTACTCAAGAGTTTTCAAAAGGGATATCGACATCGACTTTTTGATTGATTTACCACATAACCTCCTCTATACTACGTGTATGGGGGAAAGTTAATAGTATTTGTAAATAAAAGACAACTTTTTATTGTTTACAGAGTGTCACTACTAGAGTTTCTATTATAAATAAAAATATATTATTTTAGTGATGGAGTAGTGTATTTACGTTTAGAAAATTGTTAGACATATCTTTCAATCTCCCTTTTTTAAACTCTTGTTTGGTTATTTACTTTATAATGAGGTAGAATTTCTGAACTTAAGACATTTTATTTCAACGAGAAAGGAGTTGTGGTATTGAATAAAAAGAAACGTATGTTATCCTATGAACTTTTAATAAAAATTGGTGGATAAATATTGCACAATAAATCAGATACAACTCTTTATCCGGTCGATTTACAATATATAATAATGTTTTATTAGATGTCTTTAAGGTAATGGCTTCTCTCTTTTTAGAAATACATTCTATTATTTGATTGAAATTGAGTTTTAAAGGAAGCTGGAACATCGTATTTTTTTAAATGAAAACTAGTTTTCTTTATTATGTAATTTGTAAAAATATTTAAAAAGTAAAAGTTAGTTTTTTTACTGTAGATTTATTAGTAAAATAAAAGAGAAGTAAAACTTTAACTTTTTTTAAAATTTATTTTTTTAATTTAATTTTTTTACTTTCAGGTACGTAGCGTAGAGAAAGTTGTGTAATTGTAAAAATAATCAATGTCGAGTTTTTTGATGATATTAGTTTTGAGTTCATCCGAATCCAAAAAGTATTTTATGGAACGATGTCTGTTTAATGTAGCTGTTATAAGACAAAAAAAACCACAAATACAATTCTATCAGAACCACAACAAATCATATTGATTGCCATCTCCAAAAAATGGCGGTTTAATGTATTATCTGTAAAAAATCAAAAATGAGCCACGGAGCTGTAATAAAAGAAGCCATAAGTTCTATGGATTTCGTTCCAATTATTGTGAACTATCAACATAAATGACCTGAAACCGAGTGCAAAATCAGAAGTGAAACAATATGACAGTTCTGAATTACTGGGAAAAAGAACATAACCGCCATCTGGAAGAGGTCTATTATAATTTAATACTTTTTACACCGACCAAAGAATAGGGGTCAACCAAAGCAAGATAAGGTTCTTATTTAAATATAAAACGGTGTCCATGGTTCGTTTTTACTTTTGATTGTCAACTACCAAACTAACAGTTTGGTATGTTTTTATTTACTTGGTTTGTTTTTGCACCTTTTACTTTCTTAAGTAATAATTTTTTGAGATTAAACAATTTCCAAATTAACGGAATAATTAGTAATAATTTTATAGAATTATTTGTTGATGCAATCTTTAAGTTACAATGAAAAGTAAAAAATTTAGTACTTATTCAAAGCATTGAAAAGTCCTTTTGAAAATATACACAAAAAAAGAAGATTTTACAAAAAATTAACAGAATCTACAGCTTATAAAGATACGTTTATATATACAATAAATACATTAACAAATTATTTTAGTATTCATTTAGATAATTTAACTTAAATTTTTTTTTCTACAATCAATGAAATAGTTACATCAATATTAAAAATTATGATTCAGTTGTTTTTAGTTTTAGATTAAAAGTTGAACTCCACATTTATGACATCAGTATTGTTGTCCTCTGTGAATGTCATACCAATATAAAATAACAACATTATGAACATTACATACGTCTGGCATTAATGGACATTTAGATAACCCAACTTATAAACAATAAAACAATATTTAGATTATTTTTTTTTAGTTTTAGAATAGTGAAATATTATAAAAATATTAAAGATAATGTATTTTAAAATGAATTAATTCGTTAATAACAAACAATTATGAAAATATAAGTAAAAAGAGATCTTTTCAACATGCAATGGTTTAATACTTTTCTGAAATTAGTTTGAAACAACAATTTTTAATATAAATATCTTACCGAATGCTTGATTTTATAAATATATTTTTTGGTCGGTCAGGAATCTTTACAATTTTTTTTAAGTTAACCGCGTTTCGGCCTTATGCCATAGTCAATACAGAATAATAATTGAAAAAAACATGCCACGGAACAGCATACGCTTACAAGCAAAACAATACATTTAAAATTCTGCCCACTTGTTTCTTTAGAGTGGACTTTCTAATAAGACTGCTTAGTCATAAGAGTTTTTTTGTAGGTTTTATATTTGAACACTAGATGTGATTCTGTTTGTTTGCTTTGAGTTGCTTAAAATATAAAGGGTTTCATGTATGAATTGCATTCATTTTTTTCCATTAAAGAAGTTGATCAATGTGCTCCTGAATTTTATATTAAATTTTAAAAAATTGCTCTGATGTAACCATAATATGATACTTTAAAAATATTTTAACTATATGCAAGTTCTTTTTTATACTTAAGTAACATTTATATTATTCCATTTTTTATTATGTATGTAGCCCAACTGGATTGTAAATAATTAATAACTATTAATTACCTTATTTAGAGGTGATGAGGTCGAACAATCCTTATGTAGATATGATTACTATATCTTCTTCATATGACGCGTTTCGACTATTATTCAGTCATTATCAAATAAATATACAAAAACAAACTCATAAACAACACAAAACACACGTTCAAGAAGAAGATATAGTAATCATATCTACATAAGGATTGTTCGACCTCATCACCTCTAAATAAGGTAATTAATAGTTATTATTTATATTATATTAAGTAATATTTATATTACCAAAATAATCTGCAGATTTTGATTTGGCAGTTTCATTTTCTACGATTAAACGCCCTGCCTGTTTGCCCTATGTAATATTTTTCACAATCTCAACAAAAACCTATGTATTCCAGTTGATTTTTATTAGTCTATTGGAACATTGTTTTGGTTTTCAATAAGGTTATTGCTCTTGTTTAACAGTCTATTGTTTGAATTGTATGCCATAATATACCCATTTCTTTTTAGTGTGTTATATATTTTATTGCCAATTTCTTCTTAAAATGTGTCAACTACATATTTGGATTTGCTGCTATTGGAATTTATGAGATTATTTGATTTCTTTATGTTTGCTTTCTATATAATTTATTTATTTTATCACGGTTATATCTATTGTTTTGTGCTATATGTTTTATGGTTTCACAAATGTTTTTATTATTTGTATGTATAAAGCACAGGTGGGCAAAATTTGAAATGCAATTCTTTGTTTGTGCATGTGTGTGTTTAATGCTGAGTCTTGTTTTAAATGGTTTGTGCTGATTGATAATAGCATGAGGGTGAAACGTGTATAATTTAAAAGAATGTTAAAAATTCCTGACGGACCATTAAAAGGTATTTATAATTTGTTTACATAAATACTCGTCTCAAGACTTCTAATTTTTCGTCAAGATTTAAATTATAAGTTCATAAAAACTGTTTTAAATGTTATTGATTGAATTAAAAGAGATTATATCAATGTATAAATTAAAATAATAAATAGTTTCTTTATTTTTCGATATAATATACCTATAAATTACACACTATATTTAGAGATAATTTGGAGCTACTTTGCATAATAATACAGATAAGTCTGAATTATTATTTTAGTATTTCCTTCACAAAGAAATTTTTCACGCAAAACTCATTTAAATAGCGTGACCAGGATTTATTATTATTATCTATTTTAAAACTTCTAGGAAAAGAATCTGTTATAGGTCAAATGTATATTTATACAGGAATATACCCGCTCTTATCATTAAACCTGAAAAAAAAATAATAAACTTCACAATAAATTGAGGAACACGTTTCAAAACATGTTTTTATAAAAAAAAATAAAAATTTCCAGTTATATAATTATGTATTACTTGATGCTGTTTACATATTCTTATTGAATTAAATTTTTCTTTGGTGTTCAATAAATGTTTTTCTAAGTGAAAAAAGACACACAAATAGGTGAATTTTGTTTTTAGGATATTTTGCCTTAATTTCTTCATAGGTACCGTATGATTTATCATGTCATGATGTTGTGTAGAAAAGGTTTTTTATAGATGATTTCCAGGAGTTGTCGTGGAGTGTGAGCAGCGCCCTTTTGGTAATTCAGTGCTAAAGGGTGAAGTTGGGGTTTACAGAAGAAAAACCTATTTGTCGTAACCTCCTTGAAAAAAAGGAAAAAGGAACATACAAACAAGAACAAGAGTTCGTCAAGAGAGACACGATAGAAAACACGAGTTAGTGAGTGACCTAACCTAGACTACATGATAAAAGATGTAGATTCTACTCATAATTCTTGCCTCTAAAGGTTTGCTTATAATTTTTTTTATAGTATAGTCTAGCTTATAAATTTATACTTTTTTATCGTTTAAAGAAGAAAAATGTCTTGAAGCCATCTCTTAAATATATATATATATATATATATATATATATATATATATATATATATATATATATATATATAATAAAGACGTCTAGTTCTTAAACGGGTCGGAAGAGAACATGTTAAGTTAACTATTTAAGATGATTTAGTAAATAGCTTTAAAAATTATTATAATGATACTAACTATTTTTGATAATCTACCTACCATACAGTAGTTTTTGAAAACGATTTCTTAAAATTTAAATTATTTTAAAAAACGCGTTTCAAAGCTTTTTCCTCAATTATTCTGCCCATAACATATGAACAAATTTGCCATTCAAACGATTGACATATAGATATTTTAAAATGGCGGACAACATTGAAAAAATAAGTTACAATTAATTTTGCTAAATTTAATAATTAGGTGAACTAAATTACGATCTCGTCAAGGTCTATACAATAAACCGTTTTAAGATATGTCTAATAACTTTAAAAAAATTAACTTTAACAAATTTTAAAAATTCTGAAATCTAATTTGTTGGAAAACTGTTGTAATATATGCGTTATATAAAAAGGAGTATCATTTTGTAATAAGAAGTAGTCTTGGGTTAGATACCTTTCTTTCATGTTAGTCCTCTCTTGTCCAACTCTTATTCTCTTCCGACCCTGACGCTAATAGAGTAATTCGGAGCTTTATTTTATGTTATTTTCTTCGTTTTCATAAGTCGATTATGACCGAAAGGTTTTCCAGCTTTAAACAACAAGACAAAAAAGTAATAGAAGTTATAAACCAGAAATAATTTCTAGTCCTGCGTGCGCGTCTTCCTTTAAAATATAATAATGTTTACGATAAAATAATAATATTGCAGTTACATGTAAATTCTCTCTCGGATTATTTATACAAGTATGAAGGAATGTTATTGTTATTTTGCATGTCTGTAATCTGTTAATTATACAATAAAAATCAACTATATTATAGAAACTGGTAAGGATTAAATTAATAGTTCAACGTCAGAATATTAATGATTATTATTACGTAAGTGGATATTCACCATAATTAATTTTTATATATAAACTAATATACGACGATTGAGAGTATGAACAAATTTCCGTTATAAAATGATAAACTTAGAATATGGAAAAAGTTAAAAACACAATCATCTAACCTAGCCATAGCAGTAAAAACTAAGACTAAATAAAGACGTGATCAGAAACCTTACAAAACACTGGACTGCGATAGACGAAGAACGGCAAAGTTGATACATAAATTCATAATGCGAGTTTATGTATACTCTCGAAACTTTGTGTATTAGGTTGTATATACACAAATACTCGATAAAATCATATTAATAATACGCATAATCCTTCATTATTAAATAGTTTTAAAAGAAGAATAATGAATACACACAATTATTTAAATTGATATAAATCTTTGATCTGAAAATGTTACACACAATAAATTTATAACTTTAGTAATGTAAATGGTTTAAAATTATTAGTTTTTTTACGTTTATAATATTTTCCACAATCGTCAAATATGCGTTAAAAGATAAAATGTAATACTTAATTAAGAAAGACAACACACAAAGCTGTTTGTGAAGAGTCGATCGTGACGCGACAAATTTACACGACTATCGAATCAGCTGTTGTCTTGACACTACTGCATGTTCAAGTTAGAAATTTTTTAGCAACAAGGATGTCAAAATTTCTTTTGTTGAATTATTTACACAATCGAATGTCAATTAGTTAAACAATTGGTTAATATTACTAGGTAAATACTAAATTAATAATTTATAGGGCTGCAATTGAAAAGATTTTAAACAAAAATCAGTGTTAAGCCTATATGATACTAAAACGAAATAGTATAATAATAATAAATAAATTTCGTTTATGTAATTAATTAATATTTACTTAATGAGTGTCGCACAGCTAGTTTATGGGGCTCAGTCACGTTTGAGTGCTGAATTCAACAATAACAAAGTATGGATTGATAGATAGGATTTATAGCAACGTCGATGTTAGCGATGTGTCGAACAGGCGGCCGTGCGGAGCAGGCGCCGCTTGACCCTTGATTTAAAACAAGGGTTGATATTTCAAGTCGACTTAACACATACAGCTTCGTGTAAAAACCTAACCAACAACTAAAAAACTACGCAATAGAGAAAAAACATTGAATTGTATTACTTTAAACGGCAACTTTTATAGCACCTAAGTTAGTTATATATTTAACACACTAAAAATTCATTTGATAAAATTTGGCCTATGATCTTAAGCTCTACTAAAAAAATACATTTGTTCTATATTTTTTAATAATTAACATACTTAAGCTAGATAATAAGCTCTTCCTCCGTAACATTACGATATCCAATCGCTATAGATTTATCGTCATTTCCATTCATTATTATTTGTCAGTGTCAATTTTATATCCATCATCTTTTCTCTTCTAAATTAATTTTACATCTTGGACAATCATTGTACAAACTGAATGGATAAACTCATTCGTTTTGGAAATAATTAAAATGTATATACAAGTACGAACGCTTATAATTAAATAGAGCTTATATAAATATATTATAAATTCTTATAATAATATTATAAGTACTAATGAAAAAATTTAAGTTACAACTAACAAGCGTAATCATTGAACGTTAGAAATAAACACATGAAACAATAAATTAATAAATACATAAGTTAAGTTCGATGATAACGGAAATACATAACGCATAGGTACACCTAGTAATATAAATATATATACATTTCTAATTGAACGTTGAATATTAGAAATAAAATATTGAACTACTTTGAAAATCTATATTATAAGTCTAGGTTTTGATTGTTGCAATACTCTCTTCTCTATTCGTATGATAAAATTTTCCGTAAAATTAAAGATTGTATGTCTCACGTATATAAAGTATCGTAATAGAAACAAAAGTTTATAATAATATGTGCCATCGTGGTACTTAACCAGGTCCGTCGTATTATATAATACATGCAGAATCGCTTAAAGTAATGTCCAAACGGTTTCTTGGGCCTTGTGGGAAATGACGAATTGCATTGATAGATCGAGGGGTATTGTACGCTGTACTACGTAAATCTGTCTACTTCCGTTAACACACAGATTTTCTGAATCTTGTAATTGTGTATATTCTTACCTTCTTGAGGTAAGGTATGATATTAAAGAGCCTCCACTTGTTGCGTTCGAGTCAGTGTCTCGGTCCTGGTGGTCCTCATGCATTACTAATGTGGAGAAGTCTCTACTCACTATACTCGTGTCAGTGTCTCGGTCCTGGTGGTCCTCATGCATTACTAATGTGGAGAAGTCTCTACTCACTATACTCGTGTCAGTGTCTCGGTCCTGGTGGTCCTCATGCATTACTAATGTGGAGAAGTCTCTACTCACTATACTCATGTCAGTGTCTCGGCCCTGGTGGTCCTCAAGGCTTACTCATGTGAAGAAGTCTCTACTCACTATACTCATGTCAGTGTCTCGGCCCTGGTGGTCCTCAAGGCTTACTCATGTGAAGAAGTCTCTACTCACTATACTCGTGTCAGTGTCTCGGCCCTGGTGGTCCTCAAGGCTTACTCATGTGAAGAAGTCTCTACTCACTATACTCATGTCAGTGTCTCGGCCCTGGTGGTCCTCAAGGCTTACTCATGTGGAGAAGTCTCTACTCACTATACTCATGTCAGTGTCTCGGCCCTGGTGGTCCTCAAGGCTTACTCATGTGAAGAAGTCTCTACTCACTATACTCATGTCAGTGTCTCGGCCCTGGTGGTCCTCAAGGCTTACTCATGTGAAGAAGTCTCTACTCACTATACTCGTGTCAGTGTCTCGGCCCTGGTGGTCCTCAAGGCTTACTCATGTGAAGAAGTCTCTACTCACTATACTCGTGTCAGTGTCTCGGCCCTGGTGGTCCTCAAGGCTTACTCATGTGAAGAAGTCTCTACTCACTATACTCGTGTCAGTGTCTCGGCCCTGGTGGTCCTCAAGGCTTACTCATGTGGAGAAGTCTCTACTCACTATACTCGTGTCAGTGTCTCGGCCCTGGTGGTCCTCATGCATTACTAATGTGGAGAAGTCTCTACTCACTATACTCGTGTCAGTGTCTCGGCCCTGGTGGTCCTCAAGGCTTACTCATGTGAAGAAGTCTCTACTCACTATACTCGTGTCAGTGTCTCGGCCCTGGTGGTCCTCAAGGCTTACTCATGTGAAGAAGTCTCTACTCACTATACTCGTGTCAGTGTCTCGGCCCTGGTGGTCCTCAAGGCTTACTCATGTGAAGAAGTCTCTACTCACTATACTCGTGTCAGTGTCTCGGCCCTGGTGGTCCTCAAGGCTTACTCATGTGAAGAAGTCTCTACTCACTATACTCGTGTCAGTGTCTCGGCCCTGGTGGTCCTCAAGGCTTACTCATGTGAAGAAGTCTCTACTCACTATACTCGTGTCAGTGTCTCGGCCCTGGTGGTCCTCAAGGCTTACTCATGTGAAGAAGTCTCTACTCACTATACTCATGTCAGTGTCTCGGCCCTGGTGGTCCTCAAGGCTTACTCATGTGAAGAAGTCTCTACTCACTATACTCGTGTCAGTGTCTCAGCCCTGGTGGTCCTCAAGGCTTACTCATGTGAAGAAGTCTCTACTCACTATACTCATGTCAGTGTCTCGGCCCTGGTGGTCCTCAAGGCTTACTCATGTGAAGAAGTCTCTACTCACTATACTCATGTCAGTGTCTCGGCCCTGGTGGTCCTCAAGGCTTACTCATGTGAAGAAGTCTCTACTCACTATACTCATGTCAGTGTCTCGGCCCTGGTGGTCCTCAAGGCTTACTCATGTGAAGAAGTCTCTACTCACTATACTCATGTCAGTGTCTCGGCCCTGGTGGTCCTCAAGGCTTACTCATGTGAAGAAGTCTCTACTCACTATACTCATGTCAGTGTCTCGGCCCTGGTGGTCCTCAAGGCTTACTCATGTGAAGAAGTCTCTACTCACTATACTCATGTCAGTGTCTCGGCCCTGGTGGTCCTCAAGGCTTACTCATGTGAAGAAGTCTCTACTCACTATACTCATGTCAGTGTCTCGGCCCTGGTGGTCCTCAAGGCTTACTCATGTGAAGAAGTCTCTACTCACTATACTCATGTCAGTGTCTCGGCCCTGGTGGTCCTCAAGGCTTACTCATGTGAAGAAGTCTCTACTCACTATACTCGTGTCAGTGTCTCGGCCCTGGTGGTCCTCATGCATTACTAATGTGGAGAAGTCTCTACTCACTATACTCGTGTCAGTGTCTCGGCCCTGGTGGTCCTCAAGGCTTACTCATGTGAAGAAGTCTCTACTCACTATACTCGTGTCAGTGTCTCGGCCCTGGTGGTCCTCAAGGCTTACTCATGTGAAGAAGTCTCTACTCACTATACTCGTGTCAGTGTCTCGGCCCTGGTGGTCCTCAAGGCTTACTCATGTGAAGAAGTCTCTACTCACTATACTCGTGTCAGTGTCTCGGCCCTGGTGGTCCTCAAGGCTTACTCATGTGAAGAAGTCTCTACTCACTATACTCGTGTCAGTGTCTCAGCCCTGGTGGTCCTCAAGGCTTACTCATGTGAAGAAGTCTCTACTCACTATACTCGTGTCAGTGTCTCGGCCCTGGTGGTCCTCAAGGCTTACTCATGTGAAGAAGTCTCTACTCACTATACTCATGTCAGTGTCTCGGCCCTGGTGGTCCTCAAGGCTTACTCATGTGAAGAAGTCTCTACTCACTATACTCGTGTCAGTGTCTCAGCCCTGGTGGTCCTCAAGGCTTACTCATGTGAAGAAGTCTCTACTCACTATACTCATGTCAGTGTCTCGGCCCTGGTGGTCCTCAAGGCTTACTCATGTGAAGAAGTCTCTACTCACTATACTCATGTCAGTGTCTCGGCCCTGGTGGTCCTCAAGGCTTACTCATGTGAAGAAGTCTCTACTCACTATACTCATGTCAGTGTCTCGGCCCTGGTGGTCCTCAAGGCTTACTCATGTGAAGAAGTCTCTACTCACTATACTCATGTCAGTGTCTCGGCCCTGGTGGTCCTCAAGGCTTACTCATGTGAAGAAGTCTCTACTCACTATACTCATGTCAGTGTCTCGGCCCTGGTGGTCCTCAAGGCTTACTCATGTGAAGAAGTCTCTACTCACTATACTCATGTCAGTGTCTCGGCCCTGGTGGTCCTCAAGGCTTACTCATGTGAAGAAGTCTCTACTCACTATACTCATGTCAGTGTCTCGGCCCTGGTGGTCCTCAAGGCTTACTCATGTGAAGAAGTCTCTACTCACTATACTCATGTCAGTGTCTCGGCCCTGGTGGTCCTCAAGGCTTACTCATGTGAAGAAGTCTCTACTCACTATACTCGTGTCAGTGTCTCGGCCCTGGTGGTCCTCATGCATTACTAATGTGGAGAAGTCTCTACTCACTATACTCGTGTCAGTGTCTCGGCCCTGGTGGTCCTCAAGGCTTACTCATGTGAAGAAGTCTCTACTCACTATACTCGTGTCAGTGTCTCAGCCCTGGTGGTCCTCAAGGCTTACTCATGTGAAGAAGTCTCTACTCACTATACTCGTGTCAGTGTCTCGGCCCTGGTGGTCCTCAAGGCTTACTCATGTGAAGAAGTCTCTACTCACTATACTCATGTCAGTGTCTCGGCCCTGGTGGTCCTCAAGGCTTACTCATGTGAAGAAGTCTCTACTCACTATACTCGTGTCAGTGTCTCAGCCCTGGTGGTCCTCAAGGCTTACTCATGTGAAGAAGTCTCTACTCACTATACTCATGTCAGTGTCTCGGCCCTGGTGGTCCTCAAGGCTTACTCATGTGAAGAAGTCTCTACTCACTATACTCATGTCAGTGTCTCGGCCCTGGTGGTCCTCAAGGCTTACTCATGTGAAGAAGTCTCTACTCACTATACTCATGTCAGTGTCTCGGCCCTGGTGGTCCTCAAGGCTTACTCATGTGAAGAAGTCTCTACTCACTATACTCATGTCAGTGTCTCGGCCCTGGTGGTCCTCAAGGCTTACTCATGTGAAGAAGTCTCTACTCACTATACTCATGTCAGTGTCTCGGCCCTGGTGGTCCTCAAGGCTTACTCATGTGAAGAAGTCTCTACTCACTATACTCATGTCAGTGTCTCGGCCCTGGTGGTCCTCAAGGCTTACTCATGTGAAGAAGTCTCTACTCACTATACTCATGTCAGTGTCTCGGCCCTGGTGGTCCTCAAGGCTTACTCATGTGAAGAAGTCTCTACTCACTATACTCATGTCAGTGTCTCGGCCCTGGTGGTCCTCAAGGCTTACTCATGTGAAGAAGTCTCTACTCACTATACTCATGTCAGTGTCTCGGCCCTGGTGGTCCTCAAGGCTTACTCATGTGAAGAAGTCTCTACTCACTATACTCGTGTCAGTGTCTCAGCCCTGGTGGTCCTCAAGGCTTACTCATGTGAAGAAGTCTCTACTCACTATACTCGTGTCAGTGTCTCGGCCCTGGTGGTCCTCAAGGCTTACTCATGTGAAGAAGTCTCTACTCACTATACTCGTGTCAGTGTCTCAGCCCTGGTGGTCCTCAAGGCTTACTCATGTGAAGAAGTCTCTACTCACTATACTCGTGTCAGTGTCTCGGCCCTGGTGGTCCTCAAGGCTTACTCATGTGAAGAAGTCTCTACTCACTATACTCGTGTCAGTGTCTCAGCCCTGGTGGTCCTCAAGGCTTACTCATGTGAAGAAGTCTCTACTCACTATACTCGTGTCAGTGTCTCAGCCCTGGTGGTCCTCAAGGCTTACTCATGTGAAGAAGTCTCTACTCACTATACTCATGTCAGTGTCTCGGCCCTGGTGGTCCTCAAGGCTTACTCATGTGAAGAAGTCTCTACTCACTATACTCATGTCAGTGTCTCGGCCCTGGTGGTCCTCAAGGCTTACTCATGTGAAGAAGTCTCTACTCACTATACTCATGTCAGTGTCTCGGCCCTGGTGGTCCTCAAGGCTTACTCATGTGAAGAAGTCTCTACTCACTATACTCATGTCAGTGTCTCGGCCCTGGTGGTCCTCAAGGCTTACTCATGTGAAGAAGTCTCTACTCACTATACTCATGTCAGTGTCTCGGCCCTGGTGGTCCTCAAGGCTTACTCATGTGAAGAAGTCTCTACTCACTATACTCGTGTCAGTGTCTCAGCCCTGGTGGTCCTCAAGGCTTACTCATGTGAAGAAGTCTCTACTCACTATACTCGTGTCAGTGTCTCGGCCCTGGTGGTCCTCAAGGCTTACTCATGTGAAGAAGTCTCTACTCACTATACTCGTGTCAGTGTCTCAGCCCTGGTGGTCCTCAAGGCTTACTCATGTGAAGAAGTCTCTACTCACTATACTCGTGTCAGTGTCTCGGCCCTGGTGGTCCTCAAGGCTTACTCATGTGAAGAAGTCTCTACTCACTATACTCGTGTCAGTGTCTCAGCCCTGGTGGTCCTCAAGGCTTACTCATGTGAAGAAGTCTCTACTCACTATACTCGTGTCAGTGTCTCAGCCCTGGTGGTCCTCAAGGCTTACTCATGTGAAGAAGTCTCTACTCACTATACTCATGTCAGTGTCTCGGCCCTGGTGGTCCTCAAGGCTTACTCATGTGAAGAAGTCTCTACTCACTATACTCGTGTCAGTGTCTCAGCCCTGGTGGTCCTCATGCATTACTAATGTGAAGAAGTCTCTACTCACTATACTCGTGTCAGTGTCTCGGCCCTGGTGGTCCTCAAGGCTTACTCATGTGAAGAAGTCTCTACTCACTATACTCGTGTCAGTGTCTCAGCCCTGGTGGTCCTCAAGGCTTACTCATGTGAAGAAGTCTCTACTCACTATACTCATGTCAGTGTCTCGGCCCTGGTGGTCCTCAAGGCTTACTCATGTGAAGAAGTCTCTACTCACTATACTCGTGTCAGTGTCTCAGCCCTGGTGGTCCTCAAGGCTTACTCGTGTGAAGAAGTCTCTACTCACTATACTCATGTCAGTGTCTCGGTCCTGGTGGTCCTCAAGGCTTACTCATGTGAAGAAGTCTCTACTCACTATACTCGTGTCAGTGTCTCAGCCCTGGTGGTTCTCAAGGCTTACTCATGTGAAGAAGTCTCTACTCACTATACTCATGTCAGTGTCTCGGCCCTGGTGGTCCTCAAGGCTTACTCATGTGAAGAAGTCTCTACTCACTATACTCGTGTCAGTGTCTCAGCCCTGGTGGTCCTCAAGGCTTACTCATGTGAAGAAGTCTCTACTCACTATACTCATGTCAGTGTCTCGGTCCTGGTGGTCCTCAAGGCTTACTCATGTGAAGAAGTCTCTACTCACTATACTCATGTCAGTGTCTCGGCCCTGGTGGTCCTCAAGCTTTACGTATGTGGAGAAGTCTACTCAGTATGCTTGTATCGGTGACTCAGCCCTGCCGGATTTCTTGACTTTAGAAATATCACGTTATCTCGGGAGGTCAGGTTACAAAATGACATTTTTGACAAAAGATTTGCTATTTCTTCTCGTAGAGAGGCATGGGTTTTTATTATTAAATGCAGTATTGAAATTTGAAAGTATTTATCTAATTTATTGTTATATGTTGAATAACACACGATCTCGTATGAAGACAAAATGTTTAAAATTACCATTTTGACATTTTCAATTGGATTTTTTGAGTTCTCAATAAACTTCTACATGGACACACTAATAGTTCCCCGTGCTAAATATTATGTTAGGAGGTCGATATGTTTTGCTATTAACAACCTTGGTGTACTGGGTAAGTAAATGAGATTAGGTTATATGTTATAATATCGAAATGGTTTAAATTTAAAAAAATACATTAAAAATGATGTATTTTGAAAACTGTAAACGAGGAAAATAAGTTTTCCCAACTATAAACTCTTTATAATGTTAATAATTAGAACGAAGTTGAATGACGCTCCTTCAATCGTTTTATTATGTTATACAAGGGATACTTTTATTTTATGATATACCAAATATTGATGTTTGAAAATAGGAGTTTCAAAATTTAAAGATATATATTTTTGTTTGTTTTAGGCATGCGTGCGCTTTGAATTCACATGTTTATTAAATTGAACTGCAAAAAATATCCACTTAAATATGAATAGTTTAATAATTGTGTATGTAGGCCTAACATTAGTTTCCATATAGGTTTTGTGGTATAAGATGTATTTGTTTAAAATTATCTAGTGTTTCTATTTTAAACTGGACAATGTATTTTAATCTTTGATAGTTTTGACCTTTTAGGACATCCAGAGCTTGTTTATGTTGATCGTTATAGTTGTAATTGTTTTACAAACATCGGTATATGCTTGGGAAAATCAAGAGAAATACAAAAATGTTATACGTTAAAAATGTTATATGTTTTAAAATGTTTCAAATTCCTCCTCTCCTTCATTTTGAATATTTCAATAACAAGATATAACTCTAAAATAAATCAAAATATTGATATCAACTTTTACAATGGCGGCCATTTAAAATTATTTTGTTTCTCTTCAATGTAACTAAACGTTTTAATTGCTGCCCTATATTTAAGCCGTAAAGTATAAATTTATAAGTTTCTTAACTAAATCTATAAAAAATGTTAAAAAAATATTCTTAAAACTTGGTATCTATATTATTATAATTATAATAAATTATTACATTAATTCTGGAGTTATATCTTCTTATTGAAAAACTCAAAGTGGCGGACAGATAGAATAGGAAGCATTTGTTTATATAAACTGTTTTTTGGTTCTTTGAAGTTTGGCAAAACATTTTATAAACACTCTGCAAACAGTCAATGAGTGTTAATACTTTATAACCTAAATATAAAAACTTATTTAATCAAAACTAAAACTGGCGTAAAAACTGCCCTTTCCTTACCAATAAAGAGTTTTGTAAAATCAAATAAGAGAAAGTTATACAAAATGTCATTCTAAAATTTTAAATCTTTGGGTAAATTATTTTGTATATTTATTAAGCAAAATCGCATTTCAAAATATTATGGTTTAGTGTTCTGCAACAATTAAAAAAAAAAAAAAAAAACGTAAGTACTTTAATTAAATGTAACACACATTTCCACAGTAAAACTTAAAATGTTGTTCAAATAAAGTTTTTTGTTATAAAGGTTCGTTTATTTACTTTCCATTAGTGATACTGGGCGTTAGAGCATTGCCTAGTGCCAACCACTGCAAACAGCTTCCTCTTTAGTTTATTCTGACATCTTTCTTATGACCCACACTACATCCTGCTCCAGTGAAGATGTACCTTTCTTGATTCATTTTGTCAGCACTTTTTCACCTTAACTCATCTCTCCTACTATGTCTTCATGCTCCCTTTTCTTCTGTTTTCAGTCCATCCCCTAAAGTGTAAAACGATCCGTCCTGGTGGTGTGAAAGGTATCGAATACTGAGCCAGTGAGACTTCTCACAGCATGCAGCCTTACCAGATCAAGCAGGACTCTGGCCGCATGAGCCGCAATTTAACTTGTTTACAAAATGAAGCGTGCCCTTTGAGATGACTATCAGCATGAGGAGCAGTCCTCTTTGTCGAAATGTTTTTAACAACGTGGAGATAATGAATATAATATAGAAATGTCATACAGGCCATTAAGGAGGAGTTGTACTGCTAATAGAAGAAGCATTTTATAAAGGGAGAAAGGCTGGCCAAAAAGCGTCACGGAGGAGCAAACATCTTGCTCCCGACACACGGACAGCCTGGTGGGATAGATGACACACTTTAAAGATGCCGCATTTTAAGGTGCACTAGCGTAGGGCAACTAATTAAAAGAAGCCAGGACAAAAGTGTTTTGGACTCGTGGGGTAATGGTGCTGCTGATAGTGGATATTCTCCTTCCTTTTTCTTTTCTTGGGGTGGGTGTCCGTGTTGTGCCGAAAGGCTCTACATACATCGGCACTCCTAGTTCTAGGAACTAGTTCTATTGTAACTATTAAAGTACATGTAGTTAAAGAAGCCCCAAGAGAACCCAAGTGTTTCTATTGTGGCATTGTAGAATCAGGGATCACTTAATGAGGATCGGAGTAAAAAATGACGGGTCTTTCAGATTTTTTCGAGACCAGGAGGAGATCCCACACCATCTATTAGTACAGCTCATGAAGCCTGGGAGAGTTTCAGATTGATGTATAGGGGACACTTAATCTTGATTCACTTCACGTTATGAAAGGAATCAGGGTTGAAGAGGTTTTATAGACGGGAGTTCCTCATTTTAGAAGAAGTAGATCTCTTAAGTCGTGGTGTATTTCACACCCAGACTACTAATACTACTTAGATTGGTGATTGTATATATAAAAAATGTTCTTTATATTTAAAATTATTTATATTACAAGTACATAACCAATAATTTTCGAGTTGTTGCAGAACACGAAAATTATATTAAAATGTTGAATTCCGAAACAAACGAGCAGAAAAGTTTGACCTTTTAGAACTTCTTCATATATTCACCAAAGTAGAAGAGAGATTTTTTGACGCCTGACATTGCATTGTAGAATGTTGTTAAAATGAAAGGTACCTCACGTTTCTGCTACATGGATATCTTTATAACCAACTATATTTTCGTCTTCTTTATCCCTCAAAATATATTTTTCTGTTATATTAAAATAAAAATCCTTAACATATTAATATTTAACAATTTAATATTTACATTGTATGTTTTTAAAATTTTTAAATAAAGGATATATTTGTGTCATTTAATACTGTCATGAGACAAGCAATTCTCGCTATATTACTTGTGTACCTGAACACGTTATATTGTAATAATAAGTTCTAAGCGTATGTGTCTAAGTAACCTAAGTTATATCTGCAATACTGAAAGCTTTATTTCTTTGTTGCAATCACGTCCTTCTGGTCCTCTTTATTAAATGAGACAGAAAACGGAAATGGCGCAGCGTCTGGTCTGAACCATGCGGAGAGAAGCTTGCGTAGTCACATTTGATTGTGATGCCGCTTCAGAATAAATTCTTGAAGTGCGTAGTTGTTGTTATGACCTGCAAATGAAATATACAAAATGTGATTTAATTTCTCACTTATAATACTACAATATCACTTATAATGTCTCTCATATATATATATATATATATATATATATATATATATACTAGCCGATGGCCCCAGTTTGACCTAGGGTTAGTTGAGATAGTTGTATACAGAAGTAATTTTTTTGGCATAACCCTAATGGTGGTATTGTGGAAATGAATTATGCCCAAATACATCAACACACCAATTTGATCAAAATCAACCAATAACTAACAAATATATGATCCTGGTTTTAGGAGTAAAAAACACCCTTGAAGTGAAACATTTTCAAAACCCTTTCATAGAACGCTACTACAAACCATGTTAAAAAATTCATAGCTCTAGGCTTCTTAGATCCAGAGATATGATTTAAGGGTAAAAAACACCATTGGAGTGGAAAATGTTCAATGCCCTTTCTTAGTACGCGTCTACAAACCAACCCCAAACAATGTTAAAAAATTCATAGCTCTAGGTTTCTAGGAACTAGAGATATGATTTAGGGGTAAAAAACACCCCTGGAATGGAAAATTTTCAATACCCTTTCTTAGTACACGTCTACAAACCTACCCCAAACGATGTTAAAAATTCATAGCTCTAGGCTTCTTTGATCCACAGATTTCGTGATCAGTCAGTGGATTTTGATTTATTTATTTCAAATGAATCATAACTCAATAATTCGTAAGGCTCTATAATTTTGTTGAGTCTTTCTGACCATGGTTTCGCCAGTTTCGTCATTTACAAGGCAACTTAACAAGGTACAAGGTACTTACCCAGTTTCAACATACAATGTAATATCAGCATATTATCTAAATGTAATACCATAAAGTTGATATTTTTAGCGTTGTAAGAAACGTTAAACTGTACTGGTATATCAAAGGATCGTTCTCCTGTAGGGTAAATTCGTTTAAAACAATAATTAATAGTTACACAGACTTTAAGAACATCGCTATTGAGTATATCACTACTTTCTTGACGTCGGCTAGGCCTTAGCGGTTTTCGTAGATGTGTATATATTAAAAAGTATCCACTTGCTTCGCATGTCTCTGTGAGTTAGCTCTGGGAGATTTCAAACTCTCAAATAACACACGAAATATGACAAAAAAGTATTTAAAACTGCAGCCAAATTGATATTTTAAATTTAATTTGTCCTAATTATATAGGGTTCACATACTGTAGTGCCGTGTATGAACTCTGCTCTCCTGACAGTACCTCTGCTCTATAGTAATATCTTACTTTCTTGTAAGGTTAGATTTGATATTTTATTTTTTACCATAACTTCGCTTTTTATCATCGTATAGGTGGAGTTCCTACTATTTGATGTAGAATTTAATTTACATCTGAAAATGTTTATCTGATTTACCGTGTTGTATGGGATGTCAGTAGAGTTTTATATGTAGCACCAGACGTCTGTATGTAAACAAGATGGTGGCAACAACTAACATAGGAATATGAAATTTGACATATTATAGACTACTCGTATATAGGATCAAATTGAAATTCAGAATTGAATGAAAAGTTCATTTTAAACATTTTTGTTTACATCTAGTTTGTTATTCAAATTATAAGACACTAAATTAGATAACCAACTCAACACATCTACGATAACAAATAGTGAAGTTATTGTCAAAAATGTAATATCATTGATTGGAAAAAACAGAATATTTTATTCCAAGAAAATGTTATACACCGTTACAAGCGAGTGGTGACTGTTTAACATATATAAAACTAAACGTCAAGAAATTATCAATACACAATACAAGGTTCAAGGAACAATAAAACTGTTTAATTGAACTTACCCTACTGGAGAAGAGTCCTTGATCTACCAGTTCAATGTAAGGATCAAGAAACCAGCTTATGGGTATTGTATTTAAAAATACATTGTTTGAAGGAACCCTTAAAAATTACTTTTTGTTTATTGGCATTTTATCTCTAAATTATAAATTGATCTATATTTTTTTTCAACAAAGTATAGTTTGTTATTGACCTTGTTTTAAAGCGTCCTCTGGTATAAGAAGCGCACAATGGCTGTTGGTATCGCTGTCAATGTCGGTTGACATAACTGTTGATAAATGTCTCTGATGACCAGTTGTATTTAAGTGATGTAGGGGTGTATTCTGTAGGCTGTTATTGGTTGGTGGTGGTACAGGTTGCCTATGGTATGAAAGAGGGTTCAATGCTGAAACATACAATTATAGTGAAGACGATTTGTATTAACTCCACGTTATTCTTATACATTTGCGAGTAATTGATTTGATTTAATTAAATATGGGATAACATGGGATGGGCGAAAATAAGCAGTACTCCAATTGTAATTATACAGTAATTAAAATGACGACTCGACCGATTTTGTAAAACATCTTAAAATTTGTATTTCATTTTGAAATAGTAAAGTTCTATTTATAAAGATTCTGTTTAGTAATAATTTTTTTGGAATAAGTAGATTATGTAACTTTAATTGTACGAAATAATCATACTTGGGTAGCTCTTTATATTACATAAACGTAATTTTACTTATCTAATACACGCGATAAAACCCTTATTAGATTAGAATCTCTTGAGAGTAAGAGACCATGTTCAGCCTCCAACAATACATTAGGCCTTTTTTTTATCATTGATAAAAATGATTGCTGATTATTTTATTTTTGAAATTTACAGCAATAAAAGCATTAAGTCAAAACATTTACTGTCAATATTATTAATTAACTATGATAGAAAATTTAAAAAAAGTATTTATTTTTACTACTATCTATACTGTGAAATATGTCCGATGAAATATTAACCCCAAAAAATATTCCCCTAATTACTTTAAATTGTAAATAAGCCATGATTAAACTTTGTTTCGAAGAAAACATTATTTGAATGTAGAAAACACTACACTTTAAAACAAAACGTAACGAAATTAAATACTATAGATTCTTGGAAAACTCTTTACGTTACCTAATATCGTAAAGTAATTGTAAATAATGAATTAGGCCATATAGAAAATTCTATATTAATATAAAATAAAATTAGGTAACTCATATATAAATATTAGTTTAGAAATATTGGAATAATTACATAGAATGATGTAGGACATATGTTAACTTCTTAGTATTTAAAAAATTGTAAAACAGGTTTAGGACACTCACCCTCCCCACATTTTGTATAAATATGAGGCGTTACATTATAATTAAAACCGTTTTATTTGTGAGAAATTATGTTAAAGTTTAATTTTAATTTTACATTACTGGCATAAAAGTTAAAATTACACAAAGATTGAAAGGAATGTGGTACCTTGAGGACTGTCGTTCATTACAATTCGGCCATTGTTATGTTCATGTCGGATAATGTGAGGAGATTTGTTGACAGTCTCTTGCATATACAGACCTGCTCGGAGTTCGCCTTGCAGGATTTTGATCTTTTGTATCATTTCACGAATCTCATACCTGAAATAATAGAAACACTTAAATAGATTATTTGGTAATATTATAAATAAAAAATATAATAGTAGGTACCAATTATAAAGTAAGTCTTTTGAACTAAAATAAATTTACTGAAAGATAAGCCAATAGTGTTATTTAATTAATTTTTTGTTGTTTAAAGGCAAACAATTTCTGTTCCCTTCACCAAATAAAAAAAGGAATTAAAGAACATAAAATAAATATTGCTAGCTTTTAAATAATCTATTAGACTCAGGATCGAAAAAGAACAAGAGTTGATCAAGAAAGTGATGTAATCCAAGACTAGGTGTAAAAGCTTTAGATTCAGTTATGTTTCCTCAGAATTGCCAAGAGCGTATTCACTGAGGGATTAAATTTACATCAAAATTATAAAATCAGCCATTTTTTTGGGCAAAACTTTCTTTCGACCAAAAATTTCTTTTCCCATCACTATTAAACTTTATATATTAATTTAATTAATAATTGACAAGAAAAAATGGTGCACAAACCATCAAAAAATTAAATACTTAAATTACTTTAAAAAAACACATTTTTAAAGTTTTAATGATATCAGCCAAGGTACAGTTTAGTTTAACTGCGTATTGCAGTTATTTGAAGTTGGTAAATGTTTTTGTTTTTATTAGTAAATATCCTTAAGGAATAATGATATTTCAACAATCTTCTGAAAGATGGGAACTAGAACCAACAAATAAGAATAATTATGAGGCGTAGAAAACGTTTTGTGTGAGGGCTAAAAATCATACGTTTCATTGGGTTTGTATAGCGATTCTAACCTTAACGATTGCTCACTTTGTTGGTTTTTGAAGTACTTTGCACCTTGTTTTAAATAATAGTTTTAGGGTTTACATCAACCGTAACTGCAATAATTTTTTAAAAAATATCTAGATACAAAGATAACTTATATTCAGGATATTTATTATAAAAAAAGCTAGTAAGCATAAAATTATAATATTGCTCAAACATTTTTAAACTGGATACTGATAGAAAATTATACTTTTATTTATTCACCATTTTGTTGTTATTTATTTCAGCAGATGCGAAGGTTGGAAAACGTTTTGTCGACAAGGTAATAAGGCTGGATAAATAAATTGGGTACAATTGTTGAAAATATGTGGAAGTCACAGATGAAAATCAGGATGAGAGAAGAAAAGTTTGTTGCCCTGGTGATTTTGAAAAGTCATAAAGAAAGGGGCTACCAAGGAAAGAGTTATCGATGTCTATTTACATTATACATATTATTTACAATAATTGCTATTTTAGATTTTCTATATGCAAAGTATGATAAGAAGAAAAATTTACTTTTGCAAATAGCGTTTGTGTACATAAAAAAAAAAAATAGAAAAAGTTTTTATGATATTTACTTTATCTGTGCACTACACCGGAGCCAAAGTTCATTTACATATAATTGATTAAGTTTTTAAAATATGTAATCATAACAAACTGTTTGCATAAATAAAATACAATAATTTCATTTTTTAAAACGACTGCACTCATTTGAAATACGTTTCGTTAAGATACACGGCCCAAGAACGTAACAAATAGAGCACTGATTACAATATAGAAAAATTCCGATTCAGACTTTATTAGAAAAGAAATTATTATAAATAAAACTATGTCCTAGAAATTTAAATATATAAATAACAGATCAATCAATTTACTTAACAGGTTGGTGCGTGCTATCATGGTACTTACCAGACCCATCATTTAATAAAATACAAGCAGGGCCTCTAAATGTAATTCCCAAAAGTAGGATTGTTGGATCTTTACTTGTAGGAAATGTTAAATTGTATTGGTAGAACAAGGAGCCTTATCTAGTAGGGTATGTTTGTTTAACACAGGTTTTCCGAAACTTGTAATTGTATATAATACCTTTTACTCGACGTTGGCTAATAGGCTACGTAGTTGTGTATATGTGAAGGATACTACGCTCATGTCGACGACCTAAGCCTTGCTGGATTCGTAAATACGAATGTCACACTTTCTTGGGAGGTCAGGATTCGGAATTATATTGAGGATAACTTCCCTATTTGTCTAACCATACAGAGGTGCCGTTAGCACCATTATATGGAGAATTGAAATTTTTATGTAAAACAAGTTTAATGCCACACAAGATATGAACAAAGCACTGTGTAAAATGGTTGCAATTAGGCATTTTCAATTCGATTATCTGAATTTTATTAGCACTTTCGATTATCTAGGCCTACAACAGCACTTTATAGTTTCCTATGCGAAATTAGATGTTGTTATTTTAATTTTGTTGTCGCTATATTACAGCGAAGAATGAACGGAATGTTGAAAATCATGTTTTCGGTTTCCTGCGGCCATGAAACGTGAAGATCAGTCAAGAAACGGAGCTTGAAATTTTGTTCGATTAATAAACCAGTCCTACAGACCTATTTCGTATTCTGGGTAAGTAAAAATTAGGCCAAATGTAAAACTGTATAACCAAAATCTAAGTTACAATTAATGGAAATAAAAATTACAGGTGAGTAAATTTTGAAATACTGTGATGAATCCCAGCTGTTTGGTTTAAAATTATTCAGGGATTAGAGTTTCGTTTTATTTAAAGTTTGACACATTGGTGTTATATAATCAATTTTTCATTTTAATCGCAATAATATGAGTCGAATTTTAGTTATTCAATACTTGAATACTACATCCACTTATTGATTAATAATTTCTTATTCAGTATTTTTGACGTGATAGCAAGTAACAATGTGGATTGGGTTTTGTGTATTATTAGTACAGTTTAAAACAATATATTTGTTTTTCGTTAAATTATTGAAGTATATTTCTAACCTGAGGATTCCAAGGAAGCACAGTTTAAGGAAGGAAATAACACAATAGCCCAGGACAAAGAGAATGTCTGCAGTCTGTCTCAGCCATTGTTGAAGTCTTTCTTCACAGCCTGTTAAATAGTAGTTGGTTCCACTAGAACACCTTACAGCACCTCCACCCGACTATAACAAAACAAAAATGACACATTTGCAATTAATTTTGTTTTATTCTAAGCAATTTCATGCTTTTTTATCTTACTATGAGAAAATTTTCTAAAGGTATATTCTGCATAAGGTTTTAATGTATGTTTAGATGTAAAATTTGGATATAATAATATATTTATATTTCCCCCATTTAATGCCTATGGTTTATGAGAAATTGTTTATGAAATAAATATTCATAAACAACAAATTGTATGTCGTCTCTGACACCGTCTTGTCTAAATTAGATGATAAATAATTAGCAAGGATTCATATTTGTTTTTGCCAATTATTTCTCAACCGTAATATATATTTACTTGTGATTTTGCACACAGGATTGGGTTATTATTTTCTCCACATTTCACTAAAATTTGAATGAAATCGGTAGTGCTGATTTGTCTTATGTCTTAGTAATTGGGGTATCTTCAATGGACTTTGAAACAAACTATAAAAACCAAGACTATGTTTACTACTACAGTACAAAACCAAGACTATGTTTACTACTACAGTACAAAACCAAGACTATGTTTACTACTACAGTACAAAACCAAGACTATGTTTACTACTACAGTACAAGACCAAGACTATGTTTACTACTACAGTACAAAACCAAGACTATGTTTACTACTACAGTACAAAACCAAGACTATGTTTACTACTACAGTACAAAACCAAGACTATGTTTACTACTACAGTACAAGACCAAGACTATGTTTACTACTACAGTACAAAACCAAGACTATGTTTACTACTACAGTACAAAACCAAGACTATGTTTACTACTACAGTACAAAACCAAGTTTATGTTTACTACTACAGTACAAAACCAATACTATGTTTACTACTACAGTACAAGACCAAGACTATGTTTACTACTACAGTACAAGGACCAAGACTATGTTTACTACTACAGTACAAAACCAAGACTATGTTTACTACTACAGTACAAAACCAATACTATGTTTACTACTACAGTACAAGACCAAGACTATGTTTACTACTACAGTACAAGACCAAGACTATGTTTACTACTACAGTACAAAACCAAGACTATGTTTACTACTACAGTACAAGACCAAGACTATGTTTACTACTACAGTACAAAACCAAGACTATGTTTACTACTACAGTACAAGACCAAGACTATGTTTACTACTACAGTAAAAAACCAAGACTATGTTTACTACTACAGTACAAGACTAAGACTATGTTTACTACTACAGTACAAGACCAAGACTATGTAAACTACTATAGTACAAAACCAAGACTATGTTTACTACTACAGTACAAGACCAAGACTATGTTTACTCTTACAGTACAAGACCAAGACTATGTTTACTACTACAGTACAAGACCAAGACTATGTTTACTACTACAGTACAAAACCAAGTTTATGTTTACTACTACAGTACAAGACCAAGACTATGTTTACTACTACAGTACAAGACCAAGACTATGTTTACTACTACAGTACAAGACCAAGACTATGTTTACTACTACAGTACAAGACCAAGATAATGTTTACTACTACAGTACAAAACCAAGTTTATGTTTACTACTACAGTACAAGACCAAGACTATGTGTACTACTACAGTACAAGACCAAGACTATGTTTACTACTACAGTACAAGACCAAGACTATGATCAAGTGTGAAGAGCAATAACCCAAACCTGTGGGAAAAATGCAAGAGTAGAAATATTACGTTCCAAAGTGTTACACATAATTTGGGAGCTTTGTCTTGAAGGAAACACTTTAAGTCTCACAGGAATGGGAGGATATTACCTTGGAAACAATTTCTTTGAAATATTGTCCATTTCACGATTCCAGTTTTCTTTTATTATTCACAAGTGTCTCTTGGCAGTGAAACAGACAAATATCCCGTCGAAATTAGGTTTCCTTTTACACTGCCATGTATGGGGAAAGTTGTGTCATAGGTGAAAAAATCGATGTCGAATTATTTACGGATTAATCCAAATTTAAAGTCTCTGATTTAAAAAAAAAAGTGGCTTTAGGATGATTTAAAAAAAAATTATATCGTCTGTCATATGTTCAGTGATTTACAGCCCAAACGCTTGGAATTGTTTTAATCAAATAATCATGTGGGCGTATTTTAACGATATCGATTTCGTTCAAATTTTAGTCAATTGTGAAGCCAAATCTGTGGGCGAAATTGGAAGTAAGAAATTAATGAAATACGATTATCGCACAAGCGAAGCAAGCTTAGGTCCTTGTTTAAAAATATAAAACAATCAATGACGTTATCGATGATTCATTATCACTCTTTGATTTACATCTTCCAAACTAATATTTTCAGTGACAAGTGATTGAGAAAGATTATATAACTGTTTTGCATTATTTTATTGTGATTTTAATTTTAGGAACTTTAGAAAAATCAGAGTTTATTGGAAAACATATATTTATTTTAATTCCGTACATGTTAAAAAGTGCTATAAATATAAATAAAAACAACAATTTACTGCCGACTGTGATCGGCGAAACAGCTGTAGTGATATACAATAACAAGAATTGCTCTGACTACTAATATAAGGTATTTATCTAGATATATACATTCAGCAATTCAAAAGCGAAAAATATAAAATCAATGGTTTTATAAGAATATAATAACTTTTTATTCCGTTAAGAGGTTTCTTAATGTCACTTTGAACTAACTGAAATAACTCAACCATGGTGCTTATTACATTTTTATGTAATTACATTAGTTATTGTTGAGTAATTTGTTTCCAATATCAATTATTGACTTACTGCTATTGAAAGTAACGAACGTATGTATCACTCACTGACAGGGAATACAAAGTGTTATTTGGACAACGTAATTAAAATTGCTATATTATTTGTTTTATTTTAATATTATATGTTTGTTGATGTTTTTGTTTGTATGGTTGTATTGTTGTATTTTTATTTAGATGCATTGTTGTCACTGTTAGAATAGTTTATTGACTAGATTTACACCATGTATCATTACGAACAATATAAAAATAAAAATGTAATACATTTCTACAAATAATCTAAATTTTAAGGATCTTAATTGATGATACTATATTATTTACCCTTTGTTAGTTATCAGAGTGTCAACAAAATTTTAAGTTTGCATTTTGCCACTATACATGCATTTCATTTTTCCCACAATTAAACAAAATTTGTTCATTCTTAGTAAGTGAATGGTTTTGTTTAAAAATAATATTAAATTATATATTATTTTGTACATTAAAAATAGATGAAATATACACGATCAAAATAACAAACGTGAGCAAAACCATTGCACCATCTCATTAAAAATAAATGAAAAAATCTATTTTTTCACCCATCACATAATGTTCCCGATTGTACGTATATGTGATAAGTAAATTCTGAAAACGGTTTTTTCCCGCCAAGTTTTCGGAGTTTAAATACCATAAATGCAATGTTGGAGTCGTAGCGTCGAGGTGAGGGTATTTAGAGTTGAAGCTCACAATTGATGAAATTTCGCGTCTTAAAATTGTATATACATTCAATCGTTGTTATATGACTTGCACATGAATATAATATTTGGTTTACTTTTAAATTTCAACGAAGGCAAAATTTATAGATTTGTCCAGTCCAATCAGTTTAAATATCTTTCAAAACGTATAATTATCGTTTAAATATGTTAAAACAACTTCAAAGACCTCCTTCGAGATAAGTTGTCCATCAGAATGGGTGTCTGAATCTGCTCTTGTTTTTTGCTGTTTTCTTGGTGGTTTTCAGATATCGGTTTTGCTTACAAATTTGTTCTTTTAAAAAAAATTTATAAATAGTTTAAATTAAAAAAACTTAATATCTTTACAACTTCTACCTATGACCAGATTCATAACAAATTGTGAATATCGTGACGTCCTTACGTAAAGATGAAAAGGGTTAACCAATTTGCATGCCGTTATCACCACCAATACTGGTCATGTGAAATAAGACACCTGATTTCTATTTTTAAACTACAGTATTACAATAAATTAAAAATAAACATTTGTTTATCTATTTTGTATCACATACTTAGTATACAGAAAGTTATGTAATTGGTCAAACAATCAATATCGGGCTTATTTCTAATATATCCGTTTTGAGTGTCTGTCTGTCATATGTACAGTGCTTTACAGCCCAAACTTGTGGATTGATTTGAATGAAATTGAATATGTGGAAATATTTTGGGGGACTATTTATTTTTCTACAACTCAAAATTTTGGGGTTAGCTATTATTAAAAAACACATAAAATGACTCCAAATTGCGTGTAAAAACACTGTTTAGTAATATAGACAAACAAAAACTGAATATTGACCCCCGTCACTAATGTCGATTTTAACCAAATTTAACGTTTTCAAACGAAGCATGTTTGACTCATATTTTTAAAGATGGCATCCATGGTTCATTTCCACCTTTTACTAACATTTTGTAGACGAATAGTTTTTTTGGTTAGTAATTTTTTATGCGAACGGGTTGTGGGAAAGTTTGTGCAATGTTTTGAACAGTTTATTGACAGAATAAATTGTAATTTCTATACATATTGAGACCATTAACATAACTTTCTAAATTATATTATTTATACTGTACATCATCAGGAATTCTTGTATTACCCTAAGGAATATAAATTTACCTGAGTGCCTATCGTCACAGGCTGTGAAGTCGTAGAAAGGGATATTGTGCTGGCGGGGATAGTCGATATAACGTAGTGATAGTTTCTCAGAGCTGCCGCCAGGGGCGGTGCTTCCAAACAACAACTGGCGGGAAGTAAAGTTAGAGGGAACGTCGTGGTGAATGGATCAACAGTTGATGTTACTGGTACACCTGAAAATTAATAACAATTTACATATTTGTTAACTCTTTACTGTAACTACAAATTATCTTGAATTTTAAATAACTCGTACCAGAAGTACTCTATATAATGACCCTTAGGTAGAAATAACTTTTTAATTACATACCTTTTTTAAAAAGTCTACTTAATACAAATCCACATAAAATAAATATAAATGACACACATGACGTTAATATTCACATAATTTAACTCTAAATATTCGAACCACAACCAATTTTTTCCCTTCTTGTTGAAAGGAAAAAAACCTTATAGTCATAATCGCTTTACAAAAAAGAACAAACCCATAATGCCCAACATGTCTTCCATGTTTAAACACTACTGCCCATAATCAGAGATTTATAGATGTCAATAAATTGTCATTTTATCATAATTACAGCTAGCTCTCAGTTACAATACTTGTGAAAGACAATTTGGTAATAATTGAATAATTCAGTTAGTAAAATCTTCAGTTGACAAGTACCTCACAACAACTTTTGTTGCCAACTTTAGCAATTATAAAGTTTAGAACTTATTTATTATTCATAGAAATCATCTGGAATTATGCATAAAATAAACGCGATGTAAACGCTTTTCACCGGTGACAAGATTAGGTTTAAACTTTTACTTGTGCCTAAGTTTGAATTAATAGCGGTGGCTTAAGAATTCCGGAACGTGATGAAAAATTAAATTATGGGATTCGCTTAGCTAATAAGGCTCATTTTAAATCTGAAAGCACTGTTAACATTTTAGTGAAGATTTTGTAAAATTTACTGAATATCGGCTAAGAGAATTGGGGAAATATTAGGATAATATTATTTGGCAATATTTGGGGAGAGTGCGAAGGATATGAAAGTATATGGTTCATAAAAGAAAAAAATCAAGTTCACGAGGATTTCTTATTCATAGCGAGTTTTTAAATTTAGATTATTAAATCAAAACCTAGTAGGCCTAAGTTGATTCATGCACTTTTGTGAGATTTAAATTACACAACACGTAGTTGATATGATTTTATGATGGGACGTAAATTGCTTTTAATGCATAAATTGTATCCCTCGTTTGGCATTGTCGATATTACTATAAAAATAGAACAAAAATATGCACAATAAAGTTATTATAAGCTAATAGGATTTATGGAACTATTAAAAACCTGTTTTACATGGATGAGATACAATGTTACATGTTTTTATTCATTTTCAGATAATATTTTTTAGTAACAAAGATTTTCAACGAACAGTAAAACCGAGGTTTTAAATTCAACTACAGCGAATGAAGACCATTATTACCAGATTTAGTTTTAGGATCTATTGTTAACCATACTGTTTTTAATTGTAGAAATAGTACCAACACATTTGTGCATGAATAATCGCGAGACTTTAAACCTGGACAAAATCATACATCACAAAGACGTTCTGCAAACTACGACTGGAATCATTGATTCTAAAACAGACTTTATTGTAGAATTAAACGTTTTGAAATTTTGAATATTTACTGAAATTTAAGTATTTACAATCGATTTTTCTGAGTAATTTTATTCACGTTTTTTTTTTTTGTTTTTTAATGCGAAAATCACTCGCTCGTCATCGCCTTATACAGAAAGAAGGAAACAGCAATAAATGAAGAATCCTAACCCTAGAGCATTCTATTAGTGTCAGGGTAGGATGAGAACTAAACTTAGTAAAGAGATACATGATAAGAAAGATGAAAATAGGGATATATTCGAAGACTACAAGAAGAAAGGTGTAAATCCAACTGGATTCCTCAGGCTTGGTACACTCGTACTTAATATAAGTGAGGCCCACTTTGGTGACCAGCTACACCAAAACTAGTACAACTTAAATGTACCTAATGTTTAGACCATCAAGTCTTCATATCAACTTTACATCAAAATGAAATATCGCGCATCTTATTGGCCACCTAATGGCATCTTATTCTAATTACTTTTTCGATATCCCACAGAAGATATTTTTTCTGTTCCAACACCTCCGATTTGGTTATGAATGAAGTTTACCGCCATAGCACTTAACTCAAGTAAAAAAATTAAGACAGCAACGTAAAATAAATACTACTAGCCTTCGATACTCTAATAGCGTCAGGGTCTTCAGAGAACAAGATTTGTTCAACGAAGGTATTATAAGAAATATAAAAAAGATGGGTCCTAACTCAAGACTACCTACATGTAAAAACTTGTAGACCTGCTATACTTTTGGGCTTTCTACACCCGTACTTCTTTCTATAAGACGCTCTATGCAGTCAGAATAGATTCTCAGACACATATTTTTAGATTGTGAGAGACTGGGGATTTATAACATCTCAACCAGCGGAGGATGCTGATGCTAATACTGAATCTCAACGTTCTGCAAGGTATAAAATATATGAAAAATTTATAACACATTTAACTTACAAACAATATCTGGATGATAATACAAATATATTATTATATTTACTAATCTCTAAGTTGTTAGTATACAAAATTATAGGAGGAAGTACAATTCACAATTAAAATTTAGTGTTAGAAAAAATGAATTATAAAATTCAATTTGAATTTAAAATTTGTGCATAATACAAATTGTGTACAGAACTTATCCGCTCACCAGTTTATAGTTTTTAAAAGTTTTTATGTAACTGGACTCACAACACGTTTATTGATAATATTATTTTATAAACTTGTTGGTCACTAGTGGGTTGAGATGCAAGATGTCAATACAGACCGCTATCTGGACAAAATGGACTAATGCAAGATACATAGGTAAGGAAAAAAACACTTGAAAACAGCTATAAACAATTTTTTTTATAAGATTGAACAATTTTAACTTGTGTTCCTACCAGTTTACATTATCGATCGTTGCATTAAATACAACTATTTTCCAAATTCATTTACTACATATCTCACTTTGAAAAGTAAAAATAGTATTTTTCCGCGGAATTCACATTTTCATTGTAGAAGTTGAAAATGAAAAGTACCAAATTCACGTACAAATAGATTATGTAAAATCTATGGAATTAAAGTCTCCGAAGTATTTACAGATGAAGAGTTACTTGTATTGTATAATTAGTGAGTATCGACAAGCATCGATTATTGATCAATAATGATTATAGGGCATGAGTGTTACAACTTGTGGAAACACTTTTATTTAGCCTAGAAATAGGAATTTTAGTATGGTATCTTTGTTTCATATAAAATAATTCTACCTTACTTTGTCTTTTTCGTCAAAGACGCATTAGTACGGTTAAATCTATTATATTAATTATTTCTTTCTTTTTAAAGCATATTAAATTACCACTCATCAAAATTAATGAATAAAGACATTTTGTAATAAAAAACAAAAACGTAATTTTAAAATTGATGGTAATGAATAAACATATAATATGTAGGACTAAAGCAAAGCTGAAATGTTAATACAACAAAATAATAACCGTAATGCTGAAATAAAAGTTTTAATAATTAATGAAATTTAGTTAGACTTAAATGAAAAATCATACTTTGGGATGAAGAAATTAACTAAAACGTAAGCGTAGAAATTAATTTTACTGGACCCGAAAGAGTGAAATGTTCGAAGATCTGTGATTCACATTTTGTTTCAAAAGATTATACTATGTAAGTAGGTCTATATTTTAATCTTAAAAAGTAAGTAATCGCCAAGTTATATATTTTTAATATCGAGGGGATCCTTAGTCCCTAGACAACTCCCCTGTCTGTGCACTTGGCCTATACAATTTTATCTATTAAACTGATTTATCATTCAAATATCTGTGGAAATGAACTAAAAAACTTTGTTCCAGTTTCAAACACGTTATCACAACTAAAACACGAGTCTGAAATGGTCTGTAATAAACATCATAAATATTCATCAGATTCAAACAACACAGCCTGCATGAAATGAAATAAATGAAGTTCAAAATACCTAGCATAACGTTAATTTAAACACGGGACAAACGCAGTTCAAACACAAGACTATTTATGAAACCTAAAACAAGTTGATGGAAGCCATTACAACATCATACAACATAAAACAAGGAGGTCGTCTAAATGTAATCCCCAAAAGTTGATCTCTTGAGCCTTGTAGGAAATGTTAAATTGTATTCGTAGAATCAACTGGTTTTATCCAGTAGGGCAAGTTTGTTTAAAAGAATTGTTATACACGTTTTATGAAAATCGTAATTAATATATAACTCTCTCGCCGTTAGTTAGAACGCTTTGCTGGTACCAGTGTCTCGGCCTAGGCAGTTGTAAATATTTGATGAAATCTAAACTCATTACGTTAGTGCCGGTGGCTGGGCCTTGCTACATCTCGTAACTATTCGAACACACATATTCTCGGGAGGTCAAAGTTCCGAATAACATTTTTGACAATAACTTCGTTATTTGTCTTTGGAGTTGATGCAATTACATTTAAAATTGAAACATACAAATATTTATCTAATTTACTGTGTTAAAAGTTGACAATATTAGAAGATAACAAATTAGATATGAACAAAAATGGTTTAAAATTGCCACCGAATTAACATTTCAATTCGAGTTTTCTAAATTTGAATAGCATTCTATATGAGCAGACTATCAAATTTCATATTCATAAAATAATTTTTGGAGCAGCTATCGTTCTTCTAATAGGTACTTCAAATACTAGGTTAGGAAAAATGTAAATAAAAAAATATAATAATCAGGCCATTCAAACTTTTACATTTGAAACATACATTACTATCATAAGTATACTATCATTTTGTCAATTTATATCTGAAGAACTGTTGGTCCGATTTAATAGATATATTTAAAGTTTAATGACGTGTGGAATAAAATTAGCCTATCGCGTAAGGATTTCTGTTCAAGGGTTGTTATGTTATGTAGAGGCGAAAAAATTAATGTTACATAACTCGCTACATTTGCAGTAAATAGGCACAATTACAGCCACAATTTAATCTTTCGCTATGAACGAATCTAACCCCGTCACTCCGCCATGATTACTAATGGTGTGACGTTGCTTTTAGTGTTGCTATATTCCAACAATTAATCTCTACAACCATATATTGTATTGCGGTTCTACATGTACGTCCTTGTACTAATAGTGTTTTAGCTAATTATGTTCAAAACAAGTTGATCGGGACCAACATGGTACTTACACTAACTTGACATCGTCTCGGACCTATTGAGGTACCTACATGTATACATTAGACAGTCTTCACTGTCTCGATTGTGTCGAAGATTCGGCTCTGCATGATCCCCTAACTATATGAATGTCACGGTTGGAAATTACATTTTTGTACAATAAATTCGCTATTTATCATCGTAGAGTGATGTAAATTTTTATGCCATTACATTCAGAATTGAAATCTGAAAATTTGTATTGAATTTAGGGCGTTATAAGTGTTTAAGTTTAGACACAACAATCGCGGACGGACTCTATGTTTAAAATAACTATTTCGGTTTCCTAAGGCTATGGAACGTGAAGATGAGTTAAAAAACAGAGGTCGATTTATTTCGTTTTTATATACAATGAGTCTGTAAAATAGTGTGAGTGGTAATAACTCTTTACATTTATTTGCAGTCAATAGCCACAGTTTCACGCACGAAGTGAACTTAATCTCTCTCTATGATCGAATGTAACCCTGAGCACCCCGCAATGAATGCTAATGTTGTGTCGTTGCCTGTAGTGTTTTTGTATTTGTATTCCACAAATTAGTTTCACATACACGTATATTGTTATGTATTGGATTGCACTATGTACCAATTACAATACAACGCCTCTAACGTTATTAATCCTTTTAACCCCGAGGTTAACTGCTAGTTTTGGAAGCATTAAAAACTAAAATTGTTTCTAATTCAATAGACCGTTACCATAATCATAATATATTGTTAGTGTATTGGTTCTAAAATTGTGTATTTTTTATGTACTTTTATATTACATTTTATATTTTTATAAAAATACTGTATGCTATTAAAATTTAGCATACTTTCACGCTATGACCAAAACAACTTTTAAGCTATCCATTTACTGTTTTGTTACTTTTATCCTCATACATCAAATACCGCAGATACGAAAAGTTACCTTTTCTCATTGAGTTACGAACACGGGACTTTTGCCCCGAAAGATTCTACTCCAACTTCTGAGCTACATTATGATTGAAAAGTTTTTATTAAACAAAATTGGTTTGCACCATTCATACTCAGCTTCGGTGGGAATTATTTGAATCATTATATTCTACCGTACCTAACTAATATTTGAACTAATTCAGTAGAACTCATTTTGCGAAATACGTCTGTTATAAAAACCTGTTCTGTTAGTTTTTATTTATATAACTTAAAAAGCGGATTTTTTTTGGAAAAATGGCGAACCGTAAGATTTATTTCGAAATTTAGGACTATACTTGATCAAAATTTGATCGAAATCATTTTAGCCTATTTTGTAAAAACCGTAATTTTGTGCTCTTTACTTATGATAGATACTCAGAATTTTTAGTTATCGATAAATAAAATAAAAAACTCAAGATATGCCCTTACATAAAATTTATTAAAATTAGTCCACACGCTTGGGCTGCACATTCATATTTAAAAACAATTTGATGGTAATACTTTTAATAATGATGAACTTAGAGATAATCGAGTTGTAGTGCATATTCACTTTTAGACCGAAACAAACGTTTTTTAGGTTCTCATAGTCTTATACAAAATTTATGACTTCCAGCCTAGAATACTTTATCAGCGTCAGAATCGGGAGAGAAGAGGAAAGAATTTGTAGCAAAGATGAAAGAAAGGGATCTTACCCAAGATGAAATTAAAAGGTGTAGAGCTGTATAGGATCCCACGGTATTACCACGTCCTTACCCACTATTGTGGGCCGATCTTTTTATCAAAAGATATTTAATTTTGTGTGAACACATATTATTATTATTTATGTTTAACTTATATGTGGTAATAGAACAACTACAGTGGCATAGAAACCATGTTTTCAGGTCCTGGGTTACGTGGGTGAATGTAATGAAGAATAATGATGTTGTTATTAGTGATGACTCTCACTTTATAATGTATGTTTAGTATAAGGAATGTTTCGTTATGAAGAAATTGATGTTCATGGAAACGCCTTGAGTAAAATAATATGTTTATATCATCTGTAAGATGCATATTGTTCTACAGCTTATATGTGATAATAGAACGACTACAGTGTCATAGAAACAATGCTTTGACGTAATGGGTTACGTGGGTGAGAGTAATGAAGAATAATGATGTTGTTGTGAGTGATGACTGTTACTTCCTATGTTTGTTTAGTATAAGGAATGTTTCGTTATGGGGAAATCGATGTTCATGGAAACGCCTTAAGTAAAATAATATGTTTTTGTATATTCTGTAAGATGCATAGTGCTCTACAGCTTATATGTGGTAATAGAACAACTACAGTGGCATAGAAACAATGTTTTGACGTAATGGGTTACGTGGGTGAGAGTAATGAAGAATAATGATGTTGTTGTGAGTGATGACTGTTACTTCCTATGTATGTTTAGAATAGGGAAATTGTCGTTATGGGGAAATCGATGTTCATGGAAACGCCTTAAGTAAAATAAATTTTTTGTATAATCTGTAAGGTGTGTATTGATCTACCAATATAATTTATCATTTCCTACAAGGCCTAAGAAACTAACTATGGGTCATTACGTTCAGATGTTTAACAGTGTAAGGTGGGACTGGTTAAGCAATATTTTAGCAACCATAAACTTATTTTTAATTAACAAATTTTTAAATTAATCAAACTAAATAGCGACCTCTATCTTCACCCGTTTTTTAACACGTATTTTTCAGATTAGTCTAGTGGGTAGGCTTGGTGGATGCGTCATGGTTTCTGATTTAGGTGTTTCCGTGAGGTAGGCGACAGTTTTTAGAATGTCGGTAGTCGATAATCGGTAACATAGCACTACAAATGAGTTTTGTTTTTGATTTTTATAAAGAGGAATTGTTCAAAAATTATTTTAAACATCTGCAATTTTGAAATTTGTAGAATAATCTTTTGAGAGAAAAACTGTAGTAAATTTTGGAATGCTAAATATTTTGAAATGCTACCAACAATTCGTAAAATTTAAACAATTCTCCAAATGAATTATTTAAATTAATTTAATTTTGCGAAGTTCAGTTGTCTGGCACGTCAAACATTTATTACAAAATATGATCAGTTTTCGTTCGCTCCACTATGACACAAAATACGTTTCCAAGTAGTTTCTTTGTTAGACAAAATATTAATACAAAATCTCTCTGGATACTGACATGTGAACACTTCACCTATCGAAGGCAGAATAGTGACGTCACATACAATACAAACTCCATCCTCTCGGCATGTCAAGCCTGAAGCCTATTGTCATACTTATTGTGTTCACCTCCTGATATTGACTAAATTTATATAAGAAAGTTATGGAAGGAGATTGAATTTAAAACATTGTTCTTTTATAAACTACTTTTGTACATTTTAGTTGACAAGTATACAAATTATAAATATAGATTTGGTGAAAATATTTGATTTTCGTTTTTTTTTTATTGATCTTCACGTTTCATAACCTCAAAAACCGAAAAAGTAATTTTTGACATGCAGTCGTTCGTTATAAACAAATCAAATAATTTGTCTAAGTCGAATTCCTATGGGGCATTAAAGAATACACTAAGTGACCGTTTCCGTACTTCTGTGGCTTTAAAACGAATTTTATTAGGTGTATAATTTGATCAACTCTAGAAGTAATGCTGAATTCCAAATGTATTAATAATTTTACAAAATTTGGTAGAAGCATAGGAAAGTTTTTTTTTTTTTTTTAATCTGGCAGAAAAGTAAAATGAAGATAGGTTAGTTGGTTTAAAAATAACCTAAAAGGGGGGAAAAATCATTTTGCATTATTGCAAATAAAAGTCTTACGTATTTAATCTGTTCTTATAATTTCTACAATATTTAGCTAAAAGTTGGAAAAAATAAGAAAAGTAAACTAGTGCTACAAACACAGCCGTGAGATTCGATTACTTCAGAGAAAATCGACAACGAATCCTCAATAAAACTTTACATTTCAGATAACTTTTGATGTAAACGGAACTTTCAAATAGGTAAACTTAGTCCTTTTTGGTGACTATTGAGAAAAGTTTGATCAAAATCGGTACAGTAGATTTCATGAAAACTCAATTTTTCTCTTTTATTAAAGCAGGAATACTTAAATATTAAACTAGGTATAGTGTGTTAAAGAAACTGTTATTGGAGATTCAACCAAAATGTGATAACAGATTATACAGGGAGGAGATAAGTCAGAGACTCGTTTCAGTTGGTACGTGTGTGACAAATCAAGGGATCCAGTTGAATGTACATATTTTGTCATGTAGTCTGGGGCTAGATCTCTTTCTTTCATCTTTTTAAATTTTTAACAGCACTTGTTCTTACAAGACCCTTTCGTGTGGTATTTATTTTATGTTCTTTTTCTTTAACAAAAAAGTGGAATGACATACAGGCAAAAATCTTCCAAAATTATAATCATGAATCCCTCAAAGATTATTCCGACTCAAATCTACATTACTTTGTATAGAATGAGGCTGTAAAAGAGTCTGAGTGGTAACAACTCGCTACATTTGCAGTCAATAGCCATAGTTTCATGCACGAAGTAACCTTAATCTCTCTTTATAAACGAATGTAATCCTAACAGTCCGCCATGAATAATAATATTGTGACATTACCTTTAGTACTTCTGTATTTGTATTCAAAAAATTGATCTCACATATCCGTATATTGTAATGTATTTGGTTTCAGTATATATATCCCCGTTCATTTTAATCTTGGGAGAATGAAAAATTGTTTCACGTTTCTTATGCAATACACCTGTATAGATTATTTAATAAACGAAAAAATGAGTACATATACAGATATTTAAATATTGTTATGTGAATAAATACTTAGAATTATTTTGTGCCTCTTGACATTTTACAGAAGAATAGAAACAATGGAGAAATTGTGGTTTGCTTGAGAGGAAATAATGAAGAATAATGATGTGGTTGTGGAGATAACTGTTACTTCCTCATCCATATTTTATGGAGATGCGAGAAAATAAAAATCTGTGTCGTCTTGAGTAAAATAATGTGCTTTTTGAAACATTTTTAGTTAGCATAGTACTTCACAGATTAAAATTATACACAGATTGGTTTCAAATTTGGTGGGGATATTTGAGGTGTATCTCGAGAAATTTGAATCATAGAAAATAAATACATTAACAATGTTATATAATTGGCACTATATAATATTATATACATTAGTTCATCTCATTTTAAATGAGTGGTGACCATATTTGATATTTCAAGAAAAATAATTGTGGTTTCATGCCAAATTATACTAAAAAAATGGAGGATCTAAAGGTATATAGATGTGTTGTCTAGATGGATGAATCTATGTTCAACCACTTAAGTTTTCTAGTTTTGCACTCTGATCCACGATTTAATTTTGTAACTTTAACTCTTCCCTAAAATAATTTAAACAACAACAACAAAATTTCACAAAAGTAGGATGGATACATAAATATAAAAACAAGAAAAAATAAGGCATAACACATAAAAAAATAGGTAAAACATTATGTGAAGAAGCCTCCCTCTGTACACTCGTGCGGTTAACGTGGACCTACCAAATCTTCTGAGAATGTCATGAAATCATGCTTAAATATATATATTTGATAACAACTTCGCTTTTTGTCATCGTTGGTCGTTGGTCCTTGATTTTTGATACCATTACATTCAGAACTTAAACTTTAGTTTAAATTTCAACTTTTAACACACGAGATATGAAAATACTGTTTATAATGGTCGCCATTTTGAAATTTTCAATTAAATCTTTCTGAAATTCAATAGGCTTTTATATGAACTCACTATATTCCTATCCTTAATTTTGTGGCCTCTATGTGGTTACATGTGGACAACAACCACGAAAGGACGGCTTGTCGAAAATCACTTTTCGGTTTTTGAGGCCATGAAAAGTAAATATTATTAAAATAACGGAGATTGTAATTTTTTACGATTACCAAACTTACCAAATACTTCATGGATATTGCTGTAATCTATGGTATATGACAAGATCAAATCTACAATATACCAAAATTTAATTGTTCATTAAAAAAATACACTACATTTCGCCTTTGTCAATAGTAAAAGTTAAACCGATAATCGAGGTTAGTATGATTATTGAAAATTCCATTTAATATAAGTTTAACTTTAATCTGCAAAATCTAGTAGTAGAATACATTCGAATATTTTTATTCTTTTTCTAACCAAATGGTGGGGTGTAATATTTTGTGTAACTACTTTCAAATGCATCACGTTTATTTTATATTTAACTGTACTTATAACCTTAGGGTTTGGCGAACCAATCGCCTAGTGGCGTAGCATACAGAGTTTATGAGAATCTTGTTGAAAGTATTTTTTAGCCATACCCGACCAAGCGATTTGGACCATTTACCATGGGAAAAAATAGAGAGAGAAATGGCAAAATCAACCTTATGTGGGATTCACCAGTGCTGATAAAATGAAGGACGCCCTCTGTTATGACTATCATTATGAGGACAGTCCTCCGCTTCGTCGAGATTTGTGGGCCATTTCGACAATGCGGAGTTAACAAACCTGGCATAGAAAGGTCAGAGACCATTCAGGAGGCATTAGACTCCAGGTAGAAGAAACATGCAACACAGTAGAGAAGACAAACGGAGAAGGCCTCAATACATTGAATTAACATCCGTTCCCTCCAATAGGACAACTTGGCTTGATAGATGATCTACTGAAAATTATACCTACAATATCTCCCAAGAGGGAGAGAGGATTCTACACCAAAGAGTATAGAGTTTAAGTCGAGTAAGAGGTATAGGAGGGTACCAGATTGATGTAGAGGAGGTTGATGATACTTTTAACTCCATTCATGTACAGCATTTCCTAAAAAAGTACTAAGACGTGAGTTCTTCGTCATAAAAGAACTAGGCGGGCACAATAAATTTCTAGTGGTCGTATGTGCATTTCATCCCCCTCTCCATCATTAATACTATTATTTTTTGTATTATATTAAACACATAAAATAAGCTACAAATTCAATATTATACAAATAGAAACATAAATTATACATGCAATCATAAATTATAAGTTACAACCTACCTAATCTAACCTTACTTAACCTAACCAAACCTAACTACAATCATACACTATAACTTACCCCAAGTCGCAGTGACATTGTGTTGAAAGTCTTGACTACCCTCGACCCCACAACACTTATACCCCCTCTGTATTGAGTCCCAGAGTTCTGTGAATTCCATATCTACACCGTACTCTAAAAAAAGTCTTTGTTTTAAAACAGGCCTCAGTTCTTCAGATATCTTATCAAATCTGTAAACCCAAAATACACCCAACATACCGTCACCGACCAATAACAATAATATTAATAACCAATATATATTTAAAAGTTTCTCGTTTAATTTTCTCGCGCCTAAACAGCCGATGAACTGTAACACTCCTGATTGGGTGATTACTGCTAAGTAAGCGTATAAAAAACTAGGTTGAGTTAATGATAGTCCTGGGATAAGGGCACGTTTTGGATCGACTATAAGGATCTTAGTTGCGACTATAGAAAAACCAACGACGCTGATCAATAGAACTGCGTTACATGTGTAAATCCAGAGACGATAGTATCGCATAGCCGTGGAAGGAGAATAAGAAATACGTAGTGGGGCTTTTAAAGCACTAACTGGTTGTTGTGGTTGTTGATGGTATTGTGTATTTGTCCGTCTGTCCAAAAGCATCACTATCATAGTAGCTGTCCCTCCGGTTTGAGAATCTGAAACAAAACAATTAAATATTACACAAAATAAATGAAGCACACAAATTTATCTTATTTTCTGACAGACTAATCGTAAAACTAAAACCATGTATAAACTAAGATTATTCGGAACTAATTAATATATGTATATATATATATATATATATATATATGTGTGTGTGTGTGTGTGTGTGTGTGTGTATGTGTGTGTGTGTGTGTGTCTTAGTTCGGGAATTATTAGTCAAAAAATAAGAGTAACCTGTAGGCATGGTTTTAGAGTTAGTGATGAGCAACAAGTGTTTCGGTCTTGGTTTTGTAAGAAATAAAAATACTTTTCCGACTGCAAAACCTAAATCAAGACCAATACCTCTGGTTTTAACTCAAAATATCCAGGGGGGGGGGCCTTACATTAATTTTTTTTTAACTGAGGTTGAAATTTTTATTATTACCAAATTTACCCTACACTTAGTATACAGGGTAAATAAAAATATATTTCAGAATATGAAAGAGCAACAAAAACGAATTAACGTATATATATATATATATATATATATATATATATATATATATATATATAAATTTAAAAAAAAATCTTAAATGAGCTAAAATATTAAATAGACAATTAACGCATTTATTACAGAATATGATTTTTTTTCTGATCTAACTTCTATAATTATAAATGTGTAACACTAAAAAAAAAGTTTATTAAAATGAATACGCAAACTGGTATAAATAGTTTAATTAATAATATATGGTATTTAAATATATAACATATGTGAGTAAATTGCAAATTTAAGATAGTGGTACTGTGACCAGTAGACTCCTTTAAAGTTTTAAAACACTCGATAAATCGTTGTTTGATAAATGAAACGGGAAAAAAATCTTCAAATACGTGTACATTTACTCACTATATAATCAATTGTTTCGCACGATACTAAATATGTACGATTCAGTGAGGACATTTTGAGGTACTCTTACTACGCAATATCATTGGTGTGGTTATTGGTCTCTCTAGTTGTTAGATTTTCGCTCACGTAATTGTTTACACAACTTAAGATTTCCTATGTGCAAATGTTAAAACATATTTGTGAGGTTTCTTACTCATATCCTAAATGAAGGGAATCTTACAATCACTGGTATATTTTTGTCTTCTAAATTCTTAATTGAATATTTAAATGATAAATGTCTAGAACCGTTGAACAGGTTTTGATAAAACGAAATATATAATTGTTGTTTGAAAAATTGATAGTAGATTTCATTCTACTTTTTTCAATGAATAGTTTTTGTTGTTTTTTGTTTATTGCAGGAAGCTTTGTTCAACTGGTTAGATTGTTAGGTGTTTTATATCTTCCAATGTAGTTATAGTAGTACTTATATTTTATGTTACAGTTGTAGGTTTACTTACAATGAATACTGTAGTATTTTGGATACATTTAAGATCCTATTAGTATTTTGTGTGCTTACAAAAAACGATGTGTAAATAGCTATCCTTCGTAAAACATGCAACCATTGCAGGATTTCCCTCATGTCGGACGGATTTGCTTAGTACGTTTCTGTTCTAATGTCTCAGTGGATTGTTTTGAAATATATTTAAATGAAAGTTTGTTCGATTTAGAACAACAAAAAATCTAATGGGAAGTGTTCAGTATTGTTTTTGTCTTATAAACTTCTGAATATAACAACAAATCTGGTTAGTGTTTGTTTTAAGTGGTTGCATTAATTCAGCTGCAACTATAGGGTTTATCCCACTGGCGCTGAATAAGCGATTGCTATTCAAAATCACCGGTCTTTTAGTGGGACACCCTGGTATTAGAGTAAACTAATACAGGGTAGGGATATATCACTGCTGACCTCGTCTTAGTAAAAACTCGCTCCGTGAAAATTGTATCCTCGTAAATGACGTTGGATGCATAAATTAATAGGACGTAAAATTCATTCTATAATATATATATATATATATATATATATATATATATGTAAAATTTAAATGTATTAAACTAATTTTGGATATATTTTGTTCTACAAGACTCAGTTTTAGGGCTTTCTAGAATATGATACTAAAGAACAGCTGCTATGATTTTCATTGACAAAATTCTAAATTTACTGCATAATAAACCGTTCAGGATAACTAATTCTTATATTTTGAGGTATAATAAGTGTGATTAAATATGTCGCAAATATATCTCAGAGAAGGAAATTATTAGGAAAACATTGTGTTGAAATAGGGATTAACATTTTTTAAAGGAAAAACATTCTGTTTGTTTATCTGGAAGTCTTGGGTCGATGAAGGACGTTTAAATTGTTAGATTTGATTAGGAATAACGAAAGGCAATGCTGTATTCACCAGATGTGACTGGCTTGTTTAGTGTTAAGATAGATGTAATTGGATGAATTTTAAATTTCCGCGGGTGGTGTGCTTTATCTAAATTAAGAGCCAAATCTAAAAAGAACACAATTGTAATAATTGCTTACTTTGCAATTTTATTGAAACGTACGTGTACCATTTTGTCGAGACAAATAAGATTGACATGGTTTAATAGGACTAACAGAAATAATAAATTGAAATTATTTGAACGGTGAGCATTGTGCGTGGCTTGCAGAATATCTTTGAGAGGCTTGACGTTAAATGTGATATTTGAGTGCGAAACTATTAAACCACATAATACTTTTTATATAATAATTCATAATTTGTTTATTGGCTGATTTTTACAAAGGCTCATTTCTCTAGTCAGTTGTTAAATTTAAGCAAATGTATTTTGTATCATTAAAAAAAAAAAATAGTAATAATCTATCTTAATATTAATAGTAAAAAAGTTTTCTATTTTAATTGAGAACTTTTTCTTTTAGTTTCCAACATGGGGACTATGTTGATGTTTCTCACTTTTATGATCTACATTTATCTCTTGATAAAGGCAATTGATTTGATCTTTCGATACGTCTGTGACAGATGTCCATTAAATGATTATAAATAGTATGAACAATCCATAACTCTAAAACTAGAATAATTATCTTATAATGCAATCAAATCAACGGCTTAAATTTATCTTCTGTGTATAGATAGCAAAGTTTCAGATGTATATTTAGTTAGTACTGATGTTATTGTCTTGCTTTTGTAAATAAAACATTATTTCATTCATTCATTCACAATATAGGGGAATTTCAAGAAATTATAAATACACTTGCTAAAAATGTTTTTCTTGATGTTTGAAAAACCTCGAGTTCATCATTGTCTTGCGATTTAAAAAAAGAACATAAAAAAGATCTTTAACTCAAGAATATCCTACGTAATAGGTATGGGTAGGAAAAGATAAAGAGTTGGTCAAGAAAGACCCCGAGACTACATAAAAAGATGTAGACTCAGTTAGAGTTCCTCGGGATTGCAATGCCAGTACTCACTACAAATGAACCTCTAAGGTAACAGTATATATGTGACACAATACCTACTTAAATTAAATGTCACAAATACCATTAAACATCTCAACAATATACGGCTGGGCTACCATTAATAATTACAATTATAAACCATTAATAATTATCCTGACTTACTTGCCATTATGTAATGAACCGATGATAAAACGGGAATGGAAAACCATATTCTCAATTACGTATGCATATAATCACTCATAATCAATTGTTGTTTGTCATATACCGTCGAGATGCAGCGAGGATGTATTTCAATGTCATACACTAAAACATGAGACTGACTTGCTAAATAATATCTTTGATGATTGTTCGTCTTTAACGGTTATGTATCGCTCAATTAAATCATTAAAGACAAATATATTAATTCCTTTGTATGAATTTTAAAGTGGGTGTGAGGTTTATTTTCTTCCTCATATCCTACAAGGAAGGAATAGTTTAGTTACTGGTACATTACTTCCTTTGTAAAGATTTTAAAATTGGTGTGCAGTTTATTATTTTCCTCATATCCTACACAGAAGAAATATTTTATTAACTGGCATATTTTTTTCTTTTGTACGAATTTAAGTGGATGTGAGATTAATTTTTCATCCTCATATGCTATACGGAATGAATATTTTACAGGTATTGTTAATCTTACAAATTATTAACTAGATCAAATTTTTATTTCCAAAACTTTGAACTGGTTTTGATAAAACCAAGTATATAAATTTAGTTTGAAATTTGTAAAACTCAGTTAATTCTCTTCTTCTTGTTTTCAGTAAATTGTATTCAAAATAATCGTTATCTTTTGTTTTATCATATTGGGTTTCCTTGCTAGGAAATTTTATACAATTACTTGACCGTCTTTCCATACGGTAATGGTTGTACTTACATTTTATGTTACTGCTGTAGGTGTTCATGCAATTCTACTATAGCATTTTGATACATTTAAGATCCTATTAGTACTCCAAATGCTCACAAAAAGCGCTGTGTAAATAGCCTTCCTTCATAAGATATACAAGCATTGCAGGATTACTTTCAGAACAAATGTTCCAAAGGACTTTGTTGTTCTATGCATTTTTTTAAGTTCTTTGTGCATTGTGCTGAAATAGATGTAATTGGAAGATGGACCAACTTTTAACTGAAGACTGTCTAGACTGCACTTTTTTAATAGTTTTACTAATAGGAAGAATATTGTAGGTTATGTTTGGTAATCGCAAAACATTTTAGCCTTGATTTATTAACTTATTTAACCTTGTATACCCTTGACTGATATTCATGTTTAATGAACTCTGGAAACAGGAAAGCCATTTTCGACATGTTATCCATCCGTCATCATTAGCATTGATGTCGTTTGTATGCATGGAAACAAATTAAGATAGGAATTTAAAATTTAATGTGATATAATGTGCTCATATAGAACACTACTGTAATTCTAAAAATCTAATGGAATATGTCAAAATGTTGGCAATTTTATATTTATATCTCATGTGTTTTTCATCTTACAACACTAAATTATATAAACATTTGCAGTTACAATTCTACACGAAATGGTACTAACTAAACTCCTCAACAATAAAAAATGGCGAAAACAGTGAAAAACGTAATTTCAAACTATGACCTCTAAAAAAAAAAGGTGATATTTGTTAGTTACGAGATGCGTCAGTTGTGAGTCAGCGACACAAGCGGAGTGAGTGGAGGGGTTTTCACAAATGAAGCTGAACAGCTTCGAAGCTCACCAGGGCCGAGATACGACCGAAGCGAGTGGCAAAGGTTTAATATTCACATCTACGAGACCCATTAGAGCTTGTCTGCCCGTCAATTAGGGATACACAGAATTACAAACTTCAGATAAACTAGTAACAACTATTTTAAACAAACCCGCTGTACAAGAAAAGACTGCTTGTTCTACCAATATAATTGAACAATTCCTACAAGGCTCAGTATACCAAATATTAGTTATTAAATGTAGAGGATCTGCTTATATTACTTTGTATGATAGGGGTGGAAACGTACCAAGATGGCGCCCATCAATTAAAAAATTGTTATATTTCTAAGGGTGAGCTAAAAAAAATCACAGGTTTTGTAATGGAACATTGTGATCTTAGGATGAACTAACACAATATAAAGACATAAGAAGACCATGCGTGTATATTACACTTAATTGTTAGAGAATGAAATATGTCGAAGGACGAATCTGCTACGCGGCTCTAGTGGTTGTTACACAATATCCTGTAAAACACCACATTACCAGTGGTTTTAAATCCTTTAAATTAATCTAAGTCAAATATCGGTAAGAAACATAAATATTTCAAATTGAAATTATAAATTTTTATTGTACTCAACAATAAACTGGAAGTTTCTTTTGATTTCACTAATGTTTGAGTGAAAAACATAAATATTGCAAATTGAAATTGTTAATTTTTAAAGTACTCAACAATAAACTGGAAGTTGCGTTTGATTTCACTAATGTTTGGGTAAAAAACATAAATACTGCAATTGAAATTATTAAATTTTAAAGTAATCAACAATAAACTGGAAGTTGCTTTTGATTTCACTAATGTTTGGGTGAAAAACATAAATATTGCAAATTGAAATTGTTAATTTTTAAAGTACTCAACAATAAACTGGAAGTAGCATTTGATTTCACTAATGTTTGGGTAAAAAACATAAATACTGCAATTGAAATTATTAAATTTTAAAGCACTAAACAATAAACTGGAAGTTGCTTTTGATTTCACTAATGTTTGGGTAAAAAACATAAATACTGCAATTGAAATTATTAAATTTTAAAGTACTCAACAATAAACTGGAAGTTGCTTTTGATTTCACTAATGTTTGGGTAAAAAACATAAATATTGCAAATTGAAATTGGTAATTTTTAAAGTACTCAACAATAAACTGGAAGTAGCATTTGATTTCACTAATGTTTGGGTAAAAAACATAAATATTGCAAATTGAAATTGTTAATTTTTGAAGTATTAAACAATGAACTAGAAGTTGCTTTTGATTTCACTAATGTTTGGGTAAAAAATATAAATATTGCAATTGAAATTATAAAATTTTAAAGCACTAAACAATAAACTAGAAGTTGCTTATGATTTAATTAATGTCTATGGTTTGATTCCGTTTTCAAGCGCTTTGACGTAGTTATTAAATTTAATAATCATAAAATGTAATATTTAAGCAGATCCAGTAAATGTATTTATCCAAAATTGATTTAATCGGCCTTTGAAGGATATGTTAAATTGTATTGGTAGATCAAGGATAAATATTATTATCAAGTAGGATTAATTTGTTTAAATCTGATAATTTTTATTAAATTAAAATAAAAACAACTGTTCAAAATTGTCACCATTTTGACGTTGTAAATTGGATTTATTGGAATTCAATATAATTAAATAAGAGTCAACTAGAGTTCCCTATACCAAGTTTCACCTTAATTTTTGTGGCCGTTAACGTGTTAAGAAACAAATGACACTAACGATAACTACGACAACGACGAAGGACAAGTAAGTTTTTTGGTTTCCTGACGTCATGAAAAGCAAAACGGAGGTCTTAAGTTTGGCCCTATACTTCGTATACTGGGTAAGTAAAAATATAAAAATATATATCCCTAGTTCTCCAATAGCGTAATACCACTAGCTCTTGAAAAGAACACAACTTGGTCAAAAGAACCCAGATAGGAAAGATGAAAGGGGGAGATCTAACCCAGGACTATATGAAGTCAAGTATAGATCCAGCTCGGGGTTGCCACTCCCGTACTCACTATAGTGACTCCTGAGAGGCATATTCAATATTTGTTTGAAGTAAAATAAATTAAAACCCATTTGACTTTATGAAACAATAAAGTTAAACAATAGACTAAATTAACTAGAAGTATTGTTTATTAAAGTTTGGCACAGTTTCAAAGGCTCAAACGCTTTAACTATAAATCAAGATTCAACAATTATTGACAAATCCCTCATCTTTTCTGATTAAATATACGTTTTGACTATTTATCACTTCGTGGATTTACACGAATACTGGGAACAATGACATATGACTTTGCGCCGTGTATTCTCTGTCAGTTGATCGATGCTTCGATTTGTTAGATCTCGACAAAAATCCAGTGTTTAAACGTTTATTTTAGGTAAAATAACATTCACCTTACAATGTGAGACTCGAAGTTGATAGATTTACCTCTAAAGAAGACAGATGTTATATTTGGTTGAAAGATGAGAGCTACATATTTCACCAATGTTTTATAGGAATTGGTAAATCCATTATGACAAGTTTTTACATTTAGTTTATTTGGTTTCAAATGAAAGTTATTTTAATTATTCAGAAGACGAAGTATAGGTTAAGTTTAGTAATCTACTTCCATTTTTTTTGACTGATCTTTACGTTTCATGCCCTCAGAAATAAAAGGTTTTCGACGTCACGTCTGTAAGATGTAGTCGTCTGTATGTAACACATCAGCCACCTTAATGGACAGACTCGACCTCATAACGGATTTATCCACACAAAAACCCAAACTTTGATTAAGTTATAAAAATAATAAAAATGTGCTTATGTAAGATCACGTGTAAAATTTTTTAAATTTTATTTTTCTCACCAATACCTACATTTTACAGTAAAAATAAAAAATCCTTATGTGTGATTAAATTCCAAACGATATCGATATTTTTCCTCCGGCGCCTAAACTATATTTTAAGAACATGTACATGATTTGAGAAGAAACCTTTATATATATTTATTGAATGTAGTATGTATTTTGGAACTTACAAATGCATTGAGGTAGTGAAATAAAATTTGTATGATGATATTAGGGAATCCTCAACTTTTAATTGAAAAATCCACGCTTGTATGTATTACTTAAAAACCCTACGGTTTTTTAAAGTAAGTATGACAGTGGAAATTGTGATGGACCCTAGCTGGATTTACACTTTTTTCAAGTAGTCTTGGGTTAAATCCTTCTTTTTTCTTTCCTATTAACTCTTCCGATGCTAACACTAAGAATATTAAAATTTAGTTGCATTTTAATACTCTTAATGTTATTAAATCTTTCCTTCTAGATCACGGAGCATTCGAGATCTAGATGCAATTATTTTATATTCTTTTCTTCATAATATGTTTACAAGGCGTTGATGATAGAGAGATTTTTATACTTTAAATAACAAGCAAGAAACAAAAATTAGCTAAAAAAGTCTGCTGTATTTTTCAGATTATGCAGTGAATCATTATTTCATTTAGGAAATAAGAAATGATAGAAGGTTAAAATATTTCTTAATAAATTAATATATCTTTCGGTTGTACTCAAATTGTTAAAGCATTATAAATATTATCTACAAAAATTTCTCAATTAATGAAATTAATTAATTTTTTAATTTAATTAATTAATTTTTTAAATGCTAGTTAGAAAAAAGAAAAATACGTATTTCCATGTACTTTATGATGAGAGATAAACGATATTCTGAAATGAAAAATGACTGTTATATAACGTTTGAAATTGAACATTATTCTTGACAATAAATTCAAGTAGCAGAAATAGAAAAGATTATTTCATTACTTTATTTTAGAAAAATTATGGACGAAGAAATTACTGTTAAAGAAATTTACATGTCTGAAATTTTGTTACGAACAAAATAGTTGTAGTTGTCAAATATACTTCAGGACATTACTGTACAGAGTAAACTTGTTTAATGAAGTGGAGCGTACTGAACAAGCCTTAACCTTGTCCCACCCTTGACCTATTTCCTACTACAGTATGTGATTTTATACAAATAGTTTGACTTTCACTATTTATTCTTATTGTTTAAAGGGGGGGGGGGGGGTCATCGCCTGTCATTATCGCCTTATAAAATTAGGAATAAAAAATAAAAACACTTGTTCCTTGAATACATTAACAACGTCAGGTTAAAAAAAGAAGAGTTTATCAAGAGAAACCATATAGGAAAGACTAAAGAAAGGGATCTAACTCAAGATTATACTACTGAATAAGAAAAATATTATTTCAAATTTCTTACAAGGCCCAAGAAACCAAATTTTTATATTACATTTAGAAGATCTCCTTAATGATGAGGCTGGGCAATTACCATAATGGCCCTGTCCCATTAACTTGTTTTTTGTGTGTAATAGATTACTCATGAAGTGATATTATTGGATAAACGACGACCAAAAAGTTTAATTTAAGATGGACTAATTTTCTAATACAAATTAAGTAGAAGTAAAGATAAAAGAACTACCAGATATTTTAAAAGAATTAAAGAGATATTTGAGTTATCGTTTTGATTTTAGATGGAAGGAGAATCTATACTTTTAAATAGTTGAGATTGTAATACAATAATCGTTAACAACGATAAAACTGGAGTTAGTGATTGCTTAACATAGATACATAAAAAAAGTCTAGATTTAAAATTTACAATACATTTATTTGTCAATTAACAGTCCAGGAATAAACAAACAATTTGGTAAACACGTTTTATTCCAGATAGTAGATTAAGGGTCACAGTTAAGTCTTAGTTAGCCGAAGAGAATTACAAAATTATAGGCCATGATTTATAATTTTGTTAATCCATTTTTCAAAATGAGAAAGCATTTGTTCCAATAAAAGACTGTTTCCAGTTAACCATACCAATAAAAACATTAAAAAAATTCTCCCATTTTTCTGTGCATTTATCCAAATTGTGGGAAAAATTAAGAAACACTTTACAAAACAGTTGCTGTGTAGTTTTTAAACCCTTATTAAAATATGTCTATTTTAAAAATTAGAATGATAAAATGTACCTATTTATAGATTAAATTGCCGAAAAGTAAAGAAGAGAGAGTTATACTATTTATAATTACTCTTGTCGGTTTTTTGTTTTAATTTGTTGCCAGTTAACTACTTGGAAATATTAGAAGATGAAGAAAATAAAAACGTTGTGTCCATAAACTAAAAGTGTTTTATTAAATATGGAGATACTCATTTTTTAAACCTAAAACCTTATTTTCTATTATTCCAAAAGAGGTAAATTTGGAAGAGCCGCGTCTAGTGATTAACGTTACACTGCTAGTTTTAAGAGATAGAAAGAACAAAAATAGTTAACTAAGAACATAAGATTAAATAAATAAAAGCGATTAATTTGACATTTTTACTTTCAATTGAAAGTAGAGAACTTAAGTTGAAGAATTTAAGTATAATGAAAAAAAATTATTAGAAAAGATAAAGTCTATAATCTAGGAAATAAATTCGAATTGGTGATGGAAGAAAAGTTAAAACAAACAGTAGAAATATATAATTATGTTTTTAAAACGTAGACAGATTTTGATACAAATGGTCATTTTAGTTAACATATGTGTTGGAGCACTATGCGAAAAATATGGTATTAAATCTGTATATTTTATAAATGGAAATTGTAAAAATAGTCTAAGTACTTAAGAAAGGAAAGTCAATATAAAAAAAAATTTTGTTTTCATTCCTTATAATGAATTAAAAATAATGTATTATCCAACTAATAAACCTTTTACAGAAATAATACCGATTATACAGAAAATCTTAAAGAGCGCTGTACCAAGGATACGTATTTTCAAACCTTAAAAGATGTTTAAGGTTGTCAAAAATTTGGAATACTGTGAGATTATAAAAGAAGAAAATATAAAATATAAAAATAGTTGATACAGGATTGTAAAAGAATAGAAGAGTTTGGAGTTTGTTAGTTTAATTATAAAAATCTATCTGGGAATATATATATAAATATTTATATATATATATATATATATATATATATATATATATATATATATATATATATATTTTAATTTTAAAATATCACAGATTGTCGTTTCCATTTATTGGTTGAAACAGGAACTCCACGATAAAGATTTAAATTTTATAATGCAAATTAAGTTGGATGAGTTTAAAAAAACACCAATAAAAATAAAGAACGATTAGTGTCTATTGCTTATCTATTTTATATCTACTTCTTCAAAAACATATAAGGATAATACCGTTGTGCACTATAATGTTATTGACATTTTTATATTTATCGAATGTTTTAGAAAAGAATGGAAACGACTTAATATATCAAGAACTGCTTTAGATAAGAGGTTGTTCAACCTCTCATTTTAAAACTAACCCATCTACAGGGTGGTACAAAAGTTTAGGATATACAGAGTGTTCCAAAAATTAACAAAACCCAATGTTTCTCAACTTTTTAAAGTATAACGCTACTATTATTTTACATGTTCTAATACGTCAATTTAAGATACTTAAAAGGAAATGATAATTTCTCTTAAATAGCAAACCATGTTATGGGTTTTTTAAATTCACAAATTTGTAAACAGAATATTCGTCTGAGTGAAAAATAATGTATTATTTGGTTATTGTGCTAGTAAGCTAAGGATCTGTACAGAGAGTTCTAAAAAGTAAGTCGATTTATTTCTTAATTAAACAAATTATACTTAAGTTTAATTTTTATTATCCGATAATATAAGTTTTAACGAAATTCGTTAACCAAATTAAAACAAAAATGGAAAGTCAAGGACATAAATTAATAAACATAAGGTGTAAAAATAATTTTCCATGTACAGTATGGCCCAAACTTTAAGGTTTTTCATACCTCAGAGTTTTACAATAAATGTTCAAAATGCTTTCCTAGTGATGTTTGGCAGTGTGATAATTTTTTATAGTACAGTAACCTATCATCACACTCCCTATCAACCACTTTAGAAGTAATGAGAGCAGGTTCTTTAATTATCCGATTTGTCAATTCATTTATATATTTATGCTTTGTCTAATAAACCTGTTGTTTTAAAAACCCAATAAGAAATAATCAAGTTGTGACAGATCTGTTGACCTAGCAGGCAATTCAATTGTCCACCTATCCATTTTTGTGGAAATGTGTTGGCTAAGAGTTGTCATCTTGTAGAAAAACACAAAGTGTTGAAAATTGGGGCAATAATATTTTCAATTTGTGGTATTTTGTGTCAACTAATAAGTTGTGATTGGAATATCCTGTTAAAATTCCATGTATTGTAAAGGATTCACTTACTTTAGTACTAATAATCATTGCCTAGAAGTTAGATTTCTGGGGATGCTGGATGCGAGCCTCAATCATCCACCTGGGATTTCCATAGGACCAGTATCGACTATTATGCTTATTAATGTGACGATTTATCATGAACGGTGCTTCATCTGTAAATACCACAGAGTTAACGAAGTTTGGATGTATAATCGATTTCTTCATTATGATGTCGCAGTATTCAACACGGCGATCAAATCGTCTTCTGACAATTCATGTATCGGGTGTATTTTTAACATGGAAAAATATTTTCTTCGAGAATTTTGTGAATAAAGAAACTGCTGATGACATCTTCAGTGATGGCTTTTCTCACCGAGGTTTAGGTTTTCTCAAAGAACTCACATTCAAAAACATGTCTTTATTGATAGCAGACTTTCACGACAGCGGTTTTCTGTACTTACAGCTTATTTAAACCAGCGCACTGTCTTATAAACGGTAGATTTGACTATTGAACACAATTCAACACGAAAGTTCCATATTACCATATCCTCTCACCGTGAGCAAAGTAATCCTTTCAGTTTGATTCAAGTAAATCGGTTCTCAAACTGTAAATAACTTCGACGTTCCTCTTTTGGTCTGTCTGTCTCTCTGTCGTTACAGTACATTCACGTCTAATATATACAGTATTTGAAAATATTGGTTTTAAAAAAATACGAAACTTCTACCTTAGATTTTCAGAAAATTTTATATATAATTTGAGCCTTTGTTGACTTGTTAGTAATTTTATGAAAATTCAAAAATATACGAAATTTCAGGTAGCATATACTTCTAAAATTTCAAAAATAAGACATTTTCCGTATAAATTTTGTTGGTAACCAATGTAGCCTTTTAATTCATTATTGTACAGATTAGTTTTAAGCGTAAGTACAATTGGACAGTTTCCAATTTATAAAATATAGAGTAGGTTACCTACGATTACAAAATTTGAAAACAGAAATTGAGAGAGTAGGATTATTTATTTGTAAACCCAATTTGGGGGTGGAAGGTGACTCGGGGGTATCCTCGAAAGGTGACATAGTAGGTTTGAACAAGTTTTAGGTATAATCCAACACTCCAAGGTTATCAAATTATGGTCAAAGCAAACATTCTAAGGTGATAAAATTTAGGTTAGAACAATCCCAACTTTCTTTCAGATTTTTCTGTCTGTGTGTGTGATTTGACAGTCTGACGATTGGACGAGTGGACGTTTAAAGAGTGAACTGTGTTGACAGACAGACAGACCAAGAGAATATATACTTCAATTATGAATAGATACAAAGTTATCTCAAAAATTTATCTAGACGTAGGAGATACAAACCAAAACCAAAATGTTTTATCATTTTAAGCCAAAGTCCAAACCTTGATAACTAGTTTGGAAATTTCACTACACTAGTTTCTGGTGATTTCTGGGTTAACTACAGATCTGCACAATGGCTGTTTTATTTGAATCAAATACCATTTATACTTTAATAGAAGAACTACATTAGATTATGTGAACTTCTACGTCATTATTATAAGAAGCAATGTCTTTTGGCATAACTAATTTGACCATTTATTTCTTGTACATTGTATAAGGAAAAATAATTTAAGAAATTAACTTATTTGTGACTTATTTAAACAACACGTTTCACGTTCTTTCTTTTATGTTCGGTAGCTTAATCTGAACGTGCCATGATATAAGTAACATAAAAAATAATTAAAAAATAAAATTACATCTAGTCTACGATGAACTGAACTTATGTTCATAGGAACTTATGTTACATTTTTATTTTTATAGCGTATATATTTAATAAAGAATGAATCGTACATAAGTTTTAATTATGCTTGTTTTAAAAATTAGTTATAAGCATATGAAATGTTTATTGTATATGTTAAATTTGATTACTTAAAATGCGTTCATATTATTATTAATATTATTAAAATCTGTGTGATAAGTATGATGAAGACAATATGTGATGTGACAGTGGAAAAAATGGATACAGGGTATTGAAAAATGATACAAAAAGTTACCAAATTTTCTCTGAGTATAATTTCCAAATTTTCCAACCAGGGTATTTCTGAAAGGAAAAGAATAATAACTTTCCAAAATAATCCTCTTTAATTATTTACTGAGTTACCTTATAAATTATAACCACAAAAAAATTTTAGTTGCAGTTTAATGCTATTAATGTTATCAAATCTAAATATTATAATGTCTTCCATATTAACACATTAGTACAAGGAATTAACGATAGATTGCGGCGTTTCAGTTTTTTATCTTTTTTTACCAGAATTTTTACGTACATATATTTAATTATTCACCTCCTACTGATCACTATTCAAAATATTGAAATAATTAATTATAATTAGTTTGATTTTGTAATTTCTTTGAAAATCATGCTACTGTAATTGAAATTGACTGAATATTCTTTACAAGTACAAAGTAACAGTCCCCAAGAATAAAATTCTTATAACTGATATTAGTTGTATGTAGCTGATTGCCTATATTTTATAACTATGAAAATAAGACGAAGGGATAATTTTCTTTTAACGGAAAAGGATAGTGTATTCTATTGAATAACACGAAGTGCGTGTTGATTGAAACAAGAGATACAACTATACATAAATTGTAGGTGGAATGATACGCTAATGACGTAATTAAAGAACATGCTAAGGCGGCTTGAAACTGTAATTATTGTAACAAATTATGAAATATTGCATGTTATGGAGGACATGTTTGAAACCCTGGGTAGAATATTGCATTGCAGGTGAAGGGTAAAATACTAACGCCTTACTTTCTTAAAGAACTTTTATCACGTAGGACTAGTTTTGACAGTTTGTCCCAGACTTAAGGGTCCCGGTATTTTTCTCGTTTAAGGACCTCCAGACAAAGAATAAAATTGTTATTTATTTAAAAGTTTGTGCATAATATATATCTTTTTAATGTGGTTTAATGACATACTTTGAAAAAATAAATTTTTATCCAATTGAAATTAAATCTGTCTCAACAACCTCAATTGAATGAGTTTGTGAAATATTTTAAACCAAATAACAAAAACTCGCTAAAAATACCAGACAATACTATTCAACTCAAGGTGCCCAACATTAGGATTTCTAAGAATATAAGAGATACAAACAACTTTAAATGGAAATGGGGGATGTTGCCTAGCCTTTTATCGGATTTAATTGTATGTTAGCCAAGTTTTGACAGTCCCATTTTTCAATATGGCTCCACAACTATTTTATTTAAAATACCGATATTAAGTTTTTGAATAGATCTTGTAGGTAGGCCTACTTTGTTAAGCCCAACCGTCTAAAATCTACGACCAGTGGAAGATTGTATATTTATAATATAATTGATTCGTAGAGAGGGGAAAGTTTATTATTTTATCGTAATTCGTGGTCAATATCTTTCTCCATACAGAACATACATCTGACGCCTTATTTTAATGTAGAGAAGTGTATTTTATTAAGTTGTTTCAATGATCATTGCTTTTACATTGCCGTATTCAAACTACTATTTCATGCTTGATGAAACCCAATACAACAGTTTTAAGGTAGGATCTAGAAGTGAAATAATATAATAAAATACACGTCCAAACATTCAAATACCATGTCTGCTTTATTACAGTATATCAGTAGGACATTATATTATAAACCTAAGATTACCAAAAAATTTAAAAAAAAAATTGCTAAAAATGGAATGCATTCATAAATGGCCGTAGATTTTAAAGTGTTGAGTTTATCAATAAATACCAAAAGATAATAAAGTTTTAAATAAATATCTAAGTATATGACTTATATGAAGAATTGAATGACTGTATTAATGTAAAGATTGAGAATTTTAAAATTGTCAGACCAAACCAAAAATTGCTGGGAATAATCATTTTACCCTTACAAACAATATAAATTGTTAGTCATTTGTTAATAACTCGGAAAAGAGTTGGTTGTCTTTGATCTGTAGTTTTTGTTGTCCTTGGCCTACAAAAATTAAAAAAATACCATTTTTTATAAAGTTGGTTTTTTAATAAATTGGTCATTCAATATTTGAAACCATCGCCATTTTAAAAATAGACAAAATAATGATTTTTTTTTTTTAAATTTTATCTCTATACGGTAACACTAAAAATGCTATACAAAAGCCAAACTCAATATTATACCTAAAGTATTTACAATTTAAAAATATTAATATTTGGGCATATTTGGACCTTTGTTTATATGACATTTTTATTTATTGTTATCAGTGGATTATGTCCTGAAAGTTTCTCTGTTTCTTTGTGAATAACCCCGTATATTTTGTGGTTGGTAAATCAAATAATTACGAAATTTATATTATTTGAACCTGTTTGAACAAATTGAAATGAGTCTAATGTATGAGTTGCAAAGTATGTTATGCTTATAATGGTAGAACAATATGATAGAAATACATTAACATGATCTTGTTGATTCTATACGGCCCTTATCAAAATGTACATATTTAGGCACCGTTATCTCTATCAGATTTAACCTTATTTTTTATACACAATTATAAGGATTAAAAAAAAAATTACTTTATTGGATAAAGGTATATTTTTGATTCAATTTTTAACTAAAAGATAAAAGTATGATTAATTTGTTTAACTATTATTTTTTACTACGAAACAAATTGTCTGAAATAAAACTGGTTAATACAGCGTCTAAAAAAATACAGAATCGGCTTCATAGCTTTGGTACTACACAAGCTAGAAAAACGTGCGAAACGTTATTTTAAAACTTAGATATGTACAGGGTGATATGAAAGTTTAGTACCACATACAGAGTGTTCCAAAATAACACAAAACGTGATTTTCCCTAACTTTTTAATGTACACATACATTTATTTATTCTTCCAATTAAAAATCTTAAAATGTTTTGCAAAATTTTGTTAGAAGTTTCGTTCCACTCTATCCTTATTTACCAAGAAACTTTTCTAAACTTAACAATTTATAAACTCAGCTTGTACTGAGATGATTGTATTTTGTGTGGCTTAAGTTATAAATGATTAAGTTTGAGAAACTTAGCGCAATGGTTGCTCACAGTTTTATTTTATTTCAAAAACTAATTCACAGAACGTTGACACGTTACTTGCTACTAATAACAAATAAGCTTATCTAGGTTGTTGATTATAATTGTAAGAAATTATAATCAAAATTCCAGTGCCAAAGTAGAATCGGATATATTAACGTTAAGTTGGATTTAATCCAGTCAGACCTATCTTAACCTTTCTTGACTTGTATTGGAGCTGCTAAAGATGGGGAGGGGCAGGGTTTCTTCCCCTCACAGTCAGCTGCAGTTATTGACCGTTCACTTTCAACCGCCTCCCCCTCAACTCTTCACCTACATCCAAAGTCATCTCTATTTCGTCTAAGGACTTGGCTCACGTTTATAATAATTTAATCCACTTGAGTGTGTGAAGAATGAATTCATACGAAAGATAATTTTAGTAACACGAAATTACATAACGGTATTAATATGGCATTTATATTGAAGATTACGCCTTTGTTTCCTTGACTAAAGGAAGTTTCATTACACATACTTGAAATTAACATTTTCTCTTAGCTTCAAACTTAATTTTTTGATGAATAAATTAACGTATTTAAAATAATTGTAAAGAACTTCAACTGTTTTTTTTAATCGAAATTAAAATGTTAAAAATTTTACGTCAGGTCCAGGTCGTATTTACGTTCATAGATACGCTTACTATGAATAATATTTATACTGAATAGATTATAAATTGTACAAGTGCATTGTATAAACTTCCTGAACCACGCATCGCCAAAAACATATAAAATCAACGAATCGTCAACAAAAAATGTTGGTTTGTTAGTTGTTAATAAGATCAAATGAAACCATGGTTTTTTAAAAAACCTAATATTTAAATAAGGTGTTAAACCCTCAACGTAAGTCGTATTTGAATAAAATACAGCTTTTAATGGTGGCAGATAAGGTCCATTATTGATTTTTAATGATTAGCAGTTTTATTTGGGTTATAATGACTACAGTGCAAGTGATTATACGTAATCAAAATCTTTGCAGTAGATTTTAAGAAATTCATGACATTTTGTTTTTTATAGCAACAACTCTAACTTTTTTATATAAAAGATGAAAAATGTTAAAAGTCCTGAGAGGTACCAAATTTGATGAATGTAAACGTATATGGGCATATAGGACAGACGACAGACAGATATCATTGCAAATTCATTTATTGACACGGGGGTCTCAAAATCGACATAAAAAACTAGTTATTGTTTATGTGTAAAATAAAATATATGAAGAATTTTCATGAAAATATGAAATTTGATATTCCCATAATAAAAGAAATACTTTTGTTTAAAACAATTAATTTTTACATTTGGGACATACCTGTAGGCGTCACTTAAATTCTTGGTAATTGCAAATTTGTGGGTATTTTAAGGAAAATTAGAATTAAAATTTTGTTTTTGGTGAAAAGTTTTATAAGAAATAACACCTAAAAACCAAACACTACTGACTGTCATCTTCTTTGAAAATTATTGATCATAAAATGAGACACTGTTTGCCAATAACTACCAAACAAACTTTATTGACTAATATCGTCCTTAACATAACGGTTATTAAAATATTTGTCATAAAATGAAGATAAAGCGATATGCTGTTTGGCAAAAAGGCCCTAAAAACCAACTAGAATCAACCTTATTAACTAACGTTTTCCTTAAATAATGATTGTAAAATTATCAGTTATAAAGTGAAAATAAACGAGAGACACTGTTTAACAATAACGCCTTAAAACCAAACAGAACAATCCTTATTAACTAACGTTTTCCTTAAATATTGATTGTAAAATTATCGGCCATTAAGTGAAAATAAACCAAAGACACTGTTTAACAATAACGCCTTAAAACCAAACAGAACAATCCTTATTAACTAACGTTTTCCTTAAATAATGATTGTAAAATTATCGGCCATAAAGTGAAAATAAACCAAAGACACGGTTTAACAATAACGCCTTAAAACCAAACAGAACAATCCTTATTAACTAACGTTTTCCTTAAATAATGATTGTAAAATTATCGGCCATAAAGTGAAAATAAACCAAAGACACTGTTTAACAATAACGCCTTAAAACCAAACAGAACAATCCTTATTAACTAACGTTTTCCTTAAATAATGATCTTAAAATTATCGGCCATAAAGTGAAAATAAACCAAAGACACTGTTTAACAATAACGCCTTAAAACCAAACAGAACAATCCTTATTAACTAACGTTTTCCTTAAATAATGATCTTAAAATTATCGGCCATAAAGTGAAAATAAACCAGAGACACTGTTTAACAATAACGCCTTAAAACCAAACAGAACAATCCTTATTAACTAACGTTTTCCTTAAATAATGATTGTAAAATTATCGGCCATAAAGTGAAAATAAACCAAAGACACTGTTTAACAATAACGCCTTAAAACCAAACAGAACAATCCTTATTAACTAACGTTTTCCTTAAATAATGATTGTAAAATTATCGGCCATAAAGTGAAAATAAACCAAAGACACTGTTTAACAATAACGCCTTAAAACCAAACAGAACAATCCTTATTAACTAACGTTTTCCTTAAATAATGATTGTAAAATTATCGGCCATAAAGTGAAAATAAACCAAAGACACTGTTTAACAATAACGCCTTAAAACCAAACAGAACAATCCTTATTAACTAACGTTTTCCTTAAATAATGATTGTAAAATTATCGGCCATAAAGTGAAAATAAACCAAAGACACTGTTTAACAATAACGCCTTAAAACCAAACAGAACAATCCTTATTAACTAACGTTTTCCTTAAATAATGATTGTAAAATTATCGGCCATAAAGTGAAAATAAACCAAAGACACTGTTTAACAATAACGCCTTAAAACCAAACAGAACAAACCTTATTAACTAACGTTTTCCTTAAATAATGATTGTAAAATTATCGGCCATAAAGTGAAAATAAACCAAAGACACTGTTTAACAATAACGCCTTAAAACCAAACAGAACAATCCTTATTAACTAACGTTTTCCTTAAATAATGATTGTAAAATTATCGGCCATAAAGTGAAAATAAACCAAAGACACTGTTTAACAATAACGCCTTAAAACCAAACAGAACAATCCTTATTAACTAACGTTTTCCTTAAATAATGATCTTAAAATTATCGGCCATAAAGTGAAAATAAACCAAAGACACTGTTTAACAATAACGCCTTAAAACCAAACAGAACAATCCTTATTAACTAACGTTTTCCTTAAATAATGATTGTAAAATTATCGGCCATAAAGTGAAAATAAACCAAAGACACTGTTTAACAATAACGCCTTAAAACCAAACAGAACAATCCTTATTAACTAACGTTTTCCTTAAATAATGATTGTAAAATTATCGGCCATAAAGTGAAAATAAACCAAAGACACTGTTTAACAATAACGCCTTAAAACCAAACAGAACAATCCTTATTAACTAACGTTTTCCTTAAATAATGATTGTAAAATTATCGGCCATAAAGTGAAAATAAACCAAAGACACTGTTTAACAATAACGCCTTAAAACCAAACAGAACAAACCTTATTAACTAACGTTTTCCTTAAATAATGATTGTAAAATTATCGGCCATAAAGTGAAAATAAACCAAAGACACTGTTTAACAATAACGCCTTAAAACCAAACAGAACAATCCTTATTAACTAACGTTTTCCTTAAATAATGATTGTAAAATTATCGGCCATAAAGTGAAAATAAACCAAAGACACTGTTTAACAATAACGCCTTAAAACCAAACAGAACAATCCTTATTAACTAACGTTTTCCTTAAATAATGATCTTAAAATTATCGGCCATAAAGTGAAAATAAACCAAAGACACTGTTTAACAATAACGCCTTAAAACCAAACAGAACAATCCTTATTAACTAACGTTTTCCTTAAATAATGATTGTAAAATTATCGGCCATAAAGTGAAAATAAACCAAAGACACTGTTTAACAATAACGCCTTAAAACCAAACAGAACAATCCTTATTAACTAACGTTTTCCTTAAATAATGATTGTAAAATTATCGGCCATAAAGTGAAAATAAACCAAAGACACTGTTTAACAATAACGCCTTAAAACCAAACAGAACAAACCTTATTAACTAACGTTTTCCTTAAATAATGATTGTAAAATTATCGGCCATAAAGTGAAAATAAACCAAAGACACTGTTTAACAATAACGCCTTAAAACCAAACAGAACAATCCTTATTAACTAACGTTTTCCTTAAATAATGATTGTAAAATTATCGGCCATAAAGTGAAAATAAACCAAAGACACTGTTTAACAATAACGCCTTAAAACCAAACAGAACAATCCTTATTAACTAACGTTTTCCTTAAATAATGATCTTAAAATTATCGGCCATAAAGTGAAAATAAACCAAAGACACTGTTTAACAATAACGCCTTAAAACCAAACAGAACAATCCTTATTAACTAACGTTTTCCTTAAATAATGATTGTAAAATTATCGGCCATAAAGTGAAAATAAACCAAAGACACTGTTTAACAATAACGCCTTAAAACCAAACAGAACAATCCTTATTAACTAACGTTTTCCTTAAATAATGATTGTAAAATTATCGGCCATAAAGTGAAAATAAACCAAAGACACTGTTTAACAATAACGCCTTAAAACCAAACAGAACAATCCTTATTAACTAACGTTTTCCTTAAATAATTATTGTAAAATTATCGGCCATAAAGTGAAAATAAACCAAAGACACTGTTTAACAATAACGCCTAAAACCAACCAGAACAATCCTTATTAACTAATGTTTTCTTTAAAATAATTGTTGTGTAATTATCGGTCATAAAGTCAATATAAACCAGAGAGTTCTGGCTTGCCAATAACGCTTAAATACCAACCAGAACAAAAATTTTGACTAACGTGTCCATAAAATATTGGTTGTAAAATTATTTGTCATAAAGTGTAAATAAAGCATTTACCCTGTTCGCCAATGCAATTTATTAAAATATTTACATAAAATATAGGTTGAGCTGAATGTAAAATAATTCAAAAGCGCAAGTACATTACAAAAATAAAAATAAAAAACTCTGACTTAGTTTTGGTTATTATAATTATTTAGTGAGCTGTAACTTTCAATTATATTGGTGGCGTAACACATTGTTTTAACAGTAAAGGTTTACATTTATCCAAAATTTGATCAATATTTGACCAATTTTGAAATATTTCACATTCTAAGATGGTATTTATAGTGCATTTTTACGTTTTGACTACTGTAATTCAATACTTATATCGACTCCTACCCTGAGTGTAGTTCTATGTAATAATGCATGAGAAAGTTTATTTTGAGATTTATTGAAAATATTTAACATATACCTATGTTACGTATTCTAAAAAAATATATTGCTTCTCAATTTAGTATTATGTCGGCAGGTTCAATTGTTTTTCTGATTAAATTTGTCTAATACTGATTGACAAAGAAAGGATTTAGACATTTTGACCTTCAATGAAATAGTTGTAAATCATTGTAGGGTTTCTTTAATCTTTAACGTTGCATTTGTCTGAATAAATATTGAGCTTGACTTGTGAGATAATATTGGATAGAATAAAACTTGAACACAAGATCTCACAAAAAACTATATTAAATCATTAATAATAAGTGAATTAGTTTAGTTATTGTAGCTCATGTATAACTGAGGATGGCGACATTGTCGTTGAGACGCGTTTGATTAAGTAAACGTAATTTTTGTGAGATCTTATGTTCTAGTTTTATTCTATCTCACATCTGTCTGTTAAAAGAATAAGGAGAAAATGTCTAGAATTGTGACAACATAGAAAATTTGTGTAAATTACTCTGCCTGAATAAGCGTGATGCACGAACGACAAATATCATGCAATAAAATATAATGAAATATTTGTTCCATGAAGTGGCAAAGAGGTATATTGGCATTAAAAAAAATCATAATTAAAAATATAACGGGGTAATAACAATGTGTTAAATATTTCTATTAGCTATATAACCTTAAGTGCGAGATTTATAAAATGTATATGTTGACTAGAAGATGTTTTATAAAAAAAAAAGAAAGAAAAACACGATGTGATAATAACTGTAAAAAAAGAAGAAAAGTATATTACTTACCCAGTACACTTAAACTGTTTTGCAATTACCTGTATAGGACAAGTTTGGTAATCACAATAAATTCTACCTATATATTTTTTATAACTCACCGCCTAACTGGACCAACAATTATATTAGATTATTTTTTCTCACCTACTGCTCAGAGTCCTTCTATTTTGGATGAGTTATGTCGTTTCGCCTATTTATCAGACATTATCAAAGGTCATTTAAAATTTGTTTCTTGCATTGATTAATGCACATCGGTTGGTAATCGAAATTAAACTTAAACGAAAGTAATTTAGATCACTTTTACTACACGAAATTCACAACATTATAGATCACTTAATATGAACCGATAAGGTGACTTAGGCGGTTACGCGAGTTGTTCTGTACACACGTACACACACTTGTACACACGTGTGTCATAGTTATTTTGTGTCGTTTGAAGGATTGTGAGCTGTAAGTAAGAAAAACAATCTAATATATATATATATATATATATATATATATATTAGACTGATCTTCATGTTTCCTTTTTTGAGGAAATCGAAAAAGGGATGCCCGTCCGTCGTCGCTGTAGTTGTCTGTACATAAGAACGATAGCGGCAACAAAAACAAAGTAAGGGACATGAAATTTTGTATAGGAGAGAGTTTTGCTCTTTTAGAACTGTACTGACATATTAAAAATATTCAAATGTCGGCCATTTTAAACGTTTTTTTTATATCTAACGGGTAATATTCAACTTATAGTATAATAAGTTATATAAGAATTTGCAGATTTAAATTTTGAATGTAATGTTACTAAATTCAGGTATCTAAGATGACAAATAGCATAGTTATAGTTTAAAAAATGTAATTTCGAACCCCGATATTTCAAGAAAATGTGAGGTTTTAAAACCTGTACCGAGTAAACATTGTCCAGCTATCTTTAACACTCAACGCCATAGTAACTTTCATAAACTTTAAAACGCCGCCATTTTGTTTAGGGTGAACCTTTTGATGTCGGATTTGCGGCATTGTATTCTACTAAATTAGCCCTTTAAAATTTTATGTACAACTCAACCCACGCTCTCATTTAAGATTTTCTTCTGACTCCTTGTGGGCCGTCCCCCCGAAGTGGTAGCGGCTCATTGAAATTGTGGTAAAATAGTGTTTTATTCCCAGTAACAGTGTACGAAGTTATATATTTCCATCTGTAACAGTTAAAAAATTATTAACCCGTTCCGGGACTTTTCACCACTCCTGTATATATATATATATATATATCACCACTCCTGTATATATATATATATATATATATATATATATATATATATATATATATATATATATATATATATATATATATATAATATAACACTTAATTACAAGCTTCAGTATAACTTTGTAACAACTGCTTTAAACAAACTTATCCTACTGGATAAGACCTCTCAATCCACCAATAGAATTCAACATTTCCTACAAAGCTCAAAAAACAAACATTTGGGAATTACATTCAGAGAGTATGCTTGAATTATATTGTATAATGTGGCTAGGTCGATCCCATTATAAATCTTCATCAACTTGATTTCCTTGGTGGTTTTACAATAATTATGTTGTTTGGAGAGTGATAAATGTAAAATATAAAAACGTAATCATTTAATGCTTTAAACCCTCAGGGCGTCACTATAGTAGTACTTACCAATCCCGAGTTCTTTAGCTGAATCTACAAGATCCTTTTTTAATCTTTCCTATGAAGTCTCTATAGACCAACTCTTTTTTCTTCCAATACGAGGCTTTAGATTATTGATAGAGTCTTCATATTATATTCTTTTCTTCCCTTTTTATAAGGCGATGATGAGCTAGAGGAATTTTTGGTTATAACAACAAGAACAAAAAATTGAGGTCAAATATATATATTTTATCCAAGCGATATACATAACAGCATACAAAGTACTTGCTGTGTATTTGAAATCTCATAAACTTGCATTATTCACCAGACATAAAACTGTGCACGTGTTTGAGTTAATATTGAAAATTTAAATACACGCCAGGTATTACGATTCCCGTGAACTTATTGATTTTTTTAAATCAATCGTATCCTTTAATCTGTTGTGTAGTTTCAATTTCTTAATATTACTGCAGTTTTGTTAGGCGGAAACGAATAAATTTCACACTGGTTTCATTAAATGTTAACAGAGCGTTCAGATTAAAGATTAGCTTTATTAATGGTTTACGATTTAAAACCTGAATGGTGTGTTGATAAGCGAATTCCATAATTTGATATTTATCGCAACCTAATTAATTCCCCTAAGCCGCCGTACTGAATTCAAAATTAGGCACAAGTAAAAGTTTAACCCTACAAGTAATCTTGTCAAAAGTGGAAAGCGTTTATATTGCATTTTTTTTTGTGCATAATTCCAATTGATTTCTGTGAATAATAAATAACTTCATATCCTTATAATTGCAAAAGTTGGCAACAGACTTTGTAGTGAGTTTAAGAAGTGTCAGCTCAAGGTTTTATTAACTCAAAACTGTGTATTATAACTCTTCACACAAGTATTGTAGCTGAGAGCTGCTCTAATTTATGATAAAATGACAATTGTTTGACATCTCGTATATCTTAGATGATGCCTAACAAGTGAGAGGTAAAATACATAAATTTCAAAGTAATTTGCGTCCTATCATACCAACATACGAGTATAAACTATGTATTTTGTATTTTAAAGTGTATAAAAGTGCAAAAATCAGCAGAACAAAACTTACCATGTTTTAAATTAACATTCCAAAAATTATAAATTCACCAAGAATAATAATTCTCCTGAACTTATTGATTTTTTCTTTTATGAACCATATTCCTTATAATTCTAATAATATGCTATTTCTTGTTCCTTAATATTTTTCCAATTTTATCAGCCGGAATTAAGTAAATTTTACTAAAATTTAATATTAACAGCAGCTTCAGATTTAAAATCAACCATATTAGCAACTTACGATTTTTAAGCCTCTGGTAATAAACGAATCCCATAAATTTATTTTTCATCACGTTCCGGATTTCCTAAGCCACCGCAAAGAATTAGAAATTATGCACAAATAAAATTTAAGCCTAATCTTGTCACACGTGGAATGCGTTTATATCTCATTTATTTTGTGCATAATTTCAAATCATTTTATGAATAATAAAAAAAAAACTTAATTTTAAAATGTCTAAAGTTGGCAACGACGGTTGTAGTGAGCTTTAACAAGTGTCAACTAAAGGTTTTAATAACTGAATTATTTAATTATTACTAAACTGTCTTTCACAAGTATTGTAACTGAGAGCTAGCTGTAATAATTATGATAAAATGACAATTGTTTGACATCTATAAATCTCAGATTAAGGGTAGTTGTGTATTAAATCTCGAACGCATCTTTAAAGTTTGAAGAGAATATGAGTTTTTATTGGTAATTGAATAAACCACGAAATCAATTAATTAACAATATATAATAAGACCAAAGTTAATGGGCACCATCATGGTACTCAGTGAGCCCCATCATTCAATAACTAGATTTCTTGGGTCTAGCAGGAAAAGTTAAATTATACAGGTAAATCAAAAGGCCTTCTTATCCAATTAGTTAAGTTTGTTTAATACAGTTGTTACACCAGGTTTTCCCAACTTCGTAATTGTATAGTATATTATTACTGCTTTGAAATTGGCTAGCCCTTAAAAAGATCCTCCTAGATTTGTAAATATTAAAAAGTCTATTCGCTTTGCTCGTATTAGTGTCTCGGTTCTGAGGGACCTCAAGGCTGTATAAACCTCCATTCGTTACGCTTTTGTCAGCGGACTTACTCCTGCCAGATATTTGAACTATACGAATATCACAATTTATTGGAAGATCAAGTTTCGCAAAAAACATTTTTTACAATACCCTCACGATTTGTCATCATAGGGTCGGGTTGGAATTATATACCGAATAAGTTGAATAAAAAACTTCTTTTAAATGGCCTCCATTTTGACATTATGTTTTTTAAAAAAATTTTTTATTTCGATAGGATTTTATATGTACACGCTATAGTCTCCAATACCAAATTTCATATTTCTATCTTAATATTTGTACCCACTTACATACTTACAAACGTGTTTATATACAATCGACAACAACGACGGACGGACGTTGTGTCGAAAATAACTTTTTAAGTTTCGTCAGACGATAAAAAATGAAACTCATAGAAAAATAATTACTTCTAATGTTTTTTATGACCAAACAGCCTATATTTATTATATCGCGTAAGTTATACAGAAGTAGCTGAATATTATTTTCTGAGACAAAAAACAAACATTCTGTGGTCGTCTAATTTTCTATTATAAAATTTTCTTATGCTGGAGAGAATAGCTAGGATTGTTCTGACATTGCGTGCAGAAGATTGACTTTTATAGACCTTACATAAATTGATTTTGAAGCCTTCTTTTGTTTACAGACATAAGGTCAGCAATATGTTAACCTAACATAATTATATCAAGGACTATCTTTGTTGTAAATAGTATTTACTAACTGTATTTGTTTCCTAAGGCAGATTGGAAAATATTCTTCTAAATACTGTTTATTTGTAAAAAACCTTTTTTTTGTTAAGAATGGCCGATAAACAAGAGTAATTACTTATTATTTTATCGTTGGTACTTTATGGAATTTCTTCCTATTTAAATGAATTTAACACTTTTCAATAATGATAATTAACGTTGAAATGGATTTATAATAACCATATTCAAACAGATCTTATGCAAGTTTGTTGATGTCCATGAATTAATCAAGATTACTAAAACATCCGAATAACAAGGTCAAACCACTTTCAATAAATAATAATACGAAATTAACAAATATCACTAGACATACAGTTAATCCTAGTCCAGAGTGTGTATATGTTACTGTACCGTGTAACTGAACACACGAAATTTAACATTTACCAGCTGGTCGTGTGTTCAGTTAAATACTAAATTAAATGTTCAGGTCGTGTGTATATTAAATACTACGGCGCCCTGTAAAACGCGGTCGCCACCGGTCACTAGCATAACTTTTTTCATTCCCGCGTAATGTTAAAAGCAGTCATCTTCCTCCCAGTCCTGGACTAGAAGAGCTGGGAACGATTGTCTCAACATGGGTCCTCGTATCATGTCGTCGTAGGTTGCTCATCTGTAGAGTGACTTGCTCACTATTCCTCCAAGTATTGAATTAGAACAGCGGGGAACGATTATCACCACAAGGGTCCTCGTATCACTTCGTCGTAGGTTGCTCATCTGTAGACTTGCTCACTACTCCTCCCAGTACTGGACTAGAACAGTGGGAAACAATTTTATTGTCATCACGTGGCTTTTCGTATCAATTCGTCGTAGGTTGCTCGCCTGTAGACTTGCTCACTATTCCTCCAGATTTGAAATCTTCATAGTGAGCAGCGTCAGGGTCGGAAGAGAACACGAGTTGGTCTAGAGAGACCTGATAGGAAAGATGAAAGATATATATCCAACCCACGACTACATGAATAAATAACTCGATTCATACTTTCGCTAAAAATGATTTAGGTTCACAGTCGTCAATTGAGCCTGTAGAAAATAAGTGCACATACAGTTGGTGTTCTTCTCCGATATTTTAGTCAGTTTTGTTGCACGACTTCAGGGACTCACTGTAGTAAGTAGGAGATTGGAAATACCGTGGAATCCTAACTGGATCTTCACCTTTCCTCAAGTAGTCTGAAGAAAAACCTCTCATTATCAAGAAGGCAAATCTCGTTAAAGTTGTTACGAAATTTTTAAAAGAACTGAGAGTCTGCCTGAGAAGTGTTCCAAGGTGGTAAAAAAGAAATTAAATGTATTTCCATACAAACTAGAAGTTGTCCCTGAATTGAAACCTACTGATTACGCAGAAGGTTATAGTGGTATTAGTTACAATAATAAATTTGTAGGTAAAAAAGAATAGAAGTGGAGTTTTTATACCGGCTAGGCTTGTTCTCATCTACCAAGATGCAAACAAGTTAATAGAAGCCACACGCGATTCTTAATCATACTCTACATTCCATTCATCATCAAAAGTAGAGTCTGTGATAGTTTAGGAAAAGGCCAGAGGCCTCAATTTATTACGGCAACCTCCTCATTTGTCCTTGCCCATACGGTGGGCTCTTGACCTCTATGGAATCCTGGGGTTGATATCTGCTATCATTGACCTCATTAACCAAACCCAAAGTGTTTTGAACCATCACACAATGACGTTTTATAGTACTTACCCAACCCAAATCAGGAAATGAAAGTATTAACACATGTTTGAAGTGGAGAGTATTTCACAAAAATCTCCTAAAACCGAAAAACAATGTGCGAATTTCTGGTCATGAAAGCTAGAATTACATCAGTGAGAACTCGATATTCGACAAAAATTTTGACCTTCGTTTTAACAGATTTTCACGTTTCATGGCCCGTTTTTGACTGACTTCCCGCTTCAAGACCCGTTTGTGACAGATTTTCACCATTCATGACCAGCTTTGACAAATTTTCACGTTTCATGGACCGTTTTGACTGATTTTCACGTTTCAAGGTCGCTTTTGATTGATCTCTACCTTTCACGGCCCGTGTTTGAACTATTTTCACGTTTCAGGGCAAGTTTTTGACACATTTTCAGGGGTCGTGGCCTATTTTTGACCGATTTTAACGTTTCAAGGCCAATTTGTGAAAAAATTTCACGTTTCAAAGCCCGATTTTGACTGAAGTGTTTTGACAGATTTTCACACCTCATTCTGCGTTTTTGACTGATTTTCACGTTTCAACGTACATTATACACCCTACACCCTACATCCTACGTCCTACATCCAAATTTATTTATATTTCATTATATCAAATTTTATGGTCACTACCGGATGGACGGCATGTCTAAAATCAGTTTTTCAGTTTTCAAAAGCCATGAAATGTTCTAATTATTTAAAAAACGGATCTCGACTTTTTTTGCGATTTCCAAACTCACCCTATACTTCGAATACATGACAATACGTTTTTCACTACTGCAGTTCGACTTTATAAGAATGTATGCAAGGAAAACATCAAATCAAAACCTCACTAACATCTCTCTGATATCACAAGGACTGAATTACGACAAAGTAGTCTGCAGTTTGTAATAGTTGGGAAATGACTTCACATTTAATTTTAAACGAAAACAATTTCCTTGCATAGTAGCAATGACAATGACAATGACAATTACTTACAAAGAACTACGGCAATAAACTATCAACAAAATTGAATAATGTTTGTCAGCGCCAAGTTTCTATTAATTCCATAATATACAAATTGTTTTGGATTATTATTTTGTAGATGATAATTAATGCGTTAAATAAAATTAATTTTATCGCCGTCTTAGAAATTTAGTCATATTTATATAAACCAAAAATATACTCATTTTAATAATACTTAATTTTGAGTTTTTCATATGGCAGTTATAGACCAAATTGAAAAGGCATCCCAATGTATAGTAAAAATGTTCCACATATAAATTTTATTAAAATCAATGAACACGTTAGGGTATATGACATTGTACAGACGACATTCGCCAGGCAAATATACAGACAGACATCATCACATAACTTTCTCTGTATTAAGTTTATGTGAGATATAAAAATGGATAAAACAATGCTATGCTACCTAAAGCATGATCTTTATTTTATTCTCTTTCTTAAGTTATTTTATTTCTCTTTAGTTATGTAACAAGCCTGGTGCAAATGGATTTGAGCTAATGCTGTAGGTGTACAGAAATAAACATATTTTGTAAAAAACAAAATGTAATTTAATAAATGTTAATGTATAAACCGATAACAATAGAACAGTAAATCATCAATTATTGTATAAACTTGGAATCAATATTTAGTTCACCTCAAAGTATAGTATTATCATAAACACAAGGCGGAAATAACGGCAGCGAGGTGTTTATTGTTTTGTGTAGATACTTCCCTTAAACTGTATTACAATGGGGTAGTAAATATAATGTGAAAACACGAGGTTATTTTTATTACCTTTTTATGACTCTGCAAGTCTAGTTGCGAGTCCACGCCTCCTGGAAAATAAAATAATATTTTATTATTTGTTTATGAATACAAACTGTAATATACAAGTATAGGAGTATCTCTATAAACTAGCTTTTTATGTGTAGTTTTAACTACCAACAAAAAAGAGTTTTCACTATTGAGACAATGATTACATGTTTCCTATAGCGCGATGTTTACCATAAAAAGTCCGTCGTCGTTGTCATAGTAGTTGTCCTTGTCGTTATAGATGTCTGTTATCGTTTTGGTTGCATTGTCGTTGTCGTTGTAGTTCTAGTTGTCGTTGTAGTTGTAGTAGTAGTAGTAGTGGTTGTTGTAATCGTTGTCGTCTACCATTATTCTTGTCGTTGTCGTTGTAGTTCTAGTTGTCGTTGTAGTTGTAGTAGTAGTAGTGGTTGTTGTAATCGTTGTCGTTGTATACCATTCTTCTTGTCGTTGTCGTTGTAGTTCTAGTTGTCGTTGTAGTTGTAGTAGTAGTAGTGGTTGTTGTAATCATTGTCGTTGTCTACCATTCTTCTTGTCGTTGTCGTTGTAGTTCTAGTTGTCGTTGTAGTTGTAGTAGTAGTAGTGGTTGTTGTAATCGTTGTCGTTGTCTACCATTCTTCTTGCCGTTGTCGTTGTAGTTCTAGTTGTCGTTGTAGTTGTAGTAGTAGTAGTGGTTGTTGTAATCGTTGTCGTTGTCTACCATTCATCTTGTCGTTGTAGTTGTAGTGGTATTAGTGGTTGTTGTAATCGTTGTCGTTGTCTACAACTCTTCTTGTCGTTGTCGTTGTAGTTCTAGTTGTCGTTGTAGTTGTAGTAGTAGTACTAGTGGTTGTTGTAATCGATGTCGTTGTCTACCATTATTCTTGTCGTTGTAGTTGTAGTTGTCGTTGTAGTTGTAGTAGTAGTAGTGGTTGTTGTAATCGATGTCGTTGTCTACCATTATTCTTGTCGTTGTAGTTGTAGTTGTCGTTGTAGTTGTAGTAGTAGTAGTGGTTGTTGTAATCGATGTCGTTGTCTACCATTATTCTTGTCGTTGTAGTTGTAGTTGTCGTTGTAGTTGTAGTAGTAGTAGTGGTTGTTGTAATCGTTGTCGTTGTCTACCATTATACTTGTCGTTGTCGTTGTAGTTCTAGTTGTCGTTGTAGTTGTAGTAGTACTAGTGGTTGTTGTAATCGTTGTCGTTGTCTACCATTCTTCTTGTCGTTGTCGTTGTAGTTGTAGTAGTAGTGGTTGTTGTAATCGTTGTCGTTGTATACCATTCTTCTTGTCGTTGTCGTTGTAGTTGTAGTAGTAGTGGTTGTTGTAATCGATGTCGTTGATTTCCAATCTTCTTGTCGTTGTCGTTGTAGTTCTAGTTGTCGTTGTAGTTGTAGTAGTAGTAGTGGTTGTTGTAATCGTTGTCGTTGTCTACCATTCTTCTTGTCGTTGTCGTTGTAGTTCTAGTTGTCGTTGTAGTTGCAGTAGTAGTAGTGGTTGTTGTAATCGATGTCGTTGATTTCCAATCTTCTTGTCGTTGTCGTTGTAGTTCTAGTTGTCGTTGTAGTTGTAGTAGTAGTAGTGGTTGTTGTAATCGTTGTCGTTGTCTACCATTCTTATTGTAGTTGTTGTTGTAGTTCTAGTTGTCGTTGTAGTTGTAGTAGTAGTAGTGGTTGTTGTAATCGTTGTCGTTGTCTACCATTCTTCTTGTCGTTGTCGTTGTAGTTGTCGTTGTAGTTGTAGTGGTATTAGTGGTTGTTGTAATCGTTGTCGTTGTCTACCATTATTCTTGTCGTTGTAGTAGTAGTGGTATTAGTGGTTGTTGTAATCGTTGTCGTTGTCTACCATTCTTCTTGTCGTTGTCGTTGTAGTTCTAGTTGTAGTTGTAGTTGTAGTAGTAGTAGTGGTTGTTGTAATCGTTGTCGTTGTCTACCATTCATCTTGTCGTTGTAGTTGTAGTTACAGTTGTAGTTGTAGTGGTATTAGTGGTTGTTGTAATCGTTGTCGTTGTCTACCATTATTCTTGTCGTTGTCGTTGTAGTTCTAGTTGTCGTTGTAATTGTAGTAGTAGTAGTGGTTGTTGGAATCGTTGTCGTTGTCTACCATTCATCTTGTCGTTGTAGTTGTAGTTGTCGTTGTAGTTGTAGTGGTATTAGTGGTTGTTGTAATCGTTGTCGTTGTCTACCATTCATCTTGTCGTTGTAGTTGTAGTGGTATTAGTGGTTGTTGTAATCGTTGTCGTTGTCTACAATTCTTCTTGTCGTTGTCGTTGTAGTTCTAGTTGTCGTTGTAGTAGTAGTAGTAGTAGTAGTAGTGGTTGTTGTAATCGATGTCGTTGTCTACCATTATTCTTGTCGTTGTAGTTGTAGTAGTAGTAGTGGTTGTTGTAATCGTTGTCGTTGTCTACCATTCATCTTGTCGTTGTAGTAGTAGTGGTATTAGTGGTTGTTGTAATCGTTGTCGTTGTCTACAATTCTTCTTGTCGTTGTCGTTGTAGTTCTAGTTGTCGTTGTAGTAGTAGTAGTAGTAGTAGTGGTTGTTGTAATCGATGTCGTTGTCTACCATTATTCTTGTCGTTGTAGTTGTAGTAGTAGTAGTGGTTGTTGTAATCGTTGTCGTTGTCTAACATTATTCTTGTCGTTGTAGTTGTAGTAGTAGTAGTGGTTGTTGTAACCGTTGTCGTTGTCTACCATTTCTCTTGTCGTTGTCGTTTTAGATCTCATTGCCGTTGTCGATATCTTGTCTTTGACTTTTCGTAAACACATAAGCGACCACTAAAATTACAATTACATTCATAGAAATCAAATAAAATGTCAAAATGGTGGCCTTATTAAACTTTTGTTTGTTAATATTTCCTTTTATTCAACTTATAACAAGTTACATAAAAAAATTGTGTATTTGAGTTTTGGATTTAATGGTACCAACCTCACTTCTTTACGATCACAGTCGAGAATGTTATTGTAAAATTAAATTCAAATAAAGTAACCAATTTAAATTGAATTGCTTAAATTAACAGTAGTTTGAATAATACCTATACAATTAATTTAAGGGCGGGCATGAAATTAAAATATTTTAATAAAATACACTTCCACCAATCAAGTAACCTGTAAGAAATTATATTTTTACACCAAATTTAAGTTTAAAAATAGTGAAAAGCACTTTTAAAAAATTGAGTAAATGATAAATTTTAAGTTTCTCAGGCCAAAAAATCTAAACGGTTAAGTTTAAAAAATATACATAAGAATACATAGATCTTAAAGATTCTATTTATTCTACTCGAAAAAACCATAGTTTATCTTTAAAAAAAATTAAGTTGTACCTATTTACAAAAATTGTGGCGAATTAAAAAAATGTATAACTGACTTTTATATTCGATGAAAAAATAGAGAAGGTTATTTCAAGTTTTTATAGCTTTTATAGTAATGAAGATTCTATGTTGATCACCCTGTATATTCAAGTGTTTCCTCAAAAATAATCAAATTATCTACAAATCTAATAAACAATAACGCTACTAAAATGACTCCTCCCACTTTTTAGAGTTGAATGGAACAACAACCTCGTTAACATGAAATTGATTAGTACTATTTTTGTATATTATAACCTTCCTTCTATTTAGCGTGTCTGAACACAACCCAGACTGTCATAAAATTGTTTCCATAAAAACAGTTTCTATTTATAGATTCAAATAAAATAGTATTCTTTAATTGATGAAAATTTTAACATGATATGTGAAAGCAGTTGTCACTGAATATTAATTTTCCAATATTGAGTCATTAGCTGACTACGCCACAGGTGATGAAGTCAGCTGTCGATATGAACAAAACGATATTACTGTCCAAGTGTTTTCTAGACTACAATTGATTTTATTTGTTGATATGGTATTGTTTAACTTCAGGTTGAAAAACAATATTTTCCGGATGGTGAAAATAGAATAGAAGGTTAATAATCAGTTTACTTCAGAATATTCTTTATTTACTTTCAAAAAAATATCAAAACTCAAATGAAATGTTATCCAAGATATTACAAAATGAAAATTACTCTTTTTAAACTGTAAAAAAATAAACTTTTCCATGTCAAAAAAAAAAAAAAAAAAAAAAAAAAATATATATATATATATATATATATATATATGTGTGTGTGTGTGTGTGTGTGTGTGTGTGTGTGTGTGTGTGTGTGTGTATGTGTGTAAAACATTTCATTTGTGCTTTTGTATTATATCTTTTTAGAATTTTTTTTTTTTTTTTAAGAATAGTTTAAACACATGCTCCCTAATAAAACATACACATATTACACTTACACATATTACACATACACACATACAATTATAGACACATAATATTGTACATTTTATCATCTAAACCGTTCCCATAATTTTTACTTACTCAAGACCAGATAAGTCTGGTAATCGACAAAATAAGCTTATTTAGTGGTTTTAGGAATTACGTCTGTCTGTCCTACGTTTAGCTCAAAAACGTGGACAGATTTTAATCAAACTTTCCCCTCAGGGGCACACTATAGTGAGTATGGAAGTGGTAATCCAAAAGACTCTAGTTGGATCTACACTTTTTTCCATGTACCTTGGGCTAGATCCTCTCTTTCATCTTTTGTATTAGATCTCTATAGACCAACTCTTGTTCTCTTCCGACCCTGCAGCTATTGAAATATTTGAGAGCTAGGGGACTTTTTATGTTTTTACCCCTTTATTTGAGGTTTAATGACCGACAGGTTTAAAGAACAAAATAAATAAGTTTTTGAAGTATATTTTGTTTAAATCCTGAGTCTTCATTCATTATTTTATCAACTCAAAATTGAGGGTAGCTGCCATTAGATAAAAATTATTTCAATTAAATACGATTTACTCAGGATCTATTTAAATACAAATATTTTTACAAAGAGCACAACAAGTTCGTTTTCACTTTATGACTGACAACTGTAGAACTGACATTTTATATTTATGAAATTGGCGAATGAGAAATTTTAAATGTTCTTGCACTAATTATTGAGTTTACTGTATGTATATACCAGTTTGATTACTGCCGTGATTTAAAAAAAAATCTATATATTTTGAGTACTTACTATTCTGAAACTCCTTTTCAATTTTTACCGGGGGCCCTTTCAGATAGACTTCATCTTCCAAAGGTTTTTACGAACTGAAGTTCATCCGAAATGTGTCAGGAAAAGTTAAGTGCAGAAGAATTAAAACTAAATAATTAAAGAAAGTCAAATTAATTATGAACAATATAGTATAATTGTGAAATATAAGTTAAAATAAAAATTTAAAATGGCGTAATTTTTACATTTGTAATACCATTTGTGTGATTTTAAACACAAATCTATATATATATATATTCCCGTAAACCAAATTACATGTTACTATCTTAATATTTGTGTCCACGATCGTACAATGACTACTGGAAATGAGGATAAAAGAGATCGCTGGAGAGAACTCTCAAAAAGGAAGAGAGTTCGTTCCTGGCTCAGGAAATAAAAAATTCTCAACGTTTGTCGCTGCTCAAAGCCAACGAAACCGAAGTAAAATCTTTGTAACACCTCTCGCCTTAAGAAACATTGTATTAAACCAGAGTAATTTGAAATGCAGATTGTGCAATCAACACTGGGATAGTTTAAAATACATATTTCTGAAACATTAGGACGCAGAAGACTGGTGATCGTCAAAATGAAACCCCCGGAATTAAAAGCAATCTAGCAAGGCAAATTCTATACTTATCCAAGGCTATAGAAATAAGCTAGGGAGAGGAATCAGGAGGTACAGAAACAGTCTTATATAATGAGATATCTAAGGGGTAAAACCCGTTACTAATAATAATAATCGTACGACAACAACGACGGTCGGACGGACGGACGGACGACATGTTGAAAAAACGTTTTAAGTTTCGTCAAGTCACGAAGCGTTTAAATTAATAAAAACAAACAATTAGACGATTACCAAACTAAAACTAGACCTCGTATACTGAGTAAGTAAAGAGGGATTGTGTTGTGATCAGCATAGATTGAACATTTATAAAGACTCCCTACACTAGCCGGAATTATTATATTTATAAACTCCTGGAGTCTCTAGAGGTAGTGAAAAATGAAAACAAATGTTGTTAAGAGTGAGAGGGGGGAGGGGTGAGTTTTAATACCATCAGTTTGAACAACTTATTTATAAGATGTATTTGTTGTGACTGTATATTTCATTGTTTAATTGTAACATTGAGGTTTGTATTATTTGTTTAATTATTAATATACTAAATAGTAATAATATTGTATAATAATTAAAAGTTATTGTTGTTGAGTTATTTGTGTACGCGATACTGTCAAAAAGTAAAATTTAAAAAAATAAACAAATTTAAGAGAAATAAATAGGGTATACTGCATTTAAAGAATAATGGTGTTTAAATTTGTAGAATATATTTGTATAACCGCCGGCTATTACTTATAGGGACCGCTAGGCAATCCGAGCGACGTAGCCGGACCCTACACTTTTCCCCCTGTAGTCTTGGATTAGATCATTCTATATTACCTCTCCTATCTCTTGAGCATCTCTTGTTCTCCTTCGATCCTAACGCTGTTAGAGTGTTCTAGAACTAGGAGTTTTTATATTATATTTATTCCTCCTTTTTATATAAGACGAGAGGTTGTTTGCGTTTGAACAAAAAGATAAAACAATACAGATTGAGACGGTTCAAATACAGTCTCAAGGATAAATTTGGATTTTGTATAAATTTGAAGCCAAAGCTAAAAACAATCAATAAAAACTAGTTTAAAAGAGAGTGAAAAAGAAAAGTTTCCAAATTTAATGAGGAATTGATTAATTATAAAAATTAATACAGAAATGTATAAAGATTGATTTTAAAGTATATATGTAATTAATAAAATAGTCAAAGTGTAATAGAAAGTAGATTTTAGAGGAAAAAATCATGTTAAACAGTTAAGGAAAGCTATGTAACGTATACAGTTGGACGGAAGAATTCTTGTAAAATCTTGTGCGACTCATTTAATAACATTAAATGGACGCAAGCCTGAATTAGAAAGAAAGTTACATAACCCGAGAAATAAGAGAGACAGAAAGAAAAGGAAAGAAGTTATGTCACCCTCGTACCAAAAGGAGAAAGAATCCAGTAGAAAAATTTCGGTAAAATGAAAAAGTTAGAAAAAGGAAATCAGAGGAATTTTCAAAACGCCGTATCTAAAGGACAAAACATCGTACAGTGTCAAATCCAGTTTGTGAAGATCTAGGAGAAGACGAGATACAAAATTAGACCATATAAAAGAAGATTGAGTGAAACAAAAGGGATTACGTCGACTTAAAATTTGTCAAATTTCTACAGAAGTCAAGAAAAGACAGGAAATTTCCAAACAAAATACAGACTTTGGGTTCGGCGCAACTAAGGGGACCATGCCCAACCGCATTGTTAATAATAAATAATAGAATATTAGTATACAATATACAAAATTTAAACGGAAACACTACAAAAAAATAAAATAAATACTAAAAGCCATAAAGAAGCGACGCGTAGCAATAAAAACCAAAAATTAAAAGATATTTTAATAATAGAAAAACCACAGGAATGCTTTTAAGAACAATAATATAAGTAATAGGTTTAGCTTTAAATTTTATGTTATATAATTTCAAAAGTTAAACTTAATCTTTTCGTTTATAAATAAATTTACTAAAATTGTTTGAGTTGTAAGTTTATTGCAAATTTTCCTAACTAAGAACAAAATAAAAAACAATTAAAAGAAATAAGTGTTCTGCTCATTACGTAAAATTTAGAAATATATTTTATAATTTGATAACGAATTTGTAGCTCCAAAAGGTACAATCTTGAGAGAAAAGCCTATAAAAGGTAAGAGCTAGAAATTAGATAATTTTAAGAAAGAAATTAAGATGTTACTTTTTTTATTTTAAGAAAGGGAAGTAAATAAGTGGAAAAAATTAAACCTTCCTTTTCTTGTATATGACTGGTGTGTAGATAAGATAAATCCGGGTGAATTTCAATAAAGAATTAATCAGTTTAAATGTAATTAAACCAGTAAATAAATAAAGAAATTCGCTCATTAACATACACAGCACCTTTGCAAGTAGCAATCAAAACCTAGGGGCAGTCTTAGCACTTTTAGGGGCAGTCTTGTTTGGTGATTTTATAATTATGTTAAGTAATGAGACAAATAATAAATGTAACCAAACATATAAGAATACATTTTATCAAAATTGCACAATTCGTCCTGAGAAATTGGATGAATTTTAAAACATTACTTATCAAGAAAAACAAAATTCAGTAAATATTCTTTTCTTGAAAATAATTACAATAATTTATGAATCAAGATTACGTTATTATTAAAACCGTAACATGAATTAAAAAAGTTGAAATTGAAATGAATTAAGCAGAAACATTGACGTTAAACATTGTATTTATTTACATACAAGAAGTAGTTAATACAGTTGCTAAGAACTTGAAGAGCGTCGTAAACAACTGCAGTGTAAATAAACAAAAGGAGAAGTTACGAACTCCGAGGATAAATACACTCAGTCTGTTACATTCTTGTGACTGAACACGAAAAGAAACTTTTGTGTTTGAACACTTCTAACGTTTACAAAAATGTAAACATATTTTACAACTAGCACATGTAAGTGGTAAAATAAATTTAATTAACAATAAGAGGAGTAAATAATTAAACTTTATTTTATAGTGTTTAAAAACCAAATGATGGGCGCCAATATGGTACTTACACAGCTCGTCCATACAATTTAATACAAGCAGATCGGCTAAATGTAATGCACATGAGTTTCATTCTTGAGTCTTATAGGAAAGGGTTTAATTGTAATGGTAGATCATTTGTATTTCCCTAAAATTATTAGATTTTTAAAACAATTGTTACACAAATTTTTGGAGTCGGTTAGGCCCCAACGAGCTTTGTAGATGTGCAAACATTAAAAACTCTCCCTTCGCTTTGGTCATTCTATCCTCCAATCGCTACTCTCGGCCTTGCGTGATCTTGTAACTATACGAATATTACATTTTCGTGGTAGGTCAGGGTTAGAAAGTATATATTTTTAATAAAGCTTTGCTATTTGTAAGAGAGGTGGAGTTCATACAATAGTAACATGCAAAATTAGAATCTACAATTATTTATTTAATTTAGTTTGTTATAGTTTGAGTAACAAACGAGATATGACTATCTCACATTTTCAATAGGGTTATAAATGAGCATACTGTAGACCTCTATAGAAAAAATCGTGTTACTATTTAATGTTTGTTGTTGGTATTATTTATATAAAAACTACAACGAAGACAAAACGTAGCTTTTGTATTATTTATTAATATTTATTACATGCTATTGTTACTAGCTATGAATATTGTTACATGTCATGTTGCGCTTTAGAGAGTAACGACATGGGTGTACAAGGACAAATTATGCAATTATTATTAAAACTTCTAAGGAGCATAATCTACACTTTGCAGAAACACTAGTTATCATTAGGGCAGACGAAAATGTATGGATGATCATCAGTGTCCGGCATCAGATCCAATAGTTTGTTTTGTCATGAATTTTTGTTTTCTACAATCAAATAACTTTTTTTGTTATACAAGAATAAAGTGTTTACTATGAACACCCATTTTCCAAAGAGAGTTTGAATCTAATGTCAAATCATAGGTTTCTGGTGCAACACGGGAATCTTCCGCAATACCAATCTTGTCGTGTACTTAAAGTTAAAAAAAATATACGAAATGTAATGGTGTATAGCTTTGTGTTGGATTTTAAGACTACTTAGTTGGTTTAGGCTTTTTTTTCGGAATTGTGAGACTGCATTGTTCTTAATTGTTTTTAACTGCATGGTTCATTTTTTTTATGAAATTTTTATGTTCATTTTTATGGCATTCAAATGTGACCTACTTTTGAAAAGTGACTGAGACGCTTGCAATTTTTGAACCCCTGTTTGAACTATCGTAAAATCTGTGTGAGTTGTAGTAGAGGAACGTCCTTGTAAAATCATTTTGTGAATAGTAGAACTACATTGTGAACAGACTTGTTTGAGATATTAGAGAGGTAAGAAGTACAGTTGTTATATTAAACATATGTGACCGTGTATTTAAATTGTTTAACTTGCTACTTGTTGAATGAACACCCACCAGTGTATTTATATTGTCTCATGGTGTACTAATTTTTTACTTCGCAAATAAATTTGCATAATTCTTAAAATATTTATCTCCAGCCTCTCGGATAAACCGGGTCAATTAATCAACAATAAATTTGGTTTTTAAGTGGAATGAGAGACAATCAAAAACTCGTAGACAAAAGTTTCTAGTAGATGTGCTGTACTCATGTCGTATAACAATTAACATAAATTTTCTATTCTTTATTCTAAAAAATTGAGATGTTTCACAGACCATTAAAAACGAGCTTTTTAAAAATGATTGTTTTTCTTTATGGTGATTGTAGTTTGCTCATTAAAAGTCACATTTGATTAAGTAAGGTTTATTATTTATAAAAATGCAACCCCCCTCATGTTAAAACTTAACAAACTACTTTGCAATCAATGAACAATTGATGTGGTTATTATTTTCTGTTACACAGCTTGATCAAATAAATAAATAAATTTATTAGTTTGATTTTGTTAATGTATGACAAGTTTACCTGCATTCTACTTAATATCATGAGACAAGAATATATTTCATACCTTGTGTTTATTATCAAGGGTAGGCTTTTATTTGCAAAGGGTATAAGTTGGAATGTCTACGTGATGGTATAAGACATAAAAACAGAGCGTGCAGTAGAGAAACATGACCTATCACGGATAGCATATCATGGACATAACGACACTTTGGAAATACCTTACACACGATACACGTGTAAGAAAAAGTCTCACAAAAATGGCATTAACACTTTTAGACGAAACCAATAATAATTGACATTGAGCTAATATTAAAGAACGTGAATTTACATTCTTTAAAATTTTATATTTACATATACGTAACAAATAAAATATTTATATGATAAAATAAATGTTATACGTGTAATATATATATATATATATATATATATATATATATATATATATAATATACGTGATTATGTACATATCGAGATGTTTCCAAATATATAAGTTTTGATATCCCTAAGTCGAAAGAAATGGTTTTTGGAGGGTCTATCTATCGACTATCTGTATGTCACCTGTCGCCTGTTTTATGTAAAGTGCTCATCTTTTCAAAGGAATAAATATATTTCATTCAAATTTGGTGTGTGCATAAATGTGGCCATAATTAGGGACATTATTCAACTTTTTTTTATAGCTCAAAATTTTGTGTGATATAAGAAAAACACAAAATAACGATTTTTTTTTTTTTTCAAAATCAACTTTAATGATTTAAATACATCCTGCTCAAATGTAGGCACTAAGTACTAACAAAAACTTATTGATCGCTATTTGTTTAAGAATTTTGATTCGTTAGTTACAGGTAAAAAACAAAAATAGGCAATTTGTATATTATAAAAGATAAATTTCTCAAATTGGTTTTAATGATGTTGATCAGTTTTTTCTCAAGTGTAGCTTGTAAGGATCCAAACAAAACCTAATTAACGCCATCTCGCAAGAATTGTGAATAGTAACTTATCTTTAAAAAACCAAAAGTAGGTCATTTTGATATTATAAAAGACGAATTTTTCATAATTGGTTTTAATGATGTAGATTAGTTGTTTTTCAAGTGTAGCTTGTAAGGATCCAAACAAAACCTAATTAACGCCATCTCGCAAGAATTGCGAATAGTGAGTTATCTTTAAAAAACCAAAAATAGGTTATTTTGATATGATAAAAGATGAATATCTCAAAATTTGTTTTAATGGTTTAGATCAGATTTTTCTCAAATGTAGTTTTTAAGGACCCAAACAAAACTTATTGATCGCTATCTCTCCAAAAATGTCCCATTGTAAGTTATCGTTAAAAACCAAAAAATAGTGAACTTGGATAATATAAAATATGAATATCTCAAGGTTGGTTTTAATGGTTTAAATCAGATTTTCCTCAAGTGTAGCCTCTAAAGACACAAAAAAAAACATATTAATCATCTCTCCCCAAATTTTGGTTTCTTAGTTATCGTTAAATCCAAAATAAGGCAATTTATGTAATATAAAAGGTGAAAAAAAAATTGTAAAATCATAAAAGATAAAAATTGTGTTTTATAATTTAGAATAAATTTTACTCAAATATAGCCTGTAAAGACCTTTCTGTGAATGGTCATAGTTTCTCGCTGCTTGATATGAACTTATTCACACTTCACCACGTAGAGAGATTCTGTCATCTGTAAGTAAACCTTCCCTCATGATAAACATACACAAGATATGACGAATGTGTGTAACGTATTTATTAAGAAATTTGTGATATTGGTTTTATAGTTATTGGTATTTCTCTCTAGTAAACCCCTTGGAATATGAAACGTGCATTGATACAAATTAGTACATCATTGTTTTCTCACTGTTTCATGCTTTGTTTTAGTTACGCAGTAGGTATAGGTTAAAGGAAAAAAATAATTATAGGTTATAGGCAGTAGGAAGTTTGATAATTGCAAAAAATTATGGTCTTTGTTTTTTGACTAACCATCTTGTTCATGAAAATAAATAGGAAATCGAAAAAGTGATTTTCTATATTATGCCGTCCGTCTGTCGCTGTTGTCTGTACTTAAACTTCAACAAAAAATTAACACAGTATCATTAGATTTAGAGGATAATGATGTGCTAATGTAAAACTCCATTGAAATTTAGATAAATAGAATTTAAAATTTAACAGGTTTTTGTTCATATCGTCGTATGTTATTCAAGTTATAACGGAATAAATTATGTACAAATTTGCAAGTTTCAATTCTGCATGTAGTTTTACCAACCCTATCTCTCTACGATGACAAATAACGATGTTATTGTCGAAATATAATTTCGAACCCTAACCTTAAAGAAAATGTGATATTCGTATAGTCTCGAGATCTGGCAGGGCCTAGATACCTACGCAAAAGTAGGAAGCTGAGGATACTTCACATGTGTAGACCTTTGAGGTCCGACAGTGCCGAGACACAGACACGAGTGGATCGAGTACAGATATCTTTAATAAACACACGTTTTTGAGACCTGTTGTCTCCTCCCCGAAGTTAATTTAGTAGACCTGCTTGGTTTACATTGTATAATGAGGCTTGATAAGTACTATGATGGCATCAATCAACTTGTTTTTATTTGTATTCAGGACCAAGTATGTCCTTTACGAACAGAGTTGGTTAACAAATAAATGTACATATAGTGTGATTGATTCATTTATCATTAGGAACCTTAAAATGATTTTAAAATGTAATACGAAAATACCCTCTCCAAACAGGCATAAGTTTTAACAGAAATATGTTAACTAGGTTTAACAGTAGATGTTAAATTTATTAATTAATAATTACAGCCAGACCCATACCCACACATCCATGGATATAGAGTTATTAAAAGCTAAAATAAAAACTTCCCTACTTTTCAAGATTTACATTAATATATATATATATATATATAATATAATTATATATATATATATATATATATATTATATATATATATATATATAATATAATTATATATATATATATATATATATATATATATATATATATATATATATATATATAATTATATTATAACATACCGAAATAGAAAGCTCCAAAGGTCAGTACCCGGCAGGCCATAAATCGTCAAGATATGAAAGGAATTGACGGACATAAAAAATGTTTCAACAGGGAAACAACGCACCCAAATTGTCACACAAGATCCATCAAAATTAAGCTTTTAATACCGAAACAAATTGTAACAAGCCAATCAGAGCAAGTGAATCAGTTCTGAAATAACGTCCAAGAATTAAAACTAGTCAATGGAAGAAGAGCATCATGACGCTGTTTTAAAAAGAGGAGAACTTATAAATAAGGGTAAAAGGGAGGACACGTGGTTTCTTTTTAGGTATTTTGGTTCCGACGTCGTATTAGAAGGTTGTTCCGGGGAAGTGTTTCTCCTGATCGAAAGAGTTAAGTGTTTCTAAAGGACTTTGCCTATCCTATTCGTCGTTTTTCTTTTTTAATAGAACTGTTAAGTTTATAAAAGTCAATAAAAAGTTATCCGTCGTTTTAAAAACTAAAAGAATCATCGTATTAAAGTATAAGAAGTCTTCGTGGTCGTTAAGTGAGAAAAGTGTGAAGTTTAAGGAGTCATCGTCGTATTAAAGTTAAATCAGTGAGAAGAAGTATCGTCGTAAGAATTAAAAGCATCATCGTCGCAAGAGTGAGTGAAGAAAGGTGTAACCCGCGATTGGGATCATCTACGGGAGAGGCAAACCATCCAACCATCACGCAATCTTCGAGAGAACCACGGAACGAGAACAACCAAAAACTGGAAAGGAACACGTCAATTGATAAGTAGAACTTAAAGGACAATACATTTTATAAATTACCACCAACTTTGTTTTTTGTAATAATAAAATAAATTATAGCCACCTAAGAACCAACGAACCCCAATAGAGATTTAAATTAAATTCAAGTAAATAACCTTCAGTTAGCCGGAGCAAATATTTTATAAAGCTAATTAAAATTAGAGTCAAAATTAAATACAAATTAAATTGATGCATTCTTAAATTCCTTGTTTTAGACTAAGTTGTTTAGGATAAGAAATTATAGTGAAGATGTACCTAGTTTAAGCCGTAGTATAAAATTGTAGAATAAGATATTAATCAGTAATATTTTGAGCATCAAGGTAAAAATTATGTTTTAAATGATTAAAAATTAATATTTAAAAGAGTTAATTATTCAATATGTTTAATAAAAATTGAGTTATAATCCCACATGTTTTGAGTGTTATTATTTAATCAATTGTCAAATAACTAACGAACTAATAACCAAATGAATAATAATAATATTAATAAATAGTAAAAAGAAATATAGGAGAGTTTTCCTATATTTAAGCGACCAACGTGTAGCAAATAACTAATAAAAAAAAAGAGAACGTCTTAAACGTTATAATATATATATATATATATATATATATATATATATATATATATATATATATATATATATATATACAGAGGGAAATATATATATTTATTTATTTACAGAGGGAAATACAAAAATACAGATTTACATTTACAAAAATATACAAAGGCATATAAATTATTTTTCACCTTAAAGGATGAAATGGAACATCATAACAATATAATTATATAGATTTGAGTGTTTTTAACTATAAATATATTTTAAATGACTACATAATAAATCTATATATGTGTTGGTAAATCCTATAAAGTTGGGAATTTTAGCCTGATTATATTCAAAATTGTAGTAGGCTCAGCTGTACAAACCATTACACAAATACTATAACTAAAATAATTAGTTGATAACTTTCAAAATGTTAGTAGATTTACAAATTTCATAAAATAGTTTTTTATCGATAAAATTGTACAGAAATTGTGACAAATTTTCGACAATAGGTTATTTTGTATAACTTGTAATATACTTTTTAAATGTTTTATTCGAGAAAAATATAATATTACAGTAATATCTACAGCTAAAATCTGTACAAGTATAACCTCAAATTAACATTAATTCGGAATTTTGTGAAATTTACTATATCAACATTCTCTTAAATATTCGTTGAATATGTTTCAAAAAATTTGTAGCAAAATTTCAAATGGTTGTAGATTTAAATAGGTTTTCCTTTTTGTCAATATTGGACTTTTAACCGCAAGACAGATAATTTTTGCATTATTCTGTTGGTATGTAAATTAGATATCACGGTTTTTTATACCTATACCTTAAAAAAGGTATAGGTTACCTTAAAAGGATCATTCAGTTTACCTTTTAGAAAGTGTGGATTAGTCCATGATCTAGAGAATTTAGACCCGGCTTTTAGTTTTATTATAGGATTGCGCGAGTAACCTAAATCTTTTACGTTTGAACTAGCCTTCTTTCTTTTGTTATCGTAGACGTTATTTTTATCATAAGTAATTAATTAGTAATTTCCATTGCTATTTTGTAGGCTGCTCGCAGCACTTAGCTTGGAAATGACTCAGTATCATTATGTTCCTGTTGAATTCGAGTCTAAAGGATCATCGAATGGAAGTCTCACTTTCCTATATGTAAAACACATTGCGGGGGAAAATAAACCCATTGGACCAACGTTTTTACCAAAACTCATACGTTTGTTACAGGGCTCACAATCAAGAACGTACAGTTTTATGTTTTTGAGCATTCCTGGACAAAAATATAGGTACTGTAATATTCCAAAATTGTCTTTAATAGATTGGCCCTTAGGGGCTCACTATATCACTATGTGGAATACGAGTGTTTCAACCCCGTCTAGTTGCACAAACTTTTAGACATACTCGTTTTTGAAATCAAACATAAAGTGAAAATATTTGTCTCTATCCTTCCGAAAGTTCCAAGATTATTGGTTATAAATTGAAAAAGGACGGCTAAAGGATGTCGCACACACAGGCCCGCGGAACCGCCCCGCCTGATAAAATGTCAATGTCCATATGGCATTGAAACAATGGCTCAAAAAACGAAAAATTAGGGATCATAGTAACCAAATATTAAATTTAATCTTTTATCAAAACCGTTAAATCTCTTCACCCTATATGTGATAACACAATCGATAAGCGAATAAAAAACACTTTTTGTGCTCAAGGAGCTAAACGGATATGTGAAAAAAAATGTTCACAATATCAGGTAAGTTTATTTTACCATGAAAATGTAAAAGTGTCAAATACAAATTTGCATTTAAGCAATATGGAAATATGTTGTTTTAGTAATATGTCGAATATTCCATTCCATTTATTTATTAATACATATATTATATCTCTAATGAAAATGTAATAATTATAGATAAAGTAATCAATGTCAGACTGCCATTTTATCGGCTATAAGTTATGGAGCCTTGATATAGTTACCCGTCGATAAACTCCGGTTTAAATTCCACTTCATTAATTTCACTGATATATGTCGTATGAAAAGGAGACAAGCTTATAATAAAGGCCTACAATAGTCGGTCCAGTTTATAAGTAAAATATTATCTGTACATTTGTTATGTATCTTTAAGCAGTTTTAAAATATCTCGAAATCAAACAAATCGTTTTCAAAAAGGAAACTTTGTCTCACTGACATTTGTTCCACGTACTTTTACAGACGAACTGATTTTATTAATTTGCTTGTTGTGTAAGAAATGAAGAGTTAAATTGCGTCTGTATACTACGCTTTCACAAGTTCTGTAAGTTTATTTGTATGTCTTCAAAATTAAGAAAGGTCTATTATTGATTTTATTAAGTTGTATTCTAATTTAGATAAGTAATTTTTTGTACTGCAGTAAATTTAAAATATTAGGTCTTTACAGTGTCAGACCCAGGAAGAGTGGGACAAATATGAAAGATGTATATTAAACATTAATTTCAAAAAAATGTATTTTATTACTTCTTTGACGTGTGTTACTTCATTTACGATCATTTCAATATATATTTCTTAATACCCCATTACGTACGTAAATTAAATTGACGTCGGTATGTCTACGACAGAGTTGGAAGTAAGCGTGATGACGCACATAGCTCGCGTCAGCATTGTCATATTACATCAGCAGGTTACTTTGTGTTTAATTGACAGAGTTTATTGAGAGAAATAAAGCAGATACATAATGAAATTATTCTAATAAGCCTGCGCAACGTTTTGAAAAGAAAAAAAAAACCCCAAGAGAAATAATCAGTAATTAATTAGGTTTAAGAACATCATAATTCTAAAACATCTCTGTACTCAGCTACATACGCTACGTAACATAACCTGTGTTATTTTTTCTTCTTCATCCTCTGGTTTCAACTCTGCTACTTTCCCAGGTATACCGACTTTTTTATTTCAATTTTCTTTGATGTCACCTCTGCTACTTTTCCACTGAACTAGTTTCTGTCATCCGTTTCGTATTCTCTTAATCGGATTTTGTCTTGGTCTCGTTGCACGGTATCTTTTGTCTTCCTGGTCGTTCTTTGTTAACCTGTTTAAGTCTAATCTTTTTCGAGTTTTTGTAGAACTTCAGCCTAACTATAACAAAGTAGTGCTTAAAAGATAAATTAATCACAATACGTAAAACTAAATTGTCTCAATTGACACATTCGATTACTAATTCTGCAGTATTTTAAGATGAAGGATTTGTCTGTTGAAATAACCAGTGAACAACATTTTTATACTTCAATTATTGACGTATAAATAATTTAGCGTTTTGATATCTACATAAAATTTGTAGTTTCAGTAACCGTACAATTATGTGGACAAGTAGAATATTTAATACACTTATCGATGTAGTAAATCGGTGTGTTTGGTAAAATATTGACTTATATTTAACATAAAAAATCGTATAGGGGTTTTGTTTTTGTAAAACACATAAAGGCTCTCTTAATATAAAAGACCTCTTAATATAAGAATTAATGAGCACAAAAAGACCACGCTGTTTGTAGATAAATCAAGTAGGCTATAACAGAAAATATTTATTCCAAAAATCATAAATTTAATTGGGAAGAGATAAAGCTGCGATTTATCTCAATTTTAATAAACAAGCTTGCGATTTATGTTGACATGTTAACGGCACATGCAAGGTAAGTTTTCCTATTTAAATATATATTAAACAAATTTCAAAGACGCCATGTCAGTCTTCGATCGACAACTACCGAACGGAAAATTTTGATTACGAATATGTTTAGTGGGATTATATTTGGTTTTGGGGAATGGTGAATACAGAATTTCGTCTAATATTTGTTTACGTACTATTTCTAATAGTTTTAACTTGAATAACACAAAGATACGTAAACAAAGTTTTAGTTGACCATAATTTTGACAATTACATTATATTGTTCTAAATTATAATGAAGTTCTACACGAGCACACTATACTAAATTGTGGCAACTATAGTGCTTACGTACGCAGTGGCGATAACTTTCAGTTTCCTGAAACCATAAAACTTGAAAGTAAATCAATAAACGGTCGTTGAATTTTTAAAATCACCATACCCTAAACTTACCTATACTTCGTATACTAGGTAATTAAATGAGTGGTTACCTATATGGTGAGTGGTGGGAACACAAAATTGTGAAACATATTTGAAATTTAAACAGTATTTAGATGATTTTCTGTCTAGACTTATCTTAGGGAATAAAAAAAAAATATCTAGCCACAAATTTAGAGATATTAAAAAAATAATAAAATGACAGATGATATTCTGAGAGTTATAAGAACTAAGCTCAATTCACAGACGAATATATGTTTTGAGTCAGGGACCAAAAAATCAAATATGACGCAAAAGTTCAGAGTCATATTTAATCAACTCAATCTCTTTTTATATTATTTATGTAATAATTTCACTACTATATACATTTTTAATTGCTAAAAATCCATGTAAACTTATAACTGCGTCATTATTCGTAATGAAGAGATTATATGTGAACTTCGTTGGAGGAATGATTTAGTTCACTTGTAACATATACACATCTCTTTGAAGCTGAATCATGTGTTCACATCCTCCGTGCATTAAACTAAGTCCGTCCCTCGAGTATTGCTGTTGTTAAAAAAAAAAAAAAACTTTGTTGCTTAGATTGACTGTGGTTGTTTATATTTTCTTCAAACACGTGTATTTGGAAGCGAGCCAAACGTGTATTTTTAATGATCCCTACTGCAGGTTTATTAAACGCAGAGTAAAATTTTTAATCACCTTTTCTGTTCATTATTCAAATAGTAGGAAGTGTTTGTGACCTACAACTCAATTAGTTTATCCATTTAGCTTGATGAGTTCACTTGTCTAGTTTGATTTTAGTTGCGGTATTTGTAACAAAATGGTTTTAGGATTTTACAACTTATTAAGGCAGATGCCATTTTAAATAGACATCTATCTAAAGGTCCAACTCACAATCAAAGTTATTCCTTAAATAGATTGTATCGCGTGCTTCCAACAATGTGACACATGAGAATATTTGATTTTGTGATTTCACTTCTCGATTTGATAGAATATATCCTGTTTCAAATGTATACTACATAATGTAGCATTCGATTGATCTTAACTAACGTACTAAAATTTAAAAAAAAATATGTATTATATTAAACATTTTATATTTGTATTTCAGGGCTTAAAAAGTTTGATTTGTATCTAATAATCTTATGAAATAAAATGTGAATATATATTGTTTTAACTTATACATCAAAGTCTATGGATTAGTAAATATATATTATTTATATTTTTACCTAAATATGTAAATGTACTACAATTTTTAAAAAGGAAGGGTATTGTTGACTTTTAATTTTTCTGGTAACAATATAAACATTACATTATTATTATACTGAAATAAGATAACTAAATAACTATGTTACATAAATAAAATACTTGTATTTGGCTACTATGTTAAATTATTCACTAATCTATAATAAATTACTAATATAGACCATATTTAATAATGTTTATGTTCGTTAAAATAATATGTTTTTTATTTTATTTTACGTAGGTTTGGGTTAGATCACTCTCTCAACTATTCTATCAGGTCCCTCCTGACCAACTCGTGTTCCCTTGCTACCCTGGCACTATTTGAGAGTATTCAATGACTTGGGGTCGTTATCTTAGGTTCCTTCTACCTTTTATTTGTAAGGTGATAAAGAGGTTTTTCGAAAAACAAAAACCAAGACAAGAAATAGGCACTTAAGCCTGCAATTTAAAATAAAAGTTTAGAGATTTAAAATTCTATTTATTTGAAGAAAACATAGACGTCCAAACCGAAATGTAATTTATTTATTTATTTAGCTTGAGTGTCTACTTAAGAAAGGGAGAAATTTCGTAATTAGATGGGTAGTTTTTCGCAGACACTCTCTTTCCCTTTAAAAACTACCTTTTTTAGAGGTTTCACGTGATAGGGGTTACTATTTGATAATATTCAGTAAGACTCCCCCAATATGAGTATTCAATCTCATTATAAATTTGTAATACATTGACAAAAGTGTTATATTGATTTTTAAATAACCAAAAACATACTCTGCAAGTTTCAATTTCTAACCGCTGAAGTTTAAGGTGTCTCGGTACATTTGGGTCTGTCTCGATAAATCTGTACATACGTATGACCCCCAGGGGCTCACTTATAAGTGAGTACATGCTTGGCAATAGCAAGGAATTCTAGCTGGATGTTCATCTTTTTAAATTTATTCTTGGTTTAGATTTCTCTCGTTCACCATTATTTTAGGGGCTAAGGGTCTTTATTTTATGACATTTTCTTCTTCTTTTTTAAATTTTTTTTTTATATAATATATGAAGAATAGACCGAAAGATATTTTGCCTTTAAACAAAAAATGTACTTACGGTTACATCTCCTACAAATATAAATACACTTTTAAATCCCTAATAAAAGTTGAAATATTCAGTTGACTGTAATGTACGGGTTTCGTAAAATGAAACTCTGTGCGCTATACGTAATAAATCAATTGTAAACCCTGTTTCACCTATTCCTATTCCGGAAATTGACCGTTGACGGGTTATTTCAATTTTAATAACGCCTCAGTATAAAATTTTCAATTTCGAATCATTGTGTGTTTCCGGATAGTCTGGTAGAGGTGATTGGTGGAATTTATATTTTATTCACACGATGCATATACTCCGTAATAAAAGAAGTCATGAACATTACTCATACAAAACATTTTCATAGGATTTGACCAGAAAAGAAGGTTTGTAAATACAACTTTTTTTTCGAACCTCATGTAGAAATTATTTTGGGTGAAGTAGATACGCTGACATGAGGGGGTGAGAAATTCATGTTTGTCGCCTTTAAACTTGACACTAAAATGTGTATATTGATAGTTGCCCAAAATGGGGCATTTCAAGAAAACGTATGTATTTGAAAAAAGAGCTAAAATCCGATTCAACAACCATCCGTTAAAAATTTTGAAACATTTACATGCCCAGTATAAGTTAAGCTTATATATTGAAATTTATTATAGAGGATTAAAGCGTGCTTATATAGAACCCAATTCAAATTAATTTAGTATAGGGGACTAGTGAGTGCTTATATAAAACCATACAAAATTTAGTATAGGGGACTAGTGAGTACTTATATAGAACCATATTCAAACTTTGTATAGGGGACTAGAACGTACTTATTTAGGAACCCTATTCAAATTTAGTGTAAGGGATTAGAGTGTGCTTAAATAAAACCCTATTCAAATGTAGAAAATTGTAGATAAAATATCAACAGCGACCACTTAAATCAGTTTTTTGTTTTACCTCGAGTGTAAACCAATTTATTTGTAGATTATAATTCTGCATGAATTAGTATCAATCCCATCTATCTACGATGGCACATAACAAAGTAATTGTCAATGATTTAATTTCAATGATATCCTAAGATAGTTACGATAACCGATACAGCCCAGACACTGATACAATTGAAGCGAGTGCAGACTTTTCAATACTCAAGACAGTAGTAATGTACATAATTATGAGGCTTACAAAACTTGGGTAACGACTTTTTTAAACTAACTTACTCTCTCTGATAAGACTCCTTGATTTGCACGTACCATTTAATATTTCCTACAAGACCCAAGGAACCAACATCTGAGTGTTAAATTTAGAGGACCTGCTTGTTTTTACATTGTCAGGTAAGTACCATGATGAGCCACATCAACTTGTTTCGAGTTATATTTAACGTGTAAACTCTAGTTAACATATTTAGTTGTATAAAAATTAAACTAATGTTCTGTTCACTAGAAGGTAAGTTAAAAAAAAAAAAAAAAAACAATTTGTAAAACCTTATAGTGTGATGTTGACATAGGTTCGAGCAAAAATTATCTTCAAACAATTTTGTTTTTAATTTTAAAATACCCACCATTTTAAAATTTACCTACCGATTTGTTTAGTTAACAAACTTCTCGAAACTGAGTCAAAATGTCAAAGATCATTAACAAATACATCACAAGTGAGTAATAATAAATTAGTGCAAAACTGCTAAAATATGTAGGACTGGTGGAAATTTCATAGTCTATGGGAATTACTGTTTCCTTGAAGAACATTCCAGTAAAGAGAATTACTGAATTTATAAATTAAATAAAAATTCAACCGACTTCTGAATTATGTTACAGTTTTGAAAACATGGGAACTATCTAAAGGGGAATAAACAAATTGTACCAAGCACTTAAGTATATAAAGTATAAGTTAATTTTGGTTATCGTCAAAAATTTCGACCTATGATCTTAACGTTTCATCGGTTAGGAAACCGAAAAAGTCAATTCAAAACCCGTCGTCCGCACTAAAGCACGATAGAGGGCGATACAATTAAGAATAGACACATAGAAACTAACATGTGCATCTAACCTAACTCCATTTTTATGATGACAAATGGCGAAGTTTTGTTCAAAATGTAATTTCGAACCCAGAGTGTTCAATAAAATGTGTAGATAGAAGATCTTTCAGGGCCGAGTTACCGACACGAGCGTAGCGAGTGGAGATTCCTTCACTTATGTATAGTTTCAAAGCCCGAGACACTGCCACGAACAAAGTGAGTTGAGACGATTTTAAAATATATATACTTCTTGAACGTTAAGATATTAGTCTTATACGTAGTTGAGAGGTTCAAAGAACTTGTGTTAAAACTGTTTTAAAAGAAATATCATACGGGGTAAGGCTCCTTAATATTTCAGTACAATATAACATTTCTTACAAAGCATAAGAAACCCACTTTTGATATTGCATTAGAGGATATGCTTCTGTTATCGGGCAGTGTAAGTACCATGATTAAGCACATTAATTTGCTTACAAAATTTTTATTCAAACAATAACATGAGATAGTAATGAATGCATATACTTCCGATATCTACCGGGCGTAAGTTCTTAGAGAAGTAAATCTTAATTAAACTTAAAAATAAAAAATAAAAAAAACACTGACAACTCAAGTAACTTCATACGAAAACCCCATCCCCATCTTTCAGTTATCTGTACTATCCTAATACTATTGCATCATGTATTTCTTGTGTTGATTCTATCTCTTGAACTAAGGCTATAATTTATTAACACAATAGTTATTAATGATATAGAAATTATGCTTTATTTTTTGAGCAATAAAGCATGTAAAGTATATAGAGTGTTATTATAATAAAATATTTATATTAAATAAAATTATTTATACAAATATGGGACACGATATACTGTTATAGTTTAATATACAGTTCTCGAATCTTCTTTTCCCGTATCAAAACCCCTTCGAGGGTTAAACAAAATTTACAGATATTGTTTTGTTGATATTGAAGTTTTTCTTCTTTTTACAAATCCAATTTATGAAATATAAGGTAAAATTGGAAATCCCAAATATTTTTAATCTCCGTTTTTTGACCGATCTTCAAGTTTTATGGCATCAAGAAACCGCTAAACATAATGTCCGCTCATCGTCTTTGTCATCTGTACTTAAAACAGGTTATTGTTCACAGAATTAAGATAGGGACATGAAATTTGGTGCAGGAGTCTATTAGTGTACTCATTTATTTAGAATCGTATTGAATTTCAGAAAATCGAATTACAAACGTCTAAATTGTGGCTATTTAAAAAGATTTATGTGTATATATATATATATATATATATATATATATATATATTATATATATATATATATATATATATATATATATATATATATATAGTGTTATTAAACTTATAACACAGTAAATTAGGTAATAATTTTTAGTTTTCAATTCTGCAATGGTACCAACCCCACCACCCATTTTATGTATGTTTGGTATATGGGCACAGTTTTAAAAATAGTTTCCTTATTGGTTAACCATAAAAATGTATACAATGCTGTATAAAATATCGGCATTTTAAATTATGTTTAAATTTCAACATTATGATTGTTGGAGAACAACGTTTTACCTTTATATTATATAACATTACAAATAAACTCATTATTCGAAGGTTTAAAATCTACATCTTGTTACACCCAATTGCGTCTTTAAAAAACAAAAGCGTTGAAAGTTTTATTAAGTAATTTGCTCAATTAACAGGAATGGGCTGTCTGAGAGTTGTAGTGGTGGGGAGAGGGAAATCCTGGGCACAAGAACAGATGTAAATTGTGTATTTTCCTTCGGGGCTTTGACGGGCGGGTGGATCCTTGGATTGTCGAGTTCCAACAAGATGTACACAATGTGGTTGAGTAGGAGATTTTGACATGATTACAACAAAGAGGGATAGTTAAATTGACTCTATCTGTTAATCAGACAGCAAAGAATATCAAAATAATAGAACATCAGTTTTATGTTCAGAAATATTACAAATATTGCATCTTTCACTCAAGGTAAACGGCGGGAATTAACTGGGCAATATAAATTATTATAAATAAACTGATTTAGGAGATATTTTAAAATTGAAATTAAATTTGAACAAATACGTTTATTAAATCATACGCGTTTTATCGTATGATGTCATCTTCAGCGATGATTGAGCTACAATAATCACACTAAAATATCTCCAACGTGGTAGTTAAGTTAATCATAGGTTGTTTCTCACTAATAATGTGATAACGTTGAAACGCGTTTGATTTAATAAAACTATTTGTGAGAAATTGTGTTCTTGTTTTTTTTTTTTAACTGGACAATATTGATCAATGAGAGTGTATCTAAAGATAATGGAACGTCACGTCTGCTGGTATTACTCCTAAGGAACGAAGACGACAGAATGGGAAGAGGTGATGCTGAATGGAGGTACAGCGTACTAGGAAAGGCATTTATAGCACCTGAAGTCTTAACAGTGCTAATCTCAAGGTCTTAATAAGGTCTGTATAGAAATGAAGGAAGGAATAAAAGGAATTTTAATAGAGTAAAATTTCACAATTGATCGACTTCGGGTTGCAATGAAATGGGAAAAAATTAGTTTTAATATTTTAACCTATACAGTGTGATCATTTCATTTGGTAATGGTGGCCCTTCGTTACTTTTTCATGGAATTTAAAAGGTCGTTTTCCAAACTTAAAAAAAATTGCAGCCATTTTAAATTGTAGCAGCTAAATTTAAAATTCATTATATAAACACCTATTTTATAGTGTTTTCGGATTTAAAATTAAATTAAAAACAGTTTGATTCTTGGATATGTTTTATAAACTCACCGATTTAGGGCTTTAGGCGTTTAAAGTTTTAACTTTGGTGCATTTTTGAAGATGTTCCATACTTACTTTTGTTCCGTAACGTTAAAATTTAATTAGACATAGTCTAGGAAATGTATTTACCAAGGCAGGATTAAAATAAAAATAAGTAATTTATGGAACAGATCAAAACTAACTCAAATCTATTGTAATTGTAGGCTTAAGTCGGGTAGATCGCCAGATAAACTTTTTTTTTCTTTTAGCTCCATTTAGCCTACGGATTACATTAAAAACCAAATATTTTATTCGATTAAAACTTTGTTGTGTCAATAAATGTGCGCTACAAATTACATGTTGAACTAACTAGTTAGCAAGTTTGCTTATGACACATTTATTAAAATATTATAAAAAACAGAATTTGATATATGGTACTAAAATTACGTAAAAGCTTACATGTCACAACTACAACATTGTATTCGCACATTAGAAAACTAATAACCACAGTTTTTGGTTTAAAGTAAATAAAAGAGTCATAAAATTAAAACCTTCAATTATTTGTACATTTTTATTAGGCAAAAAGGATTTGATTTCTTAAATCATTACTAAAAGATTATATTCACAATTTATCAAATTTGGTTTTCTTTACATGTTGGAGAAAAAGTAAATAACTTATACTCTAACAGAATTATCCTCAAAAAAGTTAACGGAATATATTTCTTCAATGTTTACAGAAATAAATATATTATTCAAAATTTTACACGTATTTGGATTTCAATATTATAATTAATTTCAGCATTTGTTTAATTTTGCTACAAAAGTTCGTTTGATTCGATAAAAAAAACTAACAAAACCGAGATACCACCTATTTTGTCCACACTTCGCAGTTATTTGTTTCAACTTAACTAGACTATTGAAGAAAAGTTTAAATATTCATAGTTTCTAACCATGTTAAAATAGACATACGTCTATGCATAGGTTAGTAAATAGGGACAAATTTTGTTTGATTAGAAACTTCTACATAAGCCCCTGCCTACATCAACGTATTCCAATCAAGCTTCATTGACTCCAAAATAATGAAGTTAAGTCTCAAACGCTTACTGCAACGACTGACCTCTGACATGGAAACAATTCCACTTTCAGTCCCAAATCGGAAATTTCTGAAAATCTAGTTATATAAAAAGTATACCAATGCATATAAATAGGGATTCTATTCAGTTTTTCATACACAATTGTATCAAACCTGTGTAAGTGCTTTATTTAACAACTGTATGAAGCATTGATAAATTTCGTAATCGTAAAAAACTTTGACCTTTTTTTTAACTTATCTTCACGTTTCTTGAAATCGAAAGATTTATTTTTGACATACCGTCCGTCCGTCCGTCGTTGTCATCATTACATGCATGCCATTGATAGTGGCCAGAATATTTTAAGATTTAAAATTAAATTTAGTATAGGCAAGTATAGTGTGTTCATATAGAACCCTATAGAATTTCAGAAAAAAATTAATTGAAAATGTTAAAATGGCGACCACAAAAAAGTTTGTTTGTTCATGTCTTGTGTTATTCAACTTATAACAAACTAAATTAGATACAAATTTTCGGTTTAAACTCTACATATTTTGGTACCAAACGTGGGGTAACCATCTACTATGACAAATAGCAAAGTTATAGTTAAAACCGCAACTTCGGACCCTAACCTGATAAGTAAATATGATATTTGTTTAATTACGAGATCTGGTAGGGCCGATACGTTCACACGAGCTAAGTAAGTGGACACTTTTCAATATATACAAATCTACGAGGACCGTTAGGGTCTATCAGACATATCAGAAAGTAATGATATACACAATTACGAGGTTCAGAAAGTATGAGAAAAAAGAGTTTTAAACAAAGTTACCCAATACTGAGTGTCTTACCCTTGATCTACCAATACATATTAACATATCGTACAGGGCTTAAGTGACCAACTTTAGAGCATTACATAAAGAGTATTTGTTTGTATTACTGGGTTGGGTAAGTACCAAGATATCACATATCAGCTAATTTTATATATTATAACAATTTAAGAATTCTTCTGGGCTTAAACAAAATTCTAAAATTGATAATTCCTTCCAATTATCCTGCTAATATATCTTCAAAAAAAATACACGTTTTTCAATACAATTAACATTAACCAACAAACTGATCGTTATTGAAAGTTTAAATCAGTTTTAAAATTCGTTACCCTAGCAACCAAATTCACAACTTTAATAACAGCTAATCTGTTGTCAAAGTTCACATCACTACACCATTATCATTTATGCTATAGTAACTAGATTTAAAAACATATTTTCACCAATGATCTGAAATGTGTTTTAGACGAAATTCTTTCATTGAAAGAGTCTTTTACATTATTGAAATAAAAACTACCAGGGACTTTTGGTTGACATCAAGTTTTTAGTAAAGCTGTCGATACTGAAATCCCGATCTGGGCTCTGTTTGGATCTACACCTTCTTTCAAGTGTTCTTAGATTCATCTCTTTCATCTTTCCTGTCTACTCTCCTCCAACAAACTCTTGTTATTTTCTAACTCTGACACTATAAGATTATTCGAGAGGATTATGTTTATAAGGCCATGTTGACCAGGAGGTTTTTAACCTCTAACAACAAGACGTTAATGTGTCTTGGTTATTTGGAGTAATTTTATTCTGAAAAGTAAGTTTTGTTTTTATATCATATTGTGGAAAATATTAACTTCATAAATTTTATAATTTTGAAGAAATACCCTAACTGAATTTAATACAAAACAAATATAGTAACTAAATTTTAACATCGATTACAAAACTTTGACAAATATAATCAATAGAAATCATCAACACTCACTGACTCAAACTAACATCACTTCGAATACACAACATTTTCCTATTAAAATTCTCACACTAAACAGTTAAGGTGTTATAAAATTTACTAATATTACTTGTTTCCATTAAAATTTTTAAGACTTTATTTTATTTCAACAGACAAGAGTTGAAAGGCATTAGCATGATAAAAGTAAAAGTTCTAAAGAGTTGTTAATCTAGGCTTTAAAATAATTGCATTTGTTTTATTCCTTAATCAGGAATTATAAGGGTCACCCCTGGAATTTATAAAAAAAAACCTTCCCACTACTTGGAATATGTACAAGTATATAAAGGAGCGAATTTCAACATTCCAAAAAGAGGTTTTGAAAGTCCATTGTAATGACTTTCTATATAAAACATCCTTAAGTATTTAAGTAAGTTTATGAAGTACGAATTATAGTTTTTCAGGAGATTTTTATTGTCAACCCAAAGTCCTCAATAATAATTTAATGTCACCACCCTGGTCTAGAATTGGACAGGTGTAATTAATAGATTTTCACAGATAATAATTAATGAATTATTTATGAATTAATTAATTTAACAAGATTTGATATGCTAAGACAGTATACTTCAATGCAAAAGTTAGTTAACTCTTAAAATACTAGTAAATTAACAGATAAATCATAATAAAATAAAATAAATGATTAAAACAATGATCCCACAAATATAGAAGTTCTGAAAAATTAGGCACTCCAGAGGTAAAACCTTCACTAAATTTGGGGGAAATACTGGGGGGAAAATATAAAAAAGAAATGGTTTTTGAAAAAAAAGCAAAAAATTATATAATATAAAAAATATATTAAAATTAAAATCTACCCATCAATTTCCTTATTTTATACAACCTCACTCAGACACAGGCATTTGTGGGTACGCACCCACCAACACACACTCTTAATCCCTAAACCAAAATTATTAACAGTAACGCTGAACATCCTTCAGCCATAACAACCAATTGAGCAATTTTTATGAAATTGCTTTACAGAATTGTCTGATTTTAGATAGCAGGGAAATAAAAAATGCAGCAACAACCTGAAAACATTTCTTTAAAATGTCTATCATAGCTCTAGAAATAAAAATAATTTGATTTCTACTCTTACGAAAATTGTATTTAAAATAACTTTTTAAATACTCTCCAGATAATCAATAAGCTATCTTTAAAACTGTAAGAGTATATAATTATTTCAGAGAAAGATCATTCAATGATTTAAAAAACGGAAGCGGTGTGTCTAGGTAGAATTATTTTCTGAGAGAGTATTATATTTTAAAGTTATTACCTCTACCTCAATAAAAAAATCGATTTCGTTGTATGTCAACTAAATATAAAGTGTCATAGGATTACATTTTTATTAAAGCAAGTCATATTTCAAATAGGATAAGACAAAGTAAAAAACGTATAAAATATGTAGTAATGAACATGTAATGCAGGATTAAGGATCGCTTAACCTTTAACCTTTCTTAAACTTTAACTCTCATCGTTGAGTTAAATTTGAAACGAGATATTTTATTATGTTATGCTGAGTGATGATTTTATATGAAAGTTAAGAAATGTTTTTAAAACAAAGATTATTAGTAAATTACAATAATAGTGATGGTAGTAATGAACGGTAATTAATCATTTAACGGGACACTGTAAGATTAAAATTTTAAATGAAATTATTTTAAACAATATTTAATCAGGAATATTTCGACGTTGGGATTCGTGAACTTATCTCCCAGTGAGCATCCACTGCAAACAAATTCCTCTAATCTCTACTCTTAATGTTGTTTTTATGACTTTCCTATGCCCTGCAAGTGTATGTTTCATGATCTGTTCTGTCAGCCCTTTATCGTCTCACTTTCTTCATTCACTCTTCTTTTATTTTTAGGCCAACCCTAAAGTGTAAAGCTACCCGGTCTGATAGGATGAAGGATACCGGATAATACGGAGCCTGTGGGATACTTGGTGATCACTTACCAGTACAAGAAGACCTCTAGCAGGGTGGACTACCCTTTTCTTAGCTGCTCGTGGATAAAAGGTGGAAAGAGAAATGAAAAATAAAAAACTTGTGCGAGTTTTCAACGTGCTGATAAAATGAATCACGCCTTCCTTATGACTATTAGATTTATGTGTCTCCCGCTTCAATTAGATTTCTTCGGGAAGATAATAAATCTACTAAAACAAGATCAAAGAGGCATTGATGAAGAATCGCACTCCTAAAAGAAGAAACATTAAACAAAGAGGGAAAGAAAGGTCAGATAGGCCTTAGAATGCGGTGCAAAAAGGCACAAAAGAGCTAGAAGTCTGTTAGGGTACAAAATGTTAGTAGAGGAGTTGGCAAAGGAAAAGTTTCTTGACCTCTTTATGTGCTGCTATAGAAGTTAGGGCTGGAGGAACAGAGTATTAGAAGGAGTAGTTTATGGATCTCTAAAGATCGCAGTGCACCATCCCCACATCACTTGCACTACTGCTACTTGTCTAGAATATCTGTAATATCCACAGAAGATTGCGATAAGTTAATACATACCTTGTTACCAGGGGACTTAAATTTAATAAAGGCGGAACCAAAATGGTAACAATGTTTGAAAAGAAAGATAAAAAAAAAAGACAAAGACAAGTTTAATAATTAACAAGGCTCAAGTTTATTGAAAACAGAAAGAAATTTCGACGGTTCAGACTTTGTCATTTACAACAAAAGACATCCTGACACAAATCATCAGTAAAAAAAAAAACTTATGATTAACAAGATCATAAATTGTAAAAGTTATAAGCCCTTAATTGTAACATATAATAATTTAGATAAAAAAAAAAATTAATCAACAGATTCTAAAAATTTATCCCCCCTTTTAGTATATATATATATTTATAGTTACAAAAATTTAACAATAAAAAAAAAAAAAACAATGAGCACAGCTTAATAATTCACAGAATTATAATTAATCAAAAAAAAAGAATTATACGCCCTTAATGTAAAAGTATAATAATTTTAAAAAAAAATTAATCAAAAGATTCAAAAAACTTATCCCCCCCCTTTTTAGTTTATAAGATGATAGTTTCTTTTTAAACAGTTACAGAATTTAACAAAATATAAACGAGCTTGATATTTTAAGTTCAAAAAGATCATATCTATAGTTAAGATGTTTATCACTAAACTAAAGTTACATAATATAATTGGTTTGAAAATTTCTTAAAAACTATATTGGCCAATAAATTTATATATTTAAAAAAGAAAAGAATTTAGAAGTTTGAAATTTTGTTAATTGACGTCAATTATTTTAATTTAGAAACTAACCTCTTGGAGGTTGTTAGGACCGAAAATTGCATGCAGGCTCCACCCAAGAAATTGTTATATAATTTATAAATAATTACACAAGTCTACATCTAGAAAATAGTTTTAAGGAACACATATTTGCGGAAGTAAATTTAGGCACATATACAATATGAGTTAGTTAAAGTTCTGTAAAGTCAGCTGTAAAAAGGGACATCACTTTTATGCACTTGAAAATCTGAAGTTATGTTATACAAAAAACGTGTTTTGCCAACAGGACGAAACTTGTTAGGATGTTTCGCTGGTTTGCGCAATGTGAGACAAGAATTTCTCTATTTCTCCTATTTCTTCTACCAGCATATTAGCTATGGCAAACAAAAAACACGTTTTTTTTTAAACGTCTGTGCAAAATCAGACATGTTGTAGCATTAATGTTCTTTATTGAAGAAAATATCTGGTTATTTGTCAAAATTAAAGTAAATTAATTGCATCACAGAAATTCGTTAAGATTGTAATTAAAAGCTTCTTAAATGATTATAAATTTATTTATATATATATAGTTTTGTTTAAAAGAAAGCTTGTATAAGACTTGTAAGATTCTTCAAAAGTCTATAAAACGAAATTTTCTGATTTAGAAGAAATTTCTCTAATTGTTTTATATTTGACATGTTCAATAAGATATGCTGATCATTCAATGTTCAACATTAGTTTGCACTTATTTCACAAAATTGTTCAAAACTTAAAATGTGCCTTTACAAGGTTTTGTAAATGATGTTTTAAGAAAAGAAAATTTTTTTATAATAATTTAGTTTCAAAAGAAAATAGAATATTAAATAAAACATGAAATACATATTCTAAAGAATACATGATATTTAACAAATTATTTAAAAAAAATTAACAAAATTTATAATATGACAAAATCTGTAAGGTTGAAGTACCTGGTTAATCCTGTCGCAGTTCACGTGAGCTTGTACCGAGAAAAATGATGATTTATTTTACATTTTAGAACGAGATTGTTTAAACTAAAGCGCACAAACTGTAAATTAGCATGATGTAGTATAAGACTTGTAAAATTTGAGAAAAAAGGAACTTTTGTTAACGGAGTAATGCAGAATGTAGACCATGTTGTTATCACATCTAGACTGTGGACGGGTAGTAGGGAAGCTAGCTTGACCGGCGAATTGTACTTTGTATTCAGGTGTCAGGCGATGCTTGGTTTTGGAGAGGGCCGCCAGGTGCCAGCATCTGTCAAGGCTAAGCAAGTTGAATGTATATTTACGAATGTGTTTTTGAATGCTACAGCTCTCCCCCCCCCGAAAGACGGCGTTAGAGTGGAATAGAGAAGGGGCCAGAAGGGCCTCCCGCAAAATTTTGAAAAAGGAGAGAGAGAGTGTGCGTGAAGGGGTGAAAAAAATTTCTCTCAGACAGGTGTTTTAGACCTCGAGACAAACAAAAACTTAAGACTAACATGCATAGCGAGTGCCACATTATCTATATGTAGTTCGACAGAACCGGTCAGTATACCTTCACCAAGATAAACAACAAAGAACAAATACACCAAACTTAACTATTAAGAAGATGGACTCACTATGTCCTCGTCCGAAGACGTTATGGTGACGAAGAAACAGAAGAGTTCATGACGCTCTCTATATTCTCGTCGCATCGATTACACCCGCGGAGTGCTCGATGTTAAGATATGTCTAGATAGGGAAACATGTCAGGTACATGTAGCGGCCATTGCCGTAAATTGGAACCTCATAGTTGATCAGACTATGGGTTGAAAAGCGTCAAGTCCGGGGAACAGTGAGATATATCACTGGATAAGGAAAACTAATATCTCTTCGCCTGCAAACATCTATACAGATTACGGCACGGAGGGGCTCTAGGAGAGCTCAGCCCACCGATGCCCAAACATACAGATGTGCATTTGGCTTAGAGGAAATACGGCTTGGTTCCGTATTTTATTATGTTCTGCAGTGCACAGAAAGAAGACTACCAGATGACAATTTGTGCGGGCCAAGAAAGATCAGATAGAAAATTAAATCGTAAAGGAGAAGGTTCTAGAAATTTGTTAATATTTAATTTATATGATGAGGTTTGAGTTGCTCGACGTGTGCTTTTTTAATAAAACGAGGTGAATTGGCGAAAGAAAGCGCAACGGTAACTGGAGTAAGAAAATCGATGATCCGGAAGGGACCTGACCATCGAGGCATCAATTTAGCAGCTCGCTTGTCTATGGCAGAGCTAAGAGGGTGTGTTTTACACCAGACAAGATCGTTGATCTTATACAGATGAGGCTTCCTGAATTTGTTATAGGTCTTTTCGGCCTTTTGGTGCGCTTTCATTATATTGTCTTTGGCCTGGCGCCAAACTTGTGATGGATTAGTATTAGGTTTTGGAAGGAGATCGTGTATGTTCCAGCTGAGACTCAGTGGTGTATTGGGGAGAAAATTAAAAAGAATGCTAAAAGGTGTTGCTTTAAGAGTCTCATGATGTGCGAAATTGAAAGCCAGCTGAAGCCAGCAAAGGGAGTCGTCCCAAGAGGATTGATTTTTGGAGTGATAGGCGATAAGGGCTGCCTTAAGGTTTCGGTTAAGTCTTTCCGCATTATTAGGTTGGGGGTGATAAGGAGATAAAGTTGCATGCTTAATACCGCGAGAAAAACAAAAGTTGCGGAAGACATGTGATACAAAACATTGTGCATTGTCAGAGATTATTATCTTTGGAAAACCGAAATTTTGAAAAATGTTTTGGCTTAAGGCCTTAATTGTACTGTGGGAAGTTGCATCTCTGACAGGCATGAGCCAGGTGAATTTTGAGAACTGGTCAACTGCGACCAATATCATGTTGTAGCCCTGTTTTGTCCTAGGAAGCTGTCCGACGTAGTCGATGTGTAATTTTTCCATGGGACGATTGGGAACCGTTGAGGCAAGGTATCCTAATTTGGAGTTGTGAGCAGGTTTGCTTACAGCGCACACCGAACAAGCTCGCACTTTAGAGGTGACATCCTGTTTTAAAGTTGGCCAATAAAAATTCTCCTTTACCTTAAACAAAGTTTTAAGTACTCCAAGATGACCACCCACAACGGAGTCGTGATGGTAATTAATCACCAGGTCGACTAAGGACTGAGGTAAATAAATTCTGGTGGGCTTTTCCAAATGATTTTTCAGGCAAAGAACACCTTTACTTAAACAGTACTTCTCCGAAGAGATGTTCTGTTCAAGGTCGGCAATGATATTTTTCAAAATAGGATCGGCCTTTTGATGAGTCTGGATGTCATGAAAAGCTAGAGGAAAATTTGTGAGGAGACTGGTACACGAAAAGGTGACATTTTCTTCGTTGAAATTTTCCGGTTCAAACATGCGCGAGAGGGAGTCTGCTATGATGTTCTGAGTTCCTCTTATGTGCGCTACCTTAAATTTCAATGAAGTCAACTTGGCAATCCATCGGCCTAATTTACCAAGTTGACGAGGACGTGCTAAAAGCCAAGAAAGGGCTTGGTTGTCGGTTTCTAATAGGAATTCCCGATGCTCTAGATATTGCCTAAATTTCTCTACTCCAAAAACTACTGCTAGACATTCGGCTTCATATACAGATGAGGCTTTTCTTTCTGCAGGTGTTAAAGTACGTGAAGCGTACGCTATGGGCTGTCGTGAGCCGTCAATTTCTTGGAGTAGAACTGCTCCAAGGGCCACCGAGCTCGCATCCGTTTGCAGGATGAATGGTTTGGCGAAATCGGCCATCCGGAGAACCGGAGGCTGTGTTATTGCCTCCCGAAGATGTTTAAAAGCTTTCTCTTGTTCAGCTTGCCAAGAGAATTTTTGGCCCTTCCTCCGAAGCAGATTTAAAGGCGCAGCGTGCTCCGCGAAATTTGGAATGAATTTAGCAAAGAAATTGACCATTCCGATGAATCTGGAAACGGCCTTAGGGTTCTTGGGTTGCGGAAAATTTCTAATTGCTTTTGTTCTAGATGGGTCGATTTGCACGCCACGAGAAGAAACTAGGTGTCCTAAAAAGCTTATCTCATTCACAGCGAAACGGACCTTATCTGGGTTAACAGTCAAGCCAGCCCGCCGCAAACGAGTAAGGACTTCGCGAAGATGTTTTTGATGCTCTTCCCAAGTTTTGGAGTAGATGACTAGGTCATCCAGATAATTAAAAATGAATTTGAATTTGATGTCATGGAAGACCTGATCCAAGAGTCTGGTAAGCACTTGGGCACCAGTACAGAGTCCAAAAGGGACTCGAGTAAACTGATAAAGCATCCAAGGAGTACAAAAGCTGGTAATTTGTTTGGACTTTTGAGACAAGGGGATTTGATGATAAGCTGAATTTAGATCGAATACTGTGAAATATTTGGCACCGACAAACCAGTTAAAACTTTGATGTAAATTAGGTAGCGGCACCGCTTCGACGACGATGTTTTGATTGAGCCTCCGATAATCAATCACCATCCTTGTTTTCTTTTCGGGATGTTGAACCAGAAAAACAGGGGATGCATATGCCGACCGGCTGGGTTCTACTACTCCCGAATCTAACAATTCGTTGATGTGTTCGCGGAGGTATTCCATTTTGGGAGGTGCCAATTGGTATGGAGAACACTTGACCGGAGTGTTGTCCTTCAGTTGAATATCGTATTCAACTAGATGTGTTAAACCTAACCTTTTTGTGAGTACCTGAGGAAAATCATTAATTATTTTTTGAATGGTGTTTTTATCGTTCTTTTGAAGATGACCTAAAGGATCAGGAGCAGTAGATTCAGATGTTGTGGACACTATAGGTTTATACGCAGAATTACTAAAATTACATAGAGGAAAAACAATAGACCTTGAAAATTTGAAATAGAAGTTTTTTGCTGAAAGATCAAGTACCAGTCCCGTTTTAGATATGAAATCTGACCCGAGGATCAGAGGACACGACAACTTATGCGCCACCAGAAAATCCACATTCCAACTACAATGTTCCATTTTAAGATGAAGACGACAAGAGTAGGAAATGGGCAACCTTTTTCCAGAAGCCGTGACACAATCAGCCTTCACCCTGGTTATGGATTTAAAAGCCTTGGTGTTCTTTAATTTTTTAAAAAGGGCTTTAGAAATGACGCATCTTACTGAACCGGAGTCCAGCAGAGCCTTAACTTTAATTTGCCCAAAAGCTACTTCCACCAAAGGCAAAAACTGATCGTTCAGACCCCTAGATTTAAGAGAAATGTTATTTTTTTTTTGAAGTTTGTAGTTGGAAAGCTTAGAGCTGGAATAGGTTTGCCTGGACCTATTCCGTAGAGAGAAGAATTTACAGCCCCAGATATAGTGACCGGGTATGCCACAATGATAACAGATGGGAGTAACGTAATTTTGAATTTTATTGCCGAAATTGTTTCTTCTTAAATAGGAAATTGAGTTTAAATTTTGAAAAGATGGTTTATTAAAGAAATGTGGTTTCAGGTTATGTTTAAATCCGATGTGGTTGGTTTTTGAACGGGAGGCTGGCCTGGAGCTACCAACTAGACTCCAAACCTGCCTCCGTTTTTTGGAGGATATTGCCTTGTTGGAGGCCGGTTCCGACATTCCGGGCTTCTATGTCCCGGCTGTCCGCAACTGTAACAGACCACGGGTCTCGTAGGTCTAAAATCAGGACTTGTAACTTCGGGTCTCTTTAATGGAGCCCTTTGCCTGTCAGTATACATTACATTGTTGACATGTGCGCAGAGTCTATCTAAGTCTGCAAAGTTTTTAGGTTTGGCAACAAAAACTAGGCAGTTGCGGACTTCCGGAGACAGTCCCTCCAGAATGACGTCCGTGACCTCCAATTCGGACTTATCTAAATTTAAAGTTTCTGCAGCCTCTTTAATTTGATTAACAAAAATGTGCACCGCCTCGTTAGTCTTCTGGGGCCTATAAAATAACTCCTGCACTAGAGAAGCCAACCTTTTCGAAGGTATGAAGAGACTTAAGGCCTCTTTGTGAAAAGTCTTAAATGTCTGATGTCTAATCAGACATGAATTTAAAGGGCCCTGAGCATAGGGCATCAGAACATTATTAATGTTTAAAGCTACGTCCGGGTAAGTTTTGACTATTTTTAAAGAAATTTTAAAAAAATTTAATAATTTGTCAAGGTCGAACCCATCTGTCTGAGGAATTGTCTTAATTATTTGTTCGGCAGGATGACTTAATTTTCCGTATAAGGAAATGTATTGACAGCCTTTCGAACTGCTAGGTGTGGTTTGCTGAGCGTCAGCCTGCGGCGTGTCCGCAAGGAGATTTGGCCCATTAGACCGAGATGGCTCTGCAGAGCTGGCTTTAGTGGTTCCCCCAGAGGGCGTTAGCGGGATGCTTACGTTTAGTTTTAGAGGAGCAACGGTTTGCTCAAAGGCTTTAAATTTTTCTTTGAGCGTAGCGAAATTGTTATGTAGTTCGGCCAGATCCCGTGGCACATTGTTGTCTGCTACTTTTAGTTGTTCAGTATGCACCCGATTTAGGAACTCTAGCCGTCTTCCGAAGACGTTTATGCGCGCACGAACACGAATCATTTTGATTCCTCTTTCGGAATCGAGGTTCTCCAGGTCGTCTTGCAAGACAAACAAGGAGTTCCGGGCTAACGCTATCTGTTGCAAGAGGATGTCTTCGGTGAAGTTTCCCATTTCGGGCTCGACGCTGTTCTGCAGAAGGGACCTAAGAGAGGTTCGCATTTTAGCTACAATGTCTTTTTCACCACCTCTAGCTACTACCTCAAAAGCAAGCTCGGTATTCTTTAACGAGTCCACTAATCGCAGCAAATCCACTGCCATCTTAACCGTTGCTGATAATTATTAAAAAAAAAATAAACCAAGTAATTTAAATAAAAAAATTTCTTTTAAGATGATGCAAAAAAAAAGAAAGAGCCAGAGAAAGACTCAAGAATTATATGTAGTGTAGTTGTTGTGTATATATGTGTGTGTGTAAGTATGAATTGATGCAGACAAGCGAAAGAAAACTCGAGAAAATTTTGAAGGAAATTTTTGAATTTTTTTGTTTTTTTTTTGTTTTTTAACTATTTTTGGATTTTATTATTTATTTAAATTTTCTTTGGATTCCCGAATGAGCCCGCTGTCTGGATCAAATTCAGTGAATGACTAGTGTGCAGTGTATGTAAATATATATATATATAAAAAAAAAAAATATTTAAGCAGACAAAATAATAATAAAAAAAAATTTTATCGAAATTGGTTTAGAAGTTTTTGTGTAAGTGTTTATAAAATAAATAAATAATAAAAAAGAGACTATAGATTTATAGAGATTTAAATATTTAAACTAAATAAAAAAATTTCATCAGCAACAGTTGTGCAGTATTTGAAAAAGCTGCAAAACATAAAAATGAGCCTTGTTTAACAAAGAAAATTTTGAATTTAAATTTAGATAGTTCCAATGCAAAATTTTGAAAATTAACTAGGGTTCCAGAATTTAAAATTAACCACGCTCTGCTACCAGAAACATGTTACCAGGGGACTTAAATTTAATAAAGGCGGAACCAAAATGGTAACAATGTTTGAAAAGAAAGATAAAAAAAAAAGACAAAGACAAGTTTAATAATTAACAAGGCTCAAGTTTATTGAAAACAGAAAGAAATTTCGACGGTTCAGACTTTGTCATTTACAACAAAAGACATCCTGACACAAATCATCAGTAAAAAAAAAAACTTATGATTAACAAGATCATAAATTGTAAAAGTTATAAGCCCTTAATTGTAACATATAATAATTTAGATAAAAAAAAAAATTAATCAACAGATTCTAAAAATTTATCCCCCCTTTTAGTATATATATATATTTATAGTTACAAAAATTTAACAATAAAAAAAAAAAAAACAATGAGCACAGCTTAATAATTCACAGAATTATAATTAATCAAAAAAAAAGAATTATACGCCCTTAATGTAAAAGTATAATAATTTAAAAAAAAAATTAATCAAAAGATTCAAAAAACTTATCCCCCCCCCTTTTTAGTTTATAAGATGATAGTTTCTTTTTAAACAGTTACAGAATTTAACAAAATATAAACGAGCTTGATATTTTAAGTTCAAAAAGATCATATCTATAGTTAAGATGTTTATCACTAAACTAAAGTTACATAATATAATTGGTTTGAAAATTTCTTAAAAACTATATTGGCCAATAAATTTATATATTTAAAAAAGAAAAGAATTTAGAAGTTTGAAATTTTGTTAATTGACGTCAATTATTTTAATTTAGAAACTAACCTCTTGGAGGTTGTTAGGACCGAAAATTGCATGCAGGCTCCACCCAAGAAATTGTTATATAATTTATAAATAATTACACAAGTCTACATCTAGAAAATAGTTTTAAGGAACACATATTTGCGGAAGTAAATTTAGGCACATATACAATATGAGTTAGTTAAAGTTCTGTAAAGTCAGCTGTAAAAAGGGACATCACTTTTATGCACTTGAAAATCTGAAGTTATGTTATACAAAAAACGTGTTTTGCCAACAGGACGAAACTTGTTAGGATGTTTCGCTGGTTTGCGCAATGTGAGACAAGAATTTCTCTATTTCTCCTATTTCTTCTACCAGCATATTAGCTATGGCAAACAAAAAACACGTTTTTTTTTAAACGTCTGTGCAAAATCAGACATGTTGTAGCATTAATGTTCTTTATTGAAGAAAATATCTGGTTATTTGTCAAAATTAAAGTAAATTAATTGCATCACAGAAATTCGTTAAGATTGTAATTAAAAGCTTCTTAAATGATTATAAATTTATTTATATAATATATAGTTTTGTTTAAAAGAAAGCTTGTATAAGACTTGTAAGATTCTTCAAAAGTCTATAAAACGAAATTTTCTGATTTAGAAGAAATTTCTCTAATTGTTTTATATTTGACATGTTCAATAAGATATGCTGATCATTCAATGTTCAACATTAGTTTGCACTTATTTCACAAAATTGTTCAAAACTTAAAATGTGCCTTTACAAGGTTTTGTAAATGATGTTTTAAGAAAAGAAAATTTTTTTATAATAATTTAGTTTCAAAAGAAAATAGAATATTAAATAAAACATGAAATACATATTCTAAAGAATACATGATATTTAACAAATTATTTAAAAAAAATTAACAAAATTTATAATATGACAAAATCTGTAAGGTTGAAGTACCTGGTTAATCCTGTCGCAGTTCACGTGAGCTTGTACCGAGAAAAATGATGATTTATTTTACATTTTAGAACGAGATTGTTTAAACTAAAGCGCACAAACTGTAAATTAGCATGATGTAGTATAAGACTTGTAAAATTTGAGAAAAAAGGAACTTTTGTTAACGGAGTAATGCAGAATGTAGACCATGTTGTTATCACATCTAGACTGTGGACGGGTAGTAGGGAAGCTAGCTTGACCGGCGAATTGTACTTTGTATTCAGGTGTCAGGCGATGCTTGGTTTTGGAGAGGGCCGCCAGGTGCCAGCATCTGTCAAGGCTAAGCAAGTTGAATGTATATTTACGAATGTGTTTTTGAATGCTACAACCTTATCACCGTATATAAATCTGCTGAGTTGTAAAGCTTGTTCAGTGTACAGATACAAGACAGATACAGTAAAAGCCACTATTAAAAGTCAAGGATACCAATTTAGTTTTCTTAATTCTTTCCATACGTAATACATGTATTTGAGAATATAATAATTACGTTTTTTTAAAAGTTAAATATCGATGTAAATTTGTAATTGTGGCATCATTTTATAGACTTCTTCTGAAAATTGTTAGAACAATTATCTACTTCTTAGTAACACATACATGTCTTTGAAGTTGAATTCTGGGTTCTTATTTTCGCTTTGCATTAAACAAAAGTCCGTCCAAGAGTATTTCGATTAAAAAATATACCTTTGTCGCTTAGATTTAGGGAGGCTGATTATGCTTTCTTCAAACAATGTATTTGGAAGCGAGCCAAACGTGTGGTTTTAATGATCCCTACTCCAGGTTTAAATATCCAGCAAAACTTTAATGACCTTTTCTGTTTACAATGGCAAATCCTCGTGACGTAGAGGTCTATTAGTGCACCGTCCAGCTGGGTTAGTGCTTTGTCTTCAGTTGCGGTATTTGTGTAACAAAATATTACAGCTTATCGGGGTTTGTAAGACGGCAACAAAAGTGTATCTTTCAATTCAGACCTGACAAAAGACCAAAACACCCAAGCAAATCCATTCGTTAAATCGATTGTAACAGATGTCTCCTATTCAACAATATATTCTTCACAAATGTTATTTGATGTAATATAACCAAACCTGATTTAACTATATATATAGTGGTCATTTATTCGTGTCTCGTAAACTATTCTTGGAATTTATAACCCGCTTTGTAAATTTTTGTACAACGAAATTAAACTAGAAATATATTTTTATAAATTATTCAAACAATTTACTTGGTTTTCAAACTAACTTACAATTTATCCAATTTTACTGACTTTAAATCTTTAAAAAAAACATACAAAAATTTGTTACTACCCAATGCAGTTGTTACGGCTTTGTCAATCATTAAAACAAACCGTGATCATTGTAACAATAATTCTCGTTCTTTGTGTTCATTGATTCTTAAACCAAACTTGAGTTTCGATTTAAGTTGCTTAATAAATTATATATTTGAATCTCAGCAAATACGGTTGTATTTATAATTCCCACACACGTAAAAACATAATGAATTCATTAAGTATAAAAATGAAGTTTACTAATTTAGAAGTTGTGTAAAATCAAACCATATCCACGGTTATTACTAAATCAATCGTAACTCTGTTTTACGTAGCCCTCTTCGAGTTATTGGCTATTAGCGCTGTCAACTGGTTGTTTCAATTTTAATAACGTCTTTGTTTAAAATGTCTCAATGAATATAAAGGTAAATAATAACGTAGGATATTGAATCAATCAGTGATTAACTTAAACATATTAAAAAGACGTATTCATTGATATAGCCTGTCTTACAACTACTTTCAGGGGCTCACATATAATGAGGACGGTAAGGCGCTCCCGAGGGACCCCAGCCGGATGTACACTTTTTTCCGTTCTCTTTCACCTATATTCACTTCCAATCCGGACGTTATTAGAGTTTCAAGGTTTAGGAAGTCTTATTTTATCCTCTTTTCTTTGTTCTCTCAGACAAATTATCACGGAAGGGTTTATTAAATTTAAACAACAAAGAAAGTAAAAAATCCGTAAATTCCATTCTATAAATGTAATTTTTTGTTATCTTTGACTTACCGCCAGCAATCCGATTGCTGGCGGTAAGTCAAAGATAACAAATAGTTATTCAAGCATATCCGGTTGCTCCAGACTATCAATAGGAGTAATTTTTTTCCTTTAAACAAAAAGAAAAACACAAACAAAATACATGTATTTAAATATTAATTTACAAAGAATTTAAATCGGATGTTGAACATTCCAACAAAATTAGGTCAAACCTTCCTTATCTTGTTTTCTACAAAAAAGACACGTAAAACGTTTAGTTTGCTTAATTTGAAAAAAAAAAAAGTAACAAAAATATATAATTTGTCAAATTTTAATTTTAATATTTATACTGAGAATCAATTTATATTTTTACCCAGTGTACAAAGTAAAGGGTAACAGAAATACTGATCTTCATGTTTATTTGCCTTAGAAAATAGGAAAAGTGATAATCGACATGCTGTCATCCATCGATGTTAGGGTCGTTTTTGTCGTTTGTAAGCACTACAGTGGGCACACAAATTAAGTTAGAGACATGGAACTTTGTAAAGGAGACGATAGTGTGCTCACATAGAACCATATTGTAATTAAGAAAATAATTAAAAATAACAAAATGGTGGCCATTTAAAACAGTTGTATTATTCAACGTTGCTAACAAAAAACAAACAAAAAACGCTTAATTACTCACACAATTATAAATTTTAATTCTGTAATAGTTCCAACCCCACATTTCTATAATGGTATATAGCAAAGTTATTGTGAAGAATGTAATTTCGAATCCTAAAATGTGACATTCATACTGATACGAGATCCGACAGGACCAAGCTATCGACACGAGTGTAGTGAGTAGAGACTCCTTCAAATATGTACAGATTTGTGATCCGTAAGGGCTGAGACACTGACAATAGCAAAGTTATTGTGAAGAATGTAATTTCGAATCATAAAATGTGACATTCATGCTGATACGAGATCCGACAGGACCAAGCTATCGACACGAGTGTAGTGAGTAGAGACTCCTTCAAATATGTACAGCTTTGTGATCCGTAAGGGCTGAGACACTGACAATAGCAAAGTTATTGTGAAGAATGTAATTTCGAATCCTAAAATGTGACATTCATACTGATACGAGATCCGACAGGACCAAGCTATCGACACGAGTGTAGTGAGTAGAGACTCCTTCAAATATGTACAGATTTGTGATCCGTAAGGGCTGAGACACTGACAATAGCAAAGTTATTGTGAAGAATGTAATTTCGAATCCTAAAATGTGACATTCATACTGATACGAGATCCGACAGGACCAAGCTATCGACACGAGTGTAGTGAGTAGAGACTCCTTCAAATATGTACAGATTTGTGATCCGTAAGGGCTGAGACACTGACAATAGCAAAGTTATTGTGAAGAATGTAATTTCGAATCATAAAATGTGACATTCATACTGATACGAGATCCGACAGGACCAAGCTATCGACACGAGTGTAGTGAGTAGAGACTCCTTCAAATATGTACAGATTTGTGATCCGTAAGGGCTGAGACACTGACAATAGCAAAGTTATTGTGAAGAATGTAATTTCGAATCCTAAAATGTGACATTCATACTGATACGAGATCCGACAGGACCAAGCTATCGACACGAGTGTAGTGAGTAGAGACTCCTTCAAATATGTACAGATTTGTGATCCGTAAGGGCTGAGACACTGACAATAGCAAAGTTATTGTGAAGAATGTAATTTCGAATCCTAAAATGTGACATTCATACTGATACGAGATCCGACAGGACCAAGCTATCGACACGAGTGTAGTGAGTAGAGACTCCTTCAAATATGTACAGATTTGTGATCCGTAAGGGCTGAGACACTGACAATAGCAAAGTTATTGTGAAGAATGTAATTTCGAATCATAAAATGTGACATTCATACTGATACGAGATCCGACAGGACCAAGCTATCGACACGAGTGTAGTGAGTAGAGACTCCTTCAAATATGTACAGATTTGTGATCCGTAAGGGCTGAGACACTGACAATAGCAAAGTTATTGTGAAGAATGTAATTTCGAATCCTAAAATGTGACATTCATACTGATACGAGATCCGACAGGACCAAGCTATCGACACGAGTGTAGTAAGTAGAGACTCCTTCAAATATGTACAGATTTGTGATCCGTAAGGGCTGAGACACTGACAATAGCAAAGTTATTGTGAAGAATGTAATTTCGAATCCTAAAATGTGACATTCATACTGATAAGAGATCCGACAGGACCATGCTATCGACACGAGTGTAGTAAGTAGAGACTCCTTCAAATATGTACAGATTTGTGATCCGTAAGGGCTGAGACACTGACAATAGCAAAGTTATTGTGAAGAATGTAATTTCGAATCATAAAATGTGACATTCATACTGATACGAGATCCGACAGGACCAAGCTATCGACACGAGTGTAGTGAGTAGAGACTCCTTCAAATATGTACAGATTTGTGATCCGTAAGGGCTGAGACACTGACAATAGCAAAGTTATTGTGAAGAATGTAATTTCGAATCATAAAATGTGACATTCATACTGATACGAGATCCGACAGGACCAAGCTATCGACACGAGTGTAGTGAGTAGAGACTCCTTCAAATATGTACAGATTTGTGATCCGTAAGGGCTGAGACACTGACAATAGTGAAGCTAGTAGATACTACTTAATATATATACAAATCTACGAGGTACGTTACGGTGCAGCATACGTCAAAATTACGAAGTTCAGAAAATCTGTGTAACAAAGGTTTTAAACAAACTTACCCTACTGGGTAAGACTCTTGATTTACCAATACAATTTAAAATTTCCTAAAATACCCTGGGCACCTACTTCTAGGCGTTACCAAGAGGATCTGTTTGTATTTCATTGTATGTCAGGGCTAGGCAGATACCATTATGCATTTTACTTGGTTTAATATTTAATTTAAGAAAATCTATGCATGTAATTTGTGATAAAATAAACCAATGTACTTCTTAGGTAGATGTTTTATTCGCTTCAAATTGATACAAAACATTTAAATAGATTGAGGCGAAACGTGAAGGTTTTGTAAATTAATCTAATTTCCCAAACCGTGCGTAAATGTGACTTGTCACGCAGATGACATTTCGACATGATATGATGCAAAGTTCTTGTGATGTCTTTGTATATTTACTGGTTTGCAGCTAAGATCAATAGTTGGTTTTAAATATCTATTGTAGTGTCAACGGCAAACATTTTTTCAACTGTAGTCAAAGAATAGTAAAATCTAGTTTACATGTGTAACTTAATATCTGATTAAATAGGTGTAACGTTTTTATAAATTTATGGTTATGATTTTAACAGATTAGTTTTTATTACGAATATTGTTGGATCTTGTAAGACGTTAGGGTGTGAAAAAAAAAACTCGTTACTTTATATTTGTACTTGAAAATTAAAACTATCTTGAAAACTAAAGACTGATTTTTTTAGTTATAACTTGTACACGTTGTTTGTCGATATACCACATTGTAGAATAATTTTACCAACATTGCAATAAAAACATGATGCATATGGAATATAGTAAATCTTTATTTCCTGAGGCAAAGTTACGACCACAGAATCCTCTCTTCTACATAACATCAACAATTATTACAAAATAGTTTAACATTTACACATACGTATAACATAATGTATAAACATATATTGATTACAGAATAAAAACCAAAAATTGTTTACTAATTTATAAATACATTTACAATAAAATAATAATAATAGTAACTATAATTGAATAATGTATTTTAACTTATGTCCGTCACCTGACGTCTTTACCTGTTTTTAAAAACAACGTGTTTTGGAATTTCCATCACATCACCAGATAAGCTCAGAATTACGCATCTGAGGTAGTCAATAAAAATAAAATAAATAATATAAAAACAAAACAGAACACATTATTTAAAAAACACATTAACATTTTGCAGATGCTCACCTCCACTTTTAAAATGAATAATTCTGAGCTTATCATGATTGAATAGAAGTTCCGAAATGCGTCATTGTAAAAACATAAAACAGGTCAGGTAACTATAAAATAATTAAGATCCTTTATTGTATTCAATTAATGACCTGGATACTAAAGTTGAGTTCGTTATGTAATAACTGGTATATTTACAATAATTAATGAAAAAAGATCATAGCAACGGAGGCATGGATTCAAACCACTTCCCCGAAACAACCCAGATGCCACGAACACTGAAGTTTATTGTAACAAATAGGTGGGATCAGTTGACATTTCATTATCTCTGTCGTCAACGTTTTTATGCTGGAGAGAGGAATGAGATAATAACTTATCAATTTCAGAATGTATTGTTCCAAGTTTATGTTATAGTTTTGAAATATAAGAACAGTAAAGGAAAACAAACTCTACCAAGCTTGTAATTTTTTGTTTATATTTAATCAAACGAAATATATAAAATAATAATGAACTTATACTTCGTAGGTCTACATTAAATGAATCCTATTTACACTATACAAAAATATATTTAAAAAATAACAAATTAACACAGAGTTAATTAATTAATTTTATTACAGTGACCTGATTTGCACGAGTACATGTGTTAAAAACCGTGTGTTTTTGGGATGACACAATATATAGATAAGAACCGTCTGTTTTTGTGTTTATGGGATGTTAATAATAATAAATAATAATAACTGACTTGATAATGTTTTCCATGGCAGGGAAACATGTTACCAAATAATTAGACTGAAAGAAACTATTGTTTTATACAGGTATATAATATAATGTGAGGGACACATTTTTGTACTCAGCGTGCTTCAAAACAGATGCGTATCCGCAACTAGTTCCTAATTGAATTTATTCCTTCAAAATACTTTCTCAATACTTCGCATAAGTGAGAATAAACGATGGGTAAATGAGAAGAAAGAATACATTTTATTGAATTAACTACGTTATGGAATAAAACCAATTATATTGTTGTTTTAACAGTTGTTTTAATATATCTAATGTTAGTATACAGAGTAATTGACATAAGTGTCCCAGCTGTTTTACTTTAAAAGTATTTGAATATTAAAAATGTCAAATAGCAGCTCTCTGTTTTCCAATATGGCGGCCAACTTTAAAATTTCCCATAGAAGTACCTATTTATATCAAACTGTTTAAGATCTACAGAGGATAAAATTGGTGAAATGCAAGTTTTTATACGTTTTCAGAGGTACATTTCTGCATCTAATATATTTGAACCGAGATTAAAATTGTAACGCAGATTGTTTTATTATGGAAACAAAGTTTAAAACTTACTATTTTTAGTGAATGCAATTTCTATATTTATAGTGTTTACAATCAAATTACCTCATCAAGATTTTTATGTTTTAATAAATATAAAAACTATTATCAAAACTACTAAATTTGCACACTTATTTGAATAATAACAATACTTAACATTGTATAGTAGTTGTTTGTTTATAAGCAGCTAATTAGTGATATTTTTGTTGAACAATTGATTATTAGTATGTTGACCTAACCACAGTTAGTGGACTGGATTTCTAACAATGTCTGCGCTATGAAGACCAACTAATTACTCTATCCTTGTATAATTTATTATAATGTTTTATAATTTGTTTTATGTAAATAGTTACGTAGAGCAATATATTTTTATACCACAATAATTCTCATCTTTGACTGCTCTGTAGAAGTCTAATTCACTTGAAGCACGTATTTCTTGTGTATTTCATTGTATCGCGTGCGTTAAAACCGTTATTTCTAAATACAATAGTGCCAAATATAGAATACCATGCCTTGTTTATGGGCAACGAAACGTACAAAGTATATAGCGTGGAGATAAAATATTTCATCTAAATATAAAACATGTTTTACTGTAGTAACTCTAGAATTATGTATAGTTTGTTATGTATGTACGTGTGGGTGTGTGTGTGTGTGTGTGTGTGTGTGTGTGTGTTGAGGCGGTTTGGAAAAAGCCAAACGTCTCAAGTCCATTTAAAACAAGTTAAATTGCCGCGCTAAACCTTGTAGAGTGGGGACGAGGTGGGGCGATGACGTCACGCCAGTTCGAAAGCAAACTTGCTTGTTAGGACGTGAAAAGTCAAACTGCCTTAGTTCCTATTTTATTAAGAAACTAAATTATTAATATAAATAAATATTCAGTAGAGTCAACCGACCAATAATATCGAAGAATAAATTTAAAATCACATAAAACAAAAAAGTTATTCAAGTTTTTAGAAGGGCTCAAAAACCTAAAATTTGGAAAAAGAATAAATTCAAAATTCAAAAATCGTAGAGTCATAACCAACTGGGGAAGTAACAATAATCACAAATAAAAAATATGAATTAATAATAATTAACAGGTGAGAATGGACTTGGAAAGTCATTCTTGGGGAGTTTTTTGGAATTTTTGAGTTGAAGGGGGGATCATTTAAAAAATAATAATAAGTACTATTGTAGAGACCACAATAGGGCACAATAATAGGTACTTAGAATCAAATTTGAAAATAAAATAAGGGAGATATAATAATTACAAAACGTAAAACTTCAAAGCCCAAAAGCGGGTAAAATAAACGTTAAAGGGGTAAAGTAACATGAAAATTATATGTATTTAGTATGTAAAATGGTAACACACCAAAGCAGAAGTAATAATATATAATGGGGGGGTTTTTATGAACATAAACTCATACGACACAAACTTAAGGACTTCAAAGGCGAATAACTCGACAACCAAACGAGTTATGGGAAAAGTACAACCATAGTTTTTCGTCGTAGTAGAAGAGGAACAAGATTTCGTCAAAAGAATTTTGAGAAAGGACTTATCTCAAAATTTGAAAAGGGGAAAAATCAAATTTCAGGAAAAGGGCGATAACTCGCGAACGAAGCGTAGTAGAGCGATGAATCAAGTTCCACAAGACCCACAAGATGGAAAGGAAGAAGAATCCGAAAGGAACTTTAAAATCGGTTCGAGCGTTCGAAAGTTATAGCAAGTTGAACGAAAAAACGTCAAAAGTAGAGATTTTCATGCCAAAACATGAACAGTTGCGCGCGCATCTTCAAGCAGAGTCTAAAGTCAGAATCATCATATTGCCAACATGGATCAAAGATAACGTTAAAAATAAAATACTATAAATTATTAATTAATAGGTGTTTTAATTAATAATTAAGGAAGAAAACTATTCATTAGTCAAAAAATAGGACTAATAAAACATATAGTGTAAATATTTCAGACCAAAAGGGCCTGAAAACACATAATATATGGAAAATACCTTTTTCCCAAAAAGGGAGGAAAATTGGCTCCAGAAAAGTGGATTAATTCCCACTGACAGGGAGACCGAGTTTTAATCGTCGAAAGACGATTACTTTTGATTTGGAATCGACGCTTAAAGGACGTTTCTTCTGCAACCGACTCTGAGCTGAGAGGAAGATTCAACTGTCACTCTACTAATTGGACTTAGAATAATTTCAACTTTAATCGATCTTCAAGGCGACTTAGAAGAATTCGAGACCAGCATTCAACTACATAGCAGCTTACAGACTCTGGATAGAAAACATCACATCACTATCATCTTAATAATACAACAAATTCCAAATCCAACTAGAACTTCTATTAAAGTGTGAAGGTATCTTATACTTAAGGAATAATTCGCAAATATTAACTTCTTTTCAAATCTAACGTCATTAGGGGAATTATTAAAAATTAAATTCATTTTTTAAACCTCTGCTTTGGTGTTGATAATAATTAATAATTTAAATACGACTTTTTCAGTACAGGAAAAACTGTTTGTGGTTCTGTCTGGAAAGTCAAGCGCTTTTATTTTTGTTTAATATATAGATAATCTTACATTAATTAATGTTGTTAAATAAATAAATAGTTGTGTTATTGTTCAATTAAATTGTTTTGTGTGGTTAAAAAAGTTTTGAATATAAAATTTTTCTGTGGAAAAGAAGAGATAATATACAAATAATTCATTTCTAAATTTTGTTGTGTTTTTAATATAAATCCATTCTGTGTATGCTATTTACTTTGTTTTAACATAAATTTTATATATATATATGTGCTCTGGTAATATAATTTGAAAATTTTAAAAAGTTATCATCAGAACTTAAGAGCCGATTTCTCCCAAAAGGCACGACCTTGGAGAGAGAGAGAGTTAATCTTAAAAAAGTTAAATAATCGAGCATTGAGATAAAATTCAGGGAATTTTGCGTTAATTAAAATTTAGTAAGTTTATGAGGACAAGCTCATACTTATTAGAGCCAAGAGTTGCAAAATCTTTGATTTAAAAAAAGTAAAAGTGAGCATCTTGGCCTTGCCCGCGTCTGCTCTGAAAAGAAAGGTGGTTCGCCCAGTCGGTGGTGATCGTACAGCGAGTTTAAGAGTTCGTGATAATAGTGTTCCAAAAAAGGGAACAAGAATCTTAAATTCGCGTGAAGTCAGACAAGACTTTCGGCGTGGTAAGTGGCGTTCCAACGTGGGGCAAGAAGAACCCTACTCGAACTACACTAACGAGGAGAGAGGCGGCGTGGCAAGTGGCGCCCAATAGCGTGGAGCACGAAAAAGCAAAGTTTTGGAACAAATTTTCAAAATTTTGAATTTTTTAGTGTGTCATACGAACGAGAATATCTTAAGTTCTGATATAATTTATATGTACATGTGTGTTAGTAATAAGTTGTGCTGGTAATTACAACGACAAATATACTAAATTGCAAACATAATAATAATTAAAAGTAGAGTCCAAATTAAACCGAAATTTAAATTTTTTTTTTTAAAAATAAACCAAGTGAATAAGTGAAGTGAAAATGGGACCAGCGAAAGATCCAGCAAAACAGGAGGGTTCAAAGGAACAGGAGACAGAAATGCAGAAAATGGTGAGGTACCTGAACCAAATGGAGGATAGAAGGAAGCAAGAGAGAGAACAGGACAAAGCAGAACAACAGAGAAAAGAAAAGGAGAAGGAAGACGAGGACAAATTAAGAAGATTAGAAGAAAGAATCGAGAGAAACCAGGAGAAGGAAGAAATGGAATCATTACGAAAGAAGGAGAAAGAAGAGATGGAGGCCAAGCAGTTGAAGGAAAAGGAAGAAGCGGAGGCCAAGCAGATCCAAATGGAAGCCAGATGGATGAAGAGAGATGAAGAATTGGAAGCCAAAAGGAAGCAAGAAAAGGAGGAGATGGAAGCATTGCGAAAGAGGGAGAAAGAAGAGATGGAGTCCAAATGGATCCAAGTGGAGGTATTGCGGAAACAGGAAAAAGAAGAGGTGGAGGCCAGAAGGAAGCAGGAGAGAGAAGAAATGGAAGCAAGATGGAAGCAAGAAAGAGAAGAAGCTGAAGCCAAGAGAATGAAGAGAGAGGAAGAAATGGAGACAAAACGGATCCAAAGGGAAGAAGCTAGGAAACAGGAAATAGGGAAATATATGGAGGAAATAAAGGAATCTATAGATAGTAATATGGCCGAAAATACGAGGCGAATAGAAACTTGTGAAGAAAAAGTGGAAGAGTGTGTAGGGGAAATTAAAAAAATGACGGACAATTTAAAGGAACAAGGAAAGTCGACTATAGAAATTGGGGAGAAAGTTAAAAAATTAGAAGTTAAAATTAGGGAAGTTGCCAAAATTAAAGAAACCGGTGGTAATGCTAAAAATATAATTTATTTGGATAGGGCAAATTTAGAGTCAAAAACTATAGAATTTTGGGGAAATTCAAGAGAAAATCCTGTGCAATTTTTGAAACAAATTGAGGAGGTATTCCAAGAAATAAATCCCGTGATGGAAGAAAGTGATAAATTGAAAGTTGTGGAGAAAAAATTGAGAGGAGCTGCCATGGAATGGTGGGAAATAATCAAGCGAGATACAGAAGAATATAGCCAGTTTAAATTGTTATTTTTAGAGCATTATTGGGGTTATCAAACGCAACAAGTAGTTAGGAATCAGATAGAAAACCATAGATATAATCCTAACGGAAATATGAGTAGGGTTGATTATTTTTGTAAAATGGTGCGAAAGGCCGAATATTTGGAACCCAAAATTCCGGAAGAGTTCCTTATATACCAACTAATGAGGCATTTCGACCAAAAAGTCCAATTAGCGTGTATTGGTAGGGCTAGTGAGCATTTGGAGGACGCTATCAAGTTTTTGAGGACCATTGAAAACGTAGACGGAATGACGAGAGAAGTTCGCCGACCAGATAGTTTCGAAAGGAGGGACGGACCACAAAGAGATCAAAATTTCAGGCAAAGGAATCAAGACTACTCAAAACCATCCCAAAACCCTAACCCTCGATCCTATGGTCAAACCCAGAATAAACCTCAACCACAAATACCTCAAAACCCTGGTCCTTCAAATCAAAAATTCCCGCCCAAGGTCACAAAAAACTAAAATACGAGATCTCAAGGCAAAATTTTTGGCAGAAAAAGGATAATACAAACGGAATTGAGATCGACGATAAAACCAAATTTAGCAAACTTAAAAGGGGGGATCAGAAAATAAATAAAATTAAATTGGGGATTTTAAACACAGAAATTAAGAAAGATTTAATGGAGGAAAGAGACAATAAAATTTTAAATAGTGAAGTTTACGAAAAATGTCCGGAAATAGGGATAGAAATCGAAAATATAAAAGTAAATATGTCCATTGACACCGGAGCTCAAATGTCCTGTGTGCAAGAGGATTTTTATAAACATGTGCTTAAAAATAGGAACGATAAAATCATGGAATTACCAGTTGTAAATACGGAAATGGTGACAGCGATAAAAAGCCAACGACAGAAGATTAAATTACAGGCATTATTGGAAATTAGAATAAATAACCAAGCAATAAGAGGGGTATTTATGGTGGTACCAAAGCTGGAAAGCAAAATTATAATGGGTTGTGATTTGATGTGCAAATATCGAAGTCGCATTAATATGGAAAAGGGTTTCCTACAACTGGTAAAGGAAAATGAATTTATTGTTGTAGATTTTCTTAAGGAGAATAAGATAATAAGATTGAGCAATAAAAACGCGCAGAACGAACATCAAAATGGCGGCGAAACCGGTAAAATGGTAGAGTCGTCAGCTGCAAATAAAGGAGGCTCAAATTCGTATAAGCGAGTATCAGGGGCTTATACGTTGTCTACCAAAATGCCGGTAGACATAAAACCCGAAGCAAAGGACGTGTCTAGACTGAAATGTGACTATACCGGAGGTGACAAAGAGTGTAAGAATAGGGTGAGCCAGTTTTTTGCAAAAATTAATAATAAAGTAGTGCTTAGAAAAGCGGAGAAAAGGAGTTTAAGATTGAGCAATGAAAACGCGCAGACCGAACATCAAAATGGCGGCGAAACCGGTAAAATGGTAGAGTCGTCAGCAGCGAATAATGGAGGCTCAAATTCGCACAAGCGAGCAAAAGGGGCTTGTGTGTTGGCCGTTAAAATGCCTACGGACCTAAAACAAAAAGCAAAGGACGCGTCTAGACCGAGTAGTGACAAATCAGAAAGTGGTCAAAAGCGAGGAAGCAAGTTAAGTGTAAGGAAGGAATCGGCGAAGAGGAAAAATGCAAATTTTAACAATGATGAAGTGCTGTTAAAAGCGTGGGATAAAGGTAACCAATTAATTAATAAAGATGAAGGGCTGAAAGGAGCGGAGAATAAAGGAAATAAAAATGTGCCAAAGGCAACAATCGACGAAAATAATAAAATAATACAATACGACGAAAATTTGCAAAATAACTCTGAAAACGATTCGGAACTTACACAAGACAGATTCGACGCCAGAGACGAGAGTGATTGGAGAGCTATAATACAAATGGCGGATCCGGAGAGACAAAATGGACGAAATTTAAGGTATCGAAAGAAGAAAGTTAAATTCAAAAACTCTACGAAGTGTAAGATGAAAGAATGGAGGCCCGAAGGGAAAGTAATATTTAAATGTGAAGGACTAAGGAGATATTAATAGAACGTAAGAAATTTCATGAATAAATTGTATAAGTTGTAATGTTTAAAAGTTGTAATATGTAAAGTGTAGAAGCGAGTGAGGTAAAAGGGAAATAACGGACTCTCAGCTGATTAAAAGAAGGTAGCCGAGGTCAGTGATTAACAGGAAAAGTCCCGAATAAATTCCTAAGTGTACAAGGTCAGGAGCATAGCAGTAACACGCATCTGCAAGCCGCACCTGAATAAACAAAGTATAGACGAGGAGGTGAAGGGGAAGACAGGATATTGATAAACAAATATTGAACGACAACCTGTCAAGCAAATTAGCAGAGGGGTGATGGAAATGAATGAATGGATGTTTAAATGTGTACTGTTTTGTTTTTTATTAATGAGAGATTCCGAAAAAAATAAATAGTTTTTCTTTTTAACTACAATTAGGATAATAATCGTTGTGGTTACCAAGTACTTTATATATATGTAGGCATAGTTTTAAATTCAACCAAAGCAGATAAGTATAATCATATAAGACGAATTATTCCTTATATAAATGTAATATGTTTTGTGTGTGATAATGTGTTTATTTACAGCAAGGACGTTTAGATGAAACGGCTGTAATGGACTATAAGAACGCTTAAGCAAATTTGTATGTATACCATAATAAATAACATGTGTTTTGAATATATAAATATTATACTATCATAAATAACATGTGTTTTGAGTATATCAATATTATACTATCATGAATAAAATGTGTTTTGAATATATAAATATTATACTATCATAAATAACATGTGTTTTGAATATATAAATATTATACTATCATGAATAAAATGTGTTTTGAATATATAAATATTATACTATCATGAATAAAATGTGTTTTGAATATATAAATATTATACTATAATGAATAAAATGTGTTTTGAGTATATCAATATATGAAATGATGGAGGAGATGTTTTTTAGATATAAATAAATGTGTTTATATAAGTTGTTAGGTTAATATGTCAAATTTTATGTTGATGGTTAATAGAGATGATAAATAAATAGTTAATATGAAATGTGATATGTCGAAAAAGGGGTTTAATACTAAAATTTTAGTTTTTTAAAAAAATGAAAAATAGGATATTTTCATTTTAACCGAAAATTTTAGTTCAAAGGGGGGATTTTGAGGCGGTTTGGAAAAAGCCAAACGTCTCAAGTCCATTTAAAACAAGTTAAATTGCCGCGCTAAACCTTGTAGAGTGGGGACGAGGTGGGGCGATGACGTCACGCCAGTTCGAAAGCAAACTTGCTTGTTAGGACGTGAAAAGTCAAACTGCCTTAGTTCCTATTTTATTAAGAAACTAAATTATTAATATAAATAAATATTCAGTAGAGTCAACCGACCAATAATATCGAAGAATAAATTTAAAATCACATAAAACAAAAAAGTTATTCAAGTTTTTAGAAGGGCTCAAAAACCTAAAATTTGGAAAAAGAATAAATTCAAAATTCAAAAATCGTAGAGTCATAACCAACTGGGGAAGTAACAATAATCACAAATAAAAAATATGAATTAATAATAATTAACAGGTGAGAATGGACTTGGAAAGTCATTCTTGGGGAGTTTTTTGGAATTTTTGAGTTGAAGGGGGGATCATTTAAAAAATAATAATAAGTACTATTGTAGAGACCACAATAGGGCACAATAATAGGTACTTAGAATCAAATTTGAAAATAAAATAAGGGAGATATAATAATTACAAAACGTAAAACTTCAAAGCCCAAAAGCGGGTAAAATAAACGTTAAAGGGGTAAAGTAACATGAAAATTATATGTATTTAGTATGTAAAATGGTAACACACCAAAGCAGAAGTAATAATATATAATGGGGGGGTTTTTATGAACATAAACTCATACGACACAAACTTAAGGACTTCAAAGGCGAATAACTCGACAACCAAACGAGTTATGGGAAAAGTACAACCATAGTTTTTCGTCGTAGTAGAAGAGGAACAAGATTTCGTCAAAAGAATTTTGAGAAAGGACTTATCTCAAAATTTGAAAAGGGGAAAAATCAAATTTCAGGAAAAGGGCGATAACTCGCGAACGAAGCGTAGTAGAGCGATGAATCAAGTTCCACAAGACCCACAAGATGGAAAGGAAGAAGAATCCGAAAGGAACTTTAAAATCGGTTCGAGCGTTCGAAAGTTATAGCAAGTTGAACGAAAAAACGTCAAAAGTAGAGATTTTCATGCCAAAACATGAACAGTTGCGCGCGCATCTTCAAGCAGAGTCTAAAGTCAGAATCATCATATTGCCAACATGGATCAAAGATAACGTTAAAAATAAAATACTATAAATTATTAATTAATAGGTGTTTTAATTAATAATTAAGGAAGAAAACTATTCATTAGTCAAAAAATAGGACTAATAAAACATATAGTGTAAATATTTCAGACCAAAAGGGCCTGAAAACACATAATATATGGAAAATACCTTTTTCCCAAAAAGGGAGGAAAATTGGCTCCAGAAAAGTGGATTAATTCCCACTGACAGGGAGACCGAGTTTTAATCGTCGAAAGACGATTACTTTTGATTTGGAATCGACGCTTAAAGGACGTTTCTTCTGCAACCGACTCTGAGCTGAGAGGAAGATTCAACTGTCACTCTACTAATTGGACTTAGAATAATTTCAACTTTAATCGATCTTCAAGGCGACTTAGAAGAATTCGAGACCAGCATTCAACTACATAGCAGCTTACAGACTCTGGATAGAAAACATCACATCACTATCATCTTAATAATACAACAAATTCCAAATCCAACTAGAACTTCTATTAAAGTGTGAAGGTATCTTATACTTAAGGAATAATTCGCAAATATTAACTTCTTTTCAAATCTAACGTCATTAGGGGAATTATTAAAAATTAAATTCATTTTTTAAACCTCTGCTTTGGTGTTGATAATAATTAATAATTTAAATACGACTTTTTCAGTACAGGAAAAACTGTTTGTGGTTCTGTCTGGAAAGTCAAGCGCTTTTATTTTTGTTTAATATATAGATAATCTTACATTAATTAATGTTGTTAAATAAATAAATAGTTGTGTTATTGTTCAATTAAATTGTTTTGTGTGGTTAAAAAAGTTTTGAATATAAAATTTTTCTGTGGAAAAGAAGAGATAATATACAAATAATTCATTTCTAAATTTTGTTGTGTTTTTAATATAAATCCATTCTGTGTATGCTATTTACTTTGTTTTAACATAAATTTTATATATATATGTGCTCTGGTAATATAATTTGAAAATTTTAAAAAGTTATCATCAGAACTTAAGAGCCGATTTCTCCCAAAAGGCACGACCTTGGAGAGAGAGAGAGTTAATCTTAAAAAAGTTAAATAATCGAGCATTGAGATAAAATTCAGGGAATTTTGCGTTAATTAAAATTTAGTAAGTTTATGAGGACAAGCTCATACTTATTAGAGCCAAGAGTTGCAAAATCTTTGATTTAAAAAAAGTAAAAGTGAGCATCTTGGCCTTGCCCGCGTCTGCTCTGAAAAGAAAGGTGGTTCGCCCAGTCGGTGGTGATCGTACAGCGAGTTTAAGAGTTCGTGATAATAGTGTTCCAAAAAAGGGAACAAGAATCTTAAATTCGCGTGAAGTCAGACAAGACTTTCGGCGTGGTAAGTGGCGTTCCAACGTGGGGCAAGAAGAACCCTACTCGAACTACACTAACGAGGAGAGAGGCGGCGTGGCAGTGTGTGTGTGTGTGTGTGTGTGTGTGTGTGTGTGTGTGTGTGTGTGTGTGTGTGTTTGTGTGTGTGTGTGTGTGTGTGTGTGTGTGTGTGTGTGTGTGTGTGTGTGTGTGTGTGTGTGTGTGTGTGTGTGTGTGTGTGTGTGTGTGTGTGTGTTTTATAAGTAAAATATCTTTCGGTTATCATCGTCTTAAAAAGAAGAATAAATAACAAAACTCCCTAAAATTGGAATACTCTAATGGCGTCAGAGTCGGAAGAGAACAAGAGTTGGTCAAGCGAGAAATGAAATGAAAGAGCCTTTGGTAAAAGATTAGATCCAGTTGGGTCTCCCCCGTACTCACTATAGTATTGTTAGTCGTAGGGCTATTATAGTTTAATCATATACAAGGTAATTGACATAAGTGTCCCAGCTGTTTTGGTTGGAAAGTAATTGATAAATTAAACAAAATAAAATAGCAACTCTGCTGAACTTATTATGTTGTCTTATTTAAGGATTTCGAAATTTTGTTACCATCAGCCATTTATTCCAATATAGCGGTCAACTTTAAAATTTCTGTATAAGTAGATATGTTTTAAAATTGTTTACATTCTACACATAATTTCTATTCCTTTTATTTTTCGATGCATCCAATTTTTAAGGAGCTACGGAGACACAAATTAGTGGAAACCAAAATTTTGGCGTCTATTTTCTGTACTTAAAACAGTCAATTTGGAATCAAATTGAAACGTAGATCGAGTGTAATCTAACAAAAACTACTAATAATTTGAAAATCGACTAAATTGATCTTGTTACTCATGTGAAAAAACTAATAAGTGATAATATTTAGTGTAATAACTAATTTGTCTAAATTCTGTTTTATATTAGTAATTTGCTGTTTTAAGAAAAACTTACAATTTATCATTTAACTGTCTCAAAATGGTGGCTTCACAAAAAAAAAATACTAGTATTAGTTCCCTTAATCCTAAATACGATGACATTTTGACTTTTATTGTACGCCATAGGGTAGCACAAATATCGGTTAAAAAACGTGACAAAATATTTGGTAAATTACTATAACACACAGTTCATTTTTTAACTTGCTTTTTAAATTAATTTATTAGAAAATGCTATTTTAAGATTTTTTCCTTCTTGTAATTTTTTGATAATCTCACAGGTTTAAGAGCTAGAGACTTTTTATTAAAAAACATTATAATAAATTATTCAAGGTAATTAATAGAGTAAATAATTGGTCTTCATAGCGCAGACATTGTTAGAAATCCAGTCCACTCACTGTGGTTAGGTCAACATACTAATAATAAATTTTTCAACAAAAATATCACTAATTAGCTGCTTATAAAGAAACAACTACTATACAATGTTAAGTGTTGTTATTTATAAATTTATAAAAGTGTTGTTAAAGGAAATAAGTGTGCAAATTTAGTAGTTTTTTGATAATATTTTTTTTTTCAATTTATTAAAACATAAAAATCTTGATGAGGTAATTTTATTGTAAACACTATATAGAAGTTGTATTCATTAAAAACAGTAAGTTTTAAACTTTGGTTCCATAATAAAACATTCTACGTTCCAATTTTAATCTCGGTTCAAATATATAGATGCAGAAATGTACCTCTGAAAACGTATAAAATCTTGCATTTTACCAATTTGAGCCTCTTTAGATCTTAAACAGTTTGATATATAAATCCAATTTGTGAAATAAATAAAAATTACAAAAATAGGTACTACTAATCGAAAAATGAAGCCACCATTTTGAAACCGTTAGATGATAAATTTTTATGTTTTTCTTTAAACAGCAAATTACTAATATAAAACAATATTTAGAAAAATTAAATATTACACTAATATTATCACTTATTAGTTTTTTTACGCGAGTAACAAGATCAATTTAGTCGATTTAAAAATTTATAGTAGTTTTCGTTAGATTACACTCGATCTACGTTCCAATTTTATTCCAAATTGACTGTTTTAAGTACAGAAAATAGACGCCAAAATTTTGGTTTCCACTAATTTGTGCCTTCGTAGCTCCTTAAAAATTGGATGCATCGAAAAATTAAAGGAATAGAAATTATGTGTAGAATATAAACCATTTTAACATAAGTTTAACATTTTAAACATATGTACTTATATAGAAATTTTAAAGTTGGCCGCCATATTATAAAACATTAGATGTTATCAAAATTTTCAAAACCCCCAAAGACGACAACATTAAAAGTTCAGGATCGTTGCTATTTGACGTTTTTAATATTTAAATACTTTTAAAGTAAAACAGCTGGGACACTTATGTCAATTACTATGTATACTAACATTAGATATTAAAACAACTGTTAAAACAACAATATAACTGGTTTTACTCCATTCTTTTATTTTTATTGTTAGTGCAGAACTAAAATTAACGTAGTTAATTTAATAAAATGTATTCTTTCTTCACATGTACCCACCGTTTATTCTCAATTATGCAAAGCATTGAGAAAGTATTTTGAAGTCAAAAATTCAATTAGGAACTAGTTGAGGATACGCATCTGTTTTGAAGCACACTGAGTACAAAAATGTGTCCCTCACATTATATTACATACCTGTATAAAACACTAGTCTCTTTCAGTCTAATTATTTGGTAACATGTTTCCCTGCCATGGAAAACATCATCAGGTCAGTTATTATTTTTTAATATTATTAACATTCCATAAACACAAAAACAGACGGTTCTTATCTATATATTGTGTTATCCCAAAAACACACGGTTTTTAACACATGTACTCGTGCACGTCAGGTCACTGTAATACAATTATTAAATTAACACTGTGGTTTCATGGTGACTGATTGGTTAAAATTAGTAAACTCAACTATTCTGCAACCTCAATCGGTCGTTTAAGATATATGAGTTAATTTGAATATTCAGAAGTTTAAAAAATATTTTTTGAATAATTTAAAACTTGATTAAAACCTTTGAAAAAACTGGTATTTTGGAATATTGGAAGGAAAAAAATGGTAGCCATTTTATGCCTAAAATGATAGTATGTCTGAAAATGGATTGAACTGTTTATGATATAATTTATTTGAAATAATATATTCATGATTTTAGCTAGGAACAGAGTTTATTTTCCCAAGGTTAAACTTCTGAAATAAACCCTTCTATCTACAAACTACACAAGCCCTTTATTAGACCAGTTGTTACTTTTGAATCGGAAATGTGGACCGTGCCAGCTGCTGATTAGAATATTTAATGTATATTTAAGAGAAAAATTATGAGAATAAAGATCCCGTAAGAGTGGAACAAGGATGGAAAATAAGAACAAATGAGAAAATTGAAGATATTTTCAAGGGGAAAGACATAGTGAGGTTTGAAAAGTTTAGGAGGCAAGCACGGTTGGGACGTGTGCAGCGTATGATGAAAGAGTGAAGACCAAAAATCTTGTTACATGGGAAAATGGAATGAATAAAAAGACTTGGAAGCTGATAAAGAAAAATGTATACAGGATTTAGATGGAAGACATGAGAAATACGCGCACTAGAAAATGGTGGGAGAAGTTACAGTGTAGACGAAATGTGAGAGTGAAATGTAGGGCCCAGGAAAATAAGTAGTACTATGTTAATTATCAAAAGTTTTGCACTTAATCAGAGTTAAAACTTTTATAAAGTTTGGGAGTAAGTTGGAGAATTATCCGTGGATTTAATATGGGTTTCCATATTATATTGTTGTAATCGTTATGAATTCATTTTGAAATATTCATATTAAAAGAAAATTAATAACAAAGATTCTAGAACTATCATTTTAGTAAATTATAAGAAGTTACTTCTTGTTTGTTTTGGATTTGGTTTTGTCTTCGTGGACATATGAAAAAGGTAGTCAAATGTATACATTTCGTTTTATTTTTAACTTTTAGTTTTTCAATCACTTTATAGTTATTTGTAAATATAAATATCAGCCGTAGTTACTATTATTTTTTAAATATTACCCTCAGTGGTTTTAATTGAGATTCCTCTCTTTCATAATCCTTATCAGGTCTCTCTTCATCAAGTTTTGTTCTTTTCCAAGCCAGTCAAAATTAGAGTATTCGAGTGTTAGAGGTTTTTATTTTATGTTCTATTTCTTTTCTTTATAAGACGACGATGACAGAGAGGCATTTCGTCTTTAAAATATAAAAAAGGTAAATAATGTATTTTATTTAATAAAATTATTTATCAATAATTTACAACCAGAAATATAATAAAAAAATTTCTTTTGTAATGTTTGTATAATAAATAATATTGCTTAAGAAAAAAAAAATTATTGGAGTCTAAACCTCCATTTACAGAATATGTCTTAAGTTGGAAATGTCATCCGAAACTTTATCCTATAAATAACTCGCTTGGATCTAAGTGTACAAAAGAGCAATAAGAATAAGAGAGAAACTTTCCCGCTGTGTTTACACTAAAGATATTTATGCGGGAGCTTTTGTAGCTGTTCAGGCGAAAACATAAAAAGTGTTTCTTAGTTTTGTACTTTGGTTAGAATACTTATAAGTAAGGTGTATTTTCTTTATGTTTTTTCAAGTTGTGATATATCACATGAAACCGCCGAGAACCAAGACTATGCATTCCTATCTGTAGGGTTATTATTTTTTCTTGTCGCTTAATGTATTTTTGTTGAAACCCTTTCAATCATAATCGCCTTATTAAAATAGGAAATAATAGAATATAAAATAAAGACAATAGTCCAGGAATATTCAACGAGTTTCAAACTCGGTAGAGAACAAGAGTTGGTTAAAACAGTCCTTTGATAAAAACAATAATTAAAGAGAAGTATCAGACCCAAGATTACATAAAGCGTAGATTCGTCTAGGAAGGATGCTACACCAATACTCACTATAATGAGCCCCTGAAGGCTCTGCAGAATTAATTTGGAACCGTTATGGTAACACTGAATAATTGTGAGTAAACCCCTAGAGGTGACCATTTTGGTACAATTTATTTTGTGGTTTAGAAGTCATTTGACCTCTTCGTTAACGCGAAATCTCGGTTATTATTTTTAAATGCATTATAACTCAATATTTCAATAAATGGTTTGTCGAAAGTTAAATTTCACATGTACACTTTTACTACGTCACAATAGTCAGTTGGTGTAGATTTAAAATCTGCATCTAGTAATGTTAAAACCCATGTATAAACTATTCATTTTCATAAAAAAACTGTCCATATAAATCTGTCTGTAGCAGTTAGAAACATGAGCTTATTAAGGAAAAAAGTATCATATAAAACGTGGAGATAAACTGTTAGTTACATAGTAATAATAGGATAAATAGTTATAATTATTGTTTAGTTATTGTACTTCATGTATCACTGAGGATGGCGACTTTGTCATTGAAACGCGTTTGATTAAGTAACAGTAGTTTTTGTGAGATCTTGTGTACGAGTTTTATTCTATCTAGCATTTAAAAACCTAAATCAGTAAAACAAAAAAATAATTCTATAGACATATTTTAAATTCAGGAGGAAATATTTAAAAAATGGTTGATAAAGAGAGCGCGGGACTAAAATGATATAGATTAGGAGTTGGGAAACTAAAGAGTTAAATAGTGGATGAACGTTCTACCTGCGGTTGAAAGAATTGAATATAAAATCATGAACATTTAATATTGATTGTCCACGATGACCTGAATTAAGAACTATAGATGTTTTACTAAATCTGGGTTTGTTAGATTGTTCTCGGAAGCCATGCTGAAACAGTCCATCTTCTGTCGCGTTTCATAAAATTGACAATGTTAAAGAACTTCGCCTTCATGTTTGTAGCTCTGTTCAAGAAAAACTATAACATTGTGTCAATCAAGATGACCATCAGTTAGCACATCAATAAAGTTAAACTGTATGTTCCATATCATGTTATCAATTTTTACAATTGTAGATAATCTGTTAATAAAATTAACATTTTAAATATAATTATACATTTTTATTATCAAAAATGACTTATTTCAATATATAACCAAACAATTACAGGTTATATTTTTATATAACCGAAAATGTGAACTACTATATCAACTAGTTTTAAAGCATAAATACTCTTTTGGCCTATATTATAGATAAATAATTATATTCTTTAACCTCTTTGGTAAATTGGATGAGTTTCTAACATCAGCTAATCATACTGTTTCATTTTTTTGTCATATTTAACGAATGAGTAATATTAGCGGTAACATTTTCTATACTCTTTTCTTTAAATTTTCTTTTATTTATGTGTCCACTTATATCCTGTTGTTATTTATGAGAAGAAAATTGTATGCATGTATAAATATGATTAATTTTATATAATCATATGATTATATTATAATTAATTATAATATGATTAATTTTCGATTTTAGTTGATACAGGCAATCCCATGCAATTAGCGGAGAATACTAGTAATTTCTTATGTTATGTAATATTTTATTTTTAAATACGAGTATAATTCTCATCTTTGAATCTCCCAATATTTGACAATAGAGATTTTGTGTATGGAAATAATTATAAGCTGAACTAACTCACACTTTTATTATATACTAAGACCCCACAAACAGAAGGTACTTAATATTTTAATTGTGTATTTGGTTTATTGCATGTTGCACGCCACGAAATTATAACCACACATTAAGAAACAAATTATCACGAACTCTTTGTTTAAATTCAAACAAAACAACTTTTAAAATATAATCTGCAATTTTGTCAACAATCTTTATTACGCTAAATATTACAAGAAGTGTGTTAAAAAAAATTGAACAAGCCGTACACTGTTTACAATTTATTGAATTTAGTTTAGTCGATCTTAAAACAAACTTACTGTCAAATTCCGATTTTCTAGTAACAGATTTAATTGAATATTATTTTAAAAGCTTACTGCTAAATATACTTAATATACTTAATTATGACACTTTTTTGATAATGTAAATGTTGATCTTCAGGAAGGAAAAGGAATAATATTTACAACTCTCTCAGGCACGTACATAACTGGAAAGAAGGAAGGATTAATAATTTATACTTTTAAAGAGAAATTTAAGACAAACTCGACACTGCACCAAATTTGCCATTGAGCGTGGCAAATATTTCACGACTGCTGATGACATTAAATGTCGGGGGTTATGTTGGAAATAGTTCATTTTAATTCAAATATCGAACAGTTTCGAAAGTTTGTTTTTTGCCTAATTAGGCGCAGACGTATAGTTAGCGTCGCAAATTGTTATCGTTGCAACATGACTACACGTTCTTTGTGTTTATTGATTTTTTATCCAAAACTTATTTCCACTTTGTTTTGTGATCTTTGATTTTACTTTAAAACATATATGTAGAATAGAGAGAGTTAGGAGATGGATCAAAAGTGGTTGTACAGTTTTTAATTTTCGAATATATCCTTCTTTAGGACGAGTCCAAAAAAATTGTTTTGGAATGATTTTTGTCTGTTAGATATGTTGTGCAATTCAGCCCAAACGATTGGACAAATTGTTATCGAATTTTGTTTTTGGACATATTTCGGTACTTTTTCCTTGTTTTTATAAATTCAATGTTTTTATAAATTTCATAAGAAAAAAACACAAAATTTGGATTTTCACATGATCAGCGATTACGATTTCGATAATTATTTTCTTGCATTTAACTTGGACCGTCTTAATTTGGTCCCAAATATAACATATTGCCCACCAGTTCGTGAATTATTAGTAAAAATCTACAAAAGAAATCGGCAATGGTGCTGTTATAAAAGTTTTAATTTATCAAATTGTCTGTACTAATCCGTCTAAATGTTAATGAAATGTGTAAATTAATAACCTAAAAATCATGTCTAAAATCGCAAGTAAAATAACAATATTTTTTTTAAATTAGGCCTACATGGAGATTTTTACACCCCAATATAGAGTATAGAGTAGGTTTGGTATCACAAAAATTTTAATCTTTTAAACCGAAAAAGAGATTTCCAACATGGCGTCCATCTGTCATCGTTGTCGTTGTTGTCTGTATGTAAACTCGATAGCGACCAGACAAATTAAGGCAGGAACATTAAATTTGGTATAGGGGACTATAGTGTCCGTATATAGAACCATATTGTAATTCATTAAAATCTAATTGAAAATATAAAAATGGCGGTGATTAAAATAATTGTTTGGCTCTTATCTCGTGTGTTATTCGTCTAATCTAATACCTCTAAGTGATATAAATTTATACATGTAATGGTGCCAACCACACATTTATACAATGATACATAGCAAAGTTATTACAAATAATGCAATACAGTATCCTAAATTACGATAAAATGTGTTTTTTTAATGATTTTTGAGATCTAGTAGAACATAATTACCGACACGAGGTAGCAAGTGAATAATTTTTAATATTTCACATGCGCGCAGCCCTTAAATTCCTAATAGACCTCAATAACGAGTAAAAAATATACACAAAAACGAAGTTCATGAAACGTGTGTAACCCTACTGGATACACCCCTTGACCTGACAATACAATTTACAATTTTATACAAGATCCATGAATACAACTTTAGGGGATTACATTTAGAGGATCTGCTTGTATCACATTGTATTATGAGACAGGGTAAGTTCCATGATTGCGAAGAATAAATTATTTGTGGACATCGAGTTATTTACATTCGGCGCGGTGGTCGTGATCCCTTTTTATTTACAATAATTAAAAAGTTACCATTGCTTTTCATACAGTCATATTTTGTTATTATTTCATAATTTAGAAGGATTTTCATTATTGAAACAAATATTACGTAACTATAATATCATTATTAATTTATAGATTTTATTAGGATGTAATTGTGAAACTGTATCTCAAAATGAATGATCTGTGATTTGCAAGCCCAGAAAAATGAGGTTTATTGCGGATTAGATCATACATACTGTAGTAGGCTATACTTGTTAAGCATTGTATTTATTTCATTAGAAGTTGATTTTTAAAGGATATTTTCAATGTTTATTATTCAGTTTTTTAATTGACGAATTTTTAAACTACAATTACAAAGTTCAAAATAACTACTCGACAAATGATCAAAAAATTGTAAAAACAACGATCTCAAAAATTAATTATTAAATGATCAATTTTAAATTGTAAATGTTGAATGGTTTACTTAATTTGTTTTGGACATACGGTAACAATCACGATTTGAAATCAACTATTTAATCAACTGCTCATGTAACGTAATCAATGTCGTCGGCAATCATCTTCGTTTTTTCCGACAGAAATTGTTTTGTAAAATAATTTTCTTTACATTTTTGTTTGTGAAGTTTATAACTTCACTTATAATGATGCTAACTGCCATCATTATTAAAATCATGAACGAGTTAGGAATAATATTTACGTTTACAACATTTACATCATTTCTTATCTTTCTTCAAAAATCATCTCTCTCTAGTCAAAGCTGACCCAAGATGGTAGTCAAAGCTAACTCCATGATGGTAGTCAAAGCTGACACCTTGATGGTAGTCAAATCTGACACCATGATGCTAGTCAAAGCTGACACCATGATGGTAGGTAAGGGTTAAGTAATTCCTAAATCCTACGTCATACGACCTTTTACTACATATTTTATACAGTTTCCCACTATAAGCTATCCTGTCGTTAAAGAGTTTATACAGTATTCTGTGTGGTGAAACAGCACAGGGATCTAGGACTCTCTTAGGGGATCACCTGTAGTGATTAATAAATAATCACCTGTAGTTGGTATTAATAAATGCAGAATTTATATCTGAAAATGTATTAAAGTTAGTGTATCTAAAAAGACATGAAATATGAACAATAAAACGTTTAAAAAAGTAACACCATTTTACATTTTGAATTCTATATTTCTGAATTACAATATGGTTCTTTATGAGCACCCTTTAGTTCCCTATACTAAATTTTACGTTCGTATTCTAAAAAGAAAAAAAAACGACAACGATGACGGACGCTCGATAACATAAACCTGAAGTCAAGAAATGCGAAGATCGGTCATAAACACAGAGGTCAAAATTTGTTGATACAGTACTACCAAACTTACCCTTTAGATCCGTATACTGGGTAAGTAAATTTGCACTCGTAAAAAATATTTCGTTACTATATTTTACAAAACCTTAGTCCATAGATGCATTTTCTATTAGTTTTCCTAGTAAATCATTGAATTAAGACACATAAAAACAAAACAAAAAAAAACTCCAACTTATTTAACATCTACTGTACTATTATAATTAAGATTTATTATTGTTAAAAAAAAGGAAATTAATTTGCATATATATGTTCAAACCTTTATTAACGCTTTGGTAATTAAAAATATAACAAAATTATAAGACGATTGCAAATAGTTTTATGTTTTAACGTACATTGTCAAAACCGTTTATAGCCTTCGAATTTTTAATGCGAGTTTATGATTAGATAAAATTAATATAAAAATGAAGGCGAAATATTTTCATTGTAAGGCCAATACAATATCAAGGTAAGTTTTACAAGGTTAGAAAACGTGATTAGACTCACAATAAATATTGCTTTTTATTATTCCTCGTGTAAATCGAGACATCAGTAAATTGTAGTAAAAATAACAAAGCCATTACAATAAAATACGACTTAAAACCATTTCGTGAATATATATTGGAAAATGAATATTTATTAATTTAATTACGTAGTAGCCTAATCGTGGTAATTTTTTAACATATCTCTTTTATAATCTGCGAATGTATATTGTATTAACTTTAAATTAGACTAATTAATTTCTAATTTACGACTGCATACTTATTACAACAAATTGTTTGGGTAAATCCTAGCATGCAATGTATTAAAAGTAGATACTCTAAATGTAATGCCTGAAGTAAGTTTTTTGGCATTGTGTGGTAGATCAAGGGGTGCTGCCCTATAGGGTGTTTGTCAATCATTACTTTTTTGACGATGGGTATAACCTATCGGACCTCTTTATTATTTTAAATAGCATCACTCGCTTCGCTCGTGCCAGTGTCACGGTCCTGGTCGCTTTCGAAGTTGTGCATATGTAAAGTAGCCTCCACTCGCAACAATCGTGTTGTTGATGCGGCTCTCGTAATTTTGCCAATATCATATTTTCTTGTGATGTAAGGTTTTTAAATGATGCATTAACATCGCTATTTGTCATCACAGAGAAATTGAATTTAACCATTACATGCATAATTGAAATCTACAAATTTATATCTAATTTAAGGTAATATATGAATAACAATAAACGAGCAAAAAGTGTTTAAAATGGCCGCCATTTTGATATTATTAAATTTGATATTTCTGAATTTCGATCGAACACATAATAGTGTGACTATAGCCCCCCCCCCATACTAAATTAAATGTGGCGGTTATCGTACTTACGTATGAATGATAAACAACAATGGCCGCTATCGTACTTATGTACGAATGACAATAACAATGGCCGCTATCGTACTTACGTACGGTAGACAACAACAATGGCCGCTATCGTACTTACGTACGAATGATAACAACAATGGCCGCTATCGTACTTACGTACGAATGACAACAACAATGGCCGCTATCGTACTTACGTACGAACGATAACAACAATGGCCGCTATCGTACTTACGTACGAATGACAACAACAATGGCCGCTATCGTACTTACGTACGAATGATAACAACAATGGCCGCTATCGTACTTACGTACGAATGACAACAACAATGGCCGCTATCGTACTTACGTACGAATGATAACAACAATGGCCGCTATCGTACTTACGTACGAATGACAACAACAATGGCCGCTATCGTACTTACGTACGAATCTCTACAACAACAACGACGACGACGGACACTTTGCAAATATCTTTCTCGGTTTCCTGAGTCTATAAAACGTTAAAATCAGACTAAACAATAAAGTTAAAGTACCTTGTACTTCGCATTCTAAAGATTTTTTTCTGCGATTAAAAAGTTTACCTTGTACAGCTTTGCATTGCATTGTACCTAGTAATCTCTAATTGCAAAGGAGATTATGGCATTGTCAATGTAAACAAATCAATCTAATTGCAAAGAAAATCTGTTATTAATTTATTAATGGAACAATGGTTACAGTATAATGTTTTATTATACGTTGTACAGCTTGATTAGTAATTGTATTATGTTAAACATTTTAATCCTCATGTGTACCATGTGTAATTAAAACTAATAAAGTTTAAATAGGGAGTTGGTTTATTGTATTAGAAGAGACTTGCTGATGGGAGATTTAATTATCTGGTGCAGTAACACTAAACCAGTATTAAAAATTATTAGATAATTTATAATTTCAAAATTTACACAGATTGATTAATTGATCTGGACTTAGTAAAATATGGAGCATGTTATTTAAACCAAACGACAGAGGAGAGCTACTATGCTCCAGAAATTTTCATTCAATCATGGATCAAATTCAGTTTCAGAGCTTTTGGTCCATCTATGCAGCTATGATGTTCTGTCTCACGGTAATCGAGCAGGATTTTTGATTCTCTATCAGCTCACCTTAGTGTGTAGGGGCTTGCCAATCCCGAGCTAGCTTAGCTATATCAGTACCTTTTGCATGTAGCCTTGGGTTACATTTCGCTCTTTTATCTTTCCTAAATCCTGACGATATTTGGAGATTTAGGACTAGAGGGTGTTTCTTTTCATTCTTGTTAATTTGTTTATAAAACGGTGATGACCTAGAAGTTTTTGCCTTTAAAAAAGAAGAAATTTAATTGAGAACATTTACGAAAATCCTTAAAAGTTCCGTTCCAGTTTCCTATTCAATCAGAATATACTGCATTTCCATAATAGAAGAGTATAGTGAATTCTTTTACAACGGATCAATGGTAACTGTACCTCGTAACGAGAGGGTGAATTAGATATGCCAATGTTAATCCACATATACGTCCAGTGCAGCCAACTATATATTATTTGGAGTGTTGGGGTAGGTTGGGACGAGGATACTCTGAAATGAGTGGACTAAGCGATTGAGGATTGTTTACGAGTAGACACTGGAAGACTAGTTTACCAGATTCAGAAAGTATCTGAAGTTTGATAATTGTACCATGGTGTCACAAGTGGTACTGCAGGCAGAAGTGGTGCTGTCGCTACTAACGGCAGAATAGAATTTTTGTTACTTTCGAGTATCTACATTATTTTAACTGGAGGGAATCTTCTATCTGACAATACTTTCAGGTCGAAGAAGAGACCTTTGATCATATATTGTGAATACAGCAAAACACTCCTTAAGTGCCAAGAAGGGAAATATGCAAAATTTGAACCATAGTTTAACTAAAATAAATAACAGGGCACTTTTAGCATCGACCTAATATTGACTGTCAACATCATCTACTGCTGAAAACAAGAGGAGGAAGGAGGTAATTTCTAAATTTTAATCATTTCAATCCCCTTTACTAAAACGAATTCAGAGAGAAATGTTTTAACCGTCCCAGAAATCTATATAACATTGTTTAATTATTTATTACATTTTTTTATCGAAACAGAATTCAAAGTTTAGAAAATATATCTCAGATGAATGTTCATTGATCAAATGAAAATGAGTCTTTAAATGCAAGGTCCCATTAAAACTCCAGAAACTACTGTAATTACAAAAGATATAAGTCAGTAAACAAACTATATAAATTGTGTAATTTAAAAGAAAATGTAATTTAATTTGTTTTTGCATGCCCAGTCCCTGGTAATATTACAGAGAAATGTTTTACGAGAAAAGTTTATCATTGCAGGGAATTATCGATTATTTAAATGGAAAAGTGATATTGTTAAATGGTTATTGTTGATATATTATTCCAAAAGCATGGAATATACTTAACAAATTTACTGTGTATTATTTTAAACTTGCATCTTAATTAATTAAAAAACAAAAAGGTACCCGAAGTGCGGTTTGCGGGAATCTTTAATAAACCTAAGGTTAACTAGTTTTGTTGGATCTAAGTAACCCTCAACAAAAAATTTACCCTACCCTTTGCAACTTAAAAATTATAAATTGAAACCTACCCTCTGTGAGATATTTAATTAAGGATCATAATAGAAGGAAATTCTCGAAGAAAAAAGCCATTAAATTTGATCATACGTTCACGAATATTGCACTCACTTTTAATTAATACTTACACATTTTTGCTACTGTGAAGACGTTTATTCAAGCTTATTATGTTGGTAAAAATGATTTAAAGAAGATGAATAGTCAAGTTTTAACTATCAGTGGTTTAATAATAATGAGTAATGTTTATTTAATAATAAACATGTTCATCGTGTTTAAAATACTGTACCATAAAAAGTCCTAACATGTTAACAGTTTGTTGTAATGAAATTATTATTGTTGAATTGTTTAAATAATCTAAAGTAAAATCAATTTAAAATATTCATTTGGGGCGCTTAGACAATTTTTGTGGGGCATTTAAAATCGTCACACTTGGAACTTGTTCTTACCAGCATTAAAAAACTTGAGCAAACGTCTTTACAGTATCAAAACTGTTTAAGTATAAATTAAAGATGGTGGAATATTTAGAGAACTTACGATCCTATTTGATTACGTTTTTGACCTATTTGTTTATGTGCCTTTTAATTAAATTTATCACAAGGGGAAAGTCGTAATTTGAAATGTTTTGCGGTTGCAAGAGGGTGGAGTGAGTAGGTGGGATTACTTAGATTCCACAAAACTATTTCTTCTTGGATATATGAAGGTTTCCTGAAAACCGCACTTTTAAAAGTCTATTTTAGTTTTTAATGAATGTTATTAACATATGATGTATATTACATAAAATTATACTGTATTCTTATCTTAGGATTTCTTTTTCAGGATATTTATATTTTGTTTGTCTGTTCTGTTATTTGTTACACATGATTTTTCAATAATTCATAATATGTATGTTCTATTATATTATTATGTGTGTATATATAAGTATAATTTATGTAACTGGTAGAATAGATTAATATTGTGTTTCTTTAGGTTTATTATTTGAAAAATATTGTAATTTAAAATCGAGGAATATCGTTTTATTTGTTTCAAAATGGCCCTAAATATAACAAACAAATGAATATTTATCTTTAAGTTCTATCGCGTACCATAACAACTCATTTTTCTTACTTTAAATATCCAAACTGTGATTATCTTATGAAAAAGTGCCTTTGACTTTACAAACTAAAATATTATTAATAAACATAACATTTAGTTAATTTAGCATGAGAGTTGTACCTAAAGTTAATTTATTATTCTTTAGAAAGAAAGTTTGAGGAGTAAGTACTCCATAGTAAACAGTATCTTGGTACGGAGGTGCTGTCGTAAAATTATCAGTGCTTAGGGTGTTGTTGTGAAAAAAAAACACTATAAATCAACATTTGCAGCTTGGAAAAAAAAACCAAATTAAATACAACATCATAAAGCAGAATTATTATTAATATATATCTATATTTGTGATATTTATATATCTATAACTCATTCTGTAGTTTTTGACTGGAATCTAAAAGACCTGCTCTGCTGGTAATGGCTTTGTTAATTATTAGGAAACGGGAAACTCCTATTGCCGAGCACTAGAATTTTAGAAACTGCCAACTCCTTGAATAGCATTATTTAATAAATAATCTTGTAATGTTGAATTTACGGGTGAATATAGTATTTTATTGATTATTAGCTATATTAAAGATTGGTAACATAACAATTAAGTGATTTATTAAATCTTTAAACATAACTGGGACACAATGAATATAGACTTATACCTGATGTTCAAAAAATGTTAAAGGGTTAAAGGGAAATTTTGGCAAAGCATTGGGCCTTATGTCGGTGTAGGAACATTAAATAATATCCATGAATAAAAGAGTCTTAAAATAATTTTTAACATCCAAATTCAGAATAAGAAATGGGTGTTTTACATGAAATTATAAAGTTGTCAGATTAACTGGAAAATGGCAGTCGATTAAAAAAAATCAAATTAGGTAGGTTTTCTGCAAATTTTATATTTTCAAAGATCCAATGATGGCCCAATTAAAAAAAAAGAGGATGTATTTCTCTCTGTCAATGTACGGGTTGTCCCATGAAAAGGTCGTTATTTTTTAATTGATATGCCAGCATATGGAACGCTCTAAAAATTTATACATTACAATTACGTTATATAGATATGTAAAAAAGTACTATCGAGTAAAATTTTTTATGTTAAATTAAAACAAATGGAGGAATAACAAAATAATATTATGTTTTCACAATGATTTTATTTGCATAAACATTACGAGTTGTTTATTTGCATATTAAATGAAAATGTGTAAAACTGAATAAAGAAATGTAAATAAAATTAACAGTAATAAATTAATAATGATCCAAATTTGACATTTATTCGAATTGATGTCCATCAATAGCTATGCACTGATAGCAGCGAAACAAACAAGAATCATAAGCGCTTTTGAAAAATTGCCAAGTTGTCAACAGAAATCATTCCCATTCGGCCAGCATCAATAATTCATCATCTGTTGCTAAGGGATGAGAATAAAATATTTCTTTCTAAAAGTATAGTAGGAAAAAATACAAACAGTCAAGTCTGGTGATCTTGGATCCCAGTCCATGAAGTTGCTGTCACGAGCTATCGAACGGTTAAGAAGATCTCGATCTAAAACTGCATTGGTCACATTAGTATAATGCATAGGAGCTCCATCCTGTTGGAAAAAGTCCCTCATCTCCGGCTGAGTAAGATGAGGAACTATGTGGTCAGTTAATATTGATGAGAGTCTGTCTCCAGTCATTGTATAATGAAATATTTTTATACGACAAAACACCATTCTTGGTGATGGCAGCCTTTTGATTTCAAGCTCTCTTCGTGTGAGATATGTGGATTTTGTGTGTTACAATAATTACAATTATATCTGTTTACAGATCCTGTTCGGTAAAATCTGAGTATTCCTTTATACCAAGTAGTAGATGCAATTTTTATAAATGACTTAGGTATGATTAGAGATTTTAGGAAATTAGCCCAAGCAATCACTTTAGAAAGTCTATGTCATTTCTTTAAAACGGATACAATTTTTAGTAGCATAGTTTTTCATTAATGAATTGATTTTTTTTTATGAAGGAACACATTTGGGTAGGTTCTTTAAAACACCTTGACGCTTCATATTCATTTTTGAAAAATATTAAGTCAAAACAACATTTCAATTTTTGATCAATTAAAATTCATGTTTCAAGGTTAGATATCACACATAAACTGATTGAACAGAACCAAATGGTTTCATTGTTGTGTGTTATGATCGAAATGTACTTGATAACAATGTAGATTTTAATTCCATTGATTGTGGGATGGAACCCAAGGGTATTTATTTACATATCTATGTAGTATAACTGTAGGTAGTTTGGAAAATGTTCCATGTGTTCGGCATATTAATTAAAAAATTGCGCCCTCTTCATAAGAAACAAGGTACATACATGTATGTATTCAGAAATATATATATATCTATTTTACGATTTTTGTTTTTCATTGTGTTGAGCATCAAACAACAAAACTTTGGGGATTGCGACACATAATTTTTGTGTGGATAGTATTTGTTTTTGTGGACAGTTGTGTGATGAAATCTAAAGTAGTTTTTTGTAGATAGGTGTGTGATGAATACTAATGTATTTGTTTGTAGATATAATTATGTGTGATGAAATCTAATGTAATGTTTTGTGGATAGAGTTGTGTGATGAATTCAATTTAGTTTGTGTGTAATCCAATCTAATCTAATGATTTTATGGATAAGTGTGTGATGAAATCTAATGTAATATTTTTGTCGATAGGTGTAAGATGAAATCTAATGTTATGTGTTTGCGGATAGGGTGTGATGAAATCTAATGTAATGTGTTTGTGGATAGGTATGTGATGAGATCTAATGTAATGTGTTTGTGGATAGGCGTGTGATGAAATTTAATGTAATGTGTTTGTGGATAGGTGTGTGATGAATTCTAATGAAATGTGTTTTTGGATCTATGTGTGATGAAATCGAATGTAATGTTTTGTTAATAGACTGATTAAATATAATGAAATAGTTTTAGGGATAGAGGTGTGATGAAATCTAATATAATGTGTTTGTGGATAGGTGTGTGATGAATTCTAATGTAATGTATTTGTGGATAGGCGTGCGATGAAATCTAATGTAATGTGTTTGTGGATAGGTGTGCGATGAATAATTATAATGAAATGTGTTTTTGGATAGGTGTGTGATGATATCTAATGTAATGTTTTGATAATGGACTGATTAAATATAATGAAATAGTTTTAGGGATAGAGGTGTGATGAAATCTATGTAATGTTTTTATGGATAGTTGTGTGATGAAATCCAATGTAATGTTTTGTTGTGTGTAATCATATTTATTGATTTTATGGATAAGTGTGTGATGAAATCTAATTTAATGTTTTTGTGGATGGATATGTGTTGAAATCTAATGTATGTTTTTGTAGATAGGTTTGTGATGAAATCTAATGTAATGTTTTTGTGGATGTTTTTGTGATGTAATCTAATGTAATGTTTTTACACCGTATAATATATGAAGCTACTATAACTTTCTTTGTTTATCTAAGTCCATTGTAAAGTGATAAATATCAATACTTATGTAATATTAAACAGATAAACAAATAAAAAAATACACATTTCTGTTACAAGTTACTTTTACAAATTGTTAACAGAATTTCTACATGATTAGTTTTAATATGTTATTTTATTTAAGTACTTTTCATTATCAAACAATTCAAAGTGTGCAAAGTAAAAACGAATTCAAGTTTTTTTACTTTAAGCTTATCACCTACATACCAAGTATTATAATGAGATGAAAATCAACAGGATTAGCATTACCTTTATTCGGACTCTGCAAATGTAGTCCAAGTCTAATCTGAAACAGAACAAATTACAATTAATTAAATTTGAAGATTTATTAATTAAAAATCACAGGAATTTATGAAGATTGCTACGCAGTACACGAAGTTTAAGTTAAGTTAACAACTTTTCACTGATCATCACGTTTCAATAAACCGCGAAAATAATTTTCACGTGGTGTCCGTCCGTTATTGTTGACAATGTACGAAAGTATTATAACGGCCACAAATTTAAAAATAGAAACAAAAATTTTTGTATGTAGGACTTTAGTATGCTCATATAGAACTCTATTGAAATTCAAACAAAATGATAAAAAAAAGTCAAAAATCCATTAAAATAAGCGTCTTTCAGAAGTTGTGTTCTTATTCAATTTGTTACAAAAAGATGTATTTATTATCTTTTTTTAATTGTTATGGATCTACATGGATCTACCCTGTGTAGTTTTGATATTTTGTGTGATTTGCGCTATGTTTTAAAATTGTTATATATTTTTAGTTTTTCTAGACGTGTTCTTATCTGATACTTTTTAGATTTCCAGTTTTCTATTATCTAATAATTTTATTTTACCATTTATACTGCTTGAATTAAACTAAACAACTGAACAATTACGTGACAAATAAACTATACATAAAAATTTTACGAAGTTTGTCATTCACCCATCATCAAAAACAGGTAAATATGAACCAAAAAGTCATCAAAAATGTTATTTCCGTAGATGGCAATTAAAACGTGAAAATAAAACATGTGTAAAAATTCATTTAAAAGGTACAAAAATATATATTTAAATATGAGCTTAAACTTGCTTTGCTTGTGCCATAAACTCGTTCTTAAGGAAAATAATACTTTATTAATATTGAGCCATGTATTATTGCAGTCTAGGTAAGTTTTTATTTTGCTAATAGATTGAAAGCTGATATAATTTTGTTTAGGTTAGACTTAGGTCATTAAAATTTCAACGAAGTACACCGATTTTTCTTAAAAAACAATGTACCGATTTGGGTCATTAAATTTAATCAACAATTAAGCTTAATTTAATAAAACTAATATTTTATGTTTTATTTCAGTTCCAAAATCATTATTTATCAAAATTTAAAAAAATTCTTAAATCATATATGTATATAACTAATTTAATTAAAATCAGTTCACACGTTTCTATGCACGTACGACAGATAACAGACAAATTACCACTTGTTTGAACTCGAAGGATCTCAAAACAAATATACAGTATTCGCGAAAAAACCAGACATCGATTTTGGATTCATCGTAGAACATTCTTTAAACTGTGTGTGTATATATATATATATATATATATATATATATATATATATATATATATATTTAACAGACGATCCCGTTATAAAAAATGTAAATTTCCATTATAAGTTGAGTTTACAATTTGCAGCAGAACTATGAGGAACCGGTAATGGCCTTCACGGGGGAAATTAAATATTCATTAGATCAAGTTTTATCTTTTGTTAATGAAATTTGATTTTTTCCGTGCTTTTGTTTTAATTTCGGATAATTTATAAAATGATAAGAAGGTGAAACTTTTTACAATGTTCTAGCCTGAGTCTAAGAATTTATCGAAACTAGAATGCCAATTTTTATATTTAAGACAAAAAAGAGAACTGAAACTAATTGTAACCAAAAATGTCAGTTCGACAATTAAATCTGAACATGATTTGTAAGTAGCTTCCTCCTTTTTTATTATACATTATTTGTAGGCAAAAAACCTCGCATAAAAGACTCCTTTCACTTGAATAATCTTTTAGCGTCAGGATCGGATAAGAACAACAGTTGATCAAGAAAGACCTGACAAGGAAGGTAAAAGAGAGGAATGTAACTCCAGTATACATTAAGTAAGGTGAGATCTAGAAATTATATTGGGATTACAACCCTGAGGGAGTCTACATCCTTAAATTTTGATCTGGATTGTATTTAGTTATGTTTATAAATTTGTGATACTTTTGGTGTAGCGTTTATTCATTATTTCGACATCGAAATTTACAAGAAAGTTATTTTAATAATGTTTTATGGGAAATCATTTTACAATAAAAGGGTGAACAGTGTACTAAAACCGCACGACCTAGGGTTCATAGGCATATAAGAACAGTTATTTTTGTATACATAGTCGAAGTATTTTAAGGGGCATGGCGTCAATATACAAATTTCTTTGTCAAATAAACAAATTATTCGTAATCGGAATAACTTCTAGTTTTCTTCTTTTACTTCTTGTTTTTGTAGACTGGTTGTGACTTACAGACGAATAGACATACACGTGAATTATGCGGGTCTATGTTTAACCTATGGACCTTAAAATAGAAGTGTATGTAAGATAAAGAAAAGTATTTAAATTAAATAATATATATATAAATTATTAGCATTAATTTAATGTAGAAAATAAAGCTACAGCGATCTGCTGCATACGTCAATACTCAAGACTATGAAATTCACACCCAAATTGTACCCAAAGGAGTAATTTGATAACATTTTCGATTCACTGAATTATACATTATATCAGTATACTCTCAAGAGTTTGCAATTGTTCTACGTTCTTGTTCAAATTTGGTATGTATAGATTCAGTTTTACCATTCGTTAGACAAATTTGATAATTACAAAATTCTGTTAGTATTTTTTATTTATTGAAATATTTTATTTTAAAATTTCAATTTTTTTTTTGTAGAGAATAACGTTTTACTTACACAACAACTCAAAACCATTAATTTTGTGCAGCTTTTATAAATTGTATCTAATAAATACTATCTTACTCATCTATTCCTAAAACCAAATATAATATAATAACCAAAGATGTCAATTCAGTAGTTCTTAGACAAAAAGTAAGCATACCCAAGTGTACGTCGTATTTAAAATAATATATAAATAAGGGTCTAAACTTGCTGCATGTGTGCTATAAATACGTCTTAACGTAAATCGTATTTAATTAAAATTGAGCTTTAAATGGCGGCATGCATGGTTCTATTTTGTTATTTTACCAATTATTCCTGAACCGTATTATATTTTTACTTGTGATTTTTCACAAGGGTTTGTTTATTTATCTTCATATTTCATTAAAATCTAAACGTAATCGATAAAACTCATTTATTAAAATTAAGTCTTGTACAACAGTTACATTGTCATTTTTGGTTAACCGATGATTCACGAACCGGTATTTTTATAGAGAAGGTGACCAATTTAAATAAATAAAAAAAAAATTGATCCAAATTGTTAGAGTAATTTTTGTTTTTTATGCTCGCTACGCTAAAATTTGAAGTTACCAAAAAAATGAAATAAAAGTTTCAAGATGTGGCTAAATACAATAGTCGGTCCATGCATGGCATAAATTCATCATTCAAAAAAAATAATAATAATAAAATAAAATAAGAAGAAGAAAATAACACTTTATTGGACTCAAAATGGATTTATCCGGAAAACTAGACATCATTTTCTTGTCACAACAGATAACTTTCTCTCTACTACTTATATGTGAGAAAAGAGAAAGAAATACCCTCAGGAGATTCCTGTTGTGAGTATGGCTTAGCGATCCCAAGGGAAAATAGCTGGATCATTACTTTTTCATGTAGTTTTGGGTTAGACACATTTCCTATTCGGTCTCTCTTGTCAATTCTTGTTATTTTCCGACGCTGACGCTACTAGAGTATTTGAGTGTTAGTGGTATTTAGTTGTGTCTTCAGTTTTATAAGGTGGTGATGACCCAGAGGTTTTTCGCCTTTAAACAATGAGAAGAAAAAACAGAAAGTAGTTCGCTTTTCATCGTCTAATATTTATAGCTATACGTAGAATATTAATTTCAAACAAGACGAACGATTTCAAAGTTCTTGTAAAAGATTTGAAGAAATCCTGAAAAACAGAAAATACGAAATTCATTCAAAACTATTTTTATATGAATGGAAGCAAATATACTTTGACAACTACTGAACAGTGAGAGAAAGAAAGAAAGAAAGAAAGAAAGAAAGAAAGAAAGAAAGAAAGAAAGAGAGAGAGAGAGAGAGAGAGAGAGAGAGAGAGAGAGAGAGAGAGAGAGAGAGAGAGAGAGAGAGAGAGAGAGAGAGAGAGAGAGAGAGAGAGAGAGAGAGAGAGAGAGAGAGAGAGAGAGAGAGAGAGAGAGAGAGAGAGAGGGAGAGAGAGGGGGAGAGAGAGAGAGAGTGAGAGAGAGAGAGAGAGAGAGAGAGAGAGAGAGAGAAAGAGAGAGAGTATAATTTTCTGGATTCTTCGTTATATGTACATAAAACGAAGAATCCAGAAATTAAATTCCAACAGCTCATCACTTAGTTCAGACAAAGAACAAGAGATAATATTAAACACGGAAGAATGGGGGGGGGATAGTTTAGAAACAAGGATATAATATGCTAAGCATAGTTCTAGTGAGGAGAAATGGAGTTTTCTAAGAAAAGCAAAAATCAAATAATTTATTAAATATCTTTTCTATTAAATGTCTTTTCGAATTCTCAAGTGGTTATTGATTGAGTTACTTTCTTATTTTTGCGTACTGGTGGCTCTTAATACTTGTTGATTTTTATACTACTATATTAGTTTTGAAATCTCCTCAGTTCAAAAAAGTGATATGTGGAATGATGTCAGTCTTTTGTCGTGTTTTACAGCTCAAATTCGTAGACCTTTTTAATACAATTTGGTATGTGAGCCTATTTTTACCATATAACAGATTATGTTTTCTTCATTTATTGTATAATTCAACATTTTTTGATAAAAATAAATACAAAATTACGATATAAATCTACTCAAACGATATTTCTCAAATTTTACTCAATGTCCTCTAAGAACCTAAGACTAAAGTGTTGTTCGCCATATCTCCAAAAATTCATAATCATGAGTTATCAGTAAAAATACCCCAAAACGGTCAAATCTTGTTATCCAATACTTATTTTATCAATGTCTAACTTAACGATTTCGTTAAAATGTTAGTGTAATGTGAAGATTATGGACGTAAACCTGAGTGAAAAGTTGCATGTAAAAAAAAATATCACAGTTCAAGAATTATTGACCAAAAACAAATAATCTAAGAATGCTCCCTACAGATCCAAACAAAACCTGTCTCTGGACCAATTTATTTCAATTGTTAAAGAAAGTAAAGATCCAAACAAAACGTGTCTCAGGACCAATTTAGTTCAAACGATAAAGAAAGTAAGGATCCAAACAAAACCTGTCTCTGGACCAACTTAGTTCAATTGTTAAAGAAAGTAAAGATCCAAACAAAACGTGTCTTTGGACCAATTTTTTCAATTGTTAAAGAAAGTAAAGATCCAAACAAAACGTGTCTCAGGACCAATTTAGTTCAAACGATAAAGAAAGTAAGGATCCAAACAAAACCTGTCTCTGGACCAATTTAGTTCAATTGTTAAAGAAAGTAAAGATCCAAACAAACGTGTCTCAACCAATTTAGTTCAATTGTTAAAGAAAGTAAAGATCCAAAAAATACGTGTCTCTGGACCAATTTAGTTCAAATGTAATTGAAATTAAAGATCCAAACAAGTGTGAATGATTGTAAATAAAGATGTATTACTGTTTACTTATAATTGGCAAAAAAATGACAGCCGTATTTAAAAATTTGATTTTATTCCAATAATGATTAAAACAAAACGATTTGGTCGGCATCTGTCCAAAAATTCTCAATTGTGCTTAATTGGTAAGAAAAAGAAAAAAAAATTGACCATTATATATCAAATATAATATAATACATATAATAAATATACATATTATATGAAATATTTAATTTCGCAACATCTATAGCTATTCCGATTTGAGGGTGCATGTTCTTTTTCAAGTTTAATATCTTCATCAATGTTAAAAAAAGGAATATACGTTCATCTGAGCAAATAAGCTTAAAATGTAATTTTATATTAAAATATGTCATTTCAATTGAATTCCGTCACTGAAAATACAACAAAAAACAATGCCAACAAAACTTTTTTAAAGTACATTTTTGACAAATTCAAGTTTATATATTTTTTAAAAGCTTTTATAATTTGTAACGACATGTGTATATAATGGTAATGCATATTATGGTGAACACGGTTAACGAAAAATCCGACTATATATTTTGCCCTCCCATCTTTAGAGAGTAACAACGAGATTTAAGCCTCTTTCTAAATCTTCTGGAACTCGTAAGCTCTCACATATCCCAATTCCCAAGGATTAGTGGTTTCAGCTTGTTACAAAGCTAAGGATTTATTCCCGATGGCTTTTGGTCTTTTAATCCTCTTAATTACAATTACTAATAATATATCTGTATTAGTGTTCACAATAATTATTATTCTGTTTTCACAAAATGTAACATTTTTTTAGGTTTTTAATTTAAATAAATTTATTGCTCCTGTTGATAATACTAGATAAGTTGACTACTAACGAAATTTGATTAATTAAAATGAACAATATTATTATTAGTTATTTACGTTCCTTGAGTAATATGAGCTTCATTATAACAAAAATATTCTGCTATATAAAACTACGCACTTGCTGCATACAAGAATATTGCCGAAAACTATTTTATCTATCTCCACCCTGATGATAGTTTTATATATATATATTTATAGAACAAATATTCACCAGGTTTCATATTTACGATATATTTACTCACTTATAATAAATGATTAAGTACGTCAGCTGTAATAATCCTAAACGAAGATAAGTTAGGCTTAGTCCTAGACCAGTGTGAAATATTTAAAAGGTGTTTTAATCTTGATTTAATTTTTACTTACAAATTTAGTTACCACAGCAACCACTATAATAATAGTCAATCAAAACAGTTGATTAAGTTTATTAGCTTTAATTCAACACAAAGATAGGTTAGGCCTATCCTAGACCAATTGTAACAATTAAATATAACTAATACCAATACTTATTTCATTTTCCTGAAACCAATGTAAATTCAATGTAAGTCTCCTAGAACGACATCCAATAATTTCGTAAAACAATGTGAGCAGACGGCTTGAGAAATTCAAAGATACTGGTAGTGTGGCAGATGCGTTCCGATTGGGATGTCCAAGCACATCAGCACTGGTGGAAGAGAAGTGTCTTGGCTTCAAAGGGAGTCCAAAGAAATCAATAAGCTTGAAATTGGGTGTTCCTTGGACAAAATATTCAGTGAACTTGAAAAACTACCCGTTTGATCCCTGTAAGATGATCTGGACCGATGTCTAGACATGTACAATTGGTTTCAGGAAAAGTTGGAAGAGGAGGCAAACTTAATGGTGTAGAAAACACAGTTTTTAATTTTTATAATTTAGTTTAAGCTAGGCCTAAAGCAGCTGTGTGTTGAATTATTGAAGCTGATGGATCTAATCAGCTATTTTATGTGGCTATTATTATATGGATTGCTATGGTACCTAAATTTGTAAGCAAAAATGAAATTAAGTTTAAAACACGTTCCAGAATGCTTCACACTGGTCTAGACTAAGCATTACCTATCTTGGTATATAGTTATTAGAGCTGATGGATTTAATCAGCTGTTAACAGTAAAATATTTCACACGGGTCTAGGCTAGGCCTAACCTATCTTCGTTTAGAATTATTAAATCTGATGGACCTAATCAGCAGTCATAAGTGAGTAAATATATTATAAATTTTAATATGAAACGTGGTGAAAATATTTTAAGAAACCGTTGATATGTGAGATGAACAGATTCGTCGGTGCTCCAGGAAATTCTCTATCTTTATTACTAAAATTAGTAATATTAGTAAAACTAGTTCACCGTTTCGATTAAACCTGAATGAAATATTGAACCTTTACCCAAGTTCCTACCTACAAGGTCAGGTACATGAAACCTGTACCCATAGCTCTGACATGCATATCAGATTAAGGGCTTTCTCTGCATTGGGCCTTGAAGGGCCTTTGCTATACCCTTAGACTATAAATAATAAATTACCTTCAGTTCTCTCAAGCTTTCCGTTGATCCTTCGAGGCCCATTCAAAGACACACTAAAGTGGCAAAGTATAAGAAGTTTCACACGCAGGTTCTCGGTTGATAAACGAGAATTCAGCTCTTGCTAGGGCACCTCTCTGCCTCTCATTCCCATTTATGTCCTTATGTGCCGGAATAGGTTAACATTGTTAATTTCCCAGGATTTTGAGGACGATAGGCATATCCACACTATCATGAAGATAATTAGTAGTTTACTAAACCCATAAATGCTACTTTACTGTCGAAGTTTCTATAGATCGTCTTTCCTCCATATATTGTAGGCTATCTATATTCCTCCTTACACATGACGTCAGGGCAATTGCGTCGCTTTGGTTTTGGAGTTGTTTGACGAGAAAGCTTATGCAATATTTTTGAATACATTAATAATATTCTCCTAAATAACAATTTAATTAATATTCATAAATCTGTCATTTTGAAGAATCTGTTTCATAAGTCAATTTAGTTTGATTTAAATTGAAATTTTAACTGGTATATGTTAGTAACTCCTTCATCTTATTAGGTTAACATGAACTGTTGGGGTTTTAAGTAATTCAAGGTTATTTTTATTTTTAAATAGTAGCCTATTAGTTACAGCTTAGTAGATCTAACCTAAGAGTACGTGAAAAATAGAGTATATACAACTATGGTCCTTCAGGACTCCCACCCTCGTACTCACTATAGTGAGCCTCTGGTCTAGTGTATTACAACCAACGCAAGACTGATTTTGATTAAATGTGGTATTTAGTCACATTTTTAACAATTCAAGGCAGACTTATTTTGTTTTTAATAAGTCAAAAATTGCCGGTGCCTTAAAAATAAAACGAAAAACATTGATTTTCTTACCATTAACATAAATTATTAATAAGAACCTAAATAAAATGGATTTTCCCCCTAAAATTGCTAGTTGAAAATTACGTGTTAAAATTGAACTAAAACGTCTCTTCTTATTTAAATCCCTCTCGTTCCCACGCTTAAAAAAGAAGTAAAATAAGACCCATAGCTCTGAGAGCATCAGTTTCGGAAGAGAATACAAGTTGGTCAAGAGAAACCGGATAGGAAAGATGACTCAGAGGGTTTTAATTCAAGACTACATAAAGATTAGTCCAGCAAGTTCTCGTAGGTAGCTACTGGGGTTGAATATTTCTTCAATGGTTAAACTTTATCTAAAAATCTGCCAAATAAATTTATTTTGTTTTTAATATACCTCATTTTATCCAAAATAATGTGTTAAAACACAGGTAAAAGAAAATCACGATTTGCGAATTGTATAAGCAACAAACTGTAATCGATCGCAGCAGAGATAATTTTCTTGTTTTAAAATTTACTACGGTTTGGTATTTTCCGTTTTGCTATTTGATCAATTATTATCTAAATCATCACTCATATAAAGTTGAATACGTAATAAATGTCCCAAAAAAATTTATTTCTTCAAAATAAATGTTGACAAATAATTTTAATTTGGTTTTTGGGGACAAGTAATAGTTTACAACGATAAGTTTGAAGCAGTGAATTTTTGGGGGAAAACGATTAATATATTTCGTTTGATTAAAGTTTGGTTTTTTTTTATACGATAAAATTATTAGTATAAAAGTTAAAATAAATTCAACATTAGTTTAAGTTTGGAATCAATGAACTTTGAACTGAGTCCGAAGTATAAACAAGAAACTAAACTCATTTGTAACCTGGGCTTGAGTGATGACCCGTTCGCACGGAACCCAATAAATCAAGTGCAAAGTGCGTGACGTGAAAGTATACATTGTGATATACGGTACTTACTTAGCACTTTACTACTCTATTTATTTTTGTATGTTAAATAACGTACTGTTTCATTGAATTAAAGCTCTGAAAAGAAAATTATACACGTACTAAAATTAATGTTTTAAAGGAAATAGGTCATTTTGGTTTAGACGAGTGTAATAATAAATACATTTAGAATAATGCATTGCGTAGAAATAAACACACAGTTTGTCACATATCTATGTAAAACATCAAACCTTCAATAAATAAAACGTAATACCCTCATTCCTAACTTAAATTATGAATCAGTAATTTATGGGGGGAAAATTGTAAAAAAATATTGGACAAACTTTCTCATTCAATAAAACCAAATAAAAACGAACAAAACTAATCCCCACCAAAAATGTCATTTCTATTGTTGTCAATTAAAATATGAAAATGAACCAGACACACCCTCTTTAAAATTTATTATATATTTAAATGGTGCCTAAAAATGCTTCGTTTGCGTAATAAACATATCTTCTGCACCAATAGTGTTTGATTAAAATCAAGATTAGACCATTATGGTTGTACCGAAATATTTACAATACTTGTTTTTCTTTTGATAATTTGAAAACGGGTTTGAATCATTTTACTAAAATTTAAACAAAATTGGAATAGTCAATTTTGACACATAACGTTTTTTATAACAGATTTTTTGATTTTTGATAACTCACGAACCGAAATTTTTAGAGAAGTCTCGACCAATACAATTTGTTTGGGACGTTAAAGGCTCCAGAAACTTCAGAAAAATATGATAAAAATCGTTAGAAGCCAATTTTGATCAAATCATATTTTTATGTTTTTATCTTATGGCAGCTACCTTCAAATATTTAGTTATAAATAAAAATAATAAATTTATAACATAAATAATTTATAAACATCGTGCTATTATTACCAAAACCAAGTTTGATTAAAATCTGTCGAAGCATTTGGGCTGTTAGAGAACTGAAGATACGACAGGCGACAATTATACAAAAAAAAAAAATTTGGACTCAACGAACGTCATCAGGCTATAGCTGTAAAACAATTACTTCGACAACGTTTAAAAGTGGAACAATATAAACGTGCCATAAGTAAGCACAAGTCCAAGTACCCAATTTAGTTACGAACATTTTATTTACCGACTAATACAAGATGACGCCGACGTTTCATAATTACTAAAACATACTGTAAAGTTTTCATTAACATTAGTTAAACTAGGTTAAAGACAAGTTTAGTTCAAGGTATTCCGTCTTGACTAAGCTCGCTTTCTACAAATAGCAACTGATTGCGCAACAGTTAATCTCATTTAACTTTATTTAGTGGATTAATGGACTGGAACTTCAAATCGTTTTCCCAACAAAATGTTGGACAGAGTTAATTTTAAACTTTGACATAAGAGGTTGTTTGCCATTATTGTAGTCAGTTGTGTGACTTTGAACTGTTCTTTGTTCAGTGACTCCCGACTACCCTTTTACTGTTCATCCTTGTGGAGACTCAACATTGAATGATATTGAGCTTCCAGTGAAAAGTTACTATTGGTAAACATATTCTGGTTGAGAAAAATTGAATTAATGAAACTCTGTGTAAATATACCAACCTAATATTACTCGATTAAAAAACCCTCCAGGAGTCTTCTATATATTTATATTATTTCGTTCATTTCACTTCATCTCTTAATTATTAACGGTTATAAACCACAGTTAATAAATTAATCTGGTGTATTCATTTTGTCAGTAGCTTTTTATTTTTTTATAGAATATAACACCAGTGGTGAGCATTAATCGGTAAAATAGAAAATTTATTCAATGAGAAATTGACTGTACATTAAATCTTGTTAGAAACAATTGTAACGCTTTCTCTCCAGGATACTCGAAGTCTGAGAAGGAATGTCAAGGTTCGGGTGTCAAATATTTACAATTTCTTTCGCTACAATGGTTTATTGTCTAAGTTAGACATGCCCTATAAGAACCTTCTTATATATAATACCTCCATGCTGTACTTCAAAATGGTCTAGACGAGGTTCTTTGAAGCAAAGGAATCACTTCAGAGGAATCTCAAAACGATTCCGTACCTGAACAGGGAGGGAGATGTCTCGGAGGAAACTCAAAACGCTACGGTACACGGAGAGGTTAGAATCTGTTCAGAGGAACACAACACCCTACCGCCCCTGAAGAGAGATATGAGGGATATCTCGGAGGTAGTTTAACACTCTATGGTACCCAAGGAGGTAACGAATCACCTCGAGGAACAGAACACGCTACCGTAAGTGAAACGAGAGATGTCTTGGAGGAAGCTCAACATGCTACGGTACACGAGGAGGTTATTAATCTGTTTAGAAGAAGCACAACAAACTATCGTCCCTATAGAGTGATATGGGGGTTCTCTCGGAGGCAATACGTTACGCTACCCGAGGAGGTTAGAAACACCGTCAGAGGAAACTCAACATTCTACTGTACCCGAAGAGAGAGAGAGACGAGGAATGTCTCGTGGAGAGCTCTATGAGAAAATTAGGAATTCTTTCCGAGAAAGTTCAACACGCTACCATACATACCTAAAGAAAGAGAAGAAGAATGTCATGGAGGGAGCTCAATACGCTAGCGTGCCTGGGAAGGTTAGCAATGCCTCCAGAGGAAGCTTGGGACTCTTAACGTACCTGTAGAGAGAGAAGGGCCTGTTACGATAGCAGCCTGGGAAAGACTGACTACTTTAGTCGACCTCAGTTAATTTATAGGAGCCGTTTCTTCCACTATTATATCTGAAACTTATCATTTAAACTATTATATTAAAAGTCCAACATCTTTTAAAATAAATAATCCTATATAAACTTTACTTTTTTTAAACAAATATTACATTACACAATATGTAAGATTGGTAGAAAATCAATAACGGCGATCAAGGTTAAGTTTTATCATTATTCCTAAACTTGAATAATGGTTGTCTATTAAAAAGTATAAAACTTAAAAAAAAATTGATTTATTTACAAGAATGAAGTTACATTTTGACACAAAGTGACAACGTGTATTCTTTTGTTTTAGTTCATAACATTTAATTTACATGAATCAAGTTGTTTGCCCAAAGAATCTTATATATACTAAGTAGTTCTTGACATATTCAACTTATGTTCTCCTGTGTATTGAGACTTTGGACCCTTTTTCTACAGCTATATTCATCAAACTAGGCCTTGTGTTGCATTTTCTATGGTTAAAACTCTCTGTAGTCATTATTTCATAAAAATAACGAATGCTTCTTCTAGAAAGAGGTGATCGATTATATCCAATTCTACACTTTCTTTGAACAAATCTTGATTAATTGAACCATTCAATGCGCTTTCACTTGGACATTCATGTTGACTGCGTCTGGAGGTTATGTTGATGTTAATTGTAGTAGCTGCACAATAATGATAAGCTGTGACGGTAACACATTAGAATAAACTTGATTAATTCCTCTTTCACTTGACATATTACAACCTGACTAATGGTTGTTGATATACGTTTTAATTACTATGAGGGTTGTACACTATTTTTGTAAACACCTTTTATTTCTTACTGCTATTTGAACACGGGGTTAATATTTATTACAATCAGTACAATTTAGTTTGTAAATCCAATAGTTATACGAGAAGTGGGATTTAGAAATTACATTGTAGTGATTGTAATGAATTTTATATTAGCAAAAGTGGAACATCTTTCCAACAAGGGTTTAAGGAACATATACCCAATTCCATAAAACCAAACATAAAAACAATAAAATCAATTTTCGCCGAATACCTAATAGATTACAGCTACGGACATACAGACAAATATGGAAATATAACAATTCTGCCATAAGAGTAAATATTTGGATGTACAAGAACAATACGAAATTTACACACATGGAAATGATATACCGACAAACGTATTGAATGAAAAGCAAGAATTTTCAATCAAACCTATTGTTTGATCTCCTATCGAGATTAGAAGCACCAGATATGAGATAAATTCTTGTCAATACAACATCAACCATAGCTGCTACATTGAATAAAAACAAAACCATATAAATTTTGTAAAAATGTCAGTGTAAATGTTTTTAAAGTTTTTTAACGTTTAAATTGTTTTAAAGTTTTTCAAATTTTTAAAGGTGATGTAAAGAATAAAATGTTTTTAACTTTTTTAATTCGTTTCAATGTTCATAAATGTGTTTAAAATTTGTTATTTACAAAAAATTACGAGGTATTAAGTTACCGACATGACCATGACTGAATAAACAGCCGAAACGGCCGTAGTGAAACTGAAAATAAGTGAATAGGCAGACATTAAAACACATTATAAAAATTGTTTACTTCAAATAAAGAGTATTAATAAAAACCAAAATATAACACGAATAATAGCAGTGGACAAACAAAGCAAAGGAGTAAATTATTTTAGTGCGAAGCGAAATTGGGATGAACGTTAGTAATGATAAAAAACAAATTGGATGAAAAAAGATATAAAGGAAGTTCTTATAAGATCCTCTGTAATTCAGCAGTAGTTTTCAATGGTTTCTTGTCGTTAACAGTGAAATAAAAGTAATTAAAACGACAACTAGTTAAAAATCAATAACATCCTACCATGATTGTGAATCGTAATTAATATTTACCCTTTATTAAATCAATCTTCGAAGCATAATTATGATTCATCTTCAGACAGTTATCCCCTCTTCAGTAACTTGACAAATACAACGAACACGAACATATTCACTGTGTATCTGAAGAGGGAATAACCGCCTGAATATGAAGCACATGCTTCGAAACGCGTCATAAATAACGTAAAAAATGAAGTCACGTTGTCGGATTTAATGAAAAGGTAAATATTAATTTGTTTACTGATAACTAACGATCTAAGAGTTAGAAGGATGACGACTGGTATATTTTGTTTGTTTCTCAAAATAATATAGAATATATTTTTATCAATTTTCCACGGCAGCAATTTGAAACTTGAGAAAGAAATTCACATGTTAACGAATTGACATTATTCAAATGTTTAACCAGTTGTAGAGAAATTTGGGAGAGTTTTTGAGGAGTTAGACTTAACAAATGTCGTAATATATTTCTTTCGAAAGCCAAATTTACTAAAATAACTTATCGGTTATGTGATAGTATTACTCGCGAATCCCCCCACTACAATCTACCAGTTATCGTGTAAATTTTATAAAAACACTACATTGGACAAATCAATAATACTGTAAAAACTGAAATCATGTCATCCTATTGATGGTTATGACAAGCCAGTTTACACATATGGTACAGGGGACAGTAAACATTTTAACATTAAAGTTGATAATTTCTTTAATATCATTCTATATGAGCACACTATAATCACCTGTAACAAATTGTACATGGCAATCTTAATTTTGGTGGTCTCTATCATCGTTACGTACCAAACTATAACTACAACGACGACGGATGGACGGAGAGTCGAAAATCACTTTTTCAGTTTCCCGAGGCCATGAAAAGTGAAGATCAGTCAAATATCTGAGGTCTACATTTTTTACTATTAACAAACTTATACATTAGAGAAGCAATATTACCTTCGTATCGAGAGGTAAAACCTTCATAAACAAAAATAAGTGCAATATTTTATACAAATATGTGGTCGCTAAAAGTTGTAAAGTTTTTGCATCTTCCAAAATAAATGTTTTTGCTTCCCGAGAGATACAGTCTAGTTGTGAAAAGTTGATGAGAAGGCGGACATGTTGGATTTACATTCCCTGCGGTAAACTTATGATATTTCATGTTTTTATTTTATTTATTTTGAACAAGTGTAGTTTAACTTATCTATACTTTTAACACAATCACGAACATAAGCTGTATACATCCAACATTTATTCAACGTTAAATGGTTTCCTCCGTGATCACAAAAAGAATATATTTGATTTGTGTATATTAATCAAATATACACAAATTATATAAAACCTAATATAACTATTAAAAAACAATGAAACATAAATAAACAATAATCTTCTTGGAATCAACACTATAAAAATAAAATAAAAACTGAAACTAATTATATCTTGTGATAAGTAACACTGGATAAAAGGTAACCCAAATGTCAACAATAATAGAGGTAACACCAAGGAGTTTAAAATCCCAGCTTAATTACTTACATTAATTAGTGAGAGAGCGAAAAAAAGTGACAGCTGTCCGGCTCTCAAACATTCGCCAAAAAATTGCCCAGTTAAAATAACTTAGGATTACATCATAAGAAATCAACAACGCAAATTTGTTGACATTTAGAACAAAAACTCTAATTACTTATCATAATAATTTTATGGACAGCTATTTTAAAAATCCAGAAAATGAAAACATAATAAATAGCGTCTAATAATAAATCATTGTAATAATTATAAACACATTAACTCATAAATTTTCACACCTAATCATACATACGTAACTAATGAAATTAATCGAAATATTTTTTAATGATTCATGATTTCAAAGTTTAGGTTCTCTATTTTAATTAGAAACTTTCATAAAAGCTTGGAGAAGTGAATGTGTTGTTACACGATTTATTATTAAATGGCATACAGTTGAAAAATTTAGCTGTTATGTAGGAATAAAACTCCATACAAATTTTCATTTTAGGTTCAGGTACACATATTGGCGTAGAGGTTAGTAATCGCATCAGTCTTCATTACTCTTTTTTTTCTGAGGTTTTTCCTGTTACCAGAACTACGTCACGTGCAGGTATATATTTTCACATAAACTCCTCCTTACTGTAGTAGTAGGGCAATGAGAGTCCTAGAACATCCTGACGGATAAACGCTAGTAGTGTATTCAAATCCTTAATTTAATGACAGAAATACATGAATTGTTTTATTTCGCGGTAGAATGATTCTTTGTTTTCAAGTCAGTAATGAATAAACTTTAAAGTTCCTACAAAGATAAACTGGTTTTGTACATGAGTGCGAGAGAGAGAAAAAGAAATTCCATAGTTAACAACTATGATATTTCATTGTCAAGCATTGTGTATATTGTGTGTTCCGATATTTCAGTACCAAGCATTGCCGTATATTGTGTGTTCCGATAGTTCAATAGCAAGCATTGTGTAAAATGTATTTAGTTTCTTCCCTAACAAAAAGAAAACATTAAGTTTATCTATTAATGGTAGTGTACATAAGCAAATTTAAAGATTTGAGAGATGAAGAGTTACATATATATAATCAGACATCAGAGGTTCTATCATCAAAACAATATTAATTACACTAATACAATATTTATAATAACCAACGATTTAAAAGTAATCTTAATTTGGAAACATTAATATTTATTATAAACACCGACAATAGTAATTTTGGTTGCTTGAATAAATAGACTAAACATAGCAAGAGGAGAAATCAGTGCTAATTATACTTTATTTTCAAGTTCCCAAAAAATTTCCTGATTTTATGTTTCATGAATTTTCACGGCAACGTAATGTTTCAGGTTCGTGTACGAGGAAATGAGAAGAGTCGTGATTAATAAGGGAAGGATTAGCGTACTTCGCATATTTTTCCTGTATCTTGTGTATATTTCACGTACCGTTCGCATACGCTTAGCCTGCATCTAGACAAACTATAGAATTAAATCAAAAAACTAGAATTAAATATAAAAAAAAATTAGATACATTAATGACGAGTTTCGGATATTTGCTTATAAGTATTCTTTAAAAAAAATGCGAACTTCAGTCTAATAGAATATAAATTGCCAACTGAGTTTTACTATAAGTTGTCTTGTAGTATGAATGTAATTACTATTTAATTACCTTGTATTGAGGTGTTACCGTCGAACAATCCTTACTTGTAGTTTAAACTATCTTATATGACGCGTTTCAACTATTTGTCTAATCAACTATTGATTAAAACAATCGTGTTTTTAAATGTGAATTAATATGTGTCGTTAAGTGTTTCTATGTGTTTTATATTTGAAAATGACTGACAAATATTTGAAACGCGCCATAAAAGATAATGCAATCTACAAATAAGGATTGTTCGACGGTAACGCCTCAATACAAGGTAATTAAATAGTAATAATTATTAACAATCCAGTTGGGCTATAAGCAAACATAATGGTATGAATGTAAACCACCCACTGGCGTATTTATTTCCACAAATTTGTGGATAATAGAGTGTCTTGTTTCGACTAATTACAGGAAATAAATTTATTATTTTATCTAATCATAGTATTCTGGTTTTTCATTTTAATTGTCGACTGATAATGTAAATTCAGTTTTGTGTAATGACATCATCGCTGCGAGTTTGTTGAATCTGTTGTGGTGAAGTGAGTGCTCAAGTTACAAAATTAAAAATTTTGGAAAAACTCGAATTACCGCTGTCAATTGTAAAATATTTGATAAAAGTTTATAAATACAAATGTATGAATTTTCATTATATCACGGAGAAATATGATTTTTTAAATATTGGTTTAAAAAATAAAACCCTTAAATTCCACGTGACTTTGTAATAACCATGAATCATTCTTATGAACCTGTGGTGTTTACTAATAGCAAGGGGAGTCTAGTAATATTAGACTACAAAGGTCAAAGCTTATGTCTTAAGTGCATCACTGTCTTGCTTTAAATTACATTTTAAAGTGATCGTTAAAATAATCAGTATTTCAGAAGAATTTGAAATTAAGTGTGCTATACGTTTAACATTTAATTTTATAATTAAATTGTAATAGCAGTCTTTTGGGATGTGTTTAGCAGGTGTGGTGAGTGCGTATTTACGTTTATATTTAAAATTCTAAGTTGCAAAGATATCTCAATCCTGATATATATAACCTTTAGACATACATTAATAAATTTATTTAAAACTGGAACAGCTAAAGAAAAATTATAAAACTTGGTGTGAGTGATAATATTTGAAACAAGGCCAACTACAATCTAAATTGATTATAGCCATAAATGTGGTGATGTAATAGTTCCGAGTTTAAGCAAAATGTCAAGGAAAATTCTATTACTTCTTGTTATAAGTTTGCCAATTTTTAAAGTCACTCCAGAAAAGATATAATTTTAGTATAAAGATATTGAATAAACATTTTATCTAGTAGACTTTTGTAAACGGAGATTTTCTTACACATAAGATCTACAAATTTAACAATTGTTATACTGTTACTTTCATGTCTGTAGAATCATCATTCGCTGTTGGGATTTCCAGGTAAGTATTAAAATTTTTGTTCTAGAATTTTTAAAATTATTCTATTATATTGTATAGATTTCTGTACAACATTAGATTCTAGTTTCCCAGTTTGTTGCAGAATTTGAGTTTTGAAAAGTTTATTATCTCTTACGTAATCACCTTGTTTATATTTCTGTAGTCCTTTTCTTATCGACAATTTTGACTCTATTGAAGGCCTAACTATTTTTTATAAATTTGTTTAGTTTACGTCTTATAGTTTATTACATTAGGTGTTTTTTGTCATCGATTATCAATAAATTTTTACATTGGGATTTATTAAACCCACGATCCAAATTTCACCCACGATCCAGTAAAAGGAACACCTGATTCTGCTGGCTTCAATTTAAATAGTGCATATAATATCATAAATAATACCTAAATTATTGTAAACTGTAATTATTACAGATATAGCACTTAAGTTACCAGAAAGTTTTTATGGGAGAATTAGACAGTTCGTTTTCAATCGCTTAGCTTCAATTCATTTCATTCAAGTGGCGACAGGCGTAATCATTAATAAAGATTATACTGGTAATATAAAAGTTCTTTTATTCAATCATTCTAATAAAGATTTTGTTGTAAAAAGAGGGATAAAATAATCCAATTAATGTGTGAAGTAATTTGTTATTCAAAATCAGTAGAATTTACACAATTAAAACAAACTGTTAGAAGTGATTGAGAGTTTGGTTCAACTGGCTGTTGGTAAATAATATCAAAAATAAGACTATTATATGTTTTTAGTTTAATTGAAACTAAACTTTTTTCAGTATGGGCTAAATCCATAAATACTGTGAAATCCTAAATGTATGTGAAGTAACTGGAAAACTAGATACAGTCTGTTCATCGCACTTTTTTTTAGTTATATTATTAGGGAATAGTTTAATTCTGTTTATGTGTTAATTAGATAAATGGAAATTGACGATAAATGGGTTAAAGATCATATCGACAAGTAACCAGACTTTTTAAACACATATTTTGTCTTAAAATAATTGTATAATAAATTATGAATCGAAATTCAATGTAAATGGGATTTTTCACAACACAAGTTGTCAGCCGTAACGGGTAAGTATATGTCATTTGATGATTTTATAACATTTTAAAATACATTGATAAAAAAAAAACCAGTGAAGAAAAGAGTGTTTTAAAATTGTAGTAAATAAATTTAATTTTAACTATTTAACATTTCCTACGCCATTGAAACACATTACTTTTCTTTGCTGTTGCTAATTGAGTCAGTCATTATTGCAATATTAAAAATATTTATAAATTATTAAGCAATGAAATTAGTAAACGTAACGGTAAAATTAATGTTATTTTGCGAAAGATGTTTAACTCATTATTCTGTTTTGAAATTAAATCAAAGATTAAAATTGGATAAATTATATTTATAAATTATTATTGTTGTCATAAAAACTTGTAAAAATTTTACTGCCTGTAAATAACAGAAAAGACGGTAATAATTCAACGAATATTAAAATTCAAAAACTATCATAACAATATAAATTGCCAATTATTTTATTTGCAGATTTCCAATGTATCCTTAAGAAAATAAATAAATATGTCTCACAATACACTACGGTAACAGACACTCACGAACTCGTGAGCTTATATATATATATATATATATATATATATATATATATATATATATATATAATGCCGATATATTAATGCCGATAATAGGTTGCCGGAAACATTTTACCTAAAAATCCTTATTTGTTCAGAGGGGAATGCTTATTCTACATTTAAGAAATATTTAATATATTTAGCAAATCTTATTGGTAAAGTTAAACCAATACAAACATTAACGGCTGAAGAAAAACATATATTTAAATCGGAAATACATTGTGAATCATTTAATTTAGAGTTTATTATGGTCGATTTCCCTATAATCACTATGATTTATCTGGCAAATTTTGAACAGTATTATGTAATATGTGTAATAGACACACAATTAACATTATTTACCTGGTATCATACACTGCATCTCAAACTTTAATAGTCATTTCATTGTTGGGAAATTGGAATATGATGAGAAAATATTTATGTAAAACCCATTATTTAATTTATAACTTCCATTTTTGTTTGGTGACAGGTTCTGTCAGTTTACTTTCACTGTATTTTGCCCCAATAATGGAACTAGCCGCTAGAAATGTTATTAACTCTGGAGGTACGTATTGATGTAATGCTTCTGGCTGAAAGTAGCACCATAACCTCCGTCATTAGTGCAGACGTTTAATGTAATAGACACGACACTGTCTATACTGGCTAATTAAGACCAATCCAGATCTGGGAGTCCAAAAACACAACACACGAAGAAATTTCAATGATAGTGCTGGCGAGATTGGAAAAGACACTGAACGAAGAAACCCAGCGGTTCTTCGCAGAAATTGGAATCATCAAAGACATGATTTTTCCATTTTCCATGGAAACAAGTGGCGTACCTAAAATTTGCATAATTTGATTGTAGATGATCAGGTATAATTCTGCGAGAGGGTTTGAACATGTTCGAGAACGACGGAGGTTTCGCTTCAAACATCCTCTTCTCAATGAAGCTAAGTTTTTCAATAAAGGTGAAAATAATGAACAAAATATCAATTACTGATGGGATTCAAATCCACATTGGATGATAGGCACCAAAATGCAAGATGCAGAGACTGGTATACTCTTTTGTTTGTGGTGCAGGGAATGTCATGGTGTAATATGGGATTTGGAATAGCAAGATTGGTCTTTATTCTTTGATGCTAATCTCAACGGGAACTAGTATAATATCTATTTATTAAGGACCGACGTTTCATCTAAATCGTCAAATAGGTTCTTAATATTTTCCAGCTGAACGGAACACTGCCTCGCTATGGCAAAAAGCGCGCAAATGGATCGACCAGCAGTTTTATGAATATTAGATCTATCTGTTATGCCCAATGAGTGACCATCAAAGTCACCAAACCTCACACCACTGGAGTTTTTGTCTGAGTATTATGTGAAAGCCATTTTCATTTTCCAATATTGATTATTTTTTTCGAAATTTCTCGTTTTGTTGAAATTTTGTCATTTTTCGAAGAAGTTATTAATAAGCAAAAATTAGCTTACACAAACTCATTTATTACTGCTATGCTTCCTGCATGTATTGATATTAACTTTGAGGTTATGAATCATGTCCAATGACGTCAGGATATCAGCTGATTGCCGAGTTTTATTTTAATATTTATTTTACGACGGCTCTATAATCTTCACTACTTTACGGACAACACGCTCAAATAAACACAAATCAGACTAACGTACCAATTTAATAATGGAATGCTACGCCCTTTGTGTAGACAATGGTGGTATTATTTACGTCTGGGCGGGTCTTTCCTCTACTACTGTACGAGCCTCTTATTTTATTACGCATAAAACACTGAACGTAAAAACTTGAATAGGTTTTTTAAATTTTGAATTGTTTATTGTTATTGTTATATAAATTTCATAATTGTCATACTTTTACAAATTTCAATTAATAAATTAAAAGTTAAATCCCAATTTAATTATAAAGTTATGTGAGGAGCTGAAAAATCGAGTGTTGTGGAATCATTCCCTTTGAAGTACATAATATTTGTTTTTATAATTATGTTCCTCTGTGTATCGGCGTCTGAGGTATGTAGACTGTATTCTGTGCAGTTTTCTATCACTCTCAAACGTAGCCTGATTTGTTGTGTGGTATATTTTGGATACATCAGGTGAATTATTTTTTAAAACTTAAAATTTCTAATTAGCTACTAAAAAAATAAGAAAAAGTACGATTTTATCCAAATCGGTTCATGATTTTAACTCAAAACTTATTGTTCAACATCTATTCTAAAATGTCGTTTTACGAGTTATCGTTAGGGCTGTTATAAAAAACGTAGTCTATAAAAATAGACTAGAAAAACTCGCGAGCAAAATCACAAGTAAAAAAATATTACGTTTCAAGAATAATCGGCAATAACAAATATGAACCTTGAACGATTTCATTTAAATGTGTTTCAAATACAATTTATGCTAAGGAAATATTCATGCCACAAGCCAAGCAAGTTTTGGACTATTTCTTTATGTAAAAATAATTTAATATTATATTTAATGATAAGGTTTTATTTAATTACAACTAAACCGCGTCAGAGGTAAAATTAATCATGGAAGCTGGTTAGAAAGTCAAATATTTCGTAATTGATTCGAACAAATATTTATAAATATTGATGAATAAATATGATAGGCATCGTATAAACAACATTTCACTAATTGATAGATCAAAATTTTACCAGTCGAGTTTATTTGAGAGTTTTCAGATTTACTTTGGATCTGAAGTTCCCGTTTAAAGACGAAAACTTCTTGGTTATCATAGCCTTATAATAAAAGAAGAGAAGATGGACATAAATTATAGACGCCTAGATCTCGATTACTATAACAACGTGTGGGTATGAAGGAACAAGTGTTAATCAAGACCTAATAGGAAAGATTAAAGAAAGGGATCTAACCCAAGACTACATGACAAAAACTGTATATCAAGCTAGGTTACTTGGAATTACTACGTTAGTGCTCACAATAGTGAATCACTGAGGGTGAAATTTTACATTCGTTCCAATAATAAGCCTTCCCCTTTTATCAAAATTTGAATGATTTGGCTTCTATCGTTTTTTTTAAATAATTGACCTTATAACACTTTATGGTCTTGTCTCGTTTTCACTTTCAGTTAACTTCCAAACATTTTTTTTTTTTTTTTGTAAATAATATTTGGTTTTCCTAGGATTTGTTTCTATGTATGAGTATCTCAGAGAGTAAGTGGAATATTTATTGTGAAAGCTATGGTGAAGATTTTGAAATGGAATAAGATTAATCACATGTAGTCTTGGAGGAAACACTACACGCATCAATCATAGCTGGAACCGAAACAGAAAATGGCATTTAAATATCTCGTATTTTATTAAATATTACTGTCACAGTGTTTTATTTAACGACAATCAAATACGTACTTTACTTATCGAGTAAAATTAAACTTTACCCAGTATACGAAGTAGGGTCAGTTCGATAATCGCAAAAATTTAGACCTCCGTTTATTGACCGTAATTCACATTTCATGGCTTCACTAATCCAAAATCGATAGAAGCCACAAAATTTAAGATAGTAATATGAAATTTGCAATAGGAAATATAGTGTAATTATATTAAATCCTCCATTAATTCAAAAAAGTATATTTGAAAATTTTAAATGGCGGGATTCTTAAACAGTTTTTTTTTTGTTATGACCCATTTAATATCTTATAACTTGTTGATGTTCGATTTTTGGTTTTGTACCCATACTTTAAAAACCTGTATTTTTTTGAGATCTTTAGAGGATATGAGCAAAATTTGATTAAAACCGATACAACCCATTTAAAAAAAAAAAAAATGTATTTTATGGGCTTGACTTACAGCAGCTACTCCGAAAACTTTTGTTTACCCATAAAAAAAAAATTAAAATTAAAAAAAAAGTTCGAGATTTGGGAAAACTAACTATGCAAACATCAAATTTCATTAAAATCGGTTCACGTCTTTAGGCTACTCAGGCGACAGACATAATTCCAAAGAAACACATTTTTGTTTTAAGTAATCTTTAAAATAGATATATCTAAAAAAATATTTAAAACCAATTATTTGACTCATCACGTAATTTTCTTTATATTAGGCTACGTAAATAATGTACTGTATAAACTAGGCTGTTACCCCTTTGAAAAACCCTATACTCAAAAATAGAATAAAATTTATAATTGTAGACACCCCAATTTTCATTAAATTTTAAACAATTTAGTACACTTGGTTTTAATAGCTCAATATCTGCAGCTTGAAGATTAGCATAATATATTAAATACCAAGGTTGATGTTGGTAAACAAGTTGATTTACAAACAAACACATCATGTCAGCCTATCAGTTTTAACTTAGAATATTTTACACAAGTATTATAAGTCATCTCCGGTAATCACATCCGTCTCTAAGGAATATTAATGACTCTTTTAATATAAACTCTTCCGGGATAATGACAGACATGCCGCATATTTTCATCAGCAAATGAAATCGTAATACATTTCCAGTGAGAGGAAGAATGTGGAGCTGAAATAAATAATGAATTAAGGGAAATGAAAGATACTGTCCGACCAGAACATGGATTGTGTCTAGAGTTGTGACGACTTCGCGACAGTAATTCATCACTCATGGATTTCTGATGGAACTTAGAAATCCTCCCCGATGTACATTCTGTCATACAGTTCTGACAGTAAAGCAAACCCTAATTAACCGTGTTTTTCTCAGAGGTGTGTACAGGACTTCGTTGTTATTTAATTCTGTACAGATGTTGTTGGGGAATAATACTGAGCTCTTTGATAGGTATATGTTATTTTATTGATTATTAATGTTAAAAAAAATAATTACACTAGCTGTTACCCACGAATTTGCACGCGAATATTTCTTATTCAAGATGGATTGATAAATTAGCTACATAATACATATTATAATGGGAATTGAAATTAGCTCAAGGAAATTATAGATTTTGAGAATATATTTTTTTAAATAATATCTATATTTAAATACAATGATAAATCAACACTTTTCTAGTTCAAAGCTTAGTATAAAACATATCTAATTATTTATTTTTCTACACACGGACTTATGCACGCATAAAGACAAATATATTTCTGTATATTTGTCCCTGAAGCGCTTCCTTGTAGAAAACTTCTTTTTCTACTGAATTTTGAACAAATAAAAACAGCACTACTTTCGCTATCAGATGATTATTTAAACATTTAGTAAAACGTTTTTTGATTAAATATTAGGTATATAATGTTAAACTTATGGGAAAGTTTTTTAATTTAAAGGTAGTAAAAACTAATGTTTCCCAGAGGAGAAAGAAAAAGGAAAACCCCACTCCTTAAGTACTGACCACACGATGGAAGTGAAAACAATATGAAATTATAGAGGCATATTCATTGATACAGATATGAATAGTTTCAAAATTTTAGTCCAAAATCGACTTAAAAACACTTTTCAAAATGTTACACATTGATCTAGACTAGGCCTCTGTGTTGAATTATTAAAGCTGATGGAACTAATCAGCTGTTTTAATTGTGTATTATTGTATTGGTTGCTATGTTAACACTAACCTAACAGCTTTATTATTTAATTCAAATATATAATATATTTATTCGTATGTATTTCATTATGAAAAAAAAATCATAATAACGAAATTAACGTGTTGGAAACGAGATTTCGAACAAAACTGAATTAGTCCAGGCTTGGTATAACCTATATTATCAAAATAATTTAATTATTATTGATACTGATTAACTTAATCCGATCAGCTGTAATATCTGTTATTTTATTCAAATGGTTGCCATGGTAATTACAATTTTTTTTTAAATATTACTCCAGGCTAGGATTATGCAAATGATTGCTATGGTATTCACAAATTATTTATAATAAATATTAGTTCAGGCTAGGCATAACATAAAATTATTGATGCTGATTAACTCAATCAGCTGTTAAATCTTTTATTTTATACAAACAATTGTTACGGTAATATATATATATATATATATATATATATATATATATATATATATAAATGGCTACAAATTTTAGGGACTTATTATTTTATAGATATAGATTTATGTTAATTTTTTATATATTTTGTTAAACAATGGGTTTCCGCCTAAAGATAAATTATTGTATGCCTAGCATGTTAATTTTTCAAAGGATTATTTTTTGAAATCTCACGACGTGATTTTGATTTTCAAAGACAGTTAGCGGATATCTATTTATCGTATAGATTCGACCCTTAATCGCATTATACCAGCTTTTAAGAATGTTATGCCGTTTTAACTATCGGGATAAACAACATTTTGCCCCCTCTTTCAAGAGTTTAGTTCTCTCGATCTCATCATATTCCCAATTGTTGAATAAGTGGCAAAATGTCAGCCGTAATTAAAGTATAATAATTGTTATCTCTGAGTTTTAATTTATATTTTATAACGAAAACCATAATGGCCTTATTTTTAAACTGGTTTGACTGAGAGGATTGTTCGATAAGTTTCAATTAGTTTTCAATTCTATAATGTTTCCCAGTGTATTATTTTTGCCTCTTCTAAATGAAATTTCAGAAGAAATAAGTTAAGCTATTTTCAATTCATCCGTTAGGCTTAATCCTGTGTTGTTTTATGTTCACTATTTTGTATATATATATAAGGTCTTTTTGTCTCGCCAATACGTTGCTTGTCATATTCTCAATTTAATATATAAATACAACTTAGAGTATCCTGAGTGAACCTGTGGCGAAAAGACTGTCTATATTTTCCATGTATCATTAATTCTTTACAGATTGGGGTGATGTGGCGATCTGTGTGGAGTGTCAAGTGCGGTGTAGGGTGGTCAACGTATTGGTTCAGCTTGACACAGCTGAATTCTCTGGATTGTGGAACAATACGTCAGAAGTGTAAGACGCTATTTAGCCCAACCTGAGGAAGAACAGCATATGCCAAGGGCTGCATTGCTAAGAGGGAGCTTAGGTTTTAAAATGTGGACTCCGCATACGAGACGAACTCCAGTTTTAATTAGTCTCAACTATGCATTTGGGGCTCTGCATGGTGACCTTTACCTTCCTTAGCTACTAGAGGGATTTGGATGGAAGTAATCCGTTAAACCAAGCTGATCTTGGGGAACTTGTAACAGGCACCCCGAGGAATGACAAGAAAATGGAAGGAGGAACTGCGGTTTTATCTAACCCCGTGGAACCTACCTCTCAATCTGTACAGCAAGACGTAGGGGCACTTAGAGGACTGACCAGACCTGTGAATATCTTTGCCACAGTAAGGCGGCAACCGCTGTCTTAAAATGCTGTTTGAACAGGAAATAGCCGATGGCACTTTAGTTCAAGAACCATGGGTGACTGGTATCAGGATCCCAGGGCTGTCTTCAGTACTTAGTAAGTTAGTTTAAGACAGTACTACTAATCCTAGAACCTGCGTAGTTGTTAGGAATAATAATGAGATACTTGTTTTATTTTCTTTATGTTCCAGGGACATCATAGTAGTTAGTACTGACGTACGTGTGGGCTCAAGAAGCAGGAGGCTGATACTTACTTTCGCTAACTTCCCACACTATTCAGCTGGTTATCCACTGTTCATCAATTTTAAGATGGTGGTGGAATACATTGTGTCTAATTCTGTGTTGGTTGTTCCGGGTCAGTCTAGCCACCAAACATATAGATAAAGCGCGAAAGGGTGCCCGAGTATTCTTATTCCAATGCCAGACCGCATGCCATATGCTGAGCCAAAGCTTATTGACTGATCAGTTTCACTTCTTTCATTCTGAAGTCACTGGAGAAACATGTACGCGGGACTATGAACAACAAGGAATATACCCTCTGTGTATTTCTTGACAATGGGCGATCTTTTGACAATTCCGTGTGAGTAGGTGAAAGACATGTTAACTAGGAGGACAAATGTAGCTTAAGTCCTGGGAGAAGAGCTGAAGATTGAGGTTACCAAGGCTATCCGCAGGTTCTATCTCCACTTTTGTGGTGCCTGTTGGGAGACAGACTTCTGGATATTCTCTCATCGGAGGGATACTATACCCAGGGATATTCGGACAATGTGGTAGTCCGTACAAGTGCTATGGTATGGAGCATACCATAGCAAAACTGTGTGTAGACTGTGCGGGATGGGTGAGGATACCGCGAGCTACAATAATATTTGATTGTGGGGCTCTTGCAAATAAGAGGTATAATGTTTTTGGCTTTCAAACTCCTGGTGAACTCCCATTGGACAAGTTAGTAAGTGGATTACTAAAACTCGTGAAGGGGAATAATCCACTGAACTAGAAATAAAAGGCTTAGCTGCACAATGGTAGCAGTGCTTGGGGCCGTTCTAACTCCTTAACGTCACTCTTTAATCTAATCCTTAGTGTCATTTATATGTTTGGCTTTAACGAGATATTGCCTAACAAAGTTTTTGTTATTAAAAGCTGTATGTATTTTATATTTCCTCGCAACATTATTTTATTTTTTTAAATTTAGAAATTATGAATTCAGAGTATCCATTGTTAATTAAGGCATCTCTAATAAGTATACAGATACACTTTCAAAAGTCCCTTACCACACTAGGGAATAAACAAAATAACAAAAATTTTGTCAAAGTAAAATGTTTATTCCTATTAGACCCTTATATAGGAATAAACATTTTACTTTTGACAAAATTTTTTGTTATTTTGTTTATTCCCTAGTGTGGTAAGGGACTTTTGAAAGTGTATCTGTATACATTGTCACCACAGTGCAATATTTTTATTACATTTATTGAAAGTTTAAAATTGTATTAATTTATTATTAATTTTTATTATTTGATTGACAACTACTGAAATGGTATTTTTTGTGACAATTAGTTTTTATGTAATAAATTAGAAAGTCTGTGCAATGTTTTAGCAAATTTTATTCTCCATATTATTTTGTTTACTAATTTTTGTTGTAGTACAATATATATAGACTTAAATATCTACATATTTGGATAGTAATATTATCATAGATAAATGTAATTTCCATGACTGCATATATTTGAATTGCAAATACACTTGTAAAGCTTTCGGTTTTATCCGTTTTAATTATACAAGATTATACAACCAGTGTCGTTGAATATGTTTCAAAGAATTACTTATACTAAGAGCACATTATATTCAACGTAAGCCTAGTATGCACAATCAAATCCCGTTATGAAGTGATAAACCTAAAAAAGTGAAAAGACCAACATAATTTAGAAGAGCTCTATATTGAAACTAAAATAAAAACTATAGCCACCCAAAAAAGGAACCCAAGGCCTAAGTTTGGACCCGAGCAGTCAAAATTAACACTATATACAAACTTGATCAGAAAAAAAAATCATTAAATCAGGGACTACACTTCACAAAGAATGGCAAACAACTGACTGTTAAACAGTGTGGGACTGTTTATATGGGTGAATAATCTTTTACCAAATCTTTCAAAAGTTTATTGCGAGATATAGTCATTAATCCCACGTGGAATTTAAACTCAAAATTTGCATATCATTTTAAGTAGAATTTTTTATATCTGTTTGTTTTAACGAAATTCTCAATGGCATTATTTTTACACTGGCTTGGCTGATAGGATCGTTCGATAGATTTGTATGAAGAGCTTCGATTAGTTTTGGTTTATAAGTTTTTTTCTCGATATCTTATCTTTGCTATTCCCAAATAAAATGGTTATTTTCGTACCAAATTTTTAATCTATTTACTATTTACGATTTAGGCCTTATCACGTGTACTTGTTATGTTAATTAATGCTCATACTTTCAATCACTAATATATTGCCTTTTAAGTTTACATTTAGGGTTTAATGTGCGTTTGGTAGTCTCAAAAATTTCGCTCTCCCTTTTTTGACTATATTTCAATTTCATGTCTTCAGGTAATCCCGAAAAACATTTTAGGCATGTTGTCCATTCGTCGTTATTGTTCAAACTCAAGTCTTTACTGTAACAAATAGCAAAATCATTTTACAAAATGTTATTTCGAACTCTGAGTTCGTATAAACTGTGAGATAATAGATTTATGATCCGTCCGAACCGAGTTGCTAAAACAAGCTTTGCGAGTGTAGACTTCTTCACATATTTAGAGCTAAGAGATATTGACAGGAACGAAGCGAGTGGAGACATATACAGGGTGTTTGAAAAGTCTGGAAACGGCCTAATATCTCAAAATCTACGAGTCATATGAGATAGAAATAAATGCAGTTATTCACAAGCATACAATAACCACTTTTTGGTTTGGTTTGAAAATTTTGTCCGCCATCTTGGATCAGCCATCTTAAAAAAAACTTAATTTTTTTTAAATACCGTAGGAAGGTGTGAAACATGATTTTAGTGTCAAATTTGACGAAAAACTATTTTTTAAGTTATTGTCAGTCAAATGAGCGATAACACAAAATCATGTGTCAAAATAATCAAAGAAAACACGACTTTATAAAAAACATTTGAATGAAGTTATTTTCTTCTTCTTAGTCATTTTATTTTTGTTAATAACTGTTTTAAATTTTATCATCATAGTATTTGTTGGCTTGCAAACTTGTTTTTCAGTCTGCGGATGCTTAATTCTTCTAAGTTATTTCATTGCTCTAATCATGTTAATTAACAAAGTTTAGGGCGTTAATTACAATTAGTATTTTTTAATTACATTTTAAAGGGAAACTTTTAAACTTGTATTAGAATTATAGTAATATGTTATGCGTTTTTTATACAATGCATTTATTTTTATCTCATAAGACTCGTACCTTTTGAGATAGTAAGCCGTTTCCAGACTTTTGAAACACTCTGTATACATGTCTATGATATTAGGGCGTAGCCGATGTTATGATAGTAGTGGTATACGAGGGTCAGAAAACCTGCGTAACAACTGTTTTAAACAAACTTAACCTACTTGGATAAGACCTCTTGAGCTACCAATATAAGATCAATCACTACAAATTTTGAGCATTAATTAATAGGATATGTTTGTTTTAGATTTTATGATGGATTGGGTAATTGCCAAATGGCGTCCATTAATTCGTTTTAAGAATAACACACAGGTAAAATTCATCAAATTGGATTGGAACTCTTAACCCGGTTTTAATACAGTGGTTTTCCTTGTATCACTTTATTTCCTTGATTTAAAACAGTGACGAATATTTACTGTTTACTTATTGTGTTTACTCAGAATAGAAAGTTAATACACTAATTGTGCAGTGTTTATTCACCTTGTATAAAACTACATTTACCAAGTTCAAATCCACCTGAATTTAATTCTAACGTAAGTATTGATCGATGCTAAAGTCTGTTTTATTTCTGGCCGTAGGTTCGTTCAATTTAGGGTTTGGGACTTTGCCAAGACTATATTTACAAACAAAATGTTACCATGGTGTAAAGTCTATAAAGGGTACATACTGACATGTAAACATAACAATATTATCTTGTTTGCTTCTTACGATGAACAGTTTTTGTAGTCTTATAGAGTCTAGCAGTGGAAGTAAAAGTTATTTCGTCCAAGTGTTGTAAAAGAGTGCAAAATTTTGTCTTTGTTCAGTTCAGTTTCACCTCTCTCTCTCTTTTGTTTTAATTCAAACAATCAACCACTTATTTATATTTGGAATAGCTATTAGATTTGACTGAATAGAAAAATTTACCAGAATAAAATTAGTACTGGTGGTAATTTTTATCAAATGTTTAAGAAATTTGTGTTTAATTTTCTAACGTTGTGGTTATATTTACAAAAAGGAAAACAAGGATTCCCCGAAGTTTAAATCAGGAAACAAAACTAAAACTGAAATAAATCCAATTAATTTACTATATTACACTTGTGTAAGTTTTGATGATATAGTATCTGATGGATATAGCTAAACGGATGCAAACAAAAAGTAAACCTAAAACCAGTGGCAAGTAACAACTACCTTCTCCCAATATTACCAGGCCAATCACAAAGAGAAGTGTATCGTGCCTTGACCCATTCAGGGCCGGGTTGGAGACCTGAATCTAAATGTGCCTCTTTTTGATTGACCTGTTAAGATTGGGAGAGCGTGCTACCTGGCACTGAGATTCCGTAAGTGTCTGTTTAGGTTTAGCTGTAATATTATGAGGATGATGATTACGTCACCGAAATGTAAATAACAGTAATATAATAAACATAATTGAATTTATTACAGACACAGTTTTGATTCCTGTTTTGTGGTTCGGGTAACCATTGTTTTCCTTTTTGTAAATATTGCCACAGTTCTGCTTGGACTGAAAATCTCTTTTTAGTGTTCCTGAGTCCACTAATCGTGAAGATGAGTGAAAAAACGGAAGTGGAAATTTTTAAAGATTATCAAACCTACCCTATACTTCCATTGTTAAGTAATAAGGAAGAAAAATACTTAAAATAAAGACCCTTAGGCCTGGTATACTCTGATTGGGTCTGCTATGAAAGAAATAAAAGTTGGTTAATAGCAACTAGATAGGAAAGATAAAAGAGAAGGGTCTAACCGATGATTATATGAAGAAAGATGTAGATCCAACTAGGGTCCTTCGTGATTGTCATGCGCATACTCACTAAAAATGAGCCTCTCAGGGTTTTTATCCCGCATTGCTATGAGTTTGAAAGTGATACACCATTAATACAGGAGATAAAACAAGGTGCATATGAAATTGTTAACTTACGAAGAAGTCAATTTATCGCCGGTTTTCAACACCCTCAAATTATGTCACACTTAAATAAATGTGAAGCCAAGTAATTGTATAATGAAAGCAAGATTCCACCCTTTGTTCTCATTAATGTCAAGGGGAATGATTCAGAGTTGGGTATTTCTACCTCTGCCGCTTAATTTTCAGGTCATTATTGTTTTATGAATGTTTTAAACGCATTTAATTTCACAGTACTTTGTAGATTGTTGTGGCTTAGTGTATTACTTGTTAGGAAGGTGTTTAGTGTCATCCAATTCATATCTTCTTATGAAATTTATAACTTAATCAACAATATTATTTTAATAAAACAGTTGCTTTGATTCAAAGTGGGACAGCGATGAACATGTACTGTTGTTACGAATAATATAAAATATAAAACTGAAAATAACATGTCATAAATATAAATTCAATAAATGGTGGAAAAAACTATTGTTATACATAAGCAGATATAATGCAACATACAAATATCTTAAAATTTGATCAATAATGTCCGTATGGAAAATAGCAAAATCCTTTCAATGGTTTAGATTACAGTTCAATTCACAGACAGAGATGGACGACTGACAACATTTTAAAAATCTTTTTTTCATGTAGTCAGTTGATGTTTATATGGGATGAATTAGACCGCGATATAGAGAGATGAAATGTCCCCACCTCCCATTTTCTAGTCGACAAACGAATACCCGTCAAGAGGTGCTCCATCAACCCTAATTCTTTTAGGAACTGCATTACATGAAAGGAGTATCCTTTCTAGATCAATCTGGTACTACCCCATACTTTTAGCTTTTTTTTTCCAATACAGCACAACGATGGACTCCCTCTTTTGGTAGAAACTGCAGTTCATTCTCTATTCCGATAACTTCTAGGTATTCTCTGAAGCTACAATGCCCAGGTAGGAACTTTGTAAATATTTTTACGAAGCCTGATGCTCTGTGTTAACTTTCTCCTATTATATTTCGCATGATTTTTTTTAACTTGTCAGTCAGGTATACATTCTTTACCTTTTTCTCTCAGATTTTCTTTTTTTCCTTAGTACCTATGACTTTTGGTCCTGTAAGGGGGGGGCGGTTATCCCTACGGTCTGGAAATTTTGTCTGCACATTCATTTCACCCTATTCTTATGTACCATGGTACCCAGAGGAGGGTTACATTGTTATTTTTACCTAGTTGGTCAAGTTGTTCCAGGTAATCATATGCCATCTTAGAGCTGACGACTAGAGAGTTCAACGCATTGATGGCTGCTTGGTTCTCAAAAGGATAGCTATGTCCTTAATTCTGTATATTATTTCGAAGTTGAACAGTATACATCTCTGCAATGCTTGCATTGCCACTTGAAATATGCTAGGGTACTTGCCCAAAGCTTTGAAATATTTGGTTATTAGCAAATAAACTCAACTATTTCTTTGTCTGGAATATATCCATCTGTGTACCATTCTGCAGTTAGTTGACCTAAAACTCATATGAAAATAAAATACAAACAAACGTGCTGACATAATTAACTGTTCATTTAAATTAATTATAAAAATGTAGCAATTTGAAAAGAATACAAAAAGTAAAATATAGTTATAATAAATACGAAATGTGTGTAGTTTTCCACAAACCAATTTAACTGAATGAATTTAATTTAAAATAATGTTTATTAAGTTAGATAACAACATGCAAAAGCACTTCAATAAATCAATTTCATTGTTAGAAATAAAATATAATTGTCAATCATATTTAAATGTATTATTTCATTCTTTGTAAACTTTTAATATTTAACTTCTCTGCAGGAACCTTTACTACAATATTCAACTCTCTTCTTTCTTCCAAAATTTTTGGCCATCTTCAGATCTTTTTCTCCTCAGGTCATTCCGCAGTTTGTCAACTAATTTAAAACTTTGTCTTCCACTTACTCTCCGTAACACCTAATAGGTAACCGTAGGTAACCTAACCTAACCTAATGATTTTTCCTCCAGCACTTTTCCTTTATTTCCTTCTCACCTTTCTCTTTTGTACTCGTATTCAACACTTCGTATATTACTACATCTCATTTATCTGTGTGTTTGCTGATGATCTACATATATCTCCTTATTTAGAAGTCCAAATAGTCTTCGTGGTGCCTTCCTTTCAATGTCCTGAATGTTTTCTTTTTTATTTTAATTGGTATCTAAGCCTTTCATCAATTCTGCACCACTAGTGCTGCAGAATCAAATCTTCAGCATACTAATTGTATTCAGTTATTTATTGGCCAAATAGTAATTATTAATACATTTTTAAAATTCCGATTGTGTCAAAATAGCAAAAGCTAATTGTTGTTGTGAATGCTGGAATTATAACGAAGGGATCTGGGATCTCCATTTGCTGACCACACATTGTTATAACAATAAAATCTTTTTCTCCATTTATTATGAAGTCTTCAATTTATCACAAACGGTAAAACTACCATAATCTTTGGTCTAAAACTTTTAGGCCTTAAAACAAAAATTATTTTTATGTCCAATCACTACCAATCTTTGGATATTTTTGATTATTTACCGTAGATTGTAAGAATTTGAAACCATTTTAACATATACCTCGACTATTATGGATTTTAAATTTACCGTTTAACATCTTTGTTTTAGACATAGATTAACACTATTCCCTTGATATCTATATGAAACCTATATGTATATATTATATCCACCATTTTCTTAATAGAATACTGTATTTATATCCCCTTAATATGAAAAGTACAGATTTTACAGAGATACAAACACTTCATTAAAAACCACGAATTTAGAACTGTTTCAAAACTTGAGGTTCTTGAGGTAACAATTGTTCACTTAAATAGCGATACAAATGTAGTGAAACAAATGATATTTGATGTATCAAAATATATAGAGAAAATTTGTTATACCTAAAATCTTGCGTAAAATCGATTTTCACAAATACTTCGATTATTATGGCTTGGCAATTTTGGTATTAGGTCTCTAATTTGAATGTCCATACAACCAATTTCCTAGTGACCAATTTAAAGAACCATTATCCGAAAGAAATACTATACTTCATTCCCGTATAGTGACAGGAACAGATTTTAATTCTATCTTATGAAAAATCATGAATTTCAACTGTCTCATATTAACGGTTTTTAAGTATACGCTTTTCACCTAAACCGCTATATATACTAAGATATAGACAGATTTAGACAGTTATTAGACAGATTTTATTGAAATAAAGAAAAATCTATTTCAAACATTGTAAATATATTTTAATACATCTAAAATCGGTTTTCTCCAATGATTATAAGAGATTTTTCAAGAATCGTAAAACCGTCACACAAGATTATTGTTATCGTTGTCGCTGTATCTTTTTACCAAAATTTGATAAAAATGTTCAGTCAATATAGATAAAATCAAAAATTTATATTTTTAGTCCTGTGGCAGGTTCTCTCAAATTTTGAGTTATTCTAAAATGTTAAAAACAATTCGAGTTATACACCGAGTACCAAATTTAATCAAAATATGTCTACCCGTTAATATACTGCGTACTCGCTATCGACAACCATAGCCTCTAAGGCTCCTATTTATGAATGTTACTTAGGACTTCCTAGAGAGACCCTAGGAAAACAGTAACTGATCCTTTACACTAAGACATCCCTAACCGACTTCATATTTCAAGAATACTCCTTAACGTTTCTATTACCTTACTAAGTTCTCGTTTATAAAGGATGGATTATAGGAACTACGTCATCAATAAGAACCAATGAGAGTTCAGTAATCACTACAGCCTATTTTTCATGAGTCGCTAAACAGCTGTTATCTACCGTGGTTAGTACAGTCTAGGTTAATTCCTATTACAAAACTTTCATTCTACTAAGTAGACTATAAGTGAGACATTAAAATCAGTACACTTCGCTTCCAACACGAATCAACATTTAATATAAAATATTTTAAATATGAAGACTGGGGTGGAAGCTATCATAGTTGATTGTTTTTGTTTGGAATTACAAAAAGTGTAACCATGAGACATCGCGAGTTTTGCACCTCTCTTTGTCACGCGAATTCCTTGGCCTACATTTACAATTGGCATTCTTTATAAGTTCGTGTTTGTAAATAGATATTGATTTTAAGTCTATTTAAATCACCCTTGATGTCTTCTGTGATTCCCAAGTAACAGTGCGTTGGATTTCTATTACGAATTATAGACCAATACAAATCAAGGATTTTCTGAGTTATTAACGGTTCCATATACATTGACAGGTAGAGTATTGAAAATTTTATTTTTTAAAATAAATTTAAAAAGTAGTTGCTGATTTTAAATAATATAAACAAGCGATACTGTAATATTGAAGAGATAAACTATAGTATTTTTATTGTGACTTTAAACTTTTATACTTGTCAACAAATAAAACAAAACTCATTTTTTTCTCAACAAACACCTTGTTGATGACAAAAAGAAGTTTAATCACTTACTCATCATATTCAAAATAAAAGAAAAAATTGTACACATAAACTAAGATAAGTAAAAACAGTTGATGGACGTCATTATGGTATTTATGATACATCATTCAATTGAAATCGACTAATGTATGGTGTTGAATAAGATAATACAACAAAAAACTGTTTCAAATTGAAGACATTTATTATTTTTAATATTTAATAGGGTACGTTATTTACAGATAGGGCAGACTAAAGAACGTTTTCATATAAACGGAAAATGACCTTTATATAAAGAGGTATTAATATTTTCATGACGAAAGCAGTGTAGTAACGATAATGCTTGTGACAAATTTAAATGGAATGATATCAATCCGTATTACTTCTCAGTCTACAAACAGCTTTTGCAACATCCTCACTTTGTAGAGAAATTGAATATACTTTGAATAACTGAAATATTCCGCTGGAGTTTAGAAATTAAATTTTGAAAGGGTTGTTGATAAGAAGAGGACCAACAAAGTAGCGATTTAAATGTTCTTCATCACATATACCCATATACTGTTCATCATAATTTATAACTTTACAAATAATTTTTATTTCAGATCTAATAGATTTAACTTTATTGATGAATTATTCTTTGAAACCTGTTAATTATTATTTTTTGTTATTTATTGTATATTACATATTTGCTTTTCGTTTAATATTCCTATTATTGCTATTGATCTTTCAGTTATTTTGTAGGAGAAATGTTCTTAAAGTATTTATTATTGTAGTACCACTTACATTTATATTAACATTAATTTGTAATTTTAGTTTAATTTTTATTGTATTTTAGTATGGTAGAAGGGTGATATTTTAACTGGTAGAAAGGTAGTCCTAACTTCGCCCGCGTAAATAAAGACATGACGTTTCCATAGACCCTAGCTGAATCTACACATTTTTTAGCTTAGTCTTTAGTGTTATTCTTCCGTTTTTTCATAAGGCGATGATAACCGAGATTTCTTTCGCCCTTAGGCAACAAAGAAAAAGAAAACTTATTCATATCACAGTTGTCAGTTGATTTGTCAATTTTGGGAACGTTTATTGAAACTGATTATCAACTGTATTATCAGCCCTTTCTGACAAATATATATTGCAGTCAGGAATGTAATTATTATAATATCAATTAAATTTATTACAAACATAGATATAGCTAATTTTTTTATGTGGTGGCGCTTGGAGGGAGGGCGGTGTGCCTTGGAGTGGGGAGGTTGTTCGTAATACACTGTCTAGAAACGCACTGACGAAACGACGGCAGAACACTAACTCACTCTCTTCTCCCACCACTAAAAAGTGATGGGAACTTGTTTACCCGATGAAGGTCAAGCGCCACTATATACAAAATGGCCTCTACTAAACTTAGACAACGGTCGTGATATGATTACAAAAAACAACTAAAAAATGAATGGAGATAACAAGCAAACAGAAACTGTATGTACAATGTACGCATTGACCGTATGGACAAATACTATAGCCTAGTTAATAATGAGAGGTAAACATAATTTATTACAATGCAACGTTTCAGGAGCTCATATTAGTGACTACGGGCGTGACAACTCCAAGTGACTCTAGCTAAAACTACACTTTTTTATGTTGTCTTGGGTTGATTCCTCTCTTTCTCTTTCTTTATCGGGTCTTGACAAACTCTTGATGTCATCCATCCCTGAATAGAGTATTCGAAACCAAAGAGTCTTTATTTTATGTTCTTTTCTTCCATTTTGTACAAAATGATAATGACCAAACTTTTGCGCTTAAAAAAATATAAAACACCTATAAATATAAAAACACACAAAATATTCAACACTTTTCAACTCTTCAATATACAGTCGTTAGGAAATCAATCAAATTAACTACACATTTACTGAATTATATATGTTTTAAACATTTACTCTATTCTTGCTAATTGGAAAGTGACTTTTGTGCTTAATGGCAATTGACATGATTAAATGAAGTTATTGAACGTCCTACTGACATCAAGTTAGGTGACGGCTAATACGGATTTAATTAACCCAAGTGTTTTATACGATTGAAAGTTTGAACTGAGATTAAACGTTCAATAAATAAACTGACATGATTGGTGTATTGTGACACTAGATAAAACAATTATTACAAATAAAAAAAAAAGAAAAGTTAATAACTTATTACATAACCAACCCCATTATACAATATTATTATACGAAATTGGTTTATTGAGGGTTGTAGGATATGTTAAATTGTATTTGTAGATCAAGAGATCTTACCCAATAGGTTAATTTTGTTTACAAGTTGTTACATAGATTTTCTAAATCTGATATTTGTGTATATCATTACTTTCTTGCCGCCTGATAGGCTGTTACAATACATTAAATCACACACGCATTTGCAGATTTCAATTCTGCATGTAATGGTACTAACCCCACCTCTCTACGACCGAAGTTATTGTCAGGAATGAATTTACGATTCCTACTTCCCAAGATAATGACATTCGTGTTACGAGTCAACAATAAGAACGTAGCGAATGGTTGTTCATTATGTACAGCTCTGATGGAAGCCAGTGTCCATACACTAGCACGAGCGTAGGAAGTAACGACATTTATTTATATTCACATCTACGAAGCCATCAGGAAACCAACTTTTGGTTTTAAAAATTTAATGAATTCCCTTATATGATGGGGCTAAGTAAGTATCAAGACGGTGCAAATCAACTTATTTTTAAATGCAGCAATAAATTTGTATAACTACCGTGAGGTAATATTAAACGGTGCAAATAGGAAAGGAGTGAGAAGTTGTACTATAAAAATAATTAAGTCGGAGGAATTGGCGAGGCATCTCATTGGATATTTACACCATACTGGAGATTGAAGCAGGAAATAGCGTCATTTAGTATTTAGTATCATGAGACGCCTTGATCTACAAAATGAGGTTACACCAATGACTACATAAATACTATAAGACACGACATAGGATAGGGAAATAGTCTACGCTTTACGGGTGCTGTTCGTCACAAGTTTGACACACAGCTATCAGAAAGCGCTAGCAGCAGGTGCTTGACTGTACGCATCCCACTTGGTTGAGACTGTGTAGCATTCAAATTCAAATCACCTCTGAAATAAAACGTCATTCACTCAACTTCCACACATACAACTTCCGTTGCTTGACAGATGCTGTCACCTGCCGAGATTGTCCAAAACTAATGATCGTACGATAGCGGAGGGTAAAGTACAACGGCAAGACAGCCTATCTTCTCTAATACCGGTTGCTTAGTCTACCTGTAGTCACTCACAATGCCTGACTTTTTTTAGATAGTTACGTTAGAGATAAATTTTCTTACTTGGTCTTCAAAAATTGCAACTCAGTTTCAACGATATGTTAAAATTTAGTTTGTGCGTTTTAGTTTAAAAATGTTTAATAAATTATTTTCTCGGCACAAGCTCACGTGATCTGCGACAGGATTTTCCAGGTACTAAGCTTTACAGATTTTATCATATATTAAATTTTTGTTAATGCTTTAAAACAATTTATTAATTATCATGTATTTTTAAAATATGTATTTCATGTTTTATTTAATATTCAATGTTCTTTTGAAACTCAATGATTATAAAAATTTTCTTTTGTTAAGACATACTTTACAAAACCTTGCAAAGGCACATTTTGAGTTTTGAACAATTATGTGAAATAGGTGCAAACTAATGTTGAACTTTAAATGATCAAAATATCTTATTGAACATGTCAAATATAAAACAATTGGAGAAATCTGTTCTAAATCAGAAAATTTCGTTTTACAGACTTTTGCAAATCTTTGCAAGTCGTATACAAGCTTTGTTTCAAACAAAATTAAATATATATAAATAGATTATAATCATCTAAGAAGCTTTTAAGTACAATCTTAACGAATTTCTGTTATACAATCAATTTTCTTTAATTTTGACAAAAACCAGATATTTGCTTTAATAATGAACATTAATGCTAAAACATGTCTGATTTTGTACAGACGCTAAAAAACATGTTTTTTGCCATAGCTAATATGCTGGTAGAAGAAACACAGCAAAAGATCTAAACATGTTTCGTCCTGTTAACAAAACACGTTTTATTCAACATAGCTTCAGAGTTTCACGTGCACAAAAGTGATGTTACAAAAAAACTGACTTTATAGAACTTTAATTAAACTCATATTGTATATGTGCCTAAATTTATTTCAGCGAATATGTTTTCTTAAAAAACTATATTTTAGATGTAGACTTGTGTAGTTAATTATAAAATATATAAAAAATTATTGGGTGGAGCCTGCATGCAAACTTTCGGTCCTAACAACCTCCAAGAGGTTATTTTCTAAATTAAAATAATTGACGTCAATTTAAAAATTTAATATTCAAAATTTTCTTTTCTTTCTTTTAAAATAAACTACTCTTTCCATAATAAATTCTTTTATCTAAAACATATATATATTTATTGGCCAAATAGCATTTAAGAAATTTATCAAATAAGTAATATTATGTAACTGTTTTAAAAAAAACTATCATTTCATAAAGTCAAAAAGGGGGGAAATAAATATCAGTATCTTTTCATCTTTTTTTTTATTTTGTAATTTTTACATTTAAGGGCGTATAATCTTTTTTTTTTGGATTAATTATAATCCTGTTAATTGTTAAGCTGTGCTCATTGTCTTTTGTTAAATTTTGTAACTATAAAATATATAAACTAAAAAGGGGGGATAAATTTTCAGAATCTATTGATTAATTTTTTTTTATTAAATTATAATATGTTGCATTAAGGGCGTATAACTATTATTAATTATAATATTGTTAATCATAAGCTGTTTATGATAATTTTGTCTCAGGATGTCTTTCTCAGTTGTAAATGATAAAATCTGAAACGTCGAAATTTCTTTTGTTTCAATAAACTTGAGCCTTGTTAACTACTAAATTTGTTTTTGTCTTTTTTATTTTTTTTTCTTTTCAAACATTGTTACCATTTGGTTCCGCCTTTCTTAAATTTAAGTCCCCTGGTAACAACTGTACAACTGTTGACCTCTCTCTCACAAACCTTCTCCCTTACTTCCGTCAGCATAGTCAGTGTTGTCAGTTCGTGCGCTGAGATAAGCGATTCTCGACCTTCCCTCGCATCTCTGGTCCCATATGTGGCATCAGTGCGTTTTCTCTTACCCGCCTGAAACATTGTTTGACCGTAGAGCCACCTAGCGCCAGTCACATCAACTTCAGATTGGTCACATCAACACCACCTAGCGGGTATTGGTCAACTCAAGAATAAGCGTAGAATATTTAACATGGCCATGTCATGTCTTATAGTATTTATGTAGTCATTGGTTACACTAACGTATTTATTGGTTTTGTGTATTACGACAGCTTAGATTTCCTAAATTCATTGCTAATGTATTTGTAGTCAACTGACACCTAACATTTAATGGCCTATCTTCTCAAACAAAGATAACTGACTACAATTTTATAATCGTCTAAAGAAATGGACTTTTTTGTAGTGTTTAAAGTCAGCGGTTGTTGAACAAACAAGATCTCTCCAAATTCACAATCTGATATATGATTGTGAAATCGAAAAAAACTTTTTGAAACCAATAATGATTTTATTATGATTACCCATTTAAAGAACTTGTTTTCTATGTAAGTTTCAAATCTAAAGTAATATTTTTGTGTTTATTAATATTAAAAACAAGTTGAAGAATGCTATAATTGTATCATATCATACAATTTAACACCAACATATTTTGGGGTGCGTTAACTTAAAACATTTGATACAGAGGTGTTGTAAATTCGTTATTATAAATATCGATACTTTCTTGACTACCTAAATGTGATATATCATATATAGCCTCCACTCGCTTCACTCGTGTCTGTGTCTCGGTCGTATGTATTGTAAAGGAGGCCCTACGTTCTTATCAGTGACTCAGTCCTCTTGGAACTCGTAACTATACAAATATCTCGGGAGGCCGGAAATTATATTTTAACAATAACTTTGCTATTTGTTAATATAGAATGTAGAGAGTTAGGTATTTGGTACCATTAAACGCAGAATTGAATTGTGTAATTATTTTTTTTTTTACTAATTTAGTGTGTTTTAAATTGAACAACACACGCGATATGAATACAAAATTATTTAAAATAGCTGCAACTTTGACATTTTTAAATAGATTTTTCTGAATTTCAAATGGATTCTATATGAGCATATTATAGTTTTCTATAACAAATTTCACGTTCACAATTTTATTTTGTGGGCGCTATTGTACTTACCTTCAGACGGTGACAAGGACGATAATAACTTTTCGGTTTCCTGAGATCTTGAAATTTTAAGATCTGCCAAAAACTAGATGGAAATATTTTACAATTACCAAATTTACTCTAAACTTAGTTTTCTTCGTATAATGGTCTACTTTGTACTAAGGTATAATGGAAATGTCGGTGTAGTTATTTAATCAATTTGAAAAATTATTTCACGATAGAAAATGTTTATATCTCACCAACTTATATTGGCTGCATGTGTTTATCGTATGGAGATGCAAACGATTTCGAAGACAGTAATTATTTTGTTCTATGCCATGTTGTATATATAAATGGTGTAATTAATTCGTCTTTTATATTACACTACTAGTTAAGACGCCTTGTTCTATTTTACCAAAACTATTTAACATATACTACAAGACTCATGAAACCAACTTTTGAGCATTACAATCAGATAATATCCTTGGACTTGCATTACATGATGAAGGTGCATGTAATACCATGACGGCGGCCATCAACTTGTTTAATCCCGCTCTCAACGTCACAAGTACTCTCCTCCTCATTTCACTACCATGAGATTAAATATGGAAGGAGTCCTCAGCATAGCAAATGAAAAATTACTTGACTCTTTTTCTGCGCGATAAAGTAATTCGCATTGGTAACAATTAGAGGTTGTAGAACAGATTGGCTCAAGAAAAAAGACAGCGAACGATTTAGAGAGATTCATTGCAGGTTGTTTTACCTTCTCTGTTGTTCACTAATGTGGAGGTGACTATAAGGTAAACCTCAGTCTGTGTTCTAATCCAGGTACTCTCTGGGGCTTATTGTAGTGAATAGAGCTGTGACAATCTGACCCTAGCTGGAACCAAATTTTTTCATGTAGTCTTGGAATAGATCCCACTTTTTCATCTTTCCTAGTAGGTGTCGCTTGATCAACTCTTGTTAGTTTCTAATCTTGACGTCATTACAGTGGTCTCTATTTTAGGTTGTTGTTATTTTTTATAAGGCAAAATTGACTAAGAGGTTTTTCCCTTAAAGCAACAAGGGGAAAATGTAATCAAGTTGAATCGTTGTATAATATTTAGTTTCCTTTGTACATTCCATAATTTATGACACTTCACCTTCCATTATAACAGGCCTAGATTAATTTAATTCATTTCTAGTTGTATGGGTGGAATATTTTGTTACCTATTTTTAATATCACCTCTCTTCAAATTGCAATAGTTTATACAAATGGTTAAAAAACGGAACCTGTTTATAATTTTCGTTAAAAATAAATATTTTTTAGTGTACTTATTTGATGATGTTTTAAGATGGCCTTATATCAATTAAATTTGCATATTAAACCTTTTCTAGCCTTCATCTATTTTTAGATATTACACCCTTTTTCAGAAAATTTGTTATAATTAAAACAATAGTCAAGTATATTAGAATAGGTGTTTTCTAATTTGTAAAATAAAAATATTGTTTTTTAACAGTAATCTGATTTGTGTTATACTCTTCTTTGTGAAGTTGTAAAATCAAGATAACAGTTTTGTTTATAGTTAAAGTTATGATAGGATTTGTGTATAGGATCAAAGTACACAGGAACAGAAAGTTTGAAAACTCCTGCAGTGGCAACAAGTAAACTTCGTTCATCATTCTAATATAAGTTTGCGACTATTAGAATTGGACTATTACACATTCCACGATATATTAAAGTAACGATAACACTTAATTTGTAGGTCAATATGTTTAAATTGCAGTGTAACACGAGGTTAGTGTATGATCTCCCTTTTTTGTGGATACTGTAAAAATCCCTCAATCATTCTACCTAAATGTTATGTATATAAAATAAAGACCTTTAACTCTATAATACTCGAATAACAACAGAGTCGAAAAGAACAAGTATTGGTAAAGAGAGACCTATACGAAAAATGAAAGAAAAGACTCTACCCAAGATTAAAATTTAATAAAAAAAAAAGATTCTTTAAGAAGTGTTCTTGTGTTATGTAAGAGTGTTCTTCTGTATGGATAAGTATTATTGTAGGACTGTTTGTGTGTGTGTGTGTGTGTGTGTGTGTGTGTGTGTGTGTGTGTGTGTGTGTGTGTGTGTGTGTGTGTGTGTGTGTGTGTGTGTGTGTGTGTGTGTGTGTGTGTGTGACAGAGAGAGAGAGAGAGAGAGAGAGAGAGAGAGGGAGAGAGAGAGAGAGAGAGAGAGAGAGAGTGAGAGAGAGAGAGAGAGAGAGAGAGAGAGAGAGAGAGAGAGAGAGAGAGAGAGAGAGAGAGAGAGAGAGAGACAGACAGACAGACAGACAGACAGACAGACAGACAGAGAGAGAGAGAGAGGCACAGAAAGTTACGTGATTATAACAGTTACAAATACAAATTTTTGTTAAAAGAAGTCAAAGGAAATTTTATGTGTAAGGCCTGACTGATATAAAAACAACTGAATAATTATTGGCACTACGATAAAAAAAAGTAGAAGTAAATATAATCGAAAAAGGAAGTGGGTAGGACAGAGATAGAGGATGAAGACAGAAGTTGTGAAGAGGAAAATACTCGTTTGAATGGACAAGGTACAAGAAGGCCTCAATGGCCAAAATGTCGAAAAGACGTACAAAATGCAAATAGTTAGCGTCTATATGTTACAGCAGAGTAAGGATCAAACAAATTATCCGTTCATTGTATTTGTAACGAAATTATACAACTTAAGAAATAAAACGAAACCTTATCATTAGACCGTTTATTTGCTCGTGTATTTTAGAAAATGTGATGAGTAATAAAAACGATGTTGAGATTTACAGCTGTATATGTTTTTATGTCCTATTATCAGAAGAAAATTGTTGTTGGAATCATGTCTGCCTGTCTGCGTGTATCGTCTGTCTTATGTGCTCTACAGCCAAAAATCGGGGACTGATTTTAATAAAATTGGATATGTGGGCTTATTTCGGGTATTTCAGGTGATATTTCATATATATGTATATATATATAATATATATATATACATATACATATACATATATATATATATATATATATATATATAATTCAAAATATAAAATAAGGGTAGATGTCATTAGAAAAACACAAAATTAGTACTATTTCAAAATTATTTGGTACGATTTTGATCAAATTTAGATCAAATGTAGCCTCTAAAGAACTCGGCAAAACTCATTAGTCACCATCTTTCCAAATTGGCTGGTTGGTTCTTGAATTATCGGTGAAAAATAAAAAATAAAATCGGCCATGAGGATTTGGTTCAAATTTCAGGTAATTATTGACTCACACTCGCATAAATAGGATTATTTTAATCAAATTCGTTTTACGCTGTAAATGTGTTTACAGACAAGCAAAGGAAGTTTAGCCATTTTCTTAAATAAATATATATTTTTGAATTACGACGTCCAAAGTACTTTTTTTTTTAATGACAAACACCGAAAGACTTTTTGGTGTCTATTAGTTTTGTTTTCTTTTGATTTAGTTTATTAGTGTATGAGATTATTGTGAAATATTTTTGTATCATATATTTATTGTTCTTCAGTATTTTAAGCTGAAGGATTATACAATATATAAAAGTTATGTCAAAAATTATCTTAAATTACTATTGTGCTTTCTGGACTATTTACTAAAAATAGTAAATCCGCAATGATAATTTTATTTTTAATATAAAATATTTGTGAGTGTACATATTAGTTTTGATTCTTTATGTTTTAACCACGAGGAAAGACATCTAGAAACATCTTTTAAATAATATAATTCAAAACTCTACAGTCAAATTACGAATAAATTGCAATTCCTCTCGTCAAAAGTACACATAATTACGTTACGTTTGTTACAAACGAAATAATATATTATATAACAGTATGGTTCATCATTATATATATATATATATATATATATATATATATATATATATATATATATAGCAAGAGTCAACTGTTGGTGTGAGAGGAAGACAATGCAAATGAATTCCACTTCTCCTTTGTTTGCGGACTTGAAGTCTTTTGAAACAACGTAAGTAAAGAGTCAAGGACACACAAGGCTTAGAATATTTCGTCAACAATTTTATTTGCATGAGAGTTAGAATAGTAATTTTTACTGTAATAAGTAAGCGCCTTTATTTTGATTTAATTTATATTATAATACAATAATAAACGGAAATTGTGCGTTGAAGATTGTTTGTCTAGGAGACGGCCGGTTGTCCTGTCTTTGTGCTCATACCTCCAGGATAAGGAGGACGAAGGTCGGACAAGGAATGAAGTAGTCTTATGAGCGCAATGCACAAACAAAGTAAGGATGATATATTTTTGTTTGTTTAAACAGTTGTTAAGTAGGTTTTGTAATCATTGTAATTGTATATATCATTGTTTTCTTGACATCGTGCATATATTAAAAAGATTTCCACTCGCTATTTTCGTGTAAATGTCTCGGCCTTGAAGCTGAAATGGCGGTTATTTCGTTAGTTTCAATAAGATTGTTCTAAATTTCAATATGGTTCTAACGAGCACACTATTATAGTCCCGTATACAAAGTTTCATATTCTTATCTTAATTAGTCATGCCGCTATCGTAGTTACGTACAAACTACAATGACGACAGACGGAATGACGAAAATCTTTTTTACGGTTATCTGAGGTCATTAAACGTGAAGATCAGACTGGAAACGGAGGTTGACTTTTATTACCATTCCCAAACTTACACTACACTTTGTAACTGGGAAAGTAATATGTACTCTAATCTGTTTGGTGTATAAAAAATAATTATTTGTACTCATAATAAATTATTTCAGTTTATAAATTTCTCAATACAAAAACGATCGTTAAATAATTTATGATTTATAAGAAATATATTATACTGCCTTCTGTAAAACGTCCAGACAACATTAACGATTCGTCCTTAAGGACACAACTTGTGGTTATTCTTATTGTAGAAATGATTGTGTTTGTCTTCATTGCACATAAACTGCAGACAAAAACCTCTGAAATAACAGTAAAACATCGGTTTGTTGTAGACATAAAACCCTGATCCGTTATTGTGAAACAATGGTTATGAAGGTTCTTTTATTGACACTCCTGCAGATAAATTTAAACACAGCACACTATGATTACAGAATGATACAAAATTATTAAATCTTTTTGTTATTTTTAAACGAATGACTGCAGAGAAACAAATCACTTTAAACACATGACGGTTATAGTTTCTCCTGCTTAAATATGAAGTAAATAAAGTCAATATAGTTAAATAGAACATACATATTTCAAATATGATCACTCATAAACTAAAATTATAAGATTATCTATAACTTTTTAAATGTTTTAAAAACAATGTTTAAACTTTAAGTTGTTTAAAAGGGGAAAAATATTTCTGTCATCATGTTTTTTGTCTTATCAAAAAAAAGAAGAAGAAATATAAAATAAAGACCCTAGCCCTCAAATACGCTAATAGCGATACGGTAGGAAGAGAAGAAAAGTCAACGATAAGAGACCTAATAGAAAATGGAAAGAGTCATCTTACCCAAGAGATCATTATAAAAGTGTAGATCCAACGCGATCGCTACGGCCCTACTCACTTATAGCAACTCTCCGAAGGAAATAATTTTAAGTAGTGGATCATAAAATAAGAAGTACTGCTATATAATTTACAGAACTAAATTTAAAACATTTAACGTCTTATCGACAATATTTAAAGAATTAAATCTAAATTTATAAAATAAATGTAATCAATTCTGTTTAAATTGCAAAATGAAAATTGTATTGATAATTTGGAACTTTTATATAGCGAAATAGGTTAAATATTATAAATTTACAACTTGTATAAGTTGTGATAGTCAAGAGATTTTGTCTTTAAACAATAAAAATATATATATTTAAATAAATTTAATAATTATAAATGAGGTTTATTACATATATTATCTCAAAAGGTTCAGAAAAGATTTGTACGTGTTATATTACATGGCGTTAATGTGCAAAAAAATAAGGTGATTATATTATTCAGTTTTTTTTTTTATTATTATTTGGGAGTTAGGGATGATTTATTACGTTTTTGGTTTGTAAGAGGTATTATAAGTGACATCATTGATGATTCTGAAACCTTAGCATAACATATTCCGACATATACGGAAGGATTAAAAGGTCCTAATAACAAGAACTTACTACTCTTACATGCGTCGTCTCCGCTCAGCTCATCAGATTAGCAGTTAAGTAGACGTTTCCTAAGATTTACTTTTGTTGCAAAGAGTTTCATTGTATGTAGACAAAAAACTTTATGTGCAATAAAAGTGGAATAGTTATATCTATTTTGTTTCGTGTGTATATATTTCTGTTTTTACTATTTTTGTATAATTTTCTGTTATTTACTTTCTTTGTATATTTTTCTATTTCTGTGAAGAATATTCTGTTTATTACCTTTTGTGTATATTTTAATATAAATTAGTAAATATTAACATCAAGTTAAAGCTTGGAGTAGGTGTTTCTAGTGATAATCATTGTCAAGTTGGCATACACACCCTTTTAGTTACTTTTTCTTTTTTTTCATGTTATTCTGATGTCTGATATGACCTACACTATATCCCATTTAACTGCAGGTACGGTATGTCTTTCTTAATTTATTGTTACCCCCTTTTTACCTTAACGTCCTCTTTTTCTTAGGTTTTCTCTGTTTTGCGTTCCGTGCTGATGGGATGTATGGCACAGGTGAAAAGGTGGCGAATACGGAACCTGTAGGATACACTTGCCAAGGCTTTCTCGACCACTGCTCTCGAGGGTGGACCATTCTTTCCCTAGGTACTCGTTGAAAATAATATGTACAAGATATCATCGGAACTCAGCCTGCCAATAAAATGGAGCATGTCCTCTGTGATGAAGAGTCCTTCGCTTCTTCTGGGACTTCTCTGGATTGCGACCCCTGTACTAACTCTAGGAAAGGAAAAATTAATCTTACACCAGTTAAAAAAAAGTTCAATAATCTGCATGCAACTAATACTGTATGACAGAATGTTAATTTCTTCTGTTCACTTTCTCACATGTACTTACTTTTGCCAAAATTATATGATGGGTAAAAGAAATCTATTTTTTCCTGATATATCTCTTTTGAGGTTCCTTTAGTCCAAAACATATCTGTCTGTGGTATATGCAATGATCCATAGCTCAAACGAATTGGGTCAAATCTCGTATGTAGGCATTTTTCTATCACTTCTCGAGAATTTGTGTGTGAGATATTTTGTTATTCACAGTCATCGTAACAAATGCACCTACCAATATAAATACAATTCTATTTTATATTGTGATAGATATAAATTAAACTATTATAATGACACGTTGAAAGGTTTACTGTATAAATTAATCATCCTAACTCAAGCAATTAGAAGTACTAGTAGAATCTCTTAAGCCTTGTTATGTACCCGACTCTTCAGTTACATTGTTTCAAGAGACTTCAACTCAACATAGCAGAAGAGAAGTGGAATTCATTTGCATTGTCTTAATCACAAACCATAGAGTTGACGCTTGAGTTTTATAAAATTTATTTCTATGAAATTGAAATGATAAAGCGTATTATACAAAAACTTTTTTGAAATATTCGAAACGTAATTATGAGGACTTTAAACGAGAGGAATCGTAATTTATTCGTAATGAGACTTGAATGAGAAGTTTTCAAAAGTCTTTAAATATTAAGCGGGAAACGTACTTTTCTTGGAAGTTTATCGCCTTTAAAAAGTAAGGTGAAAATGAGTGGGATCGCGTGGTACAGCTAGGTTGATTAAAAACAAGAGCAAGTGACTTAAGGCCAAAGGTTTAGTTTTTTTTTGCTGATTTGGTTTTAGGACATCGCTCTATCGCTAGTTCGGGCAAAATTAACAGGTGATCTTATAGGTTAGGTTATAATGTTTATATGTTATATGTTATATGTTTGTGTTATAATCACTATTATCACTTTATAAAATCAAATGCAATCCATTCCATTTATCCTTTTTTTTGTTTTAAATTGAAAAAAAATTCGGTCATGATCGCCTTAAAAAAAAAAGAAATAACGTAAGTAAAAACTCCTAGCTTTCAAATACTCTAATAGGGCCTAAAGAGAACAAGGGTTGATCAATAGAGCCTTGATAGGAAAGCTGCCATTGTGGGATATAACCCAAGACTATATGTGTCAGGTCTGTCGCCATTGCCACGATAAGTGAGCCCTAGGAGTGGGACAAAGGTTTCATTTATTTTTGCTGATTTGGTTTTAATAGATTGCTTTGTCCAAATGTGAAGGTTAAAAGGGAGGTTATAGCAAATATAATATTTACGTATAATCAATTTGTATAATCAATTTTTAATAATAATCAGTTTGTTCTTTGAACAAAAAGTACATACATTGTAATAATTACAGGTAAAGTTAATAGTAATTTACTAGTAATATGTATTGAATATGAGCTTGTATATGTTCAATAACACAGTTCACTTTAAACATCTAGTCTGTTTATAAAATACCATTAGAAATAAATATTCGATTAAGGAGGGATTTATTTCATTTTAATTTTAGTTAGCTGTTAGTGTTAATTACTTACCCAGTATACGAATTATATATTAAGTTTGGTAATTGTCAAATGTGTCGACACCTGTGATTTGACTGATAATTAGGTTTCATGGTGTCAGGGAACCGAAAAACTAATTTTATCATACTCTCCGTCAGTCATCGTTGTCATCGTAAACACGATGGTGCAATAAAAATAAAAATTGAAATTTAGCTTTGAAGTCCGCTAAACCCGAGAGATGTGCGAAGCGAGTGTAACATTTTACACTAACCATGTTCATGAGACCTGTTGGGTTAGCAGACGTCAGGGAAGTACTTATATACACAATTACGAGATTCAGAAAATTTGTTTAATATCTGTATTATCAACCTTTCGCTACTGGATAAGACCCCTTGATCTAGCAATACATTTTAACAATTTATACAATGCCTAAGAAAAAACTTTTGGGGTGACATCTACAGGATCAGCTTATATTACATTTTTAAGATGAGCTTGCTACTTACCGCGATAATACTCATTAACCATATGTTTAAACATCATACTTTATCTCTAATTTGTAAAGTTTAACTTATATGATAGCAGAGACTGCTAAATGTGGGTTATAAGAGAAAATGGAGTCCTCTAATTGGCCTTGTGCCCAAGTTTAGCAGTCTCTACCTATGTTTAACAATTTGTTTTCTCTTTATAATTCTTGAACTTGTAAATTTAGAATAAAGTTTTGTTTATTTAAAGCTATGATAGGATTTGTTTATAGGATTAAAGTGTACAATGGGATAGAAAGTTAGGCAACTCCTGCAATAAAAAGTAAACTTCGTTAATCATTCGTAGTAAATGTTTTTTATAGAAAAGTTTACTCTTTTAAGTACGACAGATTGCTATACATTGCATGACTCGGTCAACAATTTGTAGGTCAATATGTTTAATTGTACGGTAACATGCAATAAGGATGCAAAGTAGAATAGGGAAGGAGTAATTTGCATCTTTATAAGGACACGAAATATAACATAAGAACAAAGTTAAGGAATTTGATGACAAATAAAACGATTGAGTTCTTATATGGAACAGAAGTTGAAAAAGTTCATAACTAGTGGTTGACAAGTTTGTGTTAGTAGATGTTTTAGGAGAATTTGAAATGTAATATCGCCTAATGTGGTAAGATGTGAGCCATTATAACAAGGATAAAAAGAAGAAATCAATGGTGCGCAAACATTGTACAAACTTTATGAGTCTCCACCTCCAAAACTAAGTAATAACGAACCAAAAGAAATCCTATCAAAAAATATAATATCGGTAGTTGGTAATCGAAAAGTGAAAATTACTATGGATGCATTTAAAAAAAATAAATTTTGTATATGTAAATAAGGTTTTAAATATATATAAATCATTTTTAATTAAGAACGAGCTTTTAATGAGTGGATTACAACGATTTTTTTATTACTATTTATTTCCGAACAGTAATATTGGTTTACTTGTGATTTTGGGTAATTCATCTTCATACTTCGCTAAAAAAAAAAAAAAGAAAAAAAAAAAAGAGCTGTACAACCTAATTTGTTAAATTACGTCTTAAATACCACCCAGCCCCATTTTTTTTTTCAAAAATTTTTATTATGGCGAATTTTGAGTTATCGAAAAACGATACGAAATATAGCCAAAATATGAAAATTTCATTGAAATCAGTCCATGTGTTTGGGCAAATTTATAATTTTATCTGGCTATTTAATTCCTGATATATATATATATATATATATATATATATATATATATATATATATATATCTGACATTCAAGCTCTTTTAAACTCATTAACGATTTAATTGTATTGTGGTTTAATACAAAATATCCATGAATAAAGTATGTCTTAAATTTTGATTTATATTTAAAAATACCATACAAAATAAATATTTCTATAAACAATTTTTAAATGAGCTGTCATTTATAAAATGGCGACCACTATTCAGAGGCTAAAAAATGGGTTATAAAATGCCATGAATAGTAACAAAGGTGCCCCATTTAAAGTTTTCCATAGCATCAATATTTTACGAGATATCGAAAGTCTTAATGATTAAATGATCACTCTGTACATGACTAAATAAAATACTTTATTATTCCTTATTTCTGAACCAGAAGGAAAGATATCTAAAATAATAATAATACTTATTCCTCATACAATGGTATTATAGATATGTAAAATTTCTAGTTTAATATTTAAGGAATTTACAGAAATTCACATTGAAGTCACATTTCTAATAAATTACTTTTCATCTAGACGAAAGAACGAATAATTTCGTTACGTTTATACATATTTAAAAACAGCGCTCTTTAATATTTTTTAAATTTTTTACAGAAAACAAGTTCATAAAACTCAAGAGTCAACTCTACGGTTTGTGAGGAAAACAATGCAAATGAATTCCACTTCTCTTTTGTTTTGCGGAGTTGAAGTCTCTTGAAACAACGTACTGTACGAAAAGTGTCGGGGACACGACAAGGCTTAAAAGACTCTGTCAACTATATTTGCTTGCGTTAGAGGATTTAATTTATACAGCAAAATGTGAACGTGACTCTATTTTAGTTTAATTTATAGGGTAAAACAATAATACGAAACAGAATTTATTGTCCAATAAAGATGGTTTGCTTATGGTTGTCCTCTCTGGACTGTTTATATAAGCCTCCAGTAGAGACGGAGGAATGGATAAACAGAAATAAGGATAATTTAGTAAAGGTCAATGGACATACTCGTTTTAGAAAATCCTGTGCATACCATGCCCTAATTGCTTTGGATTCCACTCCACAAGTTTGGCACCTGACCTATCCAGGACATCTGGCGGAGATACTTTCCGGAGTTTATTGTCGACCTATGGAATGTTTTCTTCATTAGTAACGACATACTTCACAAAACAGTTAAACAAAGTGATTCACGATGAATTGAAGAAAAGGATGTTTACTACTGGTAAAAATAAATAAAGCAGTTAATTTATAACATAGGTTAGAAAAAGCTTATTTCCCCGTCTAAACGTCATTTTGTATTTTCTTTAAAAATCCTAATTTTACAAATAAATAAGATATTGCATTCAGACTTGGTACACTCATTATATGTTATGCTTTACAAGTTTTAAAAACCAAGTCTTTATTGTGTATATTTAAAAATGGCTACCGTTTCAAATATTCAACTTAGCATATCTAGAAAACAGTTACCATCACAAATATTTACAAGAAACCAATACGTCCCACCTTTAACGACGAACAAAACGGGTTTTTCCTTGTAGGCCTAGGTAATTAAAAAAAATACCAAATTAAATTTATTGATGGAGTAAAATTAGATTGACATTATAAAGCAATTTTTGGTTTGGATTGACATTTATTTATTCATAAGTTCAAAAATTCGAAATGGTTTTATTTTTAAGCTGGGTGTTTTAGACAATTACCAAGATTTTTCATTTTTTAGACAATTACCATTCTTTTTAAAAAATTAAAATTAAAACAAGGTATGACAAACCAACATCTTTGGTTTAATGGTGAATGCTTAAAATATAACTTAACGCCGAATTATGTAAGTGTTAAAGTGAGATCTTCTAGTCTAGTGCATCTGCTATTTTAAAGCCAACGCAGCCGCTATTAAAACATGGATTCAGGAAGAAAGGAAGAAATAGTTTAGAATTAGGGACAATGTGAGTTGCCATCTTAAAGTTATTTATGATGAATTAGCTGTTAAATTTCATCCTATTGAGTTTGATTATTTTGTAAATGATGTCTTTGATTTTGTCCACAATAAAATTTATGAAACCTATAACAGACAAATTAAAAAACTAAATAATTTAAAAGATAAACTGAAGATTCATAATAAGCGTAAAGCCAACATGTTTTCCAAACACCCATTCTATGATAGAGTTATTAACTTATCTAATATTAGTTTTGATAATAAAGAAATGAAGATTCTTAACAAAGGTCTTACATACAACCCTAGATCTTCTCTAAAAAACAGTAATTTTGAAACTCTGTCTGTAGATATTGAATCTATAAATAAATTAGACGTTAACATTAAATATTTATGTTCAAATATAATTGGGGATACTGTTAAGAATCTTCCTAATAAATGTTATTTTAACAATGAAGTTAATATTATTAAACAAATACAAAATAAAGTGATAGGTAACAACCTTGTTATTTCTAAAGCCGATAAAGGCAATTCAGTTGTTACTTTTGGATAAAGTTAATTATGTTTGTAAAGTAGATGATATCCCTAATGATAATTCCTCTTTTAAAATATTAAAAAGCGATCCTACGTCTAATTATAGTAAACTAGTTAATAATTATATTAAGAATTGTACTAATTTGCTCCCTAATAATGTTGGCCAATACTTGAGAGTTATGAACCCCCAACCACCTAGATTGTATGGCCTACCTAAGCTTCACAAACCTAATATTCCTGTTCGTCCCGTAGTATCTTTTAACAATGCTCCTACTTATAAATTGGCCCAAAAAGTCAATACTGTATTTAAAAGTGCCACCAATTTTACATCTAAATATAGTATTAAGAATTCTTTAGATTTAATTTAACAAAATTGGAAATGTTACTACATGGTATACCTTCCAATGCTAAAATTGTATCTTTCGTTGTTAAAAGCCTGTTTACAAGTATACCCATTAACCAATGTAAAAACATAGTCAATGACATAATTAGCGATACCAATGTTGATACTACACTTAGTAATGAATTAAAAACAGCCATAGAAATTTGCATTAGTCAAAATTATTTTAAATTTAACGATAAATTTTACCAACAAATAGAAGGGTTGGCAATGGGTTCACCTTTGTCACCTCTTCTAGCAGAAATTTTCATGGCTGATTTCGAAAATAATTTATTTGGTAAAGACAATCCTTTATTTAAAAATATAATTTATTGGTACCGTTATGTTGACGATGTTTTGTGTTTGTTTAGTGGCACTAATAGACAGTTAGACTCTCTCCTTAAAACCATAAATTCTGTAAATAGCAACATTCAGTTCACTATGGTAGTGGGTAACAATAACAGCATTATTGGACCTTAACATTAATATCAGTGATAGTTATCATAAATTTAAAATTTTCAGAAAACCTACTTATAAAGATACAGTTATACCTGCTGATTCTAACCATCCTATCAGCCATAAACATGCTGCTTTTCACAGCATGGTACATAGACTTATTAGTATACCTCTTTCACCTAATGACTTTTATGATGAACTGAATGTCGTTAAACAAATTGCTGTTAATAATAAGTATGAGGTTAATTTAATAGATAATATTTTAAGAAAAAAGTTAAAGCGTAGAGCTGAAAATTTAGTCTACTCTTCCCATAAGGAGAGCATTGAAATAGTTAGATATTGTAAATTATCTTATATCAAAAGAACTAGTTATAAAATCAGTAACCTTATTTCAACTAAATGTAATCGTAAAGTTGCCTTTTATTGTACAAAAAATCTAGGGAAAATGTTGGTTAATAATAAAGATAAAAAAGAAATGTTAGAAAATAGTGGAGTTTATAAAATATCTTGTCAAGATTGTGACTCTGATTACATAGGTCAAACAGGTAGATCTATAAAAGTTAGAATTAAAGAACATGTAAATAGCTGGAAACATGGCTATAGAAACTCTAACTTTGCTAACCACCTTTTGGACTCGGGTCATAGTTTTGATCCGAAATTGAATGTTAAACTTTTACATATAGAAAATAAAAGCAATAGATTAAATAATTTAGAATGTTTAGAAATAAATAGATCTATTTCACTTAGGCCTATTCTCAACTTAAATGACCAAATTGTATTAAATTCGTCACCTCTTCTAAAACCCATCCGTAACATAGTTCATTAACCTTTATCTACCTGCTAGGTCATCCCCCTACCTTTCCCGATTTCTCAATTGTATTTCAGTTTCCTGTACTTATGTTTGAATAGTTGGCTATACCTGTAAGTTATCAGTTGCCCGACGATGCCGCAAGGCGAAACAATTGTAGCTCATTTATACTATTAAATATTGAAACTTTAAGCTTTTGCTTTATTTTATCCTTGAATTACCAAGATATTAAATGTTTAGTTTTTCAGCACTCGGTTAACCTTTTATATACAGAAAAAATGTTTTGTCTCTAGTTAAAACAGGAAAATGTTTGTATCTTGTAAATGTTTGGTTACGTTAAGAGATTTCGATATCGCGTTATTTGACGTTAAATATTTCAAAACACCTTCATTTTGAAAGCATGCTGCAAAATAAAGCCTTTGTTACACTTGTAAAATATATCTTTAAAAGAGAGTTAATCAAATCTGGACACAAATCTTAACTATTTAGTTGTATAAAAACAAAACGGCTGATAAACTGGAAACCCAAATTTCAGACATTTTTAATTGAACTTTTTTCTTTACTTTTACAGGTTTCTCCGCTTCTTAGTGAATTATCCTGTATATAAATTGCCCAGTTTATCATGTATTGTATAAAATTACATCTGCTTACATTATCCCAATTTTGATTTTTAAAACATTAGTATCTGATATATAGAGTACAACACAAAATCTCCGTTGAGGGCAGTGCATTTTAAATAAAAGTAATAATAAAACGCTACGTTGACGTAAACGTATGCTAATTCGTTAAAAGAAATGAGTAAATCATATTTTTCAACGATTATCAATACACGAAGTGTGAAGTGATGTAAAATGAACTATTATTGAATTAAGTATAGTCTAGATATAGAAATATAGACTTCAAAAATACTTTTGAACGGTTGACGTATTGAAATTTGCTCATCATTATTGTTTAGCAATAAACACATTTAACATTTAAATAAAACTTGAACACAGTTGCTCAGAAGCAATGAACTCAAACGCATTTTACCGACAATATCGTCATATTTAGTGATGGGACTAAATACATTTCTGTTTAAAAAATAAATAAAAAAATTAAGATGAAGGTACAAGATACAATCTGTCTAGTTTTATTGTCAATTTCTTACTAGGATTTTTTGAGATAAACACAGTAAGAAAACCCATATAATATTCGGTTGAAAACATGGATTTCATTTTTGCAGTATGTTATGAAAAAGGGAGTTTGGAGGACTTTTGTGTTAATATGAATGGGTTTACCTAACCATAAATATTACAGAAAATAAAAATAATAACCTTCTTTTATTAAATGTATATATATTTGGCAGAACGGTTAACATTCAGTGTTTATATAAAACCTACACACAGAGACATGTACAGTATAACACCTTCTACCTGCACATAAGAGAACGGCGTTTAATAATGAATTCCTGGTTAATTAATATCTATATAAGGAAAATTTTCAGAAAAAAACAACAACTATAATATATCTATGATACACGAATATTTTTAATGGCTATAAAAGAGATATAACAAAAAACAAAGTCTTGCATATGTTCACTAGAAAGTAGGTTTAAAAACTGACAATTTAAAAAAGTGTACTCTACGAAAATTTCTCAATAAATTACAATGCTTAAATTTTTTTATAAAATGCCCAACTGTGGCCGTAAAAATGAAAAATGTTTATTTTCAAATCTGACCCCCGATTTCTAGTGTAAAAATACATATTTGGTCCAATTTTCTTGAAGATCTGCTGATTTTTGCCTCATTTGTTCCAATATTAGTGAAAAAAAAAATCTCAAATCCATATATTCAAATTTTTTTGAGGTTAGGAAGTACTCTTAATCTTACTATAACCAACCACTGCGATATTCCCTTCGTTTCTGAGTTTATTATTAGTATTATTTTCATTTTTCTACGACACATAGAGCCGGTAATAGTAATAAAATATTGTAGCGATGCACTCAAAAGACATAAAAAAATGTACTCTTCTAGAGAAGCTCCAGCCCAATTTTGTTAATTTTTATGATTTCCCCCTTAGTTGCATGTACAAAACGGAAAAAAAAATCAACTTCCCAGTTAGATCACTTCTCGTACATTTTTGGATTAATTTTCCTCTATTATATATTTGACACAAACACTAAGGCTGTCAAATATAAAATTTTACTTCATATTAATGAAGTTCATTACTTACATAATTTCTTTGAAGACTTCTATCATGTTTAATACTTGAAATGACAGATAAAAATCCTTGCATGTCTTCAACTCGAGACGACCTTGTCCTAGTTATACTTTATATAATTCTTGTTGGTAATTTAATTATATATTCCATGTAATTAATTATTGTCTTTAAATTATTAGACTTCTTGAACACGTACATATATAAGTGTATAAATAAACAATTACATTTTTATTAGTATATTTTAACAATCACTTACACAATATACGAAGTATCAGTTAAATTCAGTAATCGAAAAAAATTGACCACCGTTTTTTTACTGATTGTCATGTTTCATAGTCTAAGGAAATCGATAAAATAATTTTCTTCATGACGTACTTTTGTAATCGTAGTCATTGTCCCTACGTAAGCACGATAGCGACCACAAAACCACAAATAGATAGGAATATGATATGAGATAGAGATTATATATAGGAATATTGTGCTCATATAAAACCCTTAAAATTCAGGAATTTCTAATGTCAAAATTAGCGGTAATTTTTTTCAGTTTTTTTTTTCATATCTCATCTGTTATTTAAATATAACACAATAATTTAGATACAAATTTGCAGATTTCGGTTCTAAATAGTACTAACCCAATTTAAGAGGACAAATAGCAGAATTCTTTAAAAAAATATATTGTTGTACCCTGACCGCACAATAAAAAATAACATTCGTATAATTATGAGATTCGGCAGGGCTGAGTTATTAACATGAGCATAGCGGGTGAAGGCTTCATTACATATATAAATATTCAAGGCCAGCAAGGGCAAAGATAACGACACGAGAAAAGCGAGTGGATACAATAAATACATATTTGCTACACCTTGTTAGGCTTAGCTGATTTCAAAATCTAGGTATCATACACAATTACGAGGTTTAGACAACCTAACTAAAAACTGTTGTAAACAAACTTACCCACCGATCTACCAAAACAATTTAGCATTTACTAGAAGGTCCTAAGAAATCAACTGATTGTATTGTATTATAAGCTTGGGTAAGTACCATAAGGGTTTATTAACTTATTTTCTTAATATTTTAGTTCATTCATACCTCTCTCAAAAGTACAGGCTAGAAAATTTAATAAGAAAGTAAAATATTGTGTATTTTTGATATTTTATGATAACCGGTTTTTTATGATTACGCTTGTTTGTACGATTTCTATAAAATAGATTTACTTTTTCTCACATGAAAGATAATAAAAACTTTGAAATTGGTGAAAATTAGAAACTATTTTGGTATATTTCGTTATTTTAAGCTGAAAATAACAAGCTACTGAATCCAGTGAAAGGTCAACTCCTCAAAATCATTGTTTTCGCCAAGATAAGCCGACTTTCGCAATAAGTTATGGGACAAGTCCATGCTATTTTGTGAAAATGTATTTGGTTATTTCAGTTAAATTTTATATTATCTTATATTTTAAGTTAGATATCGTATATTATTTTACATTTAAAATTTATTCCAATTTTATTTTTATATAATTTGTTTATTTTATGTCTTAAAAGTATTTTAATAATTTAAGCTTCATTTTCAGATAATTTATAGTGTTCATTTTTTAATTTTATTTCATTTGATATATATTTTAGTTATGAAGGTAGTCCATAAGATGCAAAGAGCACTTTATCCGCTCATAGGTTCAGATATCTAAGGCAAGACGTACCTTCTTGTGATTGGCTTGTTAAGAGAAGGAGGAGGACGCCAAAAGGTTTGTTTTTAGTCTGCTTTAGTTTAGCTGTAATCCTCTGAGGATAATGAATCATCGCCGAAACGTACATAAGGATAGTATATATTCAGTTTTTGAGGATTGGAGATTATTTATTTTACTTATTGTAAACCTAAATGTTTTTAATAGACTACATTATAATGCTACTTAAAGATTATCTCATTCTTAAATATTTATAAAAATATGCAATCGTTGATTATAATTGGTCTCTAAATTTGTTACAAATTCAAAACGTTAAACACTATAATAAAACTTTAACTTTTCATAAAAATTGGAAAGAATAAAATCATTCTTAACTGACATAAATTGAATTAGAGAAGTTACAAATTTATAACATTGAACTTTTTTTGTTTTTTAATAATCCAGGTTCCAATTTCATAATATAAATTTTGCAAGAGATCTTTACCACACTGGGTTTACACACATACGTAAGGATGTATGTAAGATTGACAGCTACGTATGTAATATTTTTTATTTTTGACGTCAAAGAAGACAAACCGCTTTACTGTGGCTCTTATTGAAACCAAATTCTTTTGTTGTAGGAAGTTGTAAATTAGATCTAAAGACGAGAACGAGACAACTATTATAAAACGTAACACCTAAGGTAACGCTAACAAAGGACATTCAATTAGTGAAACCACAGAAGATAATGAACCTCGAGAGTAGCCTTCAAGACACTCCCTTTACTTGGGTGATACACTAAGCACACGTGACAATGAGTTCCACTCACGTGTTCTACGCAAACATCACGTGGTTCATGTATGAATATTCCGATACAATTGTACATTGTAATATATCCAAATTAAAAATAAGTTAACGGGTGCCATCATGGTACTTACCCAGCTCTATAATACAAGCAGATTCTCTAAATGTAATTCCCAAAAATTGGTCTATTGGGTCTCGTAGGAAATGTTTGTTTAGAGTTGTGGGGTTGGTATCATTACGAACACAATTTAAATTTGTGAATTTGTATCTAATTCAATGTATTAGGTTGAATATGACACTAGATATGAACAAAGAAGTATTTTAAATTGGAGTCATTTCGACATATATACATATATATATATATATATATATATATATATATATATATATATATATATATATATATATATTATGAATTTCAATAGGGTTCTATATGAGGTCAACATATTGGCCTATACCAAAATCATGTTCCTACCTTATTTTTGTGACATCTATTCTGCTTATTTACACACGTAAACTTTTTCCATTTTTGGGCCCATGTAAACTGTTAAGAATAATCAGATTTCGACCTTTTTTATTATTACCAAACCGAATCTAAATTTCGTATACTGGGTAAATGTTTTTAAATTATATTTTTAGTTAATATTATAAAAGACAGATTGATAAATGTAGGCAGTAGTGGAAGTATCAATTCAGATTCAAATTAAGAAGGTTTCCAATTAAAAATTAGGAAATGGCGTTCTCTCAGTTAAAACCGTTTGATTACATTACACTCACACCCACCATATAATATGTTGGATGATCTGTAACATTCCATTTAATCTAACGTTATCCAATATATTGTATAATATTGTTGTAAAATTAATTTATGTGGAAACGTTGTCCATTTTTAAAGACCCCTCTCCGTCTTCTTACATATTACATTTTTTACTATAATTTAGGCGCAGTTTTACCAATTACTGGATTAAGTAATTCATTTTTTTAAATTGTCGTCTAAACATCATTTCGAGACCGACTTTTTAAATATGAATAAAAAATAATAGCTCTCTTTTTAGTTATTTCAGGCCAGTAATTATCATGAAAATATATGGATTCCACCCCCCCCCCCATACAATACACGCAGATCGTCTAAATGTAATGAAAAGTTGGTCTCTTGGGTCACGTAGGAAATATTAAATTAAAGATAAGTCTAGGGGACTTTTCTAGTAGGGTAAGTGTGTTTAAAACAGTTGTTACCCATGTTTTTTGAAACTCGTAATTGTGTACAACACTACTCACTTGACGTCATCTAGAGCCTAGCGGACCTCATAGATATACATATTGAAAAATCTCAAACAGGACATATGTGAAGGAACCTCCATCTGCTACGCTCGCATCGGTTACTCGGCCATGTCGGATTTCGTGTCTATATGAACATTGGATTTTCTTGTGAAGTCAGGAATCTAAATTACATTTTAAACATCTTATTGTGGCTTCCTTAGTTAATAAATGGAATTTACTTTATCAGGATTGTCTAGAGTCCAATATATAAGTTTAACTACTGGGTTGATCTATTGGCAACAAATTCTGAACCTTCTACACTCAGAAAGAATGAAGATTTTATGGTGAAGGATCCGTCACGCTTTATTTTTTGACAAATAAGAAATTCTCCTAAGTACCTACTGTAAGCTAGGCAGAATGTATTGAATCATATGTTCTTCAGTAACACGATGATTTAGTTGGCGTTTAACGGAAAACGAACAAGATGAAAATTAACCTCTTGTTAGTAAATACTGATACTCTGAAGACAATGTTTCCGTATTGGGAATCTGTATTTCAGGAAATATTTCCTAATATTCACGTCGTCCATCCTCAGAATTTACGTTGGAAATTCTATAAACAAAAATTATATATTTCTCGTTAGAAAACTGATCCTGCATTACGATATGATCTCATTACTTTTTTTTTATTTGAATGATACTTTCTCATATCATATTAAAACAAAGTACACATTTTTAATTATTAATAAAGTGATGGTTTTGCCAACCTATAAAATGAAAATGTTCTAAAAATAATTTTAAAATCAATATATTTTAAGAGGGTACTATTTCGTTTCACTTCTGTAAATAAGACAATACAAAAACAATGTCTCATGACATTTGTATTTCTTTAAAAAATATTTTTCGTATATACCGTAGTTTTTTGTGCCATTACAAAAATGTTTATTAATTACAAAATAAAACTATTTTCCGACTATTTTTGGTCTGTTTTGCTTTAATAAAAAACTACTTTTATAAGTTGTTGTTCATTTTTATAGGCTTTATTTACATCAATCTATTCAGAATTAAATTAAAAAAATTAACTAACATTAAATTTTCGTTTTTGGCTAATCTTGTGTACTGTAGACAACTACAAAGAAATTATGTATTCATTTTTTCGTCGATAATTTTATCTTAAGAAAATGGTTTTTCATAGCACATTTTTTTAAAAAATGTATGGTATTCAAGATATTCGATATTTTAATAGCATCATTTTGAAATGATTAAAAAAAATCGGTTGATAATTTTTCTCGACTTGTGTCTTTATAGCACTAGGTACCATGCAAAACACTGTATCATTGTTTGTTCAAAAGATATGATTTTTTCGTTCAAAACACAAAATGGTGGCTAGGTTAAAAACTAGCCATTTTCGGGCATATGTTCATATGATAATTTCTTTAAATTTCCACCAGTAAAGTAAGTGTTGAACATTTCTCAATTCTTTGTGAGACTATATTAAAAAACAATAAAAATATATAAAGTAATAGGCTATATTTTCACTTCTCTTCAGAACAAAATTTATATAAGAGTTCAAAATCTTAAAATCACATGCCTTGAGTCTAGTACAGTTAAAAGTTAAACTAGATGAATCTCGATTCAACTACTTTACAAGTATTTGTAATTTTAGATTAAATGTTGCATGTTTCATACAAAGCCGTGAGGAAGAAAACATTTGGAATTCACTCTCTAATGGAAATGAGTTTCACAGTAAAAAGTTAATGTAATTTGAAACGGAATTGAATTGGTTCCAGAGAATCTAAGCTTTTAAATATCTATAAAACTCTGGCTGGAAAATTTTTGTTAAGAGAGAAACAGATTGAGAGTTTCAATATTGTTTGTATAACTAAACCAGACATTATTTATTTGTAAAGTACACCTACGAAAATGGGTTCGGCTTTACGATACGGAAGTGATGATTGCCTCAGTCATAGTGCGACAGGCGATGAGACTAAGGCGTTGTATATCAGTTGTTGGAATGGGGTTACTGGGAAAATCTCTGTATTGCAGTTAAACATTTTCTGCAGGGAAACTCGTGTTAACTGTCTATTGGGAAGGAAAAGGTGTACTCTTGGATTGTATGTAACAATGCACTACTCTGTAAAAAGGTCTGTAATTTACTCTTACACTTTAATTAAAGAAGTGGAGAAGAGCCATTAAGAACAAACGACGTGGCAAGTTGAGTTCTGATTTTTTTGTATCGATAACGATCACTGCTTATTACCACACGCACACATGAACAGTTTCAAATAGGAGTTGTTACACCATCACCCATACAGCCTTGATTTTGCTCCTAGTTATTTATCACTTTTTATGTAACATGAAAACATAGCAATGGTCACCGTGGCAGCGGTTTGAAAACGACGAGGAGTTGAAGGGCGTTGTATGGCTTAACACACATGCAGCAAAGTTCTACGACAACGGTAACAAAAAACTTCACCGATATCTCAAAGGCATTAGTGTAACAGGGAATTATGGGGAATATAAATAAGAGTTGTTTTAGTGCCATTTTACAAACAAATTGGAACTTAGGTTACCTACCTAAATATCGAGTGATCTCAGGTATCTTAATAACAAAATTTACAAATATTGCTATATCTACATATTGTTAAAAAAAGATAAATTCATTGTAAGACAGTTCTAACACCTTTAAATATTTTTTACTCTACGTTCATTCATGTCTGATATCATCGAACGTCAATTTGTTCTTCTAATTTCATTTTTAGCCAGCACGTGTATCTTTGTGTTTGTGAATTTAATAGTAATAATTGTAGGCTCTGGTAGATTCTAGAAATTATATCTTCAACCAGATGGGAAAAACGAGAAGAAAATTTGTCTCCAGATATGTCGAAGGTCTACGAAAAATAAGGTCAACCCAAATTAATTCATAAAAATAGTGATATACACGGTGTTGAGGTTCGGAAAACTCGACTAATCAGTATTTTGAACAAACTTACGCTACTGGATAAGACGCTTTGTTCTACCAATACAATTTAACATTTCCTACAATGTCCAAGAAATTCAGTTGTGGCCAATAAATTTAGAGAATCTGCATATGTTTATATGGTAGGACTTGGTAAACACCATTATGGCATCAATAAACTTGTTTTTATGTGTTCAATATAAAACGAAACATAATAAATTTTCGTTATTTTTTAACACCTACAAATTTTGAAATGTGAGAATATAATATGCAATGGCAATTCCGCATCTAATAAAAAAAAGGAACAGAAATAGCAGTAGTTTTTTTTTTGTATTATACAATATGTATGTTTTTAGAGTCAAAATTAACGATCCTAATGATTCAGGAAAGAAGTGAGAGGTAATAAAGTTCCTGGAACTGCCGTGTCAAATCATTGGATATTTACACCTTAGTGGAGATGAAACAAGGAAATTGTGTCATTTAAAATTTAGTATCATGAGATTAAACGACAGCTTGATCCAGAAGGTGAGGTTGTACTAACATATTTATTGGTTTACAGTGTTACGAAATTGAACACAGCAAAGATTTCATAGATTTTCGAGTAACTAATTTGCGCAGTCAATTATAATATTAATTTACTTTTGATGAAGATGATCTCAAAAAAAATATGAGCCCAGATTACTCTTGTGATCTTAATAAATTAACATCTGTAACAAAATTAAACAAGTATTGTTTTGTTAAATTTTGAAAATACCGCCAAAGCAATGACAATTGAATTAACAAGATATACATACAATGAGTCTCTAGAATCACAATTATGTTTTCAAGCCAAAATATTGATTAATTAAGATTGTCTATCTTAAAATAAGTTTTATGTGTAGTAAAATATATATAAAAATCAAGGATTATAAGATTTGTTAACAAAACTAAATGGTCATACTGATTTTTGCGATTTTATATCCATTGTTTTTGTTTTGTTTTTTCATCTTAGTGAATGGACGTTCACTTTGTTTTATTAAACTTTTTATAAACAATTTAGGATTGTTATATAATTTTATACAACTTTATTACTTTTATTTTAATATAGCCTTACTGTGTATTTAATTCACGTATTTATTTATTATAAGACCAATTTTAATGATTGAGGTGTTTAATTAAACAGTGTACCTGCAGATTTGCCGAAAATAATTAATTTCCTTTGGAAACATTTATTTTGAAAAATAAAATAAAAAAATAAATAAATAACGTGCTTGTTATAGTAAATGACATGTTTCACACCAAAAATAATTTGAAACAGTTGTTATAAAAATTCTCAAATAAGTTTTATTTTATTATTATATTTGATAAATTACGTACTTACTTTATTGCTGCGGATTCACATTGTGTTGCGATTGATTACTTAGATCTCGCAAAATCAATCGTTTTAAATTCTCTAACAGTTTTTATTCTGTTGTATTGTTTATTGTTAATGTGGGACAATTGCTTGGGAGCTTTAATATTCTAAACGCAGAAAACAAGAAGACCGGGTAAAAATCGTCGAACACCTAATGGTCGACTAGAAAGTTCTAATGACAGAAATTGAATGGCACTGAATTGTGAAGTAAACAAACAGGATCTGCTTTTTGACGCCAACATGAACCTTACACCTGGATATCATTATAAAATTGCATGTTCATTTCATAATAACAAGCCTTATTTTGATGTATGTGATTTTTTTAAATGAATTTAGATATTACAGTGGTTTGATGTTTCATTGTGGGGAGTGGAAAATGTGTCTGTGTTGTCATAAAGATAGCGTAAGGACAGATATTCCCCAGGCTCATCCAGACTTACAAAATCTAATTACATGTGATACACCACATTTATGACATTATCTGGTAAACATCTGGAGCAACAACAACATACTATCTTGGTTTCATTTGGATGCGACGTTAAATGCCTACTTCTGTGAGCACTTACTTTTTTAGAATAGACGTGTATCACAAATTAAACTATTTAGGAGCCCTATATAAAGAAATTTGCGACTGGAACAGATATTCCTTGGCAAATTATTTACAAGATGAAAACATATTTGATGAAGTAATCAGACAAATTTAGTTATTCAAACCTGTTAAAATTGGAAACGACTAGTTTAAATTAAAATTATTTTCATTAGACTCTACCTAAAAGCGAAAGACATAATTACACATTAAACCAAAATAAGTTCTTCTGGCTTTGAGTTAAAGATAAATGCTGTTACACCAGCTACTTTTTATTCAGTTAACTTGAAATTAGAATATAGAGATATACTCGTATACAAGCATGTCTTGCCGAAAGAACATTTTCTTATTTGTAGTTTTGTCGATTAAAATTTATACAATTTTAGTGATATTGTATTCACGGTTGGTATAATATGAAAAATTAGATTTACTTTTTAAAAAATAATAATAATTCCTTAAAGATTTAAACAGTCCATTATACGAAATCTCAAAATTGCTACTTGTAAAAATGTCCACGATACGTGTTTTAATCACGTTGTATTATATTCCCATTACAACATGGAATCGCCCTTAGCATAGAATAATATAATATGTGGGTTGAACTGCTGTAGTTTTGTGGGTTCAGGTTCAGAATGCTTTGTTGTGGGAGACGTCGGAGAATGCAATGCGGGAAGCTAAACTTGAAGTTAAAAAATGAGCTTGAAGTATAAACCTTTAATTTTTTAGCTTCACTCTATAAAATTGAGATGGTGAATCTATTTAATATGAAAATCAATTACTATAACTATAGTTGTAATAAACTGTTTTCACCCTAAAAAAATTGTTAGATAGTAGGAAGTAGATTGACATATTTTCTATGTTAAAAAACATCTTAATTAGAGTTAATTGCAGGAACAAAAATTCACTTCTGACATATTTTAAACAGATAAATGGACCAATTTAATTCTTTTCTACCGTTTTAAAGAAATACATTTAAATAAATATATGAGAATAAACAAAATATTTTTCGATTCCTTCTTTACTACAAGGAATGATACAGTAATTTATAAATATTTGTTTTCTTTCCTAAACTGCCAAAGAATTAGAGTTTCCCATTTAATATTTAAAGACGTTCTAGAACTCCGTCTTCACGTGGTATTACGACTAAATTATAACTCCTCTCGACGAAACTAAACATAGTCTCGTTACATTTAATACAAATGAAACAATATTTTATAAAACAGTACGCTTATTATTTTATTTTTACACGAAATAAGTTCATAACACTCAAGAGTTTACGCTACGGTTTGAGAAGAAAACCATGCAAATGAATTCTACGTCTCTTTTGTTTTGTGGAGTTGAAGGCTCTTGAAACAACGTACGTAAAGAGTCGGGGACACAACAAGGCTTTAAGAGAGTCTACTAACAATTGTATTTGCTTGAGTTAGAGGGTTTAATGTATACAGTGAATATGGTAACATGTCTCTATTTTAGTTTAATTTATATGAATGCTATGATAAACAGAAAGAGATATTGTGCTTTGAAAAAAGTTTAATTAAATAAAGATACTATGCCCCTCAACCACAATTTACTTTTTGTTCACAAACGTCGAGGATATGAGAGAAGAAGATTAGAAGGTGAGATGGAGATAAAGTGCTGTAGTTCCCCAGCAATACAGAATACGATGTAAGGATAATCTATGTTTATTGTTTTTCAAAGGCAAAATACCTCTCGATTATCATCCCTTTATGAAGGAAGAGAAGAACATAAAATAAAGACCCACCTGGCTTTCAAATATTCTAATATACCTGGGCCGAAGAAGACCAAAATTTGGTCAAGGGAGACGTCTAACACAAAAGATGAAAGAGAGGGATATGAAGAATGTTATAGTTCCAGCTAATGTTTCTCGAGAATTCTAAGACTGCTTTCACTATAGTTATCCCCTTATTGAGTAAAGGCAAACCAGTTTCGTTTGGTAATTCGACTTTTACGCCTTTGAGTCCCAAGTACAACCTTACTACCAGAAATCAGGTTACCCAGCCAATTCTTTAAGAACTCATAGATTCCCGATAGAGGTAACCTCCGGTTCTCTGTAAAGCATTACAGAGAAAGACATACACCCTTTGTCATGTACTATCTCACTCATATGTTACATTGTCTCCAATGCTGTCTATCACTACACAGTTTCCTCATATCTAACATTAAACTATCTCGTTTTTGCCATAAACATTCTATCCAGTGTTCCAATGTATTCTTAGGTCGCCCACTTGGTGCAGTTGATTCCACTTTCTAAAATCTCTTTTAATCATGTGCTAAAGTTTGTATTTCCCTTAATACGACTACCAATAAAAAAAAGAAGAAAAAAAGAAAAAGAAATTTACTACTGTATTATTATTTTCGTACAATATCTTTTTTTCCGACTATTACATCGCTTATCTGATAATAAAAGTGAAAATTGGTTTCTTAATTCTATTTAATATCTTCAGATCAACCTTATCATTGCAGGTTATTATTGTTAACAGATAATGGTTAAATCATGTTTAAATATTTAACCTGTTAAATATTAACGCTGTAAAACTTTCTTCTGTTGTAAGTTATTCTAGCTTCTTCTTCGGATCGTTCTTTCTCTTTGGACATCCACATTATTTTACTTTTCTCCATATTCAACATCATATTCTTATCAAGTCTTCATACGACCCGTCTAGTACCTCCAAATAATTATAGATCCTTTGCCACAGTCTGCATAAAGCAGATATACAGGTTAGCGTCTCAAAATGACAATTTTAATTGCAATTAATTATGCTCTTCTCACATACTTTTGTGATTTTATCTATAAAAATATTCATTAATAAAATATTTATGCTAATCTTTGTTTTAAACCTATTTACATAGTCACAGATAATAATAATAATAATAAATCTCGCCACTCAGCTGATATGTTGGCGTAATATGAACATTTCTTTTAATGAAACATTTAAGAGTAATTTTTTTACCAAATTAGTTTCGACTTTAATCATAGAAGCCATTTTCCTATATTTAAAATTCAACAGATTTTACTTGATTTAGAGAGGAACCTTTCAATTCACATTGGTACCATATATACCTTCGCTTATAATTTAGATGAAGTTATTTTACTATAATGCAGATGTAGAATTTTAAAACTCAGGGGTAATATTTTCAAACCACTGTGATTTAGAAATCTTCCGGATATTATTTATGAAATTTATGGAATAGTAAAACCAAGGTTACTGGTATAACGTGATTTATCTTTTAGGTTTTGAGAGAAAAAAATCGATTTTTAGGAATTAATATTTTAATTTTGTATAACTTGCTTAACCTAAGTAAAAGGTTAATACCAAGTAGAAGATAGCAAACAAAAATAGTATTTTGTAAAATAGTAAATTATATACTTGATACAACACAAAAGTTTCCAAATATAATTTTATACTTCATTCTGCCTTAGCTGTGAAGTAGGCACTAATGAAGTCTACAACTAACGACGGGTTTTTCGAGTCTTCCTCCTTAATAACACTTGAAATAACATATATAGTGTTCCTTCCATTGTTGCAAAACGCGACTCCCTTGAACCAGTTAAACTTTTGATAGTTTTTGTTGGTAAATATAATTTCATAACGTTTTCTATATAAGTGAGATTAGAGTTTTTTACGTATTAGATTGAGTTAATTTGTATATAGAGTTGTAATATTTTAAAATAAATTATAATAACTATCTAAAACTTTTTATTTATTTTAACACTTCTCAAAAATACTTATATTGAAATAAAACAAGTTGACGGACGTACTTAACCAGTCCCATCATACAATGTAATGTAAACAGATCCTCTAAATTGAACAACCTGTTAAATGGTATTTGTAAGAAATGTAAAATTGTATTGATATAACAAGGAGTCTTATCCTGCCTGGATGTTAAGTTTGTTTAAAACATTTGTTATGCAAGTCTTCTGTACCACGTCATTCTATACATCACTACTGTTTGACGTTAGCTAGATGTGTCTAAACTAGCTTAGCTCGTGTCAGTGTCTCGACCCTGGCGGGCCTGGAATTTATACATCAGTCTCTACAAGGTACAATCGCGCCGGTGACTCTCCTGCCGGATATCATAACTATACGGAAATACAATTTTCTTGAGAGGTCAGAGTTAGAAATTACATTTTTTAACAATAACTTCGCTATTTATCATCGTAGCTAGGTAGGTTGGTACTACTACAAGTAGAATTGAAATTTTATTTGATCTAATTTAGGATGTTACAAGTTGAATAACACAAGATATGTTACATAAAAACGTTTTAAAACGAACGTAATATTTTGACATTTTCAATTCAATATTTCAGAATTTCAATATGGTTCCTAATGAGCACATTAAAACCCTCTGTATAAAATTTCATATTCCTATCTTATTTTTTGTGACCGCTATCGTGCTTACGTACAGACAACGACGATGGACAGTCATGAAACGTGAAGATCAGTCAAAAATGGAGGTTTACTTTTTTTACGACTACCAAAGTTACCCTTTATATGAAGTATAGAGTAACAAGTAACCTATTTGTTCATACTTTGATTTTGGAAGGTATTTTGTTATAAATATACAAGTTTTATACTTTAACATATTAGGCGGGTGGGTGATGTTATAATGATTATGAGAAGTAGTTATAATTATCAATATATGTTTAATTTCTAACTTCTCTAAAGTTGTTTGTTCAAAATAACAAAAAGTTTTAATAATTTTGTATCATTCTGTAATCATAGTGTGTTTAAATTTATCTGCAGGACTGTCAATAAAAGAACCCTCATAACCATTGTTTCACAAAAACGGATCAGGGTTTTATGTCTACAACAAACCGATGTTTTACTGTTATTTCAGAGGTTATTGTCTGCAGTTTATGTGCAATGAAGACATACACAATCATTTCAACAATAAGAATAACCACAAGTTGTGTCCTTAAGGACGAATCGTTAATGTTGTCTGGACGTTTTATTTGTGGACTATATATATATTTCTTCTGAATAGATATCACCAAATATTTAACAATCGTTCTAAAATTAAGAATATTGTATTTAATAAAATTCAAAAAATAAGATAAATTTGTTGATTTCTTATAAAATTTTTGTATTTTTAGTAAAAGTGACTCACGAAAAATTGTAAGCGATCAATATCTATTTATGGTTAAAAATATTAAACTGAAATAAAAAATTAAACAAACGTCATGGACATGTAAATATTACCAAATATTTTTAATTTTATAAGACTAATTCAATTATTTTATATTCACATTCTGAAGTTATTTATATTTTATCATCGGTGGTTCAATTACTTAAATTAAAATAATGGTTTTAAACTATCATTAACCCAGAACAAAAACAATGTTGTGACAAGTAAGTTGGTTCAATTAATCTCTCTTCATATAGGTTATTCTATATGAAGTTAATACAAGAATAGAAGGCACAAGAAGCTTGCTTACCTCTGTTGCTGGAGCTCAAGATTGTGATCCTTCGTGGTTCTTGTTTCCCTAGACTTTTCTCCTGAAGTAGTTATACGTTTTAACATATAATATATATATATATACTGCTTAATAATTCTTAATCTACAATTTAATTTAATATTTCGTGCAAGGTTTAAGAAACTTACTTGTGGTTTCTAGAGGTTCTGCTTGTATTACATTTTACGATAAGGCTGATTAAGTACCATTAAATGTCTATAAACTTGTTGTTAAATCTTCTAACAATCTACGAGTATATAAAATACCTGTGTAACATTACTGCCGTTAATTTTATTTAATAATTGAAATTGAAACTTGATATTCAAACAAGTGTATTCTGATAAGACTTCCTTAATAAACATTTACTTTATTAATTTTAATGTAACAGCATATATTTCATGTTGAAACTCCATATACAAGGATTAAATAAAGCAATAAAGCTAAAGTAAGTTTCAAAATTATTTTAATAATATAAATGAGCTACAATTGTTTCGCCTTGCGGCATGATGATGATGTTGCCTTGCAATGCCCGATGATGCCGCAAGGCGAAACAATTGTAGCTCATTTCTATTATTAAAATAGTTTTGAAACTTTAGCTTTATTTCTTTATTTAATCCTTGAATTTACTTTATTATTGCATAGCTATAAACAAGATGCAGATTTTGTACACTAAACGAAATCACGTATAAGATTAAAGAAACATGTAAAGAAAATGAAGCACCACAATACTCTGTTGGAAAATTAACAATTTCAGAAGATTCACGATCCTCTAAAACTGTGAAACTTCTTCATATACGTTTTATATATTGTTTTATATATCATGGGATTGTTTTTAGTGAGTACAGGCGTTTTAATTTCAAGGTATACTATCTGGATCTACACGTTTTCCCATCAATCTTGGGCATTATATAAATATCGGGCCAATAAATAAGAAACGTTTTATTTAACAGTCACGAAAATAAAATTCACAACAAACACGAGAAATCCGGACACGCAAAAATTGTCTTATGTTTCGCGAATACCAATAAAACTTCGCTTCCTCAGAAACTGTTTTAATATATACTATGTGCCTTCCGGTGGAACCTACTTTGTAACCAGTAGGTTTAATAACAATAATCACTTATGGGTACAAGTGTTGTGAGAAACTTAGCGTGGCAATTCACATAGTCTTAGGTTTGATGCCTCTCTTTTCTATCTGCTCTTACCAATCTTTTTCTTTGTCGACACTGCCGCCATCTGAGTTTTTGTAGTCAAGCGTTTTTTACGCTATGATTTTCATCATCTTTTTTTAAGAGGTTTTTTTCGCCTTTAAGATACACGATAAACAAATTTTAAAATTTGAAAATATATCATTATTTAAAAAACTAATGGTATTTATAAATTAGACAAACATATGCAATAATGACACTGTTAGCAGATATCTCTAATTACAGCAGATAAGGACAAAGGGTAAGTTGTAGTGTTCATTTGAAATATGATTCTTACTCATAAAAATGTTGATAATATCAAAATGTTATCCTTTTAAAACGATTTTTGCGTAATTCTTTCTTATCAAAGTCCTACGTGAGACAGTTATAAAAGTGACCACCGGAGGAAGGGAAAAGGTTGTTAACCCAAGGTATGTTATCACAATTTGGAGGGGGGAGATTCGTTTTACTAACTAATGAAGCTTACTCTCTAAAAATTTGCGATGTCAAAATCACTAACCCTTTGTCTTTTCTTGTTTAGGCCCGAACAACCATTTTTGATGTTTTTTTTTTATTTCTTAAAGTTACAAGTTTTTTGAAGAAATAGGATGAAGATCCTTTTAGAAAAAGTGGCTTATTACAGAGATCTCCAGAAAGCCAAGATACATATTTAGACAACAAAGTTGGACAAGAGAAAGATGGGTTGGACGAAGTAAAATTGCAATCAACGGAAATAAATCCTCAGTTAATGGGTTACTATGATAGGTGGCAAGAAGAAAAAAAGGCAAGAAGAGAACTTGAACAAACTGTTACCAATTTGCAGCAGCGTATAGGGGAGTTGGAAAGAAAGCTGACGCTATTGGATGGAACCAATGCATATACACTAACTGATGAGCAAAATGAAAGACAGTATTTCACAGAAGAAGAGGAACTCTCAAGGGAGACAGACTGGATTTTAAATAAAAATAAAAAGAGAAGAACAAAAAAAAGGAAAGCAGCAAATAGTCCTGAAACGTCTCCTGAAACGTCCCCTCAAAATAAAAGTAATGGATTGGTACCCCAAGAAAAATTAGATGTTGTCAAAAAACATAAACCACCGCCTGTAATATTGAGCAACGTAGGGGACTATATTGAAATAAGTCGAGCCTTGCAATCAAGAAAGATTAACTTTAGAGCTAATCTAATGAATAATAACCAATTGAAAATCAATGTTGATACTGAACTGGAATATAGAGATTTAACTAAATTCGTAAACAATCATAAACTAGAATGGCATTCCTATGAGAATAAACAAACGAGACCTATAAGAGTCATGGCCAGGAATTTGCATCCATCATGTAATCCTGAAGAGATTAAAAATGAATTAATTAATAGAGGTTTTAGGATTATTGATGTGGCAAACAAAATCAAGAAAACAAAAGAAAATGGCATAGAGATTAAAACCATACTTCCTATGTTCATATTAACATTTGAAAACTCTGAAGATATTAAAAAAATATATGAAATAGAACACATATGCCATATGAGAGTTAAGATTGAAGCTCTCAGGAATGACAAACTAATTGCTCAGTGCAAAAGGTGTCAGCGATATGGGCACACTCAAAAATATTGCCAACGAGAAGCTAACTGTGTTAAGTGTGCTGGCAAACATTTAACTGTTGAATGCAGCAAGCCAAGGGATACTGCGCCTAAGTGCTCCAACTGTGCGGAGGCACATCCCGCTAGCTACCGTGGCTGTTTAGTAGCAAAAGAGCTACAGAAAAGAAGAAATGAAATAATTAAAAGTAAAAGAATTCAAAATCCTCAAAATCGAACATTCACATCCAGAAAAGTTACCAACCAGGTTTCATATGCTCAGACAGTTAAAGCTAACGAAATACGATCGGAGTTAATAAAGCAAACTGAGCAGGTTCCCCTGATTCAGATGATGCAGGACATAACATATACGCTGAATAAACTTATAGAAAGGTTAGATAGAAGCGAATTTAAGGACACCGGAGAGAAATCTATAAAGGAAATTAACTGACATGTGGGATTTGAGAATAGCAACCTGGAATGCTAATGGTATCCAAAATAGAAAACAAGAAGTAGAAGTATTTTTAAACACGCAAAATATTGACATATGTCTTGTCACGGAAACACACTTAACTAAGCAGTCTTATTTGAAGATAGGAGGATACAAGGTTTACCAATCAAACCACCCCGACAACAAAGCGAAAGGAGGAAGTGCCATAATAATAAAAGATAATATTAACCATCATGAAGAGTGTCATCTCCAGAGTTCACAAATGCAGCTTACAGTAGTTGGAGTAACGTCCTCTAAACAAAAATTGTCTATTGGTGCTTTATATTGCCCACCAAGATATAATCTTAAAAAACCAGAGTATAAAAAGGTTCTACAGCATATGGGTGACCGATTTATAGTGGGTGGAGATTATAATGCAAAACATGTTGATTGGGGTTCAAGAATAACAACATCTAAAGGCAAGGAACTCAGAGAAGCTATCATAGAAATGGGATGCAGCCACCACTCTACAAGGAAGCCAACTTATTGGCCCACAGATCCAAAAAAAGTTCCCGATCTCTTGGATTTCTTCATATCAAAGAGGGTGTCCCAAAACTTTGTGGATATTGAGGATAATATCGACCTTAGTTCAGATCACTCAGCAGTAATTTTAGTACTGAGGGAAAACATTATCAAGAAAGAGAACAAACCCAGACTAGTCAACCATACAACTGACTGGATTAGTTTTGGAATAGAATTGGATCGTGAGATTAATTTAAATATCCAATTAAGAACAAAGCAGCAACTTGAAACAGAAGCAGAGAAATTTATCAACATCATCCAGAAAGCAGCATGGAATAATACTAAGGAGTATACTCACAAAACAGTAGGCAAAAATTACCCTCTCAAAATAAAGGAACTAGTCAAAGAAAAAAGAAGAGCGAGAAGAAAATGGTAACAGACGCGAGACCCTTCTGATAAGAATATCGTTAACAATAAAACGCAAAGTCTGAAACGGGAAATTCAAAAACTTAATGAAGAATCCGTCAATAATTTCCTTGAAAATTTAACAGCAGATAAAGAGACATCTTACTCATTATGGAAAGCAACGAGAAGAATAAAAAGACCAAATACTCAAATTCCTCCAATAAAAAAGTCTGATGGCACCTGGGCAAAAAATAACAGGCAGAAAGCAGAAACGTTTGCTGATTGTTTGGCTGAAATATTCCAACCTCATGACATTTTCTCAGTTGACATGATAGAGGGTAATGAAATTCTCGAAGAAACAAATATAAAACTAGTTACTTGGAAAGAAGTTTACAACGAGATTAAGACTAACCTAAATCCTAAAAAAGCACCAGGTTTTGATCTCATTACAGGAGAGATCTTGAAGCAGCTGCCCAGGAAAGGTGTGGTGTTATTGACCTATTTAATAAACGCAGCATTCAGATTAAAACATGTTCCTGGTATTTGGAAGGTAGCCGAAGTCATCATGATTCAAAAACCAGGTAAACCACCAAATGATACCAAATCCTATAGGCCTATTTCATTGCTACCAATAATTTCAAAGGTTTTCGAGAAATTACTGCTAAAAAGACTAAAACCTATCATAGAATGTAAACATTTAATTCCAAACCATCAATTTGGTTTTAGACAGAGCCACTCAACAATAGACCAAGTCCATCGGATAACAGATATAATTGAAAAAGCATTAGAAGAAAAATTAATTTGTTCTGCCATCTTCTTAGACGTGGCACAAGCCTTCGATAAAGTTTGGCATGAGGGCCTTATCCATAAATTAAACAAAGTACTACCAAAACAATATGTGGATCTGTTAACGTCATACATATCTGGCAGACTATTTAGAGTTAAACAGGAAGATGAATATTCGGAACTAAGAGAGATGAATGCTGGTGTACCTCAGGGTAGCGTATTGGGCCCTATATTGTACTTGCTCTATACAAGTGATCTACCACAAATAGAAAATGTAACTATAGCTACATTTGCAGATGATACTGCCTTATTGGCAGTTGGCAAAAGCTTAGGAGAAGCTACCAACAGAATTCAAAAAGCAAGCGATAGCATCTATCAATGGACTAAGAAGTGGAAAATTAAGATAAATGAGAGGAAATCTGCTCACATCAATTTCACAAATAGAAATATAAAGAATCATTGTATAGTAAAACTGAATGGAGTTGAAATTCCATGTGAAAATACAGCAAGGTACCTGGGTATGACATTGGATACCAAGTTAAATTGGAATGAACACGTAAAAAAGAAAATAACTGAACTAAAAATCAAATACAGTCAGCTGTATTGGCTTTTGGGACGTAAGTCTAAATTGTCAATACAAAATAAAATATTAATTTATAATCAGATTTTGAAACCTGTCTGGGTATACGGTATACAACTCTGGGGTTGTGCCAAAAAATGCCACATTGAAAAGATCCAAACTTTTCAAAATAGAGTATTACGGAACATGGTCAACGCTCCATGGTACATTCGAAATATTGATTTACATAGGGATCTTGGAATTCCAGATGTATTTACTGAAATAAAAAGGTTTGCTGTGAAGCACGAATCTCGTTTGAAACATCATGTAAATGAGGAGGCAGTACAACTTCTTGACAACCGCGATTTAATCAGGAGACTGAAGAGAACAAAACCTTTTGAGTTAGTCTAAGTGTTTGGTTGTTGGTAAACATTGGGTGATATAATAACTTTGGGTCACTGGTGGGTGACTTATTGGATATAAGATACAATTTAGAGGCAAATTGATGGTTAGTCTGTAAGACTAGTTTTAATGTATAATTTGAAATGAAATAAATAAATATAAAAAAAAAAAAAAAAAAAAAAAATTCTTAAAGAACTAAAAAATACATTGACAATTTTGTTTCTATGTAAGACAATTTGTTTGTTCTCATTCGATTTTTATACTTACATGTTTATTTTTTAATGAAATGAATATTTTACTACCCAGTATAAGAGGTATATGGCAAGTTTGGTAATCGTCAAAAAATTCGACCTTGGTTTACATAAAATATGTAAATCCTAATTAATAAATTGAACACGTTTTCATGAATAAGTAATAATCCTGAAGTGTTTGGATTACTGGGATATTTGAATTTGCTACGGGGGGGGGGATTTGCGTCATACGATTAGAGTGTGGTGGATATTCTATACAATCCAAACATGTTAATATCAAATTTAATATTAAAAACAAAAATCAAAATACTTTTATTATATCAGTGAATAAATCCAATTTTAAATTTTTATATTAACATTTGTTAATATATAAAAGGAAAGGTAAATAAAAAATCGATTTCACAAACAATAAAATATACAAATAGTTAATATTTTCTTATTTATTTCTACAACAAAATTTATGGAAGAAATTTGTAAATCGTATAATAATATGCTTGAATGTAGTAGAATAAAAGTTAAACAATAGAAAATTGGCGATAAATATCCCTTGGTAGTAGTTATAGCTATTAAATGTAGCATGCTATATGTAAAGCAGTTAGGAAAATAACAGTCAGTAATGGAAATGAGTGTCACAGAAAAACGTTAATGGAATTTGAAAAGAAATTGGATTGATTCCAGAGTTGAGGACACTAAGCTTTTAAATATCTGTAAAATGTCTGCGTGAAAAAACAATTCATTAAAAGAGAGAGATTTCCAATTATTTACATAGAAATTAAGTAGAACAAAGTTAAAGTTTATAGTAGTCCTAATTTAGTATCTTAGTACTATTGTCCGTGAATATTGTTATACCGACGGTACTAATATACTTATTGTTCAGGAAGAACACTTAAAATGTATGCTAAACCGATTTCATACATTTTTAGAATGTTGCATATATCTGAAAACCTTATATGGAAAAAAAAAGCAAATTTAATTCCTTTTTAACGCTTGTTTTCAGGCATATGTTTAAGGCCAAAACAATTAACAGACACAATAATGCAATTATATAGAGGAAAATATTAAAAACATAACTTTCAGTAATTAAAATATATAAGTGAAGGCTGTTTCGTAAAGTTAAATGTCAAGTTATTTTTATGTAACTCTAATATATATATTGTGGAAGACGGTAAACATTTGTTCATATGTACATGAGATCGTCGTAAACAAAACCGTTCTAAAGAATCTATTTCCATAGATGTTTCATTTGGAATCTGTTTGATCCTCAGGTGCTCATTTATAGGGAGTAGGGGCTTGGCAACCCCGCGGAAATATAGCAGGATCTACACTCTTTTTCATGTTGTTAAATATTGTTATATTGTAACTGCTATAAGATTTTTTTTTAATTACAAATCGTTGAGTTTTTTTTACCGATGACTCACGAACCGGGGCATTTTTGAGTAGGAGAACATTACGTTTTGTTTGAGGCCCTATAGACTACACTTGTCCACATACCTGATTAAATATCAATTTTTTGGGCTGTAAAGCAATGCACATACGACAGACGACATACAGATGTCATTCCAAAAAACACTTTTTTAAACTCAACTAAACTTAAAACTGATTACCCGCGACCCATCACGGAACTTTCTCTATTTATCGTACCTGTGACAAAGTAACAAGGGGAACAACATATTTGGTATCCAGGTTCCGTCGGTATATTGTAAATAACGAAAAGAATTTAAGAATAATTCGTTATTATCATTTTGTAAAATTGCAAATAACACTGAAACATGAAACATTAATTTGTATGTAAACATGTAAGAGAGTTTACAGTCCAAACCAACCTGGTAATATATCTAAGAGACAAATAGTTAAATTGAGTTTCACTGTTACTAGCTGCCGTTCTTGAAATAATATAACATATTTCAGTATGTTTTCCTTAAGACAGTATTAAAATGTTTCGAATAAACCTGAAACATATTTAAACTTTAAATCCTAACTTGTGTATTAAGAATATAAATAAATGTTTTAACCCTGAAACGTTTTCTTTAACTTGTGGGCGTTTTTTAAGTATTTTGAATACGTAAATTGGAAAATTCTTTAAAAAATAACGAATAACCATAACATCATATGCATTATTTTATTCATAAACTAGGACAGAACAGTATTGTAATATTAAAAACATTTAACTTTAATTTTTTAATTGTATTTTGAACAAAATATCTTTATGTTTATTACTTCAATTTTGATTGTAATTGTAATATTAAAATTTTAATATATGTAAAAGTTCTATTAATATTACCTTTTAGTTCTAAAATGAAAAAAATATATATATATATGACTTTTTTGTTATTTACAGAAAAGTAGATTTTTTTTATTCGACAATTTTAGAATTTTGCTCAAAATCAAATATATTAAAAAAATACGATATAATTAAAAAACAGTATTACTTATAATTTTATTCGTAAAACCTCACAAATTTTATTAAAAATAATCTAATTGGATTTTACAACTGTGTTATTTTAAATATTGAATTTTGTTTTTATTTTATTTTTTTTAATTTTGACAGTTGAACCTAGCTCAGACTTTTATAATACATCACTATTGTCTTCTCTCGAAAGAATTTAACGCATATAAGCAAAATTATAAACTTCTCTATTCGTTATAACACTTTTAAAAAAAATTACAACCTAAAACACAACTAATGCAAAGCAAGTAATAAGCACTGTCAAGTTAAAAAAGCTGAATTTAAAATCAGCTGATTTTTCACAGCTGTTCAATAAAATATAAAATTCTATTTATACCGGATAGTGAAGGAAGGAAATGTCAGCTATCGATTAGGTACCACACAAGTTACGATAGGACTACGTTTTATGCTCTTTGGATCAATATTAGTCACGGCTAATACATATTTGTCATATTTGCGTTGTTGCCACTACAGAAATAACTAATTTAGTAGCTCTTACGACATTTGCCAGTTGTAGGTTAGTCGCACAAAATGCGATAAATTTGAGGTTTTATGAAGTAAAGCTACGTTAAAAAATCGCAATAATGTAGATTTATATCGGTTGTATATTAAGTAATTACATTAATTTACTGTCACTTCTTTTCAATGAATAAAACAGTATTTCTTTATTAAAAGGTATTTCCTGTGCAAATGTATGATATAAAATTACTGTAACAATTATATACATATACTAATTTATTACATTTCAATTATGTTTAAATATATTTTTTCATATAACTAAACTCTTTATTCGAAAAACTCTAACAAAGGGAATGTATTTCAGCAATATTCTTGATCCTATTAAAATAAACAAAGGATATTGTCAACATATGTCAAAGAAAAGAAGCTTGGAAACTCAATATGAAATTCTCAGCTGTCTAAATTAGGTTTATGAAAGCAGATGTTGAAATCAATTATTTGAAATCCGATTCACATCTGTGGCAATGTTTTTATCTTACTACTCATTGCAAATTCAATAATGAACAACAAAGGAACATCAACTCTATTTTTAAAATTTAAAAAATAAAAGATGATATCTTATAAATATAGTAAACGGTGCATTAAAACTGCACAAACTTTCTCACCCGCCTATCCCCTAATAAATCGTAAATTGTCACAAAAACATCAATTCGTGATTTATCAATAAAAAGTGAAATGAATCTTGTACGCCATCATACTTATAATGATCGTAAGTTTATTTTTTTGTTCCATATAAACGTCTTGAGCGTAAATTGTATTTGATAAAATCCAACTTAAAATGGCTGAGGTCAATCTCTATTTTATTTTATGCCATTCATACCTGAATAATAATTTAATTGCAATTTTAAAACGTTTGTGAGTAATTATTATTTACATTTTAAATAAAATCTGAGATCGGTTTGATAAGTTCCATCTTTTATAATGGTCCCATGGTAATTTCCTAAGATTTTTCTACTAATAACTCACGACCCGGCGATTTGAGATAGCAAATACAAAGTTTTTTTGGATTCTTAGCATGCTTAGCGTGATCAAAATCATTAGAGCAGATTTTGAGAAAATCATAATTTTGTGTATTTTATCTTCACTACCCCCAAAGTTTGTGTTACCAAACAAATAAAACAACGTTCAGCGATATAGTTAAGATATGCTCACAGACCAAATTTGATTAAAATCTGTCGACGCGTTTGGCCTTTACAATTGGGCACCTAAGCCAGTTAGGCATCCTTACAAAAAACTCCACTTCTATTTTTTTTACCTAGCATATGTCTTTCTCTATATATGTGGAAAGTAAAAAAAAATCTAAGATTTGTTTTTCTAACAAATAACTAGAAAATCTGTTATTAGCAGATATAGTTTGGCATTTATCAATGTTTACAATATAAAACAGCTAATCGATTTCTTATAATGTCTAAAACGATTCATCGTTGCTATGAACTAGTATACCTAAAAAAAAAAGTTTTTTTAAAATTGTGTGATAAAATTACATTTACAGTATGAACTAATATTCATCTAAGTTGAGTTGATTATATTATAAACATAATGAACTAGAAAAAAATGAGATCAACACCTGTGATTCGTTCGGAGGAAAGTTCAATTCGATTGGGAACTGAGATCATCGTGGTATGAGTTGCGGTTTGGGTTCCGTTAGGAACCTTGTTCACCGCAGTCCCAACAAGATCCGAAAGTTGTAAGCAAGTTGGATAAGTGAAAGCGGACGGGGAAATACAAAAGTTCAAGGAGTCGATAATAGTATCCAGAGCAAGGGGCTGACGTGAAGTAACTAGTTTTCAGTTCGTGTGAAAAAATAACATGTCCGGCTAAACTCCCGAGTTTCGTGGTGTTATAAGATCACCCCCGGTAGGCTGTTTAACCGGTATTATGCCCGATTTTAACTATTCCCTACGTCTATGATATGGTGACAAGATTAAATTGCCGTTAGAACTATGTTTAGGTATCTGTAATGAATTTGGTAAGTTAATTTAAATCCACCTTATCAATAAATTTCAAAAATTAATTATCAAAGCTGGTAACTTAAAAAGTGGTGACTAAATTAGCTCATCCCACATTTCCGCTATTCCGCTTGTTAATCACCAAACTACCCGTTATAAACTCAACATTTAAAACACAGAACTTTTGCTTTGTTTTCCTGTTTATTTTATTCGTTACCTTCTCGGGGTAAACATTTTAGCAGTAAAATTTTTAAAAAATGTAGATTGAAAACTCTTGGTTTTGGGATGGTGATTGGAGGGTTTAATAAGGGTATGTCTGTATAGGCACTTGGCCACTCGCCACGACCATGTCATTAGATTAAACTAGACGATTTAATTATGCCATTAATTCTCAAAATAAGTCATTACTTTCATATTTTTTTTTTATTTTAAAGGGGATTTTGTTTAAGTTATTTAAATTTGAGTTGAAATATTTTAAAACCCAACCAAGACCAGTTAGAATATAAGTTTATTATAATGTTTTTGACAGTTATTACAATATAATCATTCAAGAATGTTGCTTTTAATACTGATATATTTATAAGGTAAACTAGTTGATGATCCCAGCCACCTGGAGATAGTTGAAATATTTTTATAGAGAATCTTTTTTTTTTAGCACAACCCTAATGGTGGTGCTATGCCCAAATACAGAACACAACAATTTTGATCAAAATCGACCCATGTAACAAAGATATGATACTTGTTTTAAGGGGAAAAGCACCCTTGGATTAGAATATTTTCAAAACTCTTTCAAAGTAAGCGTCTACAGATCTACCCCACTTGGATCCATAAATATGCTTTAGAGGTTAAAACCACCGTTGGAGTGGAACATTTTCAAAACCCCTTTATAGAACGCCTCTACAAACCTACTCCAAACCATGTTAAAAAATTCATCGCTCTAGGTTTTTTGGATCCAGAGATATTCTTTAGAGATAAAAAAACACTTTTGGAGTGGAACATTTTCAAAACATTTTCTTAGTACGCGTCTACAGACCTACCCCCAAACTATGTTAAAAATTCATAGCTCTAGGCTTCTTGGATCCAACGATTTCGTGATCAGTCAGTGGGCTTTGAATATATATACACACACGAGACGTTTATATATATATAGACTAGCATATGGCCCCAGTTTCACCTGGGTATAGTTGAGATAGTTTTATAAAGAAACAGTTTTTCTAGCACAACTCTGATGGAAATTAAATAAACCCAAATTCAGCAACACACCAATTTTGATCAAATCAACTCATTACTAACAAAGATATGATACTTGTTTCAAGGGGGAAAAACTCCCTTGGAGTTAAACATTTTCAAAACACTTTCTTAGTACGCTTCCACAGACTTACCACAAAAGATATTATAAAATTCATAGCTCTATGCTTCTTGGATCCAGCGATTTCGTGATCATTCAATCAGTTATGACTTTAGAAGTTCAAAGTCCCACGAATACAAAGTTGTACTCTTATTTAAATATTTCTTGCTACTCTTTCAAGTTCATTAGTATTCCGTTTGTTATGCTTACTATTTGTATTAGTATTAGAAGGGTTATGTTTCTTTGAATTTCCTCCATAGTTTAATGACTATGGTGGAATGCAGGATTTTTTAAATAACCTTAGAGGAAATAATTACATGAAGAGAGATCGGTAGACCTATCTGGCCATATTCCTCTTTCGGTAGATTCATTCTTGAGTTAGCTATGGGATACGTGGAACCATCTTGGAAAAACTTGAAAACCTTTCATCAACCTCCATCATTGTATTAAACTACATAAGAACATCTTTGATGTGTAAATTATGTGGTTTAAAAAAAATAATATTGTCTTCTATTCCCTCATTATTTAAAATTGTGCGACTTCAAAATTTTGACGATCATACTCGGAATAATTGTTTTCGGATTTGAGAATCAAACGGTGAAACTGCTTATGTTACTTTTTCTGACAAGAATAATGCATGTTTTTGTCAAATAATTATTAACAACATACACTCTTTCTTCCTTACTCAAAACAATTATGAAGAATAAATAAATTCCATTCACTAAATAAAGCAAATTAAAAGTAAAAAACCTTCAAAATTGCAAGCAGTAAATAGATATTTAGTTATATAAATCTGGCCTACCCAACCTTTGAGTTCTAAATCATTTTTCAATTATATAACCTCAAACTAAAGTTGCGTTTTAAAATGAACACCCTGTACAAATATTGTTGATGAATTTTAATAGTATTTTTTTTTGTTTTTCGCGTTATAATCAATATAACATAAACTTTCATTTTCTTCAAAATATCTGTTTGTTTTTAATAGTTTACTTGCACATTAAAATGTCTTATTTTACTTTCTCAAACTATTTTCCTTGTATTTAAGTATAAATTTAGAAATATACCCCATCACTAAAAATCTGACACAATAATGAACTCATTTATTAAAGTGGTACCTCAGTTTAGTATGAATTGTATTATTGGTACTTAAAACAAAAAGTTACTGTGTATACATATTAACAAGGTAGAGATGGAAAACAAGATTATGAACAAAACATTAAAACAAATTCTCATCTCAAAATATTAAAAGACAAGTTTTTTCTTTATTGTTTAAAAAAATAATCTTCTCAGTCATCATCACCTATCGATGGAAGCCATCATGGTACATACCCCGTCCCATCATACAAGCTGACCCTTTAAATGTAAAGTCCAAAAGTTGGGCTTTGTATTATATGTTAAGATGTAACCTACTGGTAGATTAAGAGGTCTTTATCCAGTGGAGTAAGTTGTTTAAAACTGCTGTGACACATGTTTTCTGAACCTCATTATTCAATATTATATGACTACTTCATTGACGTCATATAGGCTCTAACAAGCCTCTTAGATATTCGAAAGTAACCTCTCCCTTAGCTCGAGTCAGTTTCTCGTCCCCGGGGGCCTCGAATATATACATATATGAAGAAAGTAACACTCGCTACGCTCTTGTAGATGACTATGCACTGCTGGACCACGAACAACATAAAATCACATTTTCTAAATAAAGTGTTAATTCGATTTTTTAAATTTCAATTACGTGCACAATATAATCCCCTATACAAAATGGTTCCTATCTTTATTTTTGTGGCCGCTATCGTCCTTATCTATAGACTATAACAACGACGGAAGGACGGCATGTTATATATCATTTCTCGAGTTCCTGAGGCCATGAAACGTGAAGATCAATGGACTAGATAAAATGGACTAGAAATGTTTTGATGATTACAAAATCTACTCTCTACTCAAATATCGGGTAAGTAAAATCAGAAAAAAACAACAAAAAGACTACATATAAAAATGTGTTGAACGAGTATGTGTTTCTCGGGATTGCCAAGCTGTACCATTATAAGTAAACCCCTCGGGTACGTCAGTACAATCAAGTGCATGCAGAGTAATAATTCTTATTTTATTTCTCAACTATTTGACTCGTATTCGTCAACATGGCCTCGCTATTCATTAGCTACTTTGAATCAGTATTTAAATATTTTGTTAGGAGTTTGAAACAAACCCTTTTACACACAAACTGATTGTTTAAAAGCATATTTTCATTCATTATTGATATTTTCTGTAAGGTGTGCTTAGAGAAGGCGGCCATATTGGCATAGCAACACCTCTCGGTTTCCTAGCAACACGAGACTTCCCAGCTAGTTACTCAATTGCTAAAACTCTATTTTAATAGAAATTAATAACATCACGTAAAACAACTCAATTAGATTAGTTTGATTTATTTTACAAATTTTAAAACATTGCGGTCAATCTAGATATTTATTTACTAGATATAAACTATTAATTTTGATTTTTACAATAATAATATAAGAGTTTTTTTTTGTTTTTTTCAAAATAGTAATTCTACACTTTTATAAAATTAAATTCAGTATTATAATCAAATAAAAAGTGCAAAAACATTGCACAAACTTTCTGACACAGCAATTATCAAAAACTAATAGTCGTCAAAAATATTGATACAGGAACTTATTTATAAAAAATAAAAATAAATAATGGACGACAACTTTGAAAAAATATTTAAATATGCCTAAACTTGCTCTATATATGCCATAAATCGTCCTCATTGTACAACGTATTTGATTGTAATGAGAAGCTGTCAAATTTTTTTTTTTGTCAAGCACTCTTGTACTGTAATATTTATATACGTGTAACTTTGCCCACGGGTTTGGGTCATTTTCCTGTAGAGCCGATTTTGAAAATTAGGTCTTTTATATCAGCCCCATGGTTGATTTTATTTGGTCGGTAACTCATGATCCATAATTTTTAAAATAGGTTTTATCTAGGCCCTTAATGGATTTTAAAGGATATCTTAAGGGATACAATATAGGATACACTTGAAAAAATATATTAAAATCGATTTTGAGAAAATAATAATTATGTGCTTCTTAGGACAGCTAACCCCAAATTATGAGATATAATAATAAAAAACTGTTGGAAATCGCCTCATCTCCCTTAGAACAAACTTTCATTACTCTGCCCACTCCCCCGATCTTACACCACCCTACGCCTGTGTCTGGGGAATGTTGAAGGAGAAGATTTTCCAAAAGACCCACCAGCTACCATCGTCCAACTTCAGGAAAAAATATCCCCTCTTCACCAAAATGATTCAAAACTTTTTAAAAGGGTAAGAGTGTTGCCCAAAACTGATCAAAAATCATATTGAACATGTTATTACCCGAGTCTAACAGATATAGCTTCCTTTTACTTAAAAATTCAGTACAGTTTACTTTGGCGCATACTATATATTTGACTTAAGTGTATTCATATAGTAGAACAATAGAACAATAGAATTTAAAATGTAAAAATGGCGGCTATTTCAAACAGTTTTTTGCACATATCTCGTATTGTTAATCAACTTATAACACATTAACTTTTATAAATCACAATAGTCAACCTCACTTCCCTACAATTAGAAATATTGAAGTTATTATAAAAATGTAATATCAAAATCTGACCTCCGAAAACTGTGATATTAGTCAAATTACGAGATCCTGAAGAGCCGAGTCACCCTCAAGCGTGGAGTTCTTTTTCGGATATTTACAGCTATGAGACCCGTCATATACGAGACGTTGAAACGAGCAAAGTGAGTGAAGACTTTTTAATATGTAGACATCTAGAGGCTCGTTATAGCCAAGTTGACATCAAGACAGTAGTGATATACAGGATCTTTAGAAAACCTGTGTAACAATTGTTTTAAACAAACTTACCCTATTAGGTAAAACCTGTTAATCTACTAATACATTTTAACATTTGCTATAAAGACCAAGAAACCAACGTTTTGGCATTAAATTTAGAAGATCTGCTTGTACTACATGATGGGGTTGGGTAAATACCTTGATGGTGCTAATCAATGTTTTTCATATGGTTAATAAATCTACTTTTGATTACTTCTGTAATTTTGACATAACATATTGCATGTAGTTTAGCAATTTCACACGGCGATCTATTGCTCAGAAGGGAAAGGTTAATAAAGAAAACTTGACATTTGTATTTATATTTAAACGGAAATGTTAAATTCGTGCTAATGTGGAGAATTATATAGTCCACTAAAACAGTCGCTGAAATTCGGTGACAACGAGATTGGTGAGTATAGATGCAGTAAAAGCAAATAAAAACGAACCAAAACTAATCATCCAAAAAAATTTTATTCTGTAGTTGTCAGTCTAAACGTGAAAATAAACCATCGGGGCAGTGTCGGAAAAATATTTATATAATTAAATAAGGAATTAAAGTTATATCGCTTATGTCATGTTGTTTTTTTTTACAGATAACTCCAGAACCGTCATTTTTGGAAAGATGCGACCAATAAGTTTTGTTTATTTCCTTCGAGGAAAATTGGAGCAAAATTTGAACAATATGGTTAAAGATGATTTTGAGAAATTCTTAATTTTGTTCTTCCGGTTGCTACCACACAAGTTTAGATCAATCATAAATGTGAAAGGAAATTTCCTGGATAAAGTCAAAAAATGCTCACGTACCCTAAGGTTTGGGCTGCAGAGCGTACCAGCTCATAAGAAAGAATTAGATACATCATTTCACAAAGCACTTATTCAGGTAATCTAAAAACCTATATTCTCTCCATAAACTCGACATTGGTTTCTTTACCCATCGTGTAACTTTCCTATACTATAATTTATATGTCTTTACAATTTGACTACTGTAACATAGCTTTCGTATTGCATTTAAAAATTAATTTATGCCATAGAACCAGTATATTTAAAACACCGGTTTATATATTTACATTGTTATTAACTATATCAATTAGTAAACTAATATTATTTTATAACTATGGTTTTAGTGAGATGTTTACCTTTCTGGGGTCAAAACTCGAACTGTGTGTTCATCTCACCTGTAACATAATATTACATATATAATATATACATTATAATATATATTTATTTATTTTATAATAAATCACGAGATGAGAAAATATGTGTATTAAAAAAAAAGTATCATATATTTATTGATAAATTGAATGTTTTAAAATTAATCTAATTGGGTTTATATCTTATTGTTATTATTTTATTTAACCAGTATACAAAATATACGGAAACAGTACCTCTGTGCTTCGTCGTCTGTATGTAAGCACGAAACACGATAGCTGGCATAAAATTAAGATAAAAATATGAAATTTGACATAGAGAATTATAGTGTACATATAAGTAACTTTATTGATATTCAGAAAATAGATTTACAAATATTAAGCCATTATGAATTTTGTTTTGGTAGTATCTATACATTCAAATTATAACACAAAAATTAGATAAAAATTTGCAAACTTAAATTATGCATGTAATGCTGCCCACCTCACCTCGCTACATTGACAAATATCGAAATCATTGTCAAAAAAGTAATTTTGAACTCTGACTTCCAAGGAAATGTAATAATCGAATGGTTACGAGATACAGCTGGACCGAGTTACCGAAACTGTTGTATAGGGTGGAGGCTTCTTCAAATATGTAGAGTTACAAGATTTGCTACAGCCGAGATAAGAGTGAGACGAGTAGATAAATATACATCTATTCGACGTCAAAAAGTATTGATATATAAAATTAGGAGGTTCATAAAACCTGTGCAACAACTGTTTTAAAACGAACCTACCCTACTAAGACCACTTGATCTACCAATATAATTTAATTTTTCCTACAAGGCTAGGGAAACCTACTTTTGTCATTTTTTGGGCTGGGTAAGTACCACGATGGCTTCATCAAATTGTATTTGTTTTAGTAAAACCAGGTTGTAGAGACACGTTGATTAGATATTGTTAACAGTTTTATTTCTCTCTAGTAGCGACAAAGTGTACCTTAGATTGGACTTTATTACGTTTTATTATAATTTTACGATAATAATTTCTCATTTTTATTTTCACATTTCATCACATCATAAACATAATTATCAAAATAGAGTTATAGTTTATACTGTTTGTAGAATAAGTACAGATACACCTTGCTAAAATATAAACAGGTTGAGTTATCAACGGAAGACACTCGAATATATTTGTTATAATAGGTTATAAATGGTAATAGAGTCATAAATATATTTTCAAAAAAAATGATGAAGAAAACAAATTAGCTATCAATGATCTAAAAGGCCGAAATTAGCAAATTGTACGTTGATGTGAAAGAAATTTGTTTCCATTAATAATTTACATATTATGTAGCAAAAAGAAGTGATTTTAAATTATGTAAAATTTATCTTGTAACATATCATTGGAAAGGTTTATTTAGAAGAAAATTAATGACATCTAGGAAAAGTACCTAAGACACATCTAGGAAAAGTACCTAAGCCACATCTAATCAAAATTACAGGACACAATTATCACTGCAATGGAAAAACTACATGTGAATAGGCACAATTTTGGTTACTGGACAGATTTATGTTAAGGCTTACACAATACCATTCGAAGGGAGATGTTTGAGCAGTATTTGTTAATAACCAGGTGGCTGTTCCATTTATTATTGACGTAAATTTTAATTCTAATAAAATTTAATTAAACCTGTCATACCAGCACTCCAAAACGACTTTGGACAGGTGAAAGCAATACAATGGAATAACAAAGCACTACGGCTGTCAAATACGAGAATACCTAGACAATATTTTCTCATGAACATAAAATAAATAGGAGGAAAAGGCACCGTGAAATGGCTAGCAAGGTTTCCTAGTCCTAATCCTATTTGTTTTTTTGTTTTTTTGGCGTCAGATAAAAAACCTTGTTTACCAATCGAACCTGGCAATTGTTCATATCGGCTCAATTGGCTATGGAATAAATTTCGAATGCTAGCTCAAGTTTTTACACTCAGCTAACACATTTCCAAACTACTCATTGTAACCAATTCAAGCACATTTTACGTCATATAAAAGACAAAACAACCTATTTCCAAAAATTGCACAAGTTTTGACACTACGCTGATAATTTTGATCTGTTAATGTGATCTTAGAGACTTTTTCTATGTGTCATTTAAAATAAAATAGATCTATCCAATGATATTTTACAAGAAAAGGGTTGCCACTAAAAACAATAAATTTGTGCTCTTTAATCCTTTAGAAAAAGGTGCATAAATTTGAACATCCAGAAAACCAAAAAAATATGACAGGAATTTGGAGATCTCTCGTTGATATATAAAACCGTTTAAATTGTATCCAGGTGTAACAGGACTTATTAAACACTATTTTTTTAAAATAATAATAATATATCCTCTCCAACATCTGATAAAAAACTATCATTGTATTGAATTATGAGAAGTTAAATACAAACCTATGTAGTTGCGTCAATACTATCATTTAGTATATAAAAGATAATGTACAGTATCTCTGTTTATATTTTAGTAAACTTACATCTCAAGACCCTCTGTAATAATTTTCATATAGTTTTATTTCCTATACAACTAAATATCAAATAACAATCTGATTAGATTTTAGGATAAGTTTCATTACCATCGATTTAGTAGTTCCCACGTTATAACAATATTTTACTGGAAGTATAACATGAATACCAAAATATGTGTCATATTTTCGCATTTTTACAAATTTTTACTGATAACATATATATATATTAGTAGAAATATTTTACGTGATTGGAATACTAATTGGAACTGAACACATTTTTTAAATCGGTGCTGTAGTTCTCGAGTTATAACCGTTATTTTGTCAATGAAAAGTAGTAAATCAATAAATATTCAATTAATTTTATGAATTATTGTCTTACACGCGACGAATTGTCTTTTGTAAGTTTGAAATACTACATATATTTATTCAGTGACAAAGATATAATTTGAACTACATAATTTTTAAATCAGATTTAAATAAACAATTAAACAGTTTTGTTAGCTTTTAAGAAGACATGCATTTTTAATTTGTATATTTTTAACATTTCAGATACAAACATACAATCTATGGCAAAGTTAAAATGTTGAAACTATAATAATTATATTTGCTAGGACCTACATAATTAGACCTTCTGCCAATTCCAGCATTTGCTTATTATTTATCAATATCAACATATTAAATATTATTTATCAAGTTAAGAAATCCTCCAAATGAAATAAATAGGAGGCGGAGCTAAGTAGTAGAGGGCGTGGCAAAGCTGTATATATAGTCGTGTCCATAACGGACAAATCCAGTACTAAAGTCAGTATCAAAGATGCAGGAATTCCGAAACGAGTCGACAAATATAAATAATAAGATTGTATTAAAACTAATTAGGTTGAAACCTTGAATTATTAAAAATTGTTTAGATTACAAATTTATAAGTTGTTTTAGCTTGAAACCCGGCGTACTTGAAGTTGAGTTATGCGACTAGCTTCAAACTTAGGTAGCAGGCCTTGAACTTCGGAGTCAATACTTCTCACATTCTGTAGACACGAGGAATGTTTGCATACAAGTTATTGGAGCAATCTATACCTCCTAATAGTAAAGCTAAAAATATTGCTTAAAAAGAAATACTTTCTATTCTGTCATTTCATTTTCTCTTCTCTCCTATATTTATTGTAATTTGCAAATGGTAAATATATATATATATATATATATATATATATATATATATATATATATATATTAGTAAATTTAACTCACTAACATGTTCTCTAAATGTAAAAGATCAATATAACTAACACAGTTAAATTAAACACCAATTCTATTCTATGTATTCAGAGCTTCACACATTAAATAATGTAAATTTCGGGAGAAAACGAAGGAAAATTGTAGATGTACATAAAGCCTCATTTCAAATGGGCGAAGCTAGTCTTGAATATTAAGTACCTCTTTAATAAAAGATATCATACTTCAAAACAACTAGTGAACATGAATATTTTGACAAATAGAATGTCCTTAGAGATGAAAGCACATAGTTTTTGAAGAGGACACGCTGTTCACAATTAGAATAATTCTCTTATTGGTTTTGATATTAATGAATTATATAGACCATTATAGTGAGGATAAACAAAAAATATGAGAATAGAAGAATGGTAGTTAAGAAAAAACTTAGTACACAAAACTTTAAAAAATTTAGATTGAAAAAGGATAGAATAAAGGTCAGTGAGTTGGACTAATAAGGAATAGGGCTAGGAGAAGAAGGTTGGATGATGACCGGGTAATGAGAAGGTGGATACAGAGAGCTGCTGACAGAAAGCAATAATGATTATTTTTACAAAAGTCTAAGGTTATCGGGGATAGTACCACAAGGTCAATTTAGTTACTTGATACCAGCACCCAACTTGCTTAACATTAGCTTGAGGATAATGATAACATAAAAATATTTTATCAATAGTCTCAATGCTATACTTCAAATTGTATCGTGTTGAATTCAAGTTAGTACAATATTTAACTTGAAGGAATATTTAATCGTGTCCAATAATATAACTTGTTTTCTTGTTGTTTAAAGGTGAACACCTCTCGACCACTATCACGTTGTAACAAAAAAGGAAAGTAAGAACATAAAATAAAGACTCCAAACCATACAAATAAAATTAGAGTCGCAAAAGAACAAAAATGGTGAAGAAATACATGTTAGAAAATATGACAGAGAGTGATCTAACCCAATAGTACATGAAAAAGGAGTAGATCCAGCTAGGTATTTTGGGATTGTCAACCACGTACTCAATAAATTGAGCCCATGAGGGTCTGTAATAGTAAATCATTGAGATACTAACACAAGCTGTCCATCCAATTAAACTTGTCATTAAAACGTCAATCATTTAAAATTGCTAAAAGCAAAATTGGCTCGAATAGCTGAACCCTGTGGTATACCATAGGATATACCCAAAGTTCTATGAAAACTGAGCAATCCCTTGTACATCGTCCATCATTTTCCTTCTAAAAACCAAATAGATTTAGTAAATAATTATTAACAGTGGAGAGCTTAATATAAGTTTCTATATAATGTAATTAACGATTTTTAAAATACTGATAAGAGGAAAAAGGCACAAATTATAATCTTTAGCTAATTTCAAATATAATAAATGGTACAAAAGTATTACACAAACTTTTTAACTTATCCATCTCCAAAACTAAACGTGACCAACAATTTTAGTTCAGTAGTTGTCTGTAAAATGTGAAAATTCAAAAATGGATGTCGCATTTAAAACAAAAATTATATATTTCGATATGCCTTAAACACTTTGCTTGTGTTTAAATATCGTCCTCATCAACTTCTTAATTACGACGTTAAAAATTTAATATCTGTTGTCAATTATAACTAAATCGTAATATTTTGTTAACATACGATTTTATACCTAGGTTTAGATATTTTATCCTTCCCTATTCTGTAAAATTTCATGGAAATTGGTTGAATAAATTTTGAGAAATTACATCTTTTATAACTCGTGGTAGATATTTCACCAATAACTCACTTTTTGGAGAAATGGCAATAATTTGGGTCCTTAGAAACTACTCTTACGTAAAAGTTAATCAAAATCGTTAGACCCACACAAATTTAACGTTATAAATATTCCTGAGATATGACAAAAGTGTGCCCACATAACAAATTTAATTAAAATCTATCCACTCTTTAGGACTGCAGACGACAGACAGACATCATTATCGTTTTTTTGGACCCTAGCCTATATATTAGAAAATAAAAACACAACTACAAAAATCCATAAAAAGCAAGAACTTAATATTTTGTACAGACGACTATAAAAATTATCAACTCAAGATAATTATAGAGAGTGGATAACAAATATGATATATGTTGCAATGAAAACGGAGAGGCACAAAACTACCCCTATTATTAAATCATCCCCTTATCAATAACCATTCAGCCTTAGGCTTTTTGGGTCAAGCAGCTTTATAACATGTTTCAGTAGAATATTATGTAAACAAGAGAAAACCATTATTTACAAGAGAAATACATTTACTACAAACGAAAGACAGATTTTGAGGATTAATTCTTTCCATTCAACTTTAGATATAAAATGTTCAAAAAACATTGTACAATCTTTCTTATCCACTCCCAAAACCAAGTACAAACGAACCAAAACCAATCATCACCAAAAATGTTTTTTCGTTAGTTGTCAAACAAAATGTAAAAATAAACCATGGAAAACCAGTCACCGAAAAAATATTAAAATAATTATTTAAATGAATATCTAAAATTGCTTTTCTCTTGCTAAAAACACGTCCTCACCGTAAATCGTATGTGATTGTAACAAATCTTTTAATGATAGTGGTCAAAGTTAATTTGTGCTATTTATTCCTGAATTTTAATATCTTTGGTCTTGCAATTTTTCTCATGTATTTGTTCAATAATGTTCACATGTTATTAAATTATAACAAAATATTTACTTTAAAAACAAATTTTTCCTCAAAAATTGAAAAAGGAAACTCAAATATGGTCTAAAATATGGCCGCATAAAAAAATTATTTTAATATTCCAGATGTTTCCGCTGTAGAGAACTTCACATTGACAGACTGATAACCCGAAATCATTTGGAGATGATTGAAGCGGCATTTCTGTAGAGATGGGGACCAATATTTCTGTTTGGGTTCTTAAAAAGTTCACTTGAACAAAACATGATGCCCTTTTTGAGAAAGTAGTCATTTTATGATTTGTTAATCTTTTGTGGCAGCTACCACTAAATTTTTAGTTATCAATAATGAACAAATAATTTGTGAGATATGGCTATAATATAATTCGTCTGTAACCGGGCAACTTCGTTTGGCTGAAAACCACTGCATATACGACAGTCAGATTAAAGACATCAGTTTTTAAAAAGGATACAAATAAGTAAAATTAATTCGTTTAGTCGCCATTAAAACTACTGGAGATACGACCAAACTTTAAATACAAAACATGATTAGCTCTTAATATGCTATCCCACTCCACCTACCTTGCTAATAATTGACAATGTTAAGATATGGGAGTTTACATTACCCCGAAGTTTAATTTTTTTTTCAACTTTTGGAAAACCTATATTACTGTACATATATTGCACATTAATAGAAAGAGTATCTTATCAAAATTAGGGTTGTTAAATTAGATAGTTAATCAAACTGATAAGTTTTGTAAGTTTAGGGCCGCCATATTGCAACAAAACTTTTTTTTTTTTTTTAAATTACTTTTAAAATGATGTACCACTCCAACTATGTTTACTTTTCATATTAAAAAAACTTCTTTCATTCACATTTGCCCTTTGAGGACACAGTAATTGGAAAAATATTTTTCTTCCATTTTCTAAATAGTAAATAGGGGGATTTCAGTTGAAATTAAAAATGTCTAATCTGATTAGTTTGCTCTCTATTATATAGTTGCTGCGTAGTAATCTGTTACACACAATATCTTTACAAGGTGTTAAAAAAAAGTAGAAAATTTTGAATAATTCAAAGAAGTGATATTTAGAGTAAACTATTACAGAAAAAAGTTTCAGTATTTGAAATGACGTATGTGATGGTGATCTTGGAACAAATATAAAAGTAATTTTAAGTGATGAGAATATTTCAAATCTAATTTTCACAATGGAAATAGTGGAACATTTTATATTAAAATTCTAAGTATTTTTTTATGAAGTGAACCTTAAGGGTCATTTAGGGGTTACATATAGATCATGGAAGCCCATAGAAGAATGAGGTTTATTATAGGAAATTATTTTAACAAACATTTTTGGAGTTTTGTAACATGTCGGTGATGTTGGAGTCAAATTTAGTGGTCTTCCCAGGGTCAACAGAAATTTTCGAATAGGAACTTTTACTTCTATCATAAGAAATCAGTGCAGTATGACATATCATGTTAAATATGTATTTTCCAATACACATGTCATTTCAAGGTCAACCTAACATTTTATTATATGTTCTGTAAGCGAACCAAGAATTCACGATCTGAAAGTAAAACAAAAATTAATCCCATAATAAATATAGGTTTTAGCTTCTAATTTCGTGCTTTATCTAAGTGCAATATAAGAAAAATATGAGTTTTCAGTTGAAATTTGAAAGTTGTCTTTGAAACATTTTCATTATATAAAATTCTTCTAAATCGTCTACTTAAACTTTGGTGTGGAACATTTTTTCCCTAAAAAATAACTCCTTTGTTTATCCGATGAGCTCTAGCTGGATCAACACCTTTCTTCACATAGTCTTGGGTTAGGTCCCTCTATTTCATCTTTCATATGGAGTCCCTCTTCTGCAACTCTTGTTCTCTTTCAACCCATAAAATCTATTAGGATATTTAGATATTTAGGATAGTAGATATTTAGGAGCAGTGTTTTTCTTGTACTCTTATTTTTTTTCTTAAAGCGATGATGACCGATAGATTCAATGCCTTGAAAAAGCAACAACAAAATATTCAAATATCACGACGATTTTTCCCCAGCCAACGGTATACATTGACTCCAAATAGCTTAAATTTATCCCAATGGCTAGGACAGATTGACATATCAAGGTCTCAGGTCATCTCCGTGAGAGAGATCGCATAATAGAAACTCCCCAATACTCTATTATTCAGCTGTCAAAGAATCTATACTGTCACATTCTATGCAAAGAATACATGTTAGGTTAAAGTGAAATAATTCAACCTCCTAGACTGCTTACTTCAATGCATTTGAATAAATTATGAAATGGGATAAGAGATTACAATGTTCTTTAGATAACAAATACGAGAACAATGTGTACGTCCAACAATTGTGTATTCAACCGAGTGTCCTCAGAGTTATTCAAGCTTCTTATTTAGAGATCTTACACAAAAGATGTAACAGAACTCAAAGAAACTCAACGTAGTTCTTATTGTAAAACCAAACTCAACAAAGGACAAAATAAAAAGTCAGAAATGTTAGACTAATACATCCCTCGCAATACCGTACTAAGTCCCTTTACTATTATTCAGTTTTATATAAATTTTATTTACCCATTGTAAGAAGTATAGGGTAAGTTTGATAATCGTCAAAAATATAGACCTCCATTTTTTACTGATGCTAAAATTTCATGGTCTCAGGAAACCGTAAAGTGATTTTCGACAAACCGTTCGTCCGTCGTCGTTAGGGTCGTTGCGCCCGATGTCACCTGTACATAAACAACATAGCATACAACCAACATTAAAATAGGAACATGAATATTAGTATAGAGAGTATATTGTGCTCATATAGAAACATCCTGAAATTCAGAAAAAAACTAATTGAAAAATGTCAAAGTGGTTTCTATTTTTAATCGTTTTTTTTCTTTCAAATCTCTTGTATTATTCAACTTATAATACAGTAAATTTGATACAAATTTGGAGATTTAAATAGCGAATTGATTGTCAAAAAATGTAATTTCGTCACTGAAAAAAAAAAGAAGATATTTGAATAGTTATCAGATCCAGCAGGGTCGAGTAACACACGAGCATAACAAGAGGAAGCTCATCGTCATATATGAACAGATTAGAGGCTCACCAGAACTGAGACACTGACTTGATCAAAGTAACTGGTGACTTTCAAATATATTGTGTGTTAAAAAAGTATGGAATAGGTACAGAAAAAAATTGAGATGTAGTATCCTGTTGTAAAACAGCTTTACCTATATTTTGATTTTTAAATGTATTTTCAACATTAGGAGATTACCCGTGGAAGATGCCGTAAAACGTTTTTTTAATGATACACTTCAAATTGTTCAGTGCTGTTGCATAGCCATTAAATTAGAAAATGACAGGTCAAATATTCCTGATAACTAGAAGCCATTTTCTCTTAACAAAAGATTGGACTGAAATGTTGTGTTTTTCAAGCTGGTTAGATAAACATTGAACATTTCTTATCATATATTTTCCAGTCTGTTACTAGTAAACTACAAAACAGGTACTGAGTTATCATCTAGAGTACATACTTCGTTGTATAATTCTATAATGGCATTGATTGAGTGTGAACGAGTGACGCCATAAATGATGCGTGGCATGGTGATTGTATGAGGTCATATCGTGATGTACGGGACTTCTTTGATGATTTATTTCCAGAGAGGAATCCAATATCTCATTCAACAGCCGTAAAAACTGTTCAACATTTTGAATTGATAGGTAGTTTAGAAAACAGTTGAAAATCTGGGAGGCCTTTTAAAATCCATCTGACGAAAAACATTCTTTAGAGAACTATTTTGCAGAGTTTTGTACAAAATCCTCTATTTCCCTCAGAACAATAGCTCGAGAACAGGAGGTAAATTTTAATTCCGTACGTAATGTTTTAAAGTATACTAGAGTTAAGCCCTACAAAATCCATTTATCGCAAGAATGAATATAGTTTTGCGCAAGTGTGAGAGAAATCCTATTTTAACTCTATATTTTTTTTTCTCATGAGGCCTCTTTTACTCTGAATGAACACGTAAGCTGGTAAAATATACTGTAGATATTGAACTAGTGAAAATCTTCACTGGATTGTGGAGTCTCACACTCAGCACCCCCAAAAAGTAAACCTGTGGGCCGGCATATTTGAAAGCCATGAAATAGGGGTTTTCTTTATTGATGGCAATTTTAACTCTGAGGTTTATCTAAATATAATCCAGGACCAAATAACCCATTGCTATTGAAAATTTATCAGGCGAAAACTTTCCTACCGTCTGGTTTCAGCATGACGGAAGAACCAGCTCCTCCTACAACACCTCCTCATACAAGAACGAGAGTACTTAAATAAAATGTTCCCACGAAACTTAGGTGAAGGGGCGTAGTATAATGACCCCACGATCCTTTTATTTGTCACCAATTGACGATTTATTTTGGTGAAATTTGAAAAATAATGTTTACAAAGCAAAACCTTATAATTTAGGTGAGCTGAGGCAATCAATTTTACAAGAAATACTCCTAATTTCTGAGGAATGTTATCAGCTTTTAACTCTAGAATTCCACAGTGTCAGACTATGGAGGGAAAACATTTATTATAACCTTGTATTTACTTTGGATAGGATTTCCAAATCTTCTATTAAAAATCTGTAAGTGATTGTTTTATTTTGTACTGTATTTTTCCAATTGATAGATTTATTGGTATTTAAATTATCTTATTTAACGCTTTCTACACCATTTTCCAGTTTACAATTATATAATTTGCTTGTATAGCGTTTATACACAAAAAGATCATGAAAACTCAAATAGCAATGTTTTGAAACTTTGACCAGTCACCATTCTTGATAAGGTGATCCTTTTAATGAAGAAACTTGCGGCTCCTTAATAATAGGCTTTAAAATGATGCAACACTCAGCAAAGGCTTCCATAAAAAATTTTTACGGCATCCATCACAGCCCGTCCACACTAGTTGAAAAACAAATTAGGCCTAAATACTTAAATATGGGTACAACCATATACTAAATCTCAATTTTTTGTCTGTACGCATTCAAAATATTAAAAACTGGTTCCATGCTTTTTTAAAACACTGTATACACATTTACGAAGTTCGTTAGAGTTTAGCCGATGTCAGGAAAGTAGTGGTATATAAAATTACAAGTTAAAATTACATTTAGAGTATTTGTTTGTTTTAAATTGAGTAATGGGTTGGTAAGTACAATTACGGATCCCCTTCTTGTTTTATTACACACAGGACAGCCCATTTGTTGTTATTTTGAGCTTGTAAATGTTCTTTGAAGTGGAGCTGAGTTTTAATTCTAGATTTGATGAATACATTAATTGTTGCGCTTTGTCATTTACATCGGAGATACTTTAGTTTCATAAGCATAGTATAGAGGAAGATGGGATGTGTTAAAAATCTATGTCGAGACTTTGCGTATATATCCGTTACGTCATAAAAAAAAAATTTCAATAGCCTAATAGCCAGGATCGATTTTAGTCGAATTTTAGTATGTGCTCATATTTCGGTAGGAGTTCTTTTCCTTCATTTACAATAATTCAAAAATTTGGGCAGCTCTCTACGAATTAACGAAATTACGATTTAATCAAAATCGTTTCGATCACATTAAGATCAAGTGTGACCTCTAAGGACCCCAATAAAACGTAACTATCTCTTCAAAAAATTTCGGTTTGTGAATTATAGGTACAATCCAACAAACCAACAATGGGCCTGTTATAAATAAAAATTTCTCAAAATTAGCTCTATATATTTCTTTTAAAACGTATGATAATTATTGAAATTTATGACCCGTGTTAAAAGAAGAAAAAAATACAATTCACAAATAGTGGTCAAAAAATAAAAATGAGGCTTAAACCTCGATTTTAATAAATACGATAAAATAACGACTTTTTTATGGCAGAATGGAAAACAATTTAGGCGTTTTTAAAAATACACTTTTTCAAAGGCATCATCATTTTCATGTTTAGTTGACAACTTAACTAACTGGTATTTTCGTTGAGGATTAGTTATGGTAAGTTTTAATTTGGTTTTGATAATGGGTGAGGGGGATATTTTGTCTGATGTTTTTAACATGTTATTTTGATAAAGAGCTATTGTGAGTACGGACTTGGTATCCCGAGAGACCTGGCTGGATCTATCCTTTTTTCACTTAGTCTTGGGTTATACGTACTCCTTCATCGCTCCTATCAGGTCTCTCTTCACCAACTTTTACCTTTCGACCCTAAAGTTATTAGAGTATTAGAAGGCTATGAGTTTTAATTTTGAGTTCTTTTCTTCCTTTTTTATATGGTCATAATGACAGGATGGAGGTTCGCCTTTGAACAACCAGAAACAAATAATGTGACAATTTCGTGTCCTGGAATTCCATAATCTGATAAAAAACATAGGAAAATTGGTTTGTTGTGAATTTTAAGTTGAGTGATGTATCTTGAATAATGGTTGAGTTTGATAATAGCTGAATTCTTGAATGAAATAATGACTGATTTTGACATTTGTCAGTTTTGAATAGAAGCTATTATTTATTGTCAGAATTTCATTATGAAAGTAATCCTTTCCTGTTTTTCAAATGAGTAATAACAAAACATGTTTTATCAGATCTTGTAGTTGTTCCACCTTGTTTCAGTGTGTTGGAATGTAGAAATTGTACTTATTGCGACCTCTGTTCCAGAGATAAAACATATATCAAAATATGTTTTAAAGTATAAACTACACTTCAAAATTAAAGAGCATAAGAGATTTAATTTGATAATTTATTCAAAAAAAAATGTAACGGTTTCAAAAAAAGGAATGGAAAATCAACAGTTGAATTACTATTCAAAATAAGAAAAAATATGAAATTAAGTTAAGAAGTGAGAATGGAGGTATTGTCACTATTTATTGGAAGTATAAAACATGTTTAATAAATACTTTGTAAGTGTGATTGGTGAAATTAGAATTGGTATTGTATTGGAGTCCTATTGCTCTGCTATGAATAATTTTGCAACGGTTTATCTATGTTATTAAGCCGGTAATCTCAGGTGAAATTGTAAAACTTATAGCATCTCTAGGGATCAATAAAGCTTCCGGTATAGACGAAATAAGCTCCATGGTTTTAAAAGCCGTCTCTGAACTGATTTCTGATGTACTATTTCCTTTTTGTAACTTGAGTTTTGTCTCTGGTATTTTCCTTAAGAAAATTATACCAATTTATAAAAATGGTGATAAACAACAGCTTGGTCAATAAAGGCCAATATCGTTAACATCGTCTATATCAAAAATCATGGATATATATATATGAAGATTAGGCTTCTGTCGTTTTTTAAAAAAGACTGATTTTATTTAGTAAAAATCAATTTTATTTTCTTTCAGGTAGTAATACAGAAACTCCTATACTAAATTTTACGGATGAAGTTATGTGGGGATAAATTGTGGAAAAAGGGTTAGGCAGCATGTTCTTGGATGTGACAAAGGCTTTTGATTGTGTTGGTCATAACCTCCTGTTAGAAACTTTGTCTAAATGTGGAGTCAGGGGTATTGTTAGTAATTGGTTCTCGAGCAATTTGACTGACAGAGAGAACAGATGGTGAGAATTCAGGGAAGTGTTAGTGAAATGGGAAAACTTTGTTATGGAGACCCCCAGAGATCGGTAATAAGGATTATTGTGTTTATTATATATGCATATAATCTCTGTAAAGGGAGAATGCACGGAAGTATTTAACCCTTTGCTGATGATACTGCTTTGTGTTATGTCAGAAACCCCATTACCTGGAATTTTAACGAGAGGGGAGTCCAATTCATTCACAACACCTTCACTGTATAAGTGTGTGAAGTGCGTAGTAAGAGATATGAAATATAGCTCTTGTATTGTAGTAGAACAAGTTGTTTCGTGTAAATATTTAGGAGTGGTTTTTGATGAAGCTTTAACTTGGAAAGTTCATATAGAGGCACTAAAAACTAACTTCAATAGAATATACCGTCAATTTTTTCATTTAAAACTAATTGTTACTAGGCCAGTTTTGCACAAAATATATTTTCCTATGGTTGATTGTAGATTAGAGTAGAAATATGTTTCTGGGAAGATACGTATATTACGAGCAATAATTCTTTGATAGTAGTGAAAGATGGTTTATAACACTGATCGTGCATAAGAGTTGGAAGTTCTCATCACTGCCATTATTTCCAAAACTTGCTATACTACCACTTAGATCTAAATATGTAAGGTTATGAAATTTTTATTAGTATTGGACATTTTTCTGATCTGCAGTGTAGAAAAGTTTATTTGTTTAGACATAGTAACAAAGTTTTTGTACCCACATCAAAATAGACTATCTTTTTCAAAATTCTACTCTTTAATCCGCACCTAGAATTTATAACCAATTATCAGAAAATATTAAAGTGTGCGAAACAAATATTTAATTGTTTTAAAAATCTGGCTTTTGGATAAAGGTGGTGTTGAAGGTCTGTTAGAGGTTGTGGTATAGGATGTAATACATTATTATACCATTTTTCAAATATTCGAATAGTGAGAGTAAGAGATGTGTTAAACTGTAGCTTGGTAACTGTATATGTAAGTTTGAGAGATAATGTATGTGTATATTGTGGTAGATGAGTGTTTGTATATTACATACGTGAAAATTCATCTACTATTTAATTATTGTATAAATGTAAATTCTTCAATTGACATAGAACTTTTTCCTTAAACAATTTTGTTTTTGTAATATCTGTAATTAACTTATATAATTTATTATCAATTTATTGAATATTTAACTACTCCCTATGACTCCTTGATCTCTGTTTTGTTGTTTTCCCCCTTTTACTTAAATCTTCCGATGTATGCAGCCTCAAAACGAGCAGACCCATGGAGGCAACATTATTTCATTTTTTTCTTTCATTGTCTTATTTAAATATTGTCATTTATTGTCTGTTTGTTTTTTGTCTTGTTTATCTTAAGTAATTAGGATTTGAAAATGATATTGTTGTTTTTTTACGTATTGTATTGGTTCGTTTTTAGTCTTTGTTAGTCCATCATGTGTATTCTAGTTAAATTATTATATTGTAATTTCATATTTTAATTTGTATGTTTATTTATTAGTTTTTTATTTTTTTAAATGTCATATATATTGCTTCTTTCTTTTGTATAAATACTGTTACTGCTTATTTTTGTCTGTTTGTTTTTTGTTTTATAGTGTAATTCACATAATTTACATAATTACATATATTATTTATCTGGAGACGAATTTTGTATATGAAAGTTTTATTATGACTACATGATTTTCGTATATTTTGTATACTGTCCTTATTTTTTATTTCTTACCTATAAGTAGAAAAGTTGTATAAGTCAAAAAACACTTTATTTTAACCATGAAAAAAAGTTAAAAGTGGATTTGGGAATTATGTCTGTTTGTCTGTTTGTGCAAGCTGTACAACACAAACGGCTGGTCCGACGTCCATAAAATTGCGTATGTATTCATATTTTGGTCACATAATTTTATGGGGGGGGGAGTATAGTTAAGATAAAACTTAAAAATTCCAATATTCTTGAAATCGATTGAAAATATAATGATTAATTGTGTCTAAACATATACATAATTATAGACTTATTTTAATGCTTTTAGCATTCAGTAAAGTTCCTGAAAAACATTATTTTTATTGCAGTTACTTAAGTACTTTTTATATAATTTAATATATTTTATAATCAATATCACTTTCGAAAATCACAATAAATGCAATATTTAAGTTAATGGACTTTTTGCGGGAAGGTATAAATAAAAAAAGGAAGTTATATCTTTCCAAATCATTTGATTGTGTCTATTCTAGTTTATCTGGTTTAATATGTGAAAACATGGCATAAAAAGTTTGATTATAATACATACAAATGCGATCGAATTTTGGTTAAATATGAAAATATAAACCCAAATTTTTAGTTCAAATGGCAATTAACAGAAAATTATAGTTATTGAGCTAATTTGAAACTATAAATAAATCCCTTTCAAGCTAACCCTGAATCTTCATTTAGGTCAATGGAAGCTATCAAACTTACTTTTTAAGCAGAGTTGATACCCAAATTAATGAAAATACAATATTCCTGTTTGTGTGCAAGTAGCAGAGTGACTTTGAAACGTCGTCTTGTATTTTCGTTCCACAAATAAAGTGATTGGTGTGTGGAATATTATGTTTTCATTCATTTGGTTATTGAAGTTTCCACGAGTGTAGGCCTACATCATTACAGTCGATCAGAAGTGATATTTGAACCTGTGTGTACGAGTTTGAATTGATATTTATACGGTTGTGTGACAAGTTTGTGCGTTTAATTAGGCTATGTTTTATATGTACCAATTAATTTACTATGCATTATCAAATATTGGTGGAAATTTGTGAATTACGTTTATAAATTCCTGTAAAAGATAAAAAAAAGGTATGTAGCTTCAGTTAGCCAAGGATAAATTATGAGCACTTGGGAATAAAGCTAACGACATTTCCTGCGGTGCCCAGAGGAGGACTTCTACTGAAGTTTTAAAATCGTAAAATGGTAATATTTGAACGAACCAAACTATTAAAATCAGGAACTTTAACTCAAAATCATAATCAACACAACCAAGTAAATAAACAGTGTAAAACTTTTGCAATAACTTACTGATATAAAAAAAAATATATATATTAACTTAAATTAAGAAACGATTCTTTGTTTCTTGGCTCTAATATTTAAAAACTTTGTAGGGAAGTAAAAGCATCAAATCTGTAGGAGATTTAAAATTAAAATTTACAATTTAGAGTCCAAATAATTAATAGAGGTGATTCTAAAGAAAAATAACGACTCATGTTTTCTTTGCTTCTAAATTTCCAAACCTCAGAGATTAAAATTACAATTCGTAACAAGTTGGTAATAAATACCAATATAGTATATTTGCTCTCCCTTATACATCATACATCATTACGAAACCACTCTTTGGACTTAAGGTACCTGAAAAAAGATGTACATGCAGAAACTCTTTTTTATACCCATCACATAACTTTCTCTATAATCCAGATATGTCGTGTGTGGAAGGAAGAAAACAAAATATCAGCTACGCGAACTAGAAGAGAGAGAGAGAGAGAGAGAGAGAGAGAGAGAGAGAGAGAGAGAGAGAGAGAGAGAGAGAGAGAGAGAGAGAGAGAGAGAGAGAGAGAGAGAGAGAGAGAGAGAGAGAGAGAGAGAGAGAGAGAGAGAGAGAGAGAGAAGAGAGAGAGAGAGAGAGAGAGAGAGAGAGAGAGAGAGAGAGAGAGAGAGAGAGAGAGAGAGGAGAGAGAGAGAGAGAGAGAGAGAGAGTACGGACGTAGTAATCTCGAGATACCCAAGCTGGATCTACACTTTTTTTTCATTTTACCTTGGATTTTATCCCTCTCTTACATCTTTCCCATCCGGTATCCCTTGATCAACTCTTGTTCTTTTCCGACCCTTAAACTATTACGTTGTTTGAGGGTGAGGGTTCTTATCGTTAATTTTGTATAAGACAGTTAGTTATGACTGAGAGATAGTTAGCTATTAAACAACAACGTACATCCCTACACCACCAGTTCTGAGTCGTGCCATAAGAGTTGCTATTGTAATAACTCATTTCTTATATAAATCCGTTAATAATTCATTTAAATGAGATATTCTTATATTATATGTTAGTTGTATACAAAATATTAAAGAGCTTACATTTAGCTTCACGTTGCACGTATTTTGATTAATGTTATCTCTGTGGTGCAGGTGAGGGTTTCAGACATTATACAATGGGGTTGATAAATATGTTTTATAACTGTGTTGGAGGGAAGAATAATCAGAGTCCTAAAGACCTAAATCGAGTCTAGAAAACAGAAGATCAGAACAATCGATAGTCATGTCTTACGTGCTAGACACATTTATCAAAGTAGTGATAAATTATCGCTTCTGTAATCTTTGGGGTGGAAAATATTGTAATATTTATGAATACTGGTGTCGATCCAACACGGTAAGTGAGTTTTCATATTGATTAATAGTATATAGTTATTGTTTATTTATTTTATATAAAATATCAACATTAATCTTTGTTTATTCACCTATTAGACAAATGAAGGAGAAGAATTGATATGGTTTAATCGTACTTTTGGTTAAGTAGAGCCGTAATAAATGTTATAAATTTGAATTTAAAAAGTTGTAAGACTGCCATTAAAACAGTTTTCCCTTCATATCCCGTGTATTATTTAACTTCTACAGATTTCCATTATGCGTAGAAGTGTACCAACCCTACTCCTATATGATTACAAATAGTGTAGTTATTGTTAAAAATGTATTTTTGAACTCTGAACTACTCACCCTCACGGTACTAAAACATTCGAAGGCTAAGGGTATTTCATGCTCTTTTCTTACTTTTTTAAGGCGATAATGACCACAACATTCTACACCTTGGAAAATAAAATAATTGAAATGTTCATACGCCTATAAGTTCATACAACCTGTTATCAACCTCAAGTGATCGTTTACAGAGTTCAAAATTTTGATTGTATTCTGCTATTTTGTATTTTGGGGTTATATATCAAGAATAGAGTTTGTTGTATAATCAATTTAACTTAACCAATTTCACTAAAATGGCAATTATGTTCATTATTAAAATTGTTTTAAAAATTTTGTCTGCCTTTTTTCATCAACTTATGTAAGTCAGTTGAATAGTTTTCAAACTAACTCAAAATTGTGGGGAGAAATGAAACAAAACATATATTACGAAATGAAACAAAAACAGTACATACACATTTCGAAAAATGTATTACTTACACGTCTCAAATTAAAAACGTAAAAAATGTTCATCATAAAACATGTCTTTTCGGTTGTCAGTATCAAAATGAAAGTTAATCAATGATGTTTACGCTGTGTTTGAAAAAGTATTTTTATACTGTATTTAAATTGGCAATAAACGTCGTAAGTTCTTCACCCCAAACGCGTGAACTTATTTTCATAAGATTTGGAATAGGGCCATGTTTGGGCCAATATTTGCGGTAGGTGAAATAATAAAAACACAAGTCTGCGGTTTTCTCAAAATCGGCTCTTAAAATTTTGCTTAAATTTGAGTTAACGGAAAAATAAGAGGTAACAAATCGGCCATGTGGCTGTTATAAAATACTTAATTCTTAAAATCACCTTTACTGATTTCAGTCGAACGTTAGTAATATATAAAAATGACCTAAAACAGGATGCAATATTGCAAGTAAAATAATATTACGGTTCAGGAATAATTGGCAGAAAAGAGTTTGACAATTAAATTCCGGTTTATTTACACTGAGGACTTTTTTAAATAATTTTTGTTCTAGTTCAAATTGCACTATTTATTTTGCTCATCAATCAAAATAAATAAATAATAAAACTCTATTTATGTGATAATTTGACTAAAACACTGCAATTGTACATGGTATTTCTAGTTTAGCAGTAGAATCCTCCGAAAGTGATCAAATATTTTATAAATGTACATCAATATGATAAATTATTACTACAAATATATTGTTTTACTTATGGTTTTTTTGCCATTTTAATCACCAGTTATTAAGTATTGATTATTATTTTTAATTCTATATGATTTATATAAATTAAATTCGTAATTCAGTTCAGGTCACATTTTTGATATTTGTGGTTGATCAATACATTCACCATCGCTCATTAAAAATATTACGAATAATTAGGTTTATTTCACATATTATTATGGAATATGCACCATTAAACAATCAGCGACACTGTAACATCCTTGGGAAGGGTGAGTTTTCACCCTTTACAAATGTATTCGTGTGTAATATACGTATGAACTATAAATAAAGCTCTTATCAAGCCCCTCCCAGACAATAGGGAGCACAATGTCACGCAGTAGTGGTAAATGTACACATCCGTGCGAAATCAATTTCAACATCTTTTATCTTCAAGAAATCTTTAATCCACTCAGGTTAGAACGAAATGTTGTAAACCGGACAAAATAGGTTAAAGCATTTTTTTTTTGTTTCTTGTTGGATAATAATAAAATAAAATGTATGCTAAATTAAACTATCAGAAATTACAAAACTGGTTAAATTAATATTTGCACTTTTCATGTAATAACATTTGTGTGTGTCATTAAAAAGTTGTAGAGTGTAAAATCGTTTACCAAAAGAGCGAGGAAGGTTAATTTGTCTTGACACAGCTAACATTGGAAAAAGATTTTTTATTTTTTTTTTTAAATTACGTTCTTATTTTTTCTTTTTCTTTTTGTTCACCAATTGTTAAAACGTTGCAACAACAGCTGTCGGTAAACTTTGAAATGAAAAGTTTGGGTTTTATCAAAATTTTCAACATGCAAAAAATTCACAAATTGAAGTAAGTACGTTGTGGAAATTAACCTGTCACTCATAATCCCTGTAAATAGAAACTGAATAGTGGTGTGGAACAACCTGATACAAAACCAAATAAAACTTTTTATATCAAATTCCTCTGTTTCTAGGCTTCAAAATTAATTAATTAATTAATTAATTAATTAAATGTTATGACTAAATACATTAACTTTGCTAAAATTATAAAATATTTTGTAAATTGCTTATGGAGTGGTTACACTTTTTGCTATCGGTGTTATTGTTTTGTTTTTATTAATTATTAAGTTTATATTTTTCTTTAATTTGCGTTTTGTTTGTTTATTCCCCTCCCCTCTTTAGTTATGCTTTAAGAATTACAAGTTATTTATTTTAAGTTGGAATGTGATGGTTAGCGTTTTAATTTTATATTTTGAATCAATATTTTTTCTGTTTAATATTTATTAAACAACTTTTTTAAGTCGTCATCGAAAACACACTCTGCGCGCACACACGCACACACACACACACACACATACACACACACACACATTATTAATGAAAAACGTAAAATTGATCATTATGGTCACATCAATTTACTTTAACGAATAACACGTTAAAAACGTGATTGATCTGCCAGCTTGATGTTGTCAAGTGTTTTCGTTCTTGAGCTAACTGAACTGTACACCTACTGTTTGCAATAGTACAGATCGCTTATAAGAAACTTAATTACTTCAAATGGAATTTATAGCAATTGCGATTTCACTTATAAAAGATAAAAGACAAAATAAAAAAATACAACAGATTTGAATAAGAGAGAAAGTTATATTGTTCCTGGATATAGAAAAAAAATAATAATATATATCTAGGACTTAAAATATGTTTTAGTGCTGTGCTTTTCAAAGATTTTAATGTATTTGGTTATCTATAAGTTTATCCGCGCCTTTATTTCTTTTCTTACTCTACAACTACTGATAGGATTTTACTGAAACTTGGTTTAAAATTTCAGTTTGCTATGTAGAGTATCTCTTTAAAATGCTTATGGTGAATTATGAGTTATGCGCTATAAAACTTCTTCCAGTTACTTTGCAGAAGGGTATTTTATTAAGCTAGTAAAATCTATATTTTTTACTATTATTTTTCTCTTTTTCTAGATGATTATAAAATTCATAGTAGGACAGAGACAACCCATAATTTGCGTAATACACGGTTGCTATGGTAACGAACTAATAAGCAACATATATCACAACCTTACTGACTTATTCCGTATCATTTTAATATGCATGTCATATTTACACCATCGCAATTTTATTGTAGAAATTTTTTTCTAAAACAATGAGAGCGACACAGAAACTCTTATTAATAAAATTAATATTGCATGACATGGAAGAGTTTTTAATCCGAACAAAAGAAGCAATTCCGTAATGAATATTATATAAAGTGATTACTCATAGATAGTATTTTCATTACCAGGGACAAGCGGTCGGTTTCTTTAATACATTCTTAACCTTTGAAACTAATAAATATATTAAATTTGTTGGGTAAAAACGACATACCGACTTCAAGCGGATATTGCTTGGTTTTTTATAATGGCCGTGCTTGGTTCCTTTTTTTTTGAGGGAGTTGATCAAAAACTAATAATTAAATATTTGTAGAACTTAAAACTCAGCAAATATTAAATAATTACACAGAAACAATAATGCCCTATACAGTCTGGTAATTGTGAAACCAAAATGTATTATTAAATATTAACGTTTTCTTCATCTCCTGACTGTACAGCTGTAAAGATTTTTCTCCTTGATGACATGAGTGGGGTGTATAATGGAATTTGATAGACTTCAAAATGAAGCCAAAAGATTCCTCTCCACGCCAACAATGTTAACCAAAATTTGTACGTATTACAACTTTTGATTACACTTATTCCTCTATTGAAGATGATGCTAGAGACGATAAGTTTTTGGATATTGATGAAGAATTTCTCGTATGTAGTGTTTATTACTCTCCAATGCATTTTAATTATATTGGATTTGAAATGAATGGCAGAGACGAGTCTATGTGAAAAGAAAGACAGATACGATTTGAGTGGGTAGAGATGGTAGAGATGAGTCGGTCTGGAAAGAAAAAGTAGAGAAGAGATAATTGGAGAGAATGCCAGAGAATCAATAGGAGAGATGATCTAGAAGAATCTTAGACAGATACCTAAAAAGAAGGATATACTTAAAGAAAGAGCAATATGATAAACTCTGATTACGTATTGTTATGGTGTAATGTAATTAAATTGTATGTTAACTTACATACAAATTTTACGTTCGGATATTGAGATGGTTTGACTAAGGAACTTCAGCTGCTCTAGTCCGTGGCGTATTGATTATAGTCTACTCAATGGATACACGTTCATGTCAGAAATTTGCATTTTGGACGCAAGGCAATTAGTTCGGGTATAACGTTATTCGTATTTAATAATTAATTTTATCCCTTCGGGTATTTATAACATCACATTCAACAATTCCAACAATTAACAAGAATTAAACATCATTTAGTTTGAATTAACACTAGACTTCATACCAAATATATAATTTATGATTAAGGTTAAATAAATACGATCCGAATCAAAATAAAAATAAAATGATTGTCGCCATCATAGTAATTACCACCCCATCATATAATATAATACAAGCAGATCCTATAAATATAATGCTCAAAAGATGTTTCTTGCGCTTTGAAGTAAATATTAAATCCTATTAGTAGATCTAATGATCGTGGCCAGTACGGTAATTGTTATTAAAACAATTGTTACACAGGTTTTCTGAACCTCGTAGTTGTGTATATATTATTCACGATGATTATACCATTAGGGGCCTCGTAGATATGTAGGCCTATGTATTCACTAGTTTCGCCCATGCCAGTGTCTCGGCCTTGAACCTTTACAAATGTAAAGGAGCCTCCACACATGACATATGAAAGAGGCTACTTAAGTTCATATCGTAGACTTGGCCCTCCCGGACCTCGTAATTATATGAACATGACATGTTCTTGGAAGGTTATGATTTGAAATTACATTTTTAACAATAACGTTGTTATTTGTCATTTTATAAAGGCGGGGTTGTTAACTCTGTTTGCATAATTGAATTATTATTTTTATTTTTATTTTTATAAAAGACAAAATTTTTTATATTTTTACATTTAATATGGTTCTATACGAACACAGTATAGTCTCCTGTACCAAATATTATGTCCTCTTATTCATTTTTGTGGTTGCTTATGTACAGACGACAATGACGACGGACTTTATGTCGAAAATCATTTGTGTGGTTTCCTGAGGTCATGAAACGTAAAGAACAATCAAAAACAAAAACAGATATTTTTTATATTACTAAACGTACTCTAACTTCTTATCCTTGATATGTAAAACAAAAAGGTATAGTTAAAAATATAAATAAAAACAAACATAAATAGGTTTAATAATATCTATTTAGAAATACAAGATAACATTATCCGCAGCCAATAATCTATTCCTTAAAGTTCATATTATAGTCTATATACGGAATGAAATACTCTTTAATTAAGAAGATTCTAAGCAGCTTTACTAAACACTTCTTTTAGATCAATTACGGCCATTAAAATACCTCTTGTGTTCATCTGTATTAAAATTGCTCTTGCTCAATTAAATTCTATACCCACTTAGTATTGGACAAACTTCTAGGAAATGAACATCACCTTTCACCTTCGTATTACAAAGTGAACAAAATTTAGAACTACTGCTGCAAGATAAATCAACTCAGTTCTAGCCTTATAAAACCAAGATAGTTTATCCGCCCTCTCACCATATATTTAATAAACCAGGTCCTGCTTTTTTCTTTCATATAATATGTGCAACGACCAATGTTAACACAGCTGCAGTCAAAACTAACTCCAATATTATTTTTTGACTCCACTCAATATATCATCTATCTTAATGATAGCTAAGTGAAACATTATTTATAGATTTAAACATTGTACAGTGTGATCCACGAATATATTCCAACATTTAACTTGTCGTTGAACAGATGTTTTTGGATAGATATGATTAAAATTTTGGATGAATGTTGTAGATTTATATGAAAGTGTACAAAAGAATGTTCAACTAAATATGTTATACATAAACAAAGTGATGGCTATTTAAACAAAACAGATTTGGGCCTATTAGATTATCATATCAACTACGTTGTTATAACATCAGAAATTTTACTAATTTTTAGTAACTTTTAGCATAATAAAAAAAGGGTACAATAATAACTATAAAATATCAAAGAAAAATATATGTAATAAAAGAACAATAATGTCCGTCTATGTGACTTTTTAAATAATAAAGTAGTTACTTACTTTATAATCATATGACGCGTTTCGGAACTCGTTCCATCTTCAGAAAATCGCTCTGCTGAGGTCGTTAAAACATTAAAATAAATTATTACACAACACATATATCGCAACACATATACACATACACGCGCACATTAACACAGAAAATATCAACGCGTGTGCACACCATCGAATACGTTTAATACACTCTTAAATACACACGTTTAATAATTTATTTTAATGTTTTAACGACCTCAGCAGAGCGATTTTCTGAAGATGGAACGAGTTCCGAAACGCGTCATATGATTATAAAGTAAGTAACTACTTTATTATTAAAAAAGTCACATAGACGGACATTATTGTTCTTTTATTATATAAAAAAGAGTGACTTGGATACAAACACAATGAGTTTTAAAAATATATGGTCACTACTCAATTGGAAATAATCAACCGCTATGCATTGATAGCACCGTCGAATGAAAACTTCATAAACATGGCAAAAAAGTGCTGTGAGATCTTGAAAATATAATTTTCAATCATTGTATTACCTCATCTGTATTGATTGTGTGAGAATAAACTCGTTCTTTTAATTAGCCCGGCAAAAAACAAAACATTTCATTGTATATTTTATGATTCCTATCTCAACCAATAGTGATATAATTTCATTTATTCCTGTAGCTGTAACTATGTTTACTCCCGTTATTGGCAACTCTGTAATTTTTTCTAGACTTAATGTATTCTGTTCTAACTATTCCAGTCTTACACAAGTAGCATTACTGCTACTAATCCATAAATTTCTAAATTTTTATTTTCATTTTAAATTCTGAGGTATAACCATTTTGTTTTCTATATTTATATATTCCTGCTCTTCATCTATTAAAAACTATCTATCACATAATATCGGTGCTATTGTATTATTTATATTTTCATTAGGCCTGTGTATCCCCCGCAAAACACCCACGGTTAGCTCTGGCGATCTTGGCAGCCAGTTCATAATAATTCACTTCTCCTCCCAATCCATCGACCAGCAAGTTCATTTTTCACAAATGTTTTACAATATTAGCAAGTTTGAAGTTGCTCCACATTGTGGGAAGATGCAAGACTCCATTTCTGGAACTCCAATGTGGAGTAACGTGCTCATTCGTTACAATAGTTCCATCTATAGTCCCCTCGGAAATGTCGTACTTTATTAACTGAGACTGCTGGGTAAACCGTAATACACTTACGTTTCAGTTTGTTCATCAATTACATGAGGGTTGGTATTATTATAATAATTTATAATTCTGTCAAGCTATTACGGTAATTTTGGTTTAATATATGGAATTGTCTTCTTGCTTCAAGATCATTATTAAATGTGATTGCCCATGAACATCACATCACTTTATGTTCTATTGAAAAATTCACCAATAAAGCAACAATATATATATATATATATATATATATATATATATATGTAAGTTAACTCTTACATCTGTTTCATACAGTGCATTTAAAAAACAACTCAACAATGCAACATTAAAAACAACAGCTGTTTTAAAAATTAACATTATAGCTGTTAATAAAAATAAGATAATTTATATACACAAAACTGTGTTTATTGTTTTTTTTATACCAAAATATTTACTGAAACATTCTGTAGCATATTTTATACGCATCTACAACATTTAAGCAAAATATTAAACAAATTCCAAGACAAGCCTAACATTGGAATACTTTCATTTGCCACACTTCATGAAGTTTACAGAGAATAGTCTTATATAGAATAAAATGAAGACTTAAAATAAGAGTTCGATTAAGTTATTTACCTTTATCCTAAATTGGAAATTGACATTTGAACTACAATCACCTAAAACACAGAAAGATGGAACATTGAGTAAAACTACTATACACAATAATTTAATAAACCAATGATTTGTAAATAATATCTGCCTAATGAATTATTGCAGAACATTGAGGAAATATGTATATTTTATGTAGGTACTTCAAAGTAAAATAAGTGGAAATCCACAGATATGTATTCATTTGTAACGAAATAGCTCTTATTTCATTTATTTCTCTGTGACTTCTATTCTTCATTATTATATACAACATATTTTTTAAATTAGAAAAAAAAGTGAGAGTACTTCCTCACATACATAGAGAAAGATATTTGATTGCACAAAAGTTAATGTAGAGTTTTTTTCGGGCATATCTCTTTTGTGGTTCACTGAGTCAAAAAAAAAGTGGTTTTGGGGATAATGTCTATCTGTCAAGCGCTGTCTCCCGTATATGTTGTAGCGTTCATAAAATTCCGTCCCTTCTAACAAAAGCAAAGTCGGTTCAATGTAGAAGTTCGGTTCATTCGTATTTTGTAAAAAAAATAAAAGAAAAGAAAAGATGACTAAGTTTAAATAAATTTCTCTTGCTTTCGTTGTATACTTCAAGGAGAATGCAATTCCTGTTTTCATCAACCAGGAACAAAATTTATAATTAATTGTGTACGAAGCTATAAAGCATCTTGAATTCTCTATACATATGTGTATATTTGTCTAAATTTAAATAATTCATGATTTAATTTTAGTAATAAATTAGAAACAGTTGAAAATTTAAAAAAAATTATTGGCAGCCAGTTTATAAAAAAATTGTAAGAAGTGAGCAAGTACAAAACTTTTGTGTAAGATAGGCTAAGCTGCTGAATCTTGCAACTACCTATGTAGACAATTATGAAAGCACATTTCTATTTCAAAAAAAATTAATCTGTAATAATGTTAATTGCTCATTTAATTTAAAACATTATTTTATTCTTCAATTTATTTAATTATTTTAATATATGAATTGTTCATTTGGAGTAGTTTAAAAAAAGGGAAAAGAAAATAACTAATAATAACAATAGCTTCAGTTAATTATTTTAATAGCAATGTGAACACATTTCTTTCGACAAATAATTTTAACCAAACTATAAAGTCTGCTAAATTTCTTTTCATTTTGACTTCATGTTATAAATCAAAAGGTTTTTTCTACAAATTTTTTTTTTTCTTCTTTATATAGTAGCATAATACTGGTCAAAGTTTTGGGGAGCGGTCTCGTTAATCTCATTTTGAAGAGCAACTTAACTCCAGCAACATCAATTTAAATAAGAATATTAAAGCATAATAATTAAAGTGTACAACCATCTATAGGGAAGAAAATGAGTTGGACTGAACTATCTGTATACAATTGTACTTGTTAATCTCATTTAAAGTAAGGATTGCAATCAAAAAGAAAAATTGCGTAGCGCATGTATATGCACATTTTCGGGTTCTGAGAATCTGTCTGCATGGTAACTATCAAATTTGTCAATAGCAATTTTTTTTTTAATCTATAAAATACAATACAAATTGTTATAAAATATTATATAGATTAACTTGTTTTCTTTAAGTGAAATTCAAACTTAATTTTTGTTTTAAACATTATAAAAATAAGTCTTTTTTTTACAAAAAAGAAATATTTATTTTGTTTGTTGTATCAAATAACCTGTTAAGGGTAATTTTTAAAATTGCATTGCAACCAGGTTGGCAATATTTTTCCTTCTAGTGTTTTCAAAAAAAGGTTTTGTTTTTGTGTATAGCAGTTTTGTTGATCCACGGACCATCGTAAAGAAGTGATGTTCACCACAATGCAATGCTCTACAGTCCAAACGCATGGACGGATTTTAATCATATTTGCTATGTGGGCATATTGTAGTCATATTACATGGCTTTTTCTATTTTTTTAAAATGATAAAATAGGAAAGCTACTATAAAAAAAAAACAATAAGATTAAGATTTTCTCAAAATCGGTGTATTCGATTTTGATTACGTTTTGCTCAGGTGTAGCTTCTAGGGACCCAAATAAAACACATGGGTCGCCATCCGTCCAAAGTCATTGGTTGCAGTTATTGGTAAACACATCGGCCATGTTACACTTTAATCCAATACGATTTAAATCAAAGATGTATTTTATTTATGACATAAGTGAAGTAAGTTTATTCCCTTATTCAGTTTTTATTTTACAGCGTCTATTTTCCATTTTCTCTTTTTGATTCACAGCTACTGATTTAACATGTTTTAGGTAAAATATGGTTTTGGGGTGACTAAGAATGTTCATGTAATGTTTATTCACAGTTTAGTTTAAATACTGATTAGGAATTAAGAAATTGGTAAATTTTATATTTACACTTCCCTCTGCTTCTCACTTGTAATGAGTTCGGCTATGGCAATCCCGAAGGATCTTTGCTGGATCTACACCTCTTTTCATCTAGTCTTGACTCCTTCTCTTTCATCTTATCTAACAGATCTCTCTTTAACAGCTTTTAATCTCTTTTGACCCTGAGACTATTAGAGTATTCAAGGGCTAGTGGTCTTTCTTTATGTTCCTTTCTTCCTTTTTTATAAGGCAATTTTAAGTGAGTAGGTTTTCGCCTTTAAATAAGAATAAATATTAAATTGATCACGAGTGAAAGGATTAATTAAATTTACTATTTACTCCCTAACTTTAGTTCACTAGTAAATAGCATTTTTTGTAGATATAATTTACTTGAATGAAGTAACTGAGAGGCAATGATACAAGCTTCCCTCAGTTATGGATTTATCTCAGATATATTAAAGGCAATCAGAGAATGAATAGAGTGTTGATTAGATGGTTGTCAAGGTTACTGAGATAAAACCTTTCTAGCAGATCATAATCTGGTTAAGTGCTGTGGATTGGCACATAGTGATGTGAACAGATGTAGGGTATATAATTTGATATATAGACAGATGTTAGACATTGCTCAACTTGTGGTTCTGTGAATAAACTCGTTGGAAGTGTCGCTTTACATCTTTCTTATCAGGTCATACTTGACCAACTCTTATTCTCTTTCCTGACGCTATTATAGTAGGCCTATTATCGAGCTGGGGTCCTTTTCTTCCTATTTACATACCGTGTATACGAAGTATAGTGTATGGTTGGCTATCGTCCGAGTTTCGCTTTTGTATTTGGCTTATCTTCAAGTTTCGTGTTCTCATGAAACAGAAAAATTTATTTTCGACGAACCTTCCGTTTACCGTCGTTGTAGAAGTTGTAGTCGTCGTGTTTAAGCACAATAGCGGTCACAAAATTAAATATTGGAAAATAACTTTTTTATAAGGTACTATAGGGATATGACCCTATTTAAAACTAAGAAAATCGAAATGTTAATGTCCAAACATCGCCTATTTAAACAGTTTTTTAATCCAATTTTCGTGCATTGCTCAACTTATAACACACTAAATTTAGGTAAAAATTTAGCGATTTCAATTCTCTATGTAATGCTACGATCCCCATGTCCCTTCGATTAAAAATAGCGAAAATTTGTGAAAAATGTAATATAGAAATCTGACTCCCCGAAATATTATGATATTATTATAATTACGATATGCGGTTACGAGTCCCGCTAGGGCCGAGACCTCAGACCCGAGTGAAGCAATTTATAATTTACGATTACAATATAACATTTTCTACAAGGTACAAGAAACCAACTTTAAGCCTTTACAATGTATAGTATTTGCTTGTATTACATTGTATGATAGTGTTGTATATAAACGATAGAGATAAACTTTTTTATAGGGCGATAATAAATCGCAGAGGATTGTCGTCTGTAAACACACAAGAAACATCACTTATTTCAATAATTAGCGTTTGAGGTGTCAATCTATCATAGAAGAGGGCAACGCTAGTAGGTAGAGGAGAAGAGTTAAAGTTATTTATGTTATATAAGACGACTCCTTTGAGCGTTAACCAATCACAGAAGGGCGGACGCTAATAGGTAAAAAGGAGGCCGGTTATATGGGTTTTATAAAACGACTCCTTTGAAGTATCAACCAATCACAAAAGGAGTGGCATTTATAAGTAAAAAAGATAGAAGTTTTTTGAGTTATATAAAATATTTCTTGAGGTGTAATCCAATCATAGAAGGGGCGGTGCTAATAGGTAGAGAAGAGAGACGTTATTTGAATTATACAAAACGACTCCTTTGAGGTGGCAACCAACGACAAAGGGGGGTAGTCGCTTATAAGTAAAAGAGAGACTATCTTTTGGGGGTTGTATAAGACGACTCCTTTGAATTAGCAACTAATCACAAAAGGGGCGGCGCTAATAGGCAAAGAGAGTAGTTTTCTTCGGTTATATAAGAACCAATCACAGAAGGGGCGGCACTAATAGGTAGAGAAGAGATACTTTATTTGAATTATACAAAACGACTCCCTTGAGGTGTCAACCAACGACAAAGGGGGGTGGGGCGCTTATAGGTAGAAGAGAGAATGTTTTATGGGTTATGTAAGACAACTCCTTTGAGGGACGAAACATTATGTAAACAGCTTTTAAAAGTGGATTTCATCGGAATCGCGTCAGCAGTAGTTTAAACAACGTTAGGAGTAGCAGAATACCGTAGTCCAATCACTTATGTACGCCCTTGAAGAAGCACACAATGTCATAATAGTTGAAATAAAGTCAATAGTAAGAATTACATACCAATCTTTCTGGATATATATTATAAATAATACAAATACACTTTTAAAACAAATTCATGGACGTTATAATGGTACTTACCAAGCTCCACTACAATGTAATTACAAGCAGATTCTATAAACGTAAAGTCCAATAGTCGGTTTCTTGAGCCTTCTAGAAAATGTTAAATTGTTTGGCAGATCAAAGGGCTTTCATCAATAGAATAATTTGTTTAAACAGTTGTTACACTTCTTTTCTGATCTTCGTAATTGTGTAGATTACTACTATCTTGAAGTCTGCTTGGCCCTAGTGGGCCTCGAAAATATATGTATATTGAAAAAAATTTCCACTCGCTACGCTTGAATCTCAGCAATAAGGGGCTTCAAAACTGTATGTAGAGAAAGAACATCTACTCCCTATGCTCGTGTTGATGAGTCGGTCCTAAGGATTTCGTATGCATATTGTAGTATTTTTGCCAATAACTACGCTATTTTTCCTATTTGAGAGGTAGCTTTTTGTAGCATTAAATCCAAAATTGAAATATAAAAATGTGTATCTAATTTAGTATATTATCTAAGTTGAATAACACGCGAGATATGAAGAAGAAACTGTTTTATATAGTCGCCATTTTGACATTTTCCATTCGATTTTTCTAAATTTCAATGAGGGTCAATATAAGCTCACAATAGTCCCTCATACCGAACTTCAAGAGTTTACGTACAGACGAAAACGATTACGACAACAATGACAACGGTAACTACGAAGGATGGGCGACAAATCGAAAAGACTTTTTTCGGTTTCCTGAAGTCGTAAAATGTGAGGATCAATAAAAAAACTGAGGTCCTAATACTTTGGGTTGCCAAACTTAACATAATAGTCTGGGTAAGTAATAAAGGTAGTCATAAAACTAATTTAACACTACTTTTCTAATGATGATACAATGAAAAGACCAAACACATTTAGAATTTATTGAAACTGTATACAAGATAACATTCTTTCAGTAAATAAACTTTTGTTGGATAAGTTCTTATTTGAAGTCGGGTGACGATTTATAATACAAGAATAAAAGCTTGTGGAAGATAAAATGTAATTTTGTTGGGTGTTAATATTTGTTCGCTTTGGGTCGTTTGTCGTTAGAGATAAAGGATGTAACCAATGAAAGGGAACAATTATTGCAATCCTGGCTACGGTCCCAACTTATTGAGCAGGAAACAATCCCTATAGAGTTCTCATTAATCACTGCAAATATAAATGGTACTGTCTGGGTTAAATAGTACGTAATTAGGTTTTAGAACTAACTTCATTGTGTTACTAATTGCTCAAAATGTATTAACTAATCATTTATATTTTCTTAATGTTTACTTTATTTATATACAAAGGTGTATATAAAATAAAAACGAATCATTTTACAAACTTTAGGGTTATATTTATTGGCGTAGGGGGTAGAAAACTTCATCGCCTAGTGGGCATCCACAGTAAAGAACCCTATGCTGATGGGACACCGGTTAAAATGTGTCACATCCGGAGTCTGTGAGATACTTGGTTCTCACGGTACTTAGTCTACTAAGTCTTGCTCTAGTCAGATGGACCATCCTTTCCCTAGTAGATTATGAGGAAACAAGGAGAGTGAAATACAGCCAAGCCGCCCTCAAAGCACTGGGCTCTTCAGTCATCAGCTCTGAGATGGTATGCGATTGCTTAGAAAAAACCAACGACCTAGAGAAAAACAATAATTAACCTCTTTGTACTAGTCCACTTAGGAGTAGAGTTAATGAACATGCCTACATACTTGCAAGATTGGGGCCAGCACTCCATCATAGGTCTAGGGACTTTTTGTGGCCCTTAGATAAGATTACTTCATGGAAGTTCTAAGGGGAAAAGAATGGACCATAAGAGTCTACTTATGGAAATAATACTACAGATTAGACAGACCAAAGAACTCCTGGTGAATTATGAAAGCAGGGGTCGAGAGCATTCATCAGATTAAGCAGAGATAATCTGAAAACACTAACTAGGTTTCTACAGGGGTATTGTAAACTCAAAGAACATCTTAGAAGGATTGGAATACAAAATTATGAGATGTGCAGATGATATCAAGAGGGGGACGAGACACCACAACATTTAATAGTCTAATGATATTCAGTAGCGCACAAACAGGCTAGAGGTCTGGGAGTGTACTAGATTGTACTTACGTCACCTCTTAATCCATCTGCCTCCGAAATGGACCCTTTAATGGAAGTAGTGTGGAATACCAAGTCCTCTTGAAACTCTTCAGGGTGGTTCAAGATGAGCTGTCTTGTTCTTGGAGAAAATTGTTCTTTTGAAATAAATATTCCCATTTAGATTTATTGTTGAGAACAAATGTAGTGTCTGATAATTCCAGAATAAACAATGATTTTTGAAAGTACTGAGATTTGCCTTCTCGAAAATCATGAGGGTTTTCTTATCCCAATATCGGCAGTTGTGTCTGCTTACCAGGCTATGGAAAAAAGTGCATTTATCAGCGAATGCAATATTTTTTTACTAAAGTAGGATTCACCAAAAATAAATGATACATAGTTTCTCTAAACTGCATTCGGCAGTCAGGGTCATTTCCTTTAATTTCATGAACTAGTATAATATTTTATGGATTCAATTCATTTTTATATAATATTCTGTGAATTGTAACGTTTGAAACTTTACGCTGTTCTACTATGTACATGGATTTTGTGGGAATCTTCTACAATTTTTGCTACCATTTCAAATTGTTTTCTTCGTCGAGTTGTGGTCTTCCAGCTCGAAGTGCAACTGATTCTGATAATCTAAACTTTTTTACACGCTCTTTCGAGTGTTTTCTTGGGACGTGACTATAAGGATGCAGGAGAATAAATTATCTTTCAGGCTATGTCAATAATAAAGATCATCTCAATATTTTCTTCTTTGGTACAAGGCATTCTTTCATTCGTATAACATAAACACAACTCCCTATCACTGTTAATCCTGGTGTAGCTGGTTTGATTACTAGATTGATAAGTTGAGCCATGATGCTTTCTATTTTTCTAAGACAGATAATCGTGTGGTAGTATTTTTCTTTCATAATTTCCTTATCAGAACAATTCCTTTCCGAAGTCAATAATAAACCAGAATTGAAACAGATACGGTACAAATGTTGTCTGGTTTGTAAAAATATAAATGTATTCAGGCCTCGAGATGGAAGTTCATATTTGATCGAAAGTAATTATTATGATTTTGTCAACGCTTTTAAAATTATTATTGATGTTTTATACTACTACATTTTGGTTAGGGTCGTTCAACAAAATTTCGTGAGGACCATTAATTTTCTCTTTTTACGCCTTTTATTTGACTAGTTTTAAGATGCGGGTTCCCATTAAAAGTCACGAGTACCTCCCAAAATTTTCAATTTTACGAAGAGGAAAAAAATTTAAACTATAATAAAAGAAACTTCAGGTTAAAAACAGTCCCAAAAGGGGTGGCTCCATTTACGTTCATACAAATTTAACGTTAAACTTTATTAACACACTGCATGAGTTTTTATTTATTTATTTATAATTCTAAAATTCGGATAACTTTCCGTTAAACTTTTCACAGGTGTCACTTACTTGCTCAAAATTTACGTTTTAAAATAGAAATTGATTACAATAGATAAAAGGAAATACGTGTTACCTATCCCATTACAATTTCAGATTTCCTTGATGTTAGATTTGAAATTATGATTCTTTTTGTGGACACCAAAATGTCACGATCTGACACTCTATAAACTTTTACTATAGTGGTTACTGAACATTGTCTACACTCAGAAAATCCGCGATTTAACATTGTCTACACTACGACATATAAGAGATTCAGATTATTGCTGCCATAACGACTGACCCCTGGCATGATGGGCAGTACCTGGACGGAGGTTGATTATTGTCTAGATCTAGGTAGCAACTGAGGACGCTCATGTTGAAACCTACCACCAGTAAATGTAAAAAAACTTAATAATATTTTGTATATTTTGGTCAATTTATTGAACCAAGTTATTTTATCTCCAAATCATGTAGTAACGAAACACAATATTGTACAAATAAAATAATAACCCCAGAAAAAAATATATACATGCAGGAAAACATCACAATACTTTAGTCGAATAATGGTTATGGATTGATGAAGCTAAATAAAACTTGTTGGTTGGTAAAGAACAGAAAATCATTGTTAAGATTCATCATTAATTTTAGACAGATCAATAAGACAAAAAATATATAGTAATATAAAGTAAATATTATCATAATTATATTGCAATTACTGTGTTTGATTTTTTTTAAATCACCATTTTATAAAAAAAACACTCATTGCTCATTCTACTTTCATACTTCCAACGACGATGGAAAGAATTTATTGTCACTTTGTCAATTAGATTATGACATGAAAAGCATTATAGGTGGAGAGTCATAAATAAGGTGATCCATAGTAACATAAAATATGAATAGTAAACGATAAATGAACACATGCAAAATATTAAATACAAAACGGATGGAAAAATGAAAAATTGATTTATGGCATCGTCAGACTAATGTACAATTCATGACTCTTTATGTTATCTAATGACATTAATTTAACATTTGCTTGTTAATAACGCCATTATTGCAATATGAAATCATAAAATAAACTGTAATCTGTCAATGGCTTTTTAATTCATTGCAAACAATTTAATGCTTGCCATGAAGCAAATTAATGCATCCTTATTTCCTCACATACAAGTAATTTAAAATATAAATGAAATTGATGGGGATTAAGTTCGAGGTACTTACCCAGATCTATCATACAATGCAATACAAGCAGATCCTATAAATTTAATACCTAAAAGCTAGTCTTTTTGGCCTTGTAGGAAATGTTAATTATATTAGTAGATCAAGGAATCTTATAAAGTAGAGTAAGTTTGCTTAAGTTAGTTGTTATACAGGTTTTCTGAATCTGGTATATATGAGCACATTATCGCCCCCAATACCAAATTTCATAATAATTTTTGTTACCTCCACCATGTTTACGTCTACAATTATAACGGAAAGACAGCTTGTCGTATAATAGTTTTTCGTTTTACCGAGGCCAATAAACGTTAATATCAGTCAAAAAACAGATGTAATTTTTTCTAATACCAAATTTGGCCTATATTTCTTATACGGGATAAGTGACACTTGGAAATATTATATTAGTGGTTCAGTGAGGAACAAATCTCGCTTCTCACTGGAAGCATAGTAGTGGAAGCATAATTTATACTCTAATTTAAGAACTTCGGGTGACTCACCAAAAACGTACAATTTCCTGTATAATCGCTTCGACCTTCTAACTTAGCTACTAAACGGTGGAAAAATAAATACTTACATGTCATATTGTTATTACAAGCAAGATCAGATATAATTTTAAAGCTCGCTATAAATGTTGTACACGATATTTCACTTTTTATAAATTAAAAAAATATTTTAAATGACATTTCACTCTAAATGGAATGAAGGTCCGTCATTTTAATTATGTAATTGTCAGTTTATTAAATGTTTAAAACAATGATCACAAAATTCCATGTAAAAATATATATTTTTCTGAAGACTTTAACGCGTATTTTTACTCACCCAGTATATGAAGTGCAGGGAATGTTAGGTAATTGCAAGAAATACGACTACATTTTTTTGTCTGGTCTCCATTTTTCATGTACTCAGGAAAAGGAAAAAGGTATTTTCATAATTCTGTCGTCTATGTATATACTTCTTGTCATGCTATAGCTTCGTGGCCGGCTAGACCGAGACACTGAAACGAGCGAAGCGAGTGGTGATATATAACCTTCCACGAGGTTATTTCTATCCTAGCCGTGAAGTAGTGATATACACAATTACTTAGTTCAGTGAACAAGATCCTTTGATCTACCAGAACAATTTAAGATTTTCTACAAAGGCACAAGAAACGAACGTTTAGCATTATATTATAATATTTATTTGATGGTGCTGAGTAAGTCCATGATCAAACCATCAACCTTTTGAGTCATTTAACAGCATTCGTTTATGAAACATTGTCAAGAAACAAGTTGAGTTGAGTAAATTTGACTTTGAACGTAGCCCAAGCAAACTATAGAATCGAAACAGTTTTAGAATGTTATCTGGTCTTTGATGTAATGCTCATTAATTTTGACGTTACCTAAGAACCACTTCGCCGCGCTTTAGAACCACACTAGAAAGGAAAACAAACAATGTTTCCAATATCAAGTCTGTACGATGAAAAATAATGAAGAGATTACCGAAATAATACTTTTGACCTTAAGCGAAAATTTAATATTCATTTAGTTACGAAGCCAACCTCGGTTAAGATACCAACACCTAGCTTAGCAAGTGAAGGCTACAAAGTGTATTATAATTATCGGAATGGTTTACAGATCAACTCCTAATTCACATATAAGTGTGTAGGACTGTCTAATTTTAAATATCTCTACTAAAAATTTCTTACAAGGGGGATTCAAAATGTACTTTCATATACCTACAGATCGTCCCGAAACACTATTAAATGTGATTTTTTATTTTGACACACAAACGTAATATAGACAAAGTCATGTCATTTGTAAAAAAAAAAATCAAAGTCGAGTTTTTGTTCCAAATAGGTCAGATCCGATTTGTAAAAAAGATTAAAAATAAACTTTATCAATAAAAACAACTGAACACTAAAGAAATAGAGAATGATGGATGCTCCAACTGGGTTAAGTGAATATTGAAGTATAAGATAAAGATTATTCACAGAAAAAAATAACAAATGATCATACTGCGACTAAAAAACTTATACTCAGAAGGAGCAATTCTTTTACACCTGAGTATGAATGAGTACGGTTTACTCAATGCTAAATGAAAAGTTTTACTCCATGGGGTAGGAATATATTCAAAATTATTTCCTCTACTTTTATTCAAATGACTCATCACATAATTTGTAAATATCTTATATTTTTTGGCGTAATTAATATATTTCGAAAGGCAAAAAAGAATAAATTAACGACATACAAATTGAATTAAATAACGGTACCCAGGGGTTTTTGGAATCGCTAATTACGAAAATTATTTACTAAATGAGCTCACAAGTAGCTGTTTGCATAAAAAATGTCGTCTACATAATCCATAAGTTTGTTTACATTATCTGGTCTCTGTCCCTACAGATTCATGATTTATCGAAGTGGATACTTTACATCCTCCATCAACGATAGTTTTGCTTCGAAAGAGGAATCGCTCTAAATTATTCAATAAAAGCATTATCAATATATATATATCCCAAAACTCAGGGGATCACTTATAGTAAATACAGGTGTGGCAATACTGAGAGACCCTATGTGGGTATACACATTTTTCATCTGGTTTTTGGTTTGAATTCTCTCTTTTACATTTCCTATTGACCAAATCTTATTACTTTCCGACCTGACGTTATTAGAGTATTGTAGGGCTAAGACCTTTATTTCACATTCTTTTCTTCATTTTTGGTTATAAGACGATGATTGCCGTGAATATGTATGCCTTTAAATAACAACAATTATGTTTTTGTTTGACTTCATTTTAAGACACCTATTTCCCAAATTTATTCAGGTACGTTTTTTACGTGTTTTGAAAGCTAAATCTAAAACTGATTCTTAAACTTCAAATCTACTTTTACAATAATTATTGGTAATACCCATATCTAATTACAAAAAGTTTTGAGCTTAAAATTGTCGAGTTTTCAGAACACATTTTCTCCAGAAATTCTATAGAAGTTATCTAATACGTGATTTCTAGAACTACTCTCGGTTCTACGGTCACTTTTTAGTGTTTGTCATACGAGAGATAACCGAAAAGGTAGTGTGAAGTGGGTGTCTTAAAGCTTCAATTGAAGGCGCCACCCGGCCAGGCAAGACGGATAATAGGGATGCAATAAAATAGTTTTCCAATTAGAACTATTAAAAAACACATGATTATTTTTTTTAAATACTTTTCAAAGATTAAAATATTAATAAAAGTTATAATAAAGGTACACGTAAATCTTACAAATCGAGTAATACAATTGTAAACGCGTTTCATTGACAATGCCGTCATCCTCAGTAACTACTTGCTACGATGAGATGATTATAATAAATAAACTTTTAAAGGTTAAAAAACCAATTTACCCTTTTCAGTTAAGTACATGATAATAAATGCATACATTAAAATGTTTTCACTCTTTATGTATAAATATTGCATTATTATGGTTGTTTTACAATCAAAAGTAACAATTTACAACATATTTTTTAAATAAAAGAATTTATAATCTTACATTTATGGTATTTAATTCGTAGTTCGGTAGAGAGGAAGCATTGCGATTTTAAATTTATAGTATCCCTTAATTTTTGATCGTTTTATATTTAGCTTGTTCGTAAACAAAACGTAATCAATTTAAATTTACTAAATGGTATCTGGGGTTTTTACTTTTGTAGGCTGGTTGTATCATTCCTAAATCTACCACTGACCAGACTTCACTTTTTGGGAGTATGTCCCTCAAATTTGGAACATCTCCTTAGTACAACAAAAGGGAGGAGTGCTCAGAGCTAACAGTATTTAATTTTGAATAAGCAAACGAAATAACAAGTATTTGTTCTTTTCACCCATGTACTTTTAAATATTTACTCCAAAATTATAATCACTTGCTAAGTGTAACACATACAACCCCTCTCTTATGTACATTCATTTAATTAGAACTCAGGTGTGTTTATTTATCAAAGAAATACCTCAACAGCAAGAAACACAAATATAATTTAAACAGATTCACAACTAAACGTGTTTATTTAAAAAGATGTAATTAAATTCAAAGGCTGAAAATGCTGGATCAACAAATCCCACCACAGTTTTCAAAAGTCGAGTTGCAGACTTAGACAGGCTCTATAGAAACAGCTACGACAGCGAAATTATTCTACACAAGGACCATAGAAAGGATTACAACTTCCTCTTCACTCAAGTAGGGTTTTTAGGCTATTCATTATTCAATATTTTTTGAAAACACTTTGCATAAAAGTAAGCAAATTACATGTGATTAGGACGGTTAATATAATTGGATTAGTTTGCATGAGATCGCGTGTGATAACAATGCATGTACACGTCGTTAATATAAAAATAGAAGTTAAATAGCATCTGAGTATATTTACTTTATGAACATAAATAGGTAAAAATTACAAAATCAATCATGACAATAAATAAAACAATATATATATATCAAATTCATTTAGTACATACGTTATAATGTAAAGGAATTGTTTTTCGGCTGAATTCACTTTTTCAAATAAAATTGAACAAATAAAGTACTAAATTTATAGCAATGGGAATTGGGAAGTTTGATACTCACCTATTAAATGCCCAAATTAAAATTTAAAAAGTAATAATTTTCGACGTAAAACCATCTAGGTAAACAAAATTAATAAACAAAATATATAAAAGACAACAAATAATATAAAGAGTCACTTATTCTATGACGCATGCGCATTGAACGTCATACGTGTCATTTTATTTTCGATTAAAATATGACAATTTTAATAATTTAATATTGTACATAAAGAGTATTTCGTGTAAATAATAGTTGAATTATATTAATATAATATCTCCCTACCCAACTTAACCTAACCTCTCTTTCAGGAAAAAAAACAAGATAGATAAGACTAAATTATTTTATATTTACTTCATATGAAAATAACACACCTTTCCATCGTTATAATCCTAACTCTCGGCAAAGTAAAATTATTATAAAAATCGTACTTTTCTCACAATGTTGGGTCAATACTGAAAATACAATAAAGTATTGTAACTTCAAAATTAGTAATAATAGCTCTAAAGAAATTCGCGAAAAATATCTCAGAGTCTAGCTCAATGACGAGTAGCCTATTTAATAAATTACACAGTTGACTAAAAGTGTTATCATACAATTATTAGTTTGTTATGAAAGAGATGGTTAAGGACATACAAAGAGCTCGTTACGCGTTCACAGGCCAAACAGTTGATTGTAATAAGCAGTTAAGACGTGGTTGTGTTTAAAATAAATGTACTGCAATATATGTAAATTACCTATTTTGGACCTACGAATAATAGTAATAAAAATAATGTTATGTAAATAAATAATATAGATAATATAATATAATGTACCAGTATTTTATATTTTAATAAATGCAAAAAGGAATGTATTGGACATAATAGTTATATATTATAAACTATTATATATGTGTTTGTATATATATACGTATGTTCCTTATTGGCGTCAAGAACAAGTAAGTTTATATTGAATAGAGTTATAGATGTTTCGCTACATGGTGTCATCATCAGGCTTCACACATTTGAACATTACAACGTATATACACTACAGATCGCGCACATATTACATTGAGTTACAGAAAACACAATATATAATTGAGTGCAGTGATGCACGGGACAACATTTAATTTATATAAACACACCCTCTTTTTCCTAGGTTGGCTGAGGTACTCAACGATATGTTGTCTATATAGGCCCTACGTTTTAATGTTCAGATGTCCCCGCCTGATGATGATAACATGTTGAGGAAACAGCCTATTTAATAAACTGACTTGTTCTTGACGCCAATAAAGTAATGGAATTATGGAAACAAAACAAATGTTTTTATTGGATAATTTTTATGAAGTGAAACTAGGATCATAATTCGTATATAATTAAATGGTCAAAATCATTGCACAAAATTGTCACTCGCCCATCCACAAAATGAGATGAAAATCACTCAAAATAATTGTCAAAAAATATCAATTCCGTACTTTAATCAAAAAGTTAAAATGAACCATTGATGCCGTCTACAAAAAGATATTTATAGACTTAAATAATGACCTAAATTTGTTACGCTGTTGATATAAACGTGTCCTCTATGTAAATTGTATTTGAATAAAATTGAGTTTTTATGACAACTGTTTTCCAATTATTCCTAATATATTTTACTTACAATTTCGCGCACATATTTAGGAACTAATTTTTATAATTCAATGAAATCAGTAGTGATCTTTAGAAATAACGTATTTTATAAGAGACCGATGGCCAATTTTTTTCTATAAATTATGAACCAGCATTTTTGAAGAGATTGCGACCAATAGACTACCTTTTTTGGATATTGTAGAAAATATGATCAAAATCGATTAAGCTGTTTTTAAAAAATTGTAAATTTGTGTTTCTCCTTACGGCAACTAATGTTTTTTTGACACAGAAAGTTAAATGAAGAAAACTAGGATTCTTCAAACCATAGTTTACCCGAAACTAGTTTAGCAGAAAACCCTCAGAGGATGATGACTATATCATCGAAAAACACATAAGGGTAATATAATATATATATATATATATATATATATATATATATATATATAACAGGTTTTATCACATTCTTAGTTATGTTTCATGTTTTTGTGATTCGGGGAATGATTTTTGTGATTATCGTCACACTGCTCCTTTGACATTTGGCAAAAATTTAAACTACAAAAATTATGCCTAAATCATTGAAATTGATTTTTTATTTATTTTCTGTTATGAGAGTCAACACAATTAGTATAGAATAATTTTATCTTCAAAATAAAAATTCGCTTAACCCATATAAGCGCTATGTACTTAACTTCGTAATGAGGTTATTTTTCATGTTGTACAGCATCCATAAATTTAAAAACCAATACATTTAATACTATATTTTGAAAACTTCACTATATACAGTGAAAACCTTCACCCAATGTTATCTAAGTGTTTATAGAATTAAATTGTATTAAACGCCGACATGTTCTAGTTTCCCTGTGTTTGATTAACCCTAATTGGAGTAGATAGTTCAGGGTCTTTATTAAAAGTAATGGTACACAGTGCCAGTGTAAACGTCTCATTTAGCTGCATTAGAATTTATTGCTTCCAGCTAAGATGGAAGAAACGTACACCAATTAGGTTGGTTTGAAAAACGAAACAATAGTTTTATCAAACGAATATTTAATGTAGAAAACTCCATCATGGGAACATTGACAACTATGCAGAGTTGGAAAAATTCGAAATACGCGTAGCTCAATAGGTCCAAGTCAATTTTTTCAGGTTCTGAGCTGCAGGATTTTATCACTAAATGACCTTCACTCGGTGATCTGTTTAAAACTGCTTATTTAACTTTGAATATTTAGCTATTAAAGGAACTAATTTGATGAATTTAATTTTAGGAGAAAACTGGTTTTGAAGTTGTAAAAATATGCTTCTTAAAGTGTACTTATGATTACTTCAACACTTAATCTTTCTATTTTGCGTCAGGTTGAAGTTACGTAACGTTAAACTCCAAAACATTTCCAAAAATTCTTCAAAACCAAAAATTTTTTGTTTCATAAAACGAGATTCAATGTAATAAATAAAAGGTAAGGAATGGAGTTTTTTTAAAGAAAAAAAACTAATTAATAAAAAGTTGATTGACACATTTAAATTGTCATTTTACATAAAACTAAAAATAAAAATCATAATCTAAAACAAATTTATCAGTTGAAATAAAGGGAAAATTATTATTAATAATTGAATTTTATTGTTTTGTGAGGAAGAGACAAATGACTTAATAACTTATATAAATAGTTAAAATAACGTAATGAAAATAAATGATCGTTGAAAGAAAGTAGTATGTTGGAGATAATAATTTGTAACAGTCAGATATTTTTATTTATTTTGCCCCAAGAATCGCGAGTGTATAGAAGACAATAAAGCAGGTGCAAAAATCATGGAAGTGGGAGGGGTACTAGTTTCGCGGTGCTGTCATAAACTCTTTCAGATCCATTAGCCAAAATGAAGTGACTTTGAAAACAAAAACTATCACGGTTTGGAAATAAAATTCCTATAACAATGGGTTGTGAATAAAAGTCAATTTTTTCGGGAACGAGAAGCCTCACGGGAATCAATCAAAGTTCCCAAAATACACCAAAGCAGGAATACGAAGAAGATTGTGTGGAAGAAATCCGATAATCCTGAAGGAAGATAATATGAAGATTTCCAGAAAAACAATGGTTGAAAAATACAAGGATATCCAAAGGGCAATTCTACAGCGAGCAAATTCAGGCTGCCCAAAATTGGCGGCTCTTGTAGTAGCCCCAACGATAACTCCTTTAATAAGGATCTTTAAAATTTTTAAATCAGAAACTTCAAATGAACAACACCGTTTAATCTTACGAGTAATAAGAGATTTGGCTAACCCAATTAATTCATTATAGAATTTATTTTCTGTTTTCATCCTTCTTCCAGAACGTACATCTCGTGTAAAGGGTTTGCATGTACACCCGTCCTGAAATACTCCCAATTTAAACCAATACGATAGAAATATTATATAACAATAGTTTCGAACATTCAAAAAATAACTTGTTTGTCGAAGGTAATGAACTTGTTATATATATATATATATATATATATATATATATATATATATATATATATATATATATTGCTAATCACCAATTATATTAGGTATAAGAATTATGGCTTGTAGAAAAAAGCGGTTGTACCTTATTTTTCAGTCTAATTAATTACCGTCTTACTCACAGTAATAGGTCCAGTTAAGACCTATTTATTTAACTATAAATAATTTTTCATTGATTTGAAGCTAGGATCAAATGGTTCGAATGGTTCTTGTTTGAATAATAAAATAACATAACAATATAATAGGTTCAAATACTGATATGATGGTACATGGAATTTAGACATATTCTTATAAATGTGTCAACAAAAAATTATAACTTATTTACTTGTATCTACAGTACAACTCAAATGAAAATGTGGATGAAAGTATAACTAAAAACAAATGTTTATTTTAATCTGTGTGTTCTCTTTGTTTAAACTATAAAAGAACTAAATTTACTGAGATTTATTTTGATTTATAAATTAAAATTATTTTTGACCAATTTTTAGGCAGGCTTAGCAAACCAAATGAAACATGTTTGAAAAATAGTAAACTTACAAAAGTGTTTATAATTAATTTCTGTTAAATAGCTTGAAGTCAACTTTGGGAAGCGAATTGATTAATTTAATATAATTAATTTAACACGAATTTATCAAATATTTTGTCTAATATATGTATTACCTAGAATCCATGATGTAACCACATTATAAGGTTTTTCACTACTTTAACGGATTCAATTTAAATAATATAAATTCTATCACCGCCAGTGTAATAAAAATCACACATATTCAATAATAGACGTCTGTAATTTTCTTTTAACTTTAAAAACCTAATGTAAGATGTCAACCATTGTTATTTATCTTATTGAAAAGTGATATTTAATTAGAACTTGTTTAGCAAGTTATCGTCATTGTTTAAACTTGTATACAGTCTACAGGAAATGTTTTTAGTTAGGTTTTCCAAGGAATATGAATACATACTAATGATACGGTGAGCAAACTATGAAAAAAGTGATCTACGATTTTTGTTTTTGTTTTTGGAAAATAATCTACTGATTTATTAGATTGGGAAATTATAGTGATACACATTTTTTTGGAATAATTATGATATTTTAACATAATGGTAATTGTGAAATTGTAGCATTAATGTATACTTGTAACAAACATGAACCGTTTTCCTTCTACGATCAACTTACTATGAAGAAAAGGAGGTAGATTAGAATTTTATTCTTCATTTAATAAACAAAGAACATTAACTTTAATATCAAATTAACTAATTAAAAATTCGCATAAATTGTTGAATAATATTTTTGGAAGAACAGTGAAACGGGATACAGCTTTTGTTTGTCTATAAATAAGAAAATGTTAATTATTTTAACGCTGTCTTCAATAATAGTGAGGTAGTTTGTAAGAAGAGATTTTTAGAATAATAAGGAAGACCTACGTCATAATTTTGTGTAATTGTATCCAACTAAGGGTTCTAAAAGTTGATGCTAGGAATAATAATAATAATTTGTAAAATTACGTGGTGTCCAGAAAGATGGAGAGACGTTAGAGGAAATGAAGCATCAGTCTCTTCCTGGTGCCGGTATTAGTTAGTCGCTAGCTACAGTCATGGTTTTTCTTTGCCAAAATTCATATATTTTTAACTTTAATGTAATAGCAGATATTTCTTGTTGAAACTCCATATTCAAGGATAAATAAAGCAAAGGTTAAAGTTTCAAATATTTTAATAGTATGAATGAGCTCATTCATATTATTAAAATATTAGAAACTTTAACCTTTGCTTTATTTATCCTTTCATATATATTTTTTTAAACGAGAAGTCGTACAATTTTTTCTTGCCAAAATGAATTAAGAATTTGATTTGTAACTATTAATTTTTTCGGTCGACTTGATCTCTTAACCTGCCAGCTGGAAATTCCTGGACCTATCTAAAGGGATTTCGGCTCCAAAACAACAGGAGGCAACATTTACATTTTCTTTTGTGAAGAATTTTTTTTTAATTTTAAAAAGTCGTAATATATATAGCCAAAATATCTCCACTTATCAAATAAGATTAAAATTTGTTAAAGCGTTTGTGCTGTAGATAACTGGCCAAACGACACACCAGATAGAGAGACACAATCACGAAAACTACTTCTACAACTCAGGGAATGTCATAACGGATATAAACGGAAAAACTGATTTTTAAATCCATAACATAACTTTCCATTTACTACATACACGTCCGGAATTAAAACTATAAAAATTATCGCAAAATCATGAATATTGGTTTTGTATTCAGTTACGAAAGGCCATACAATTACCATAAAATAATTTTATCTCCAATATAAATGTTCCTTATCCTATATCAGTGCTACGTATTTACGTTTATGATGAGATTATTTTTCATGTTACAAACCATCCTTAGAATGAAAAAGCCATACATTTTATATTATAGTATAGAAAGAACACACGATGTTATAAAATTGTTTTTAGAATTAATTTATATTAAATACTGACATGCCTTTGTGTTTAATTAACCCTAATTGGAGTAGATAGTTCGGGGTCTTTATTAAAAGTAATGGTACACAGTGCCAGTGTAAACGTCTCATTTAGCTGCATTAGAATTTATTGCTTCCAGCTAAGATGGAAGAAACGTACACCAATTAAGTTGGTTTGAAAAACGAAACAATAGTTTTATCAAACGAATATTTAATGTAGAAAACTCCCTCATAAGAACATCGAAAACTGAGAGTTTTAAACGTGTACAGATACTTGTCATTATAGTACTTTGGCAGCAATTTTTTCTCACGGTGTGTGTGTGTGTGTGTGTGTGTGTGTGTGTGTGTGTGTGTGTGCGCGTGTGTGTGTGTGTGTGTTCATGATGACGCACTGATGATCGATTATAAATTAAACATTATCTACGAGTGTAGGCTTTGTTATTTTAGTTTTAAACTGAGAAAAAGGATTAAGGATTGTTATTAATTAAAGCCCATTGTGTATCTAGCTACTCTATCAGATTTTTAAAATATCAAATCAGCCCCCTCGACGAGTATTAATGGTCGACTTATTATCGATCATCCTGTGAGAGTTCAGTATGTGCTTGTGCTCTTAACAAACTGAACATCAGTGTGTGTAAGAACCGTACAATTAAATGGCATGTGGTTACAATATCTAAGCTACATTTATCATCCTATTAGACGTTAATACCTTTGCAGCTGGTGTACCTCGCATCGGATCTACTTCTCTTTGAGGTTGAATCTAGCATGGATGTCAGAAACGCTTTCTCCTTAAAGGGTTTTATTCTTCTCTTCTAGAGCTTTTCACTCTGGGTTTTATTGCAATAACTTCAAAATTCCTTCTGATTTTCAGCTCATAAAAATTGCTTTTTTTTACTTTTGCTGATGTTCATATGTTCGACTCCAATTCTAACCTTTTCTATAGAAGGATGTCCTGGTTCAGTTAGTGTCCCTGGGACTTCATGAGATTGTGGTTAGAGTAAGGTTATGATTACTTTATCTTCCATGTGTATTTCATTTCTTGAATTTTATTCATCGAGATTCCCTAGATGGAATTTTAACATTTTATTATTTGTTTGCTTTGTGTTCCCACAAATATCCAGAGACGTATGTTATCTACCTAAACATATCCCCTTATATTGCAAGTAAGACCACAAAAAACTGAAGTGACCTGATATAATTATATAGAGTTCAGGTATTAGTCAAGGGTCTCTCTTAGGTACGTAGACGTTGGGATATGCCTTTCCATCCTTTGGCTTGGGATTATTGGTATCTCTTAGATTTTATAGATTCTGTAAGGCTTACTTTAAATAAGTAAGATTTTGTATGATTTTATAACTTTTAAAATGTTACGAACACTTTAAATATAATTAATTCTGCTTGGCTGTGCTTTAGGTAATACCAATTAAATAATTTATGTTATAAATACAAAGGTAACTTTGAGTTGTAAAATTTAATGTGGTATTTACGTAACTTCAAACCATGCCAGTCGTTGAATTCCCACTAATTTTATCTTTGAACTATAAACTCCTATTTTATCTACAATGGCAAGATACACTACGATGTGTCTCACCACAGAGTTATAAAACCAGAACATCAGAGCTTACCTGTAAATGCATAAACGACCATTTTCCTCTTTCAACGAAGTAGATGAGGTAAAAACGACAGTTAAATATTCGATCTAAACTACTCCCAAACATAAGTTATGTTTCTACGTTTATACCATAGTCACATAGGATTGAAAGTCCATGGCCTTCCAACTTCCTATTTAGAGTACATGGGTGGGTGCGGTCTTATTTAGAACCCATAAACAGTCTTAAATCTTGTCCAAACAGTTCAGAAAGAATTGGTACAAACTTGTTTAAACAAGTAATACTATATCCTCATTGTAGTCCTTAGCACATACATGACCATTGGTGTTATTGAGTTTCCTGGAAAGGTAGTAAACTACAAGATTTGTTTTCAGAAAAGGAATGGTGGCTGTTAGTTACAACAATTGATTCTTTAACTGTTAAAATAATTAAATTAAATATACTTTACATATGTCTTTAATTATATTTTAAACAAGAAAAATCTCTCTGTTATTATAGCCTTATCAAATAAGAAAAGGAAAACATAAAGACCTTTAATCCTCGAATACTCTAATAGTGAGTACCTGAGTGTGATTTTAGAATAGCCATCGAATATGGTTTTAATATTATTTCTTTCACCTTATTTGTAAATTATAAATTATTTGAAATAATAACAATACTTTAAATCATGTCAAAATGTGCAAACTGATATCAGAAATTTTAAAATTAAAAGAATATTAGTGCAACAATATGTTTATTCTAAATTTACATTATTTTACCGCTATTAATTAACAAACACTCTTTTTTTTGGAATATCAATAAACTAGATCGAACCCATCTGATATAGAATGAAGCAGAGAGTCCATCAAAATACACTTATTGATTATAATTGAATAATTTATTACTTATCAACATGCTATTTGAATCGGAACACCGTGTGTGGAAATAAACAAACCTTGAAAATCGCAGACAATAATTGTTAATAAAAGTTCGTATTGAATCGTTTGGTCAATCAAAACCTCAAACTCAGTTAAAATGAAATTATCATTACTACAACAAATTATCGAATTTTATTTATGTGCAAAATATTATAATGATCGCTTGTTCGTTTCAAGATATAGAGTTTCGATTCGATTTCAATAATGAAACAAGTTGATGCCCGCCATCTAAATATTATAATGATCGCTTGTTCGTTTCAAGATATAGAGTTTCGATTCGATTTAAATAATGAAACAAGTTGATGGCCGCCATCTAAATATTATAATGATCGCTTGTTCGTTTCAAGATATAGAGTTTCGGTTCGATTTCAATAATGAAACAAGTTGATGGCCGCCATCTAAATATTATAATGATCGCTTGTTCGTTTCAAGATATAGAGTTTCGGTTTCGATTCGATTTCAATAATGAAACAAGTTGATGCCCGCCATCTAAATATTATAATGATCGCTTGTTCGTTTCAAGATATAGAGTTTCGATTCGATTTCAATAATGAAACAAGTTGATGGCCGCCATCTAAATATTATAATGATCGCTTGTTCGTTTCAAGATATAGAGTTTCGGTTTCGATTCGATTTCAATAATGAAACAATTTGATGGCCGCCATCTAAATATTATAATGATCGCTTGTTCGTTTCAAGATATAGAGTTTCGATTCGATTTCAATAATGAAACAAGTTGATGGCCGCCATCGAAATATTATAATGATCGCTTGGTCGTTTCAAGATATAGAGTTTCGGTTTCGATTCGATTTCAATAATGAAACAATTTGATGGCCGCCATCTAAATATTATAATGATTGCTTGTTCGTTTCAAGATATAGAGTTTCGATTCGATTTCAATAATGAAACAAGTTGATGGCTGCCATCGAAATATTATAATGATCGCTTGGTCGTTTCAAGATATAGAGTTTCGATTCGATTTCAATAATGAAACAAGTTGACGTTCGCCATCATGGTACTTACGAGTTCCAAAATACAAAGTAATAGTAAAAGATTCTAAAAGTGTAGTTGCAACAGTTGATTTTTGTAGCTCGTAGAAATCGTTAAATTTTATGATAGATGAAGAGGTCTTATTCAGTAAAGTTTGTTTAAAACAGTAAGTCGTTACATTGGTTTTCTGAAAGTTGGTAATGATGTTATCACTACTGTCTTAACAATCCTCGTAGATGTGTATATATTAAAAGGTTTCCAATCGTTTGTTCCAGTGTCTCGTCCCTGAAAGACCTTGAAACTGTACAAATGTGAAAAAGCCTAGATTCGCTATACTCGTATTGCTTGGCTCGGCCTTACTGGAACTAGCACCTATACGATTATATAGTTTTAATAGAAGGTTTGAAATCACTTCACCATTTGTCATCACAGACACGTGGGGTTCATACTATTACATGTAGAATGAAATCTAGAAAATTTGAACTAAATTAGTTTTCTACGAGATATAAACTAACAACTAACTCTTTTAATGGCCCCAACTTTAACATTGTCAAATCGATTTTTTAACTTCAATATGAGTACACTAGTCGCCTATACGATATTTTATGTTGCTATTTTAAAGTTAGTAGCCGCTATCGTGCTTACGTACAGACAACTAGGCGGCACATCGAAAATTACTTTTTCGGTTTACTGAGGTCATGAAACGCGAAGCTCGGTTAAATCTGGAGGTTGAAATTTGTCCCGATTACCAAATTTATACTATACTTTTACCGGTTAAGTAAAATGTTTCCTGTATTTATGTATTTTGAGAAAATGGTGAACTGAAAATTGATGATAGCTAACATAGAAAACATAAAATTTTATTTACAAAGCCGTAAAAACAACTTATATTTTATTATGAAACTTAGTATGTCTTATAAATGATAAATCGAGTTTTCTTCTATTAAAATTAAAACTTTTGATAAAAACAATTATCTGGGGTTTAATATAGTTTATATAATATCGTAGAAAAACCCCATGGAAAAGTTGCAAAGTCAAACACTTATGAATAATAGACAATTTAACTATTTAAAAATAAGTAAAATTACACATCAAGTTCGGATATGAATAATAGCATTCACAAGTAAATGCAATCTTTCAATTTTCCTGTTAAAGAAGTTATTTCTACAAAATATTTTAAGCATATTTTACAATATAAACGGCAAGAAATAGACTCTTAAGTGTTAGCACTAGAGAAGGACCAAAGCTCAGTTCTATATAAGCCCCTCAGAGACTCACTTATAGTGAGAAGCTTGGCAGTCCCGAGAGATGTAGCTGAATCTACACCTTTCTTCTTGTAATCTTGGGTTAAATCCCTCTCTTTCATGTTTCTACCGCCATAATGTCTGTATGAATTATAATTTATTGTAAACATATTTTGTCTCCCACAATGAAAAATAAATTTAATGAAATGAAACTTTTGTTTTCTTCCGACCTTGACGCTATTTCATTAATCGAGAGCTAGGAGTATATATTTAATGTTTTTTTCTTCCTTGTTTTTATAAGACACTGATAACAGAGAGGTTTTTTAGCCTTTAAACAAGGGGAAAGAAATCTTACAAGTGGCTTACGTGAATAGCTCTAATGAACTTGATATATATTACTTTGAAAAACCTCAAAATATATAATTTTATATGCATGTATATACATCGTGTACTGCAATGAAACTAAGTTAACTCAAAGATGAAAACATTACCATTACTTATACACCCCTATAATGTTTAATTACTTGGAAAAACACTTCTGTCAGGGGATAAATCTGCATGACTTGTTACGTCTCTTCAACCACTTAATTCATGTCAAGATTTACTATCGATCCTTTGCTTGGCAGAGCTCAGACGCTTTGCAAAGCTTAAATGATTTTAGAGTGTGGTTTATTGCAAGATGAATCCAATTAGCTTTCAGCTAAGCCAAAACTTATGACACATTTCATGAGCTGATCGCATTTCTTATATTATATATGTCGACACATTCAGCTGCAAAAGTAGTCTTACAAAATGTGAGAGAATTTCTAGCTACCGATATCTCCTTCATTAAAATCATCGCTTAACATACAAAAAGATAAAAAAGAAACCCTTAGCCCTCCGATACTTTAATAACATAAAGGTAAAAAAAGAATAAAATTTGGTCAAGAGACCCGATAGGAAAGATGAAGAAGAGGGATGTAACCCAAGAATTGATAATCAACGGTACCTCGAGATTGCCTCACCCAAACCGCCTAAAGGGGAAACGTAGTAAAATATCCTCCGATACTAGACTCGGTTTTAATCAAATACGACTTACCCTGAGGACGTGTCTAAGCACACAACCTGAAGCCCTTAAAAAATTTTTTTTCTAAAACAACGCCAAAGGTTAATTTTCATTTAATAATAAATTAGTTTTTGTTCGGTTTACTTGGATTTAGGGATGGGTAAGTGGGAAAGATTGTGGAATGTGTTTAAATTGTTTTATTGTAGTTTTATTCAAAACTTTGTTTATCGTGTACATAAGTGTAAGAGTTGAATCTTCGAACCCACGATATTGTGAAATTGGAAGTTACAATCCTTGGATCTATTTTACATGTAGCATTTGGCGAGATTCCTGTTTCTTCATCTTTCTTATCCGGTCTCACTAGACCAACTTTCTTTCCTCCGACCTTGACCCTATTTTATTCGGGAAATAGTGATGTTTATTTTATATTCTTTTCCTACGTTTTTATAAGGCTACGATGAACAACAGGTTTTTTGCGATTAAACAACAACAAAAAAGAAAAATGTGACTTCGTCAGTGGTATTACCATTGGACAGGATACTGTATCATCAACACCTATAACATCAGAAACGGTAGTAGAGACTATGTTCCTGGGCCAGGAATAATGGCAAAATGTGGTAGTATTTGCTAAGAATGTACTCAGGCAATAGAAGGATTGGTAAAAACACAACACAGGGGTAAAAGTTCAAACAGTAGCTTAATTAGGCGTAATAGAGGTGCTGTGTAGAAGTGAAGCGTTAAGCGGTCCCGGCGTGAGTCAACCCCAAATACCCCCTACGATCTCGAATAAAAGACGGCCGTGGGGAGCCATTTGAAGATTTTTATTACTATCTAGGAAAGAACTATATCTTCCACAAACGTAGATACTGAAGTATCAAAATGATATAAGTATGTAACAGGAAGACCCAATAGAAGGTTCCCATTACGGTTTCTTGAGCAACACCTGCAAGTTTTTATGAAGTTTAACAAGTATCTTTTCTGGTTTTAAAGTTATTTTATTATAATGGGTAGTTCAAATTATTAGTAGTGTATGAACAGAAGTTTGGCATCATTTTGTATATAACATCAAATACACGCGTTTTTATATTAGTAATCAACCAAAATCTTCATCCAAAGTCTTATGAAGATTTTGGATTATGGCAACTGCACATTGTGTGAAAGCCCGGACACCGCCATGAACAACGACCATCTCTTGGTCTGCAGAAAGCTGGATAAAGAGAAGCAGAGGGGAAAAGACCTCCCTGGTCTCTATTGGGAAGCAAAATCAAAGATGGCGTGAGCCAGAGAAAGCCCTTGGACAACGACAACATTAGTAATCAACATCTGTTATCAAGTGAAAACATAAGAGAAAATTGTATAATACTAACAGGGTAGAAATAAAAATTAAAACGAATAATCTAAGAAAGAAAACCAGGCTTAAATCTAGTGTCAAAAACGTTTGGCTGTCTCGTGTTCTATAGTTCTGTGACTTACCATTTTCCTGATTCTGTCTTTGTTATTTTGACTGGTCAAACCTAGCTTTTACGGTTTGGTTTCCCTTCATAGATTGAGTGTTAGTTTCCGACATGACCCTAGGCTACAAGGTTATGCTGGTGGTTTAACTCTTTTCATATTCTAGGTTTATCACTTGATAACGAGACTTTATACTGTCAAAACGTCGAGTATTATTTTTTATATACACAAAGGATGGAAATTATCCACTTAAATTATATCAAGCGCATAGTTGATTGACTCGAAAATATCTCTCTTATATTGAAAACTAAAAAGCAAATTTAATAATATCAGAGAAATATTATCATCTTAAATTTCAGTAACACATAAATTATAATATTATAGAAATATACACATTTATACATTACCTGTATAGTAATGTAATTGTGCAGTCAGTTATTATTTTACAATTATATTTTACTCGTTTGGAAATATTATTCAATTCTACAACAACATAATTTAATGATGTAGGTAATTATTTAATTATAAACCATAGATAATTATAACCACATTACATTATAGTTACAATAATTCCATGTTAATTAATTAAATAATAATTATACATTGTGCATAATATTTGTCATTTTGTATTTTAATTATTAAATAATTTTCCTGTAGATTACTTTTTCGTTTGATAATCATCAAATTAGTGTTTGACCTCATTGAATTTCCTGTAAATAAATGATATAATCTTACATGCAAGGATTGTTGAGATAATTAATTAATTTACATATAAGAGACAAACTCTCATAGTCTATTGTGGGGTTTCAATATGTGCGTTGAGCAGTTGTAGTAGTGTGAGTTAAGTTCAGAATTCGCTAGTGTAAGAGGATTTGGAAAAGAGCGTGCTGTTCTTGAAGTTACGGGAAATGGGGTACTCGATGGTAGTTCTAATAAAAAAATGGCAATGGTTAAGATTCATTTGGGTATAATTATTCCTGTTCCGCAATGTATTTTTTTTTTTTGTAACTTGCTACTTTTCATAAGAGTTTGTGTACTTATACTCTTTTATTTCATTATTCTTTGATAAACTATACAAATAATCATGTTCCCCTGTAAAATATTAATTATTATTTGTGTTGTCTATATAAATTGTTATTTAGTTTTTAGTTCGTAGTTTTGTAATTATGGAGGAATAGCTTTTGTTCCTCGATAAATAGTCGAAAATTACTTAAAAACAAACAAAAACACAACAATATTTGTATGGCTTAAGCGGACGTTTACTATCATTTGTGTGTATAAACGTCGTTTCGAAAGTACAAATTAACTCCAGTTATCAAGTTTATTTGTGTTATTCTGTACTTGTCGGTTTTCTTACCACGTCTGTATATAGTGTTAGTTATTTTCCTGCTCAGGTCTAGCTTTAGGTTTGGTTTTCTATCTTAGTTCACTAATTTTAGTATTTTTAATATGCATCTTGAAGCAGAGGTTGACAACCCATCGATTAGTGGGCATCAACTGCAAACACCCTCTTTAGATCCATTCTCTTCATGCCGTTCCGAGTCACCTGCATAATTTCTCACTTCCGCGTATATGTATCTTTCTTGATCTAGTCTGTCAGCCATTTTTCACCTTAACCCCCCCCCCATACTATACCTTCATCCCCAACTATTCTTCTCTTTCTTCTGTTTTCAGTCAAACCATAAAGTGTAAAGCGACTCGTTCTGATGGGATGAACGATACTGGACAAAAGTTAGCATAATTGGATACTTAGTAACCTCTTACAATATCTGGCCTTACTCGACCAAGCGGGATTTTGGTCGCGTAGACCATACTGTCCTTAGTTTCTCGTGAAAAACATGAAAAGAGAATTGAAAAATATCAAGCTTGTGCGGTCTGTCACTTCAACTCAGCCTGCTGAAGGAATAGAGCGTTACCAGCATTTGAAACCTCCGATTGTTAGAGGTTTCCTTGACAATGCGGTGATAATAAATTTAATAGATAACTGTCAAAGTGCCCACTCAGAAGGAATGCAATTCTTGATAGAAGAAATACCCTACAAAAAGGAGAAGATACGCCAACAAGCCTCAGAAACATACCGCTCTTGCTACTTGGACAACCTGACGAGATGGATTGACGGAAACTACATATTCTGCTAACAGGGAAAGGGCCTTACACCATTTATTAATTGAATGAGTGCAATAATGCACAAAATGGCAAACATCTGGGAGGATACCAGATTGACGTAGAGGAGATATCGTTAGGCTCCTTCTTGTGCTAGACTTCCTAAAGGAGTTGTGGCTGGAGTGGCTTCTATAGACAGGAGTTCCCCATTGTAGAAATGGTAGGGGGTGGGGGTTACAACAGATCTCTAGAGGTCTAGTATATTTCATCCGACTACAAATTTAGTTACCGACGTGGCCTCAGCTACTACACTAAGTTGCCGGTTTTCATTTTTATAATGTTCTAGATTTATCACTTAATACCAGGTATTATATGTTCTCGTAACCTTGTGTTTTTATGTACTCCAATAATGTCAGCTTAAACCATATCAATAATTTTTAATTTATTGATTTTAACACTAATACGTTTTTACCAGCAAGTATTCACTTCAAATAGTATTGCATATCAATAATACAAACAATACATCACTATGAAATAATTTTAAAATCAGGAAACAAAAACACCACAATCAGTGAATGGAAATCAAGAACTGATTAGTAAACATATTTACACAATAAGCTTTACAAATGAAATAACTAAAACAAAAATAAATGTGAATCTGGGTCACAGAAATATTGTACGATCCTTAGTATACTTTAATTAAAACGTTATAAATTCTGTTTTCTAATCTAAATTAGAATTTTAAACAAAAGATTACTTACCACTGACGTGACTGCATTCTAACATCACAGCATAGATTAATCCATTTTATTTGATGATTGTCGGAAGACAAGTTGCACCTGAAACATTCATCCACTTAAACTATGCAAATAGAAACAGCTGACGATAACAATGAAATTGTAGAGTGACGTCATAACAAGACATGCAAACAGTTTAGTCAAGTCTTTTATTGATTAGACACAGATTAAAGGTCTCTTTGGTGGGACATTTGGTTGACAAAGTTTTTACTACATTCAGCGTGGCTTGATGTTTAAAAATACTGTTGTAACAATTAAATTATTGCGTGCAATATTTTTAACACTTGATAGCTTAATGTATTATGTAATGTTTATTTTGGTATTTTTCAATTATAATTATTTTGATTTAATTACCCAGTACACGAAACATAGGGCAAGTTTGATAATAAAGAAATGTAATTTCTGCTATTTAACTGAACTTCACGTTTCAAGGCCAAAGGATATAGAAAAAGTGATTTGAGTCAAGACGTCAATCCGTCGTTGTTAACGTAAGCACGAAAGCGGTCACATATATTAAAATAGGAACATGAATTTGATAAATGAAATTATAGCGTGCATATACAGAACCATATTGATTTTGTTTAATATTATTTAAAATTGTAAATATGGCGGCCATTTGAAACACTTTTTTGTTTAAATTTTGTGTATTATTCAACGCATTAAATGAGACAAAATAATTTCAATTTCAATTTTGCATGTAATGGTACCAACCCAATACCTCTTTGATAAATTGGGAATTTATAGTCAAATATTAGATTCCATCCCGACACCCAAGAAAATGCAATATTCGTATAGTGATGTCATCAGGCAGGGCCAAGCTACACGAGCGTAGCTACACAAGTGGAAGCACCTTCACAAATCTACAACTTCGAGGTCTGCCAGCACCAATACACTGACACGAACGAAGCGAGTGGAGTCTTTTTAATATGTATATAAGTAGCAAGAGAGTAGTGATATACACGATTACAAGGTCCAGTAATAACTATTTTAAGCAAATTTACCCTACTGGTTAAGACCTCTTGATCTAACAATACAATTTAACATTTCCTACAACGCCCAAGATACAAACTTTTGGTCGTTATATTTCTACATTTTGTGATAAGACTGGGTAAGTGACATGATTGCAGCTATAAAAACCAATATCACTGGAATAATAACAAAGACACCAGGATTGTAATAACATAATAATAATAACCATTAGGTTTCTTTAATTTTCAAATTAATAATATCATTAAAAGTAGAACATACCAAACATTTTTAAATTTTCAAGGTTACCATACTAATTAAAAACGGTAGTAAAACCAACAAAACTTTTGAATTGCTCTAACACTTGACACATTCATGATGACTGCGTCTGGTGGTTACGTTTACTTTAATTGTTGTATCTTAACAATATTGATCACCTTTGATGGTAACAAAAGACCTTAGCATACACTATCGAGTTGCTCTATTATTGGACACATTCATGATTCCTGCGTCTGGTGGTTACGTTTACGTTAATTGATGTATCTTAACAATATTGATCACCTTTGATGGTAACAAAAGAGATTAGCATACACTATCGAGTTGCTCTATTATTGGACACATTCATGATTCTGCGTCTGGTGGTTACGTTTACATTAATTGTTGTATCTTAACAATATTGATCACCTTTGATGGTAACAAAAGACATTAGCATACACTATTGAGTTGCTCAATCAATTGACACATTCATGATGACTGCGTCTGGTGGTTACGTTTACGTTAATTGTTGTATCTTAACAATATTGATTACCTTTAATGGTAACAAAAGACATTAGCATACACTATTGAGTTGCTCTATCGATTGACACATTCATGATGACTGCGTCTGGTGGTTACGTTTACGTTAATTGTTGTATCTTAACAATATTGATCACCTTTGATGGTAACAAAAGACATTAGCATACACTATCGAGTTGCTCTATTATTGGACACATTCATTATTCTGCGTCTGGTGGTTACGTTTACAATAATTGTTGTATCTTATATAACGATCTCAAACGATCACAATGGATAAACAATTAATTAGGCCTAATATCAAATATTAAAATAATAATCATCAATCAAAAGTTAACATTAATAAATAATTGTGTAAATGTGTAAATTGAAACAGAACACATGTGGACAAGCAAATCTTACCGAAAGAGCAGCTGCAAGGTTAAGTTTCGAAAATAACTGTACAATTTGACAAACGTGACAAGGACAAGGGAAAGAAGACATTCTGTTTTACTTAAGAGAAGAAAGTTCGCCGACATAAATAAAACTTTAGTAGAAAACATAACGGAGTTTTGCTATTCAACGCAGCTGCGTGTTGTAAAAAATGAGAAAGCGAATTCCTAACGGTATCTCCGAGGGTGAAGCCAGCGCGTGTAATAAAAAACCAACGATTTTGGAAAGTTAGAGGTCCAATCCGGAGAGGCCTGAGTTTAAAAAAAATGAGATTTAACCAATAAGCGAAGAGGACGCTACACTTGAATTTCGGGAGAGGTGAAATCCAGAGTAAGGAGCGTTCAGTCTAGAACTGGGGTTAAGAGCGTGTAGGTCTTAACTTACAGTTAGGAATCAGAGTCAGTCTAGAACTGGGGTTAAGAGCGTGTAGGTCTTAACTTACAGTTAGGAATCAGAGTAGGAGGTGTTAAGTGTTAAGAATTAACCTGAGGGTTTAATTCTAAGTCATTGATTAATTTAAAGGCAGAGCCGCAACAAAATTTAGTAAATTATCTTGAAGTTTGTTAGATACATAAATTAAATAGAGTCAAAGAGTTTAAATTTCATAAAAGAAGAGGAGAGAGCATCGCGTCGAAGTCCATAGTAATCGAGAACGAGTAAGGAGACTAAATAGAGTTAGCGGAGTATCACCAGAGATTCACCACCAGTCAAGGAACCAGTGTTAGCAGCATCCGACTTCACAGGCTAAGGATCCGTTGTGTTGTTGTGCATAGTTAGTGTTTGTGTTGTGTAAAAGTGCCAAAATTATAGCGGACGAGGAGAATTGTTGATAAGTACAAAATTTCATAATAAATAATCATTAGAGTTAGTATTTCACTTTAATTGAGTCATTAAAAGTTCCCATGCCCGAGATAAGAGTCAAGTTTTTTTTGTATAATTAATTTAAAAGTAAAGTAATTGAGCTAGCCGGCAAACTAAAGTAAATTTGGAAATATCAGTTAATTAAAGAAATTTGTCTTGTTTTTGTTATAAAATTGATAAAGTTAATAAGAACATATTGGACAAGATTTGATGAACATATTGTAGAGTTTTGATTTTATGTAAATTGAATAATCAATTATAGATTTTAAATTTGTAATCAATAATATTGTGTATTAGAGTAAATTAGTTTTTAAAGAATGCAAGTGTGAGCGAATGAAGTAGCCTTAAGATATTTCAATGAATTGATACTGTTGTTATAAATAGTTGTTTTTTTGCTAATAAATCCTGAAGTTAGTCTAAGGATAAAAACTTGTTTTGTTGAACTAATTTACTTAAACCATCATAATAGTTTTTCAAAAGTTTTCAAGAGAATTAAAATTAAAATAAATTAAATTATAAAATTAGATTAATCAAAAATATTATATAACAAACGTTCTGTTATGTTATATTTGGTCGCACAACGTGTGGCATTAATTTAAAATAAATTGGCAAGATTAAATAGATATAACATAAGTTTGTTATGTTATATTTGGCGCTCCACCGCGTGGCTCATTAAAGTGAAATTTAAATTGCTAGTTATAGAATTGTTAGAGGATAAGAATATTAACATTGTTACAGGAAATATTGTGTGGTAGATAATAGGTTAGAATAGTATTGTTTATGTTAACCAGAAGTAAAAAGAGGGAATTAGAACTTAAAATGGCAAATGAAAGTGAAATATATAATCAATTGGGATTAAATAGTGGGAGTTTAAATTTTAGTCAAGAAGGGGAACAATTAGAGTCAATTAATCAAAATGGGGAATTAGAAGTAGAAAGTAACGTAAATTCACGGGCGGGGACAGAAGTAGACAATCCAACAACATCGGCGGCAGTACAGTCAGGAAACGCGAGTATGGCAATGATACAGGAAATGTTAAAGCAGATGGCAGACGAAAACCGGAGAATCGCTGAAAAGATGGCAGAAGAAAACCGGAGAAACGCGGAAAAAGCCGAGAAAAACGCGGAAAAGATTGCGGAAAAGATGGCGGAAGAGAACAGGAAGGGTTTTGAAGAAAATCGAAAAACTATGGAAGAGAAATTTGGGGAAGTTAAGGGTAGTCTAACCGCATTAGAAGAAAAATTTAACAGGAAGATAAACGAGCGTTTTGACGGAGTCAACAGTCGAGTAGAGATGGTCGAAACACAAGTCGCGGAAATTCGTACGAGCGTCGAAGAGAGGTTGAAGAAGACGGAAGAAGAATTCGGCGATCGAGTCAAGGGATATCGCGCGGAAACGGAGGGTCGCGTGCAAGAACTCGAAAACCGTGGCGTAGTCGTCAACAATCGGTTGGAAGAACTCGCGGCGAAAGACGAAGAAATCGGGGAAATATGCACGAAAAATAATGAAACTAACATCGCGAAAATTGAGGAGAATGCGAAGAAGACGGAAGAGGTCGCTAAAAAGTTAATTGAATTAGATAGGAGATTAAAAACGGTCAGAAATTTAGGGGAAGGATATTGTCACGAGCCAGAAGTAAGAAATATTAGTTTCTCGGGAAAAGAGAGGTTTCCCATACAATTTCTAAATGTAATGGAAGAGATAAGCGAGCAGATAATTGGAAACGGCATGAATTGGATTGACCGATATTTAAAAGACGAGGCTTATATATGGTGGCAGTTACATAGGAGAAGTGTTAAAAATTTTAAGGAATTTGAGGAATTGTTTAGGGAGAAGTATTTCAATGAAATAATACAGGCGAAAATTAGGGACCATTTAGAGTTTGGGAAATTTAGAGGCAGAATGAATGACGAGGCAATTGCATATGTAGAAATGTTGATGCTACAATGTTCCGAGTTAAGTCCGCCGTTAGCAGAGGAACAATTAGTTTATAAGGCGGGAAAACATTTCCATCCAAATATCTTGATTGCAATAATTACAAGGGGGATTAAAAAGAAAACAGAATTTATAAAATTGCTCATGGAATTTGAACATGCTAGGATAGAGGAAGTCAATGAAAGGGAAAGGGTAAACAATAATAGAGGAAATTTTAGGGAACAAGTAAATAATAACAAACAGAATAATTGGGGTAGACGACCGAGTGACCATGTGACTCCATGGCGAGAACAAGGTCATAAACCAGTTGAGTGGAGAAGGGACGTAAACAACACGCCGGAATACGGAAAGGATGTAAACAATGCAAGGCAGAGCAATGACCCAAGGCATCAGGACAGAAGGGTGTACAAAGACCAGATGGCAGACCGTCGTGACTAGCGAGCTGTATGAAGGACCTTATAAAATAATAAATAAATTAGGAAATACGACATATAGGTTAGGACACATTAATAAAAATAAAATTAGGGGAATATTTAATTGTAGATTATTAAAGAAATATTATAATTAAGGACATTAGAATAAACTTAGGCAGTAAACAAAATATAGACAATAAAGGAGCAAGAGTGAAAGGGAAAACCATAAAAGGGACTAGGGTTGACCACAAGAGGAACAATAGAAGAAAGGTCTATTGTAAAACAGTGGGTAACCGCAACATAAAGGGCATTGTAAGAAAAAGGTTCTTTACAACCTATTGTTAAAGAAACGGGCGTAAGAAAAAATTTATCTTGAGGCATTTCAAAGACAAATTTTATCTGGGGACAGTATAACGATCTCAAACGATCACAATGGATAAACAATTAATTAGGCCTAATATCAAATATTAAAATAATAATCATCAATCAAAAGTTAACATTAATAAATAATTGTGTAAATGTGTAAATTGAAACAGAACACATGTGGACAAGCAAATCTTACCGAAAGAGCAGCTGCAAGGTTAAGTTTCGAAAATAACTGTACAATTTGACAAACGTGACAAGGACAAGGGAAAGAAGACATTCTGTTTTACTTAAGAGAAGAAAGTTCGCCGACATAAATAAAACTTTAGTAGAAAACATAACGGAGTTTTGCTATTCAACGCAGCTGCGTGTTGTAAAAAATGAGAAAGCGAATTCCTAACGGTATCTCCGAGGGTGAAGCCAGCGCGTGTAATAAAAAACCAACGATTTTGGAAAGTTAGAGGTCCAATCCGGAGAGGCCTGAGTTTAAAAAAAATGAGATTTAACCAATAAGCGAAGAGGACGCTACACTTGAATTTCGGGAGAGGTGAAATCCAGAGTAAGGAGCGTTCAGTCTAGAACTGGGGTTAAGAGCGTGTAGGTCTTAACTTACAGTTAGGAATCAGAGTCAGTCTAGAACTGGGGTTAAGAGCGTGTAGGTCTTAACTTACAGTTAGGAATCAGAGTAGGAGGTGTTAAGTGTTAAGAATTAACCTGAGGGTTTAATTCTAAGTCATTGATTAATTTAAAGGCAGAGCCGCAACAAAATTTAGTAAATTATCTTGAAGTTTGTTAGATACATAAATTAAATAGAGTCAAAGAGTTTAAATTTCATAAAAGAAGAGGAGAGAGCATCGCGTCGAAGTCCATAGTAATCGAGAACGAGTAAGGAGACTAAATAGAGTTAGCGGAGTATCACCAGAGATTCACCACCAGTCAAGGAACCAGTGTTAGCAGCATCCGACTTCACAGGCTAAGGATCCGTTGTGTTGTTGTGCATAGTTAGTGTTTGTGTTGTGTAAAAGTGCCAAAATTATAGCGGACGAGGAGAATTGTTGATAAGTACAAAATTTCATAATAAATAATCATTAGAGTTAGTATTTCACTTTAATTGAGTCATTAAAAGTTCCCATGCCCGAGATAAGAGTCAAGTTTTTTTTGTATAATTAATTTAAAAGTAAAGTAATTGAGCTAGCCGGCAAACTAAAGTAAATTTGGAAATATCAGTTAATTAAAGAAATTTGTCTTGTTTTTGTTATAAAATTGATAAAGTTAATAAGAACATATTGGACAAGATTTGATGAACATATTGTAGAGTTTTGATTTTATGTAAATTGAATAATCAATTATAGATTTTAAATTTGTAATCAATAATATTGTGTATTAGAGTAAATTAGTTTTTAAAGAATGCAAGTGTGAGCGAATGAAGTAGCCTTAAGATATTTCAATGAATTGATACTGTTGTTATAAATAGTTGTTTTTTTGCTAATAAATCCTGAAGTTAGTCTAAGGATAAAAACTTGTTTTGTTGAACTAATTTACTTAAACCATCATAATAGTTTTTCAAAAGTTTTCAAGAGAATTAAAATTAAAATAAATTAAATTATAAAATTAGATTAATCAAAAATATTATATAACAAACGTTCTGTTATGTTATACTTAACAATATTGATCACCATCGATGGTAACAAAAGACATTAGCATACACTATTGAGTTGCTCAATCAATTGACACATTCATGATTCTGCGTCTGGTGGTTACGTTTACGTTAATTGTTATATCTTAACGATATTGATTACCTTTAATGGTAACAAAAGACATTAGCATACACTATTGAGTTGCTCTATCAATTGACACATACATGATGACTGCGTCTGGTGGTTACGTTTACGTTAATTGTTGTATCTTAACAATATTGATCACCTTTGATGGTAACAAAAGACATTAGCATACACTATTGAGTTGCTCTATTAATTGAATGACTGCGTCTGGTGGTTACGTTTACGTTAATTGTTGTATCTTAACAATATTGATTATCTTTAATGGTAACAAAAGACATTAGCATACACTATTGAGTTGCTCTATCAATTGATACATTCATGATGACTGCGTCGTACGTTAATTGGTGTATCTTAACAATATTGATTACCTTTAATGGTAACAAAAGACATTAGCATACACTATTCAGTTACTCTATCAATTGACCAATTAAAACCTGACTAAAAATTGTTAATAAATCTTATTTATGTAGGCTAAAATATGCCTACATATCAAAGTTTATAAGTTGTGTTCTGTTTTTTGAAACTAAAAACAACTAAAAGGAGAACAGGTGGCAGCCAGAGATCATTCAAAAACCACTTTTTGGACTTAGGGTATCTCCAAACAGTCAATACTTCGTCTTAGGGTACCACCAAACAGTCAATATTGCGGACTTAGGTTAACTCAAAATAGATGGTTCCTAAGAAAAAACTGAACATCTATTTCTACCTAACAGTACGAGAGACAGAAATAAACAGAGAAAAACTAATTGCGACCAAAAATGTAAGTTCGGTAAGAGTCAAACAAAAAATGATAATGAAAATGAAAAATGGACAAAATATCATTTATATATTTAAATAGGGAATAAGCTGCATCGCTTGCACCACAAAACCTCATCAACTTAAATAGATTTTAATTAAAATAAATGTTGTTTTTCTATTTTACTATTGCGTCATTAATCTTCCTCTATATTTAATTCCCAAAGGAATTTCCACGCCAGTCGAATACTTTTTACTGTAGACCCCCGATTGGAATGAATAAGACGTTAAATTAAACAGGGTTATCTGCAGATTTACCGATATTTATTCATTTTCCTTAGAAATGCATATTTTGCAATAAATTTATAATTTACTTAATATGCGTGTTATGAGTAAATGACATGTTTAACGACAGACATAATTTGAAACAGCTGTGATAAATTAAATCTCAAATAACTTTTATTTTGTGTGAGAATTTATAACAACTTTTTTAATTTATTTTAAGTTAACATATATAGTGCGAATTCACGTAGTGTTGTGATTGATTGCTTCCATCTCGTAAAATTCTCATATAGCCTATATTTTATATTGTTGTTATGTTTGAGAATTTATAATAGTTGTTTTAAATTAATTTTAGCTTAACTTATGCAATGCATACTATAATTTGTAGGTGTTGTGATTGATTGCTTACATTTTGCAAAACTAAACTTTTTGTATGGCTTATTGTTAACGTGTGACAATTGGGTCTCAATTTTGTAGATTAATCTATAGCGCTTACTTTATTTGTGATTTATTGCTGACATTTATCGCAAAATTTAACGGTTTATATGGCTTATTGTTATTGTGTGACAATTGCGTGGGAGTTTTAGATATTCTAAGTTGCACACAGTAAAAACATAATGCTGGACGCAGGAAAACCGCGTCGAAACCGTTGAACACTTACTGGTCGATTAGAAAATGCGAATGACTAAAATCTAAGGGCACGATGAAATCCCACCTAGTTTAAATAGAATAAACTGGCACATAAATGTACAATCTTGTTGAGCACTGTGGTGAAATTCACAATAATGATTGGAATTTACCCCTAACCACAATCATTGGAAACTTCAAATAAAACACAATTATTTGATTAAGTTTAGTGTGTTAATCAACAACCAATCAGAACAATTAATTATTAATCAAAAAATTGTGTTTTATTTTAAGTTTCCAGAGGTTGTGGTTAGGGGTAAATTCGAATCATTATTCACATAAATGTAGTTTTTTCTAAACTGTTAAAATTTCTAATTGTAAACGACTAGTGTCGATAAAATTTTCAGTCGATTTTGGGAAATTACGTATTTTAAACTGCCTCATGACCGATTATATGGTTTCTTACCAATAACTCACGAAAGAATTTTTTTAAAGAAATGACGACCAATATTTTATTTTCGTTATTAAACGTTTATCTTGAACAAAATTGGATCACCATTGTTAGAGTCGATTATAAAATCATGATATGGTTAAAATACACCTATATAGAAAATTTTATTAAAATCTGTCCACAAGTTGGGCTGTAGAGCACTGCACAGACGACAGAGAACTTTAAAACTGATATATCCTCAAAAAAAAAACATAGATATTTCGACTCATCACAAAACTCTTTCAACATTACAAACTGTATGTTTGTGAAGGTAAAAGGTGAAATAATAGTCCTTACATTTTGAATCTCTAATCTAATATTTCCTAACATAGGCTGTAGAAAACATGTCAGATTATAAAATATGCAGATACTTTGCCTTGGGAGTTACCCATTGAATGCAGTAAAAGATGGGTCTCGATATAGTGCACCTTGAAGGGCGCCTGGGGATAATTGCCCCTTTGTACTGTACTCAACGAACTTTCATGAAAAGCTAGTGAATGGAAAGTCAAACTAATAGCAAAACTTGAAAGTATATTATAATTGCGTGTTTGATTTGTACAAAAACTTAATGCACAATAATACCATACATAGTCGTAGCGTGCAAAACATGTTGGTAAATAACATGCAGTTAAGTTAAATTATATTGGTAGGCCAAGTGATCATAACCCAAGATGGTGTGTTTGTTTAAAACAGTTCTTACACAGGTTCTACGAACGTCGTAATTGCTATAACACTACTTTTTTGGCGTTGGCTAAGCCCAAAATAACCTAATATGTGTAAAGTATATAAAACTCTAGCTCGTGTCCAGAGGCTTAGCTCCGACGAGCCTCGAAGCAGTAAATAAATGAAATAGCCTTCAATCGCTACACTCGTGTCGGCGACTCGGTCCTACCGGATCTCGTAGTTTTCCGAATATCACATGTTCTTGGAAGGTCACGGATTGTAAATTAAATTTTCGACTTCACTAAAATTGATATAGTAGAGAGATGGGGGTAAATACAATTACTTCAATAATTGAAATCTTATTTTTATTTAACTTCAACAACACTCGAGGAATGAACAAAAATCTTTTAAGAGCCGTCATTTTAACAGTTTCAATGGCATTTCTCAAAATTTTAATAGGGTTTTTTATTCGCACGCTATAGTCTCCTATACCAAATTCCATGTGTCTATCTTAATTATTTTGGCAGATATTGTACTTACGTACATGACTACAAGTACATGATAGTCGTCAATTACGTGAATTGTGGCGAATTCAACAAATGTGTTTGGCGTAGAGCTTGGCGAACCCGTAGTCCAGTGGGTATTGACTCCAAACAGCCTTCTCTTCCTGTTGTTTTGAGGTCTTTCGAGTGACCTAAATTACTTCTCACTCCCAAGCAGATGTATTTTTCTCGATCTATTCTGTCAACCGTTTTTCACCTTAACTCCCAATTATTAAGTCTTCAACCTTCCTTTCTTTCTTCTGATTTCACCCTAACTATAAAGTATAAATGGACCCCCACTAATGCGTTGACCGAACCAAGGTAAAAGGTTCCTCATACGGAGCCTGTTGGATAATTGATGCCCTCTTAGATAACTTAACCTCACCCGGCCATGTGGAGCACTGGCTGGGTGTACCACTCTTTTCCTAGCTGCTTGTGGGTAAAATATGGAGAGAGAAATGAAAAATGACAAAACTGTGCCGGATGTGACCGCAACACAAGTTGCTGATAAGATTGTAGCATTCAAAACCTCAACTCACTCACAAAAATAATCTGCAGCTAAATTATCAACCGAAATTCCTACCATAGTCCATTCCGCCCTTGACAAGTGTCTCTGCGTAGTGACCGTCAGCAGTAACAATCACCTGACCTATCTCTCTCTCTTTCTAGGAACAAGGTTCAGCCGCTAGCGAGCCTGGCTAAAAAAAAACGTATTCACTCCTGTCTTAGCATTCGTAAAATGTAGTCTAATATTCAATCACGTTTCAGTCTAAATCAAAAGTCACAAAATGCCGAAGTAATAAGTTTCTTTAAAACCACAAATCAATAGTTCAGTGATGTGTTTTTTGTGTACAAAATAAAATAAAGTTGGTTAAATTTTTTATATATTACGGCACATGTTTCACGAGAACTTTCAAGAGGATTCCAGCAAAAAGCTGGTCGGAGGAAGAGATCGAACCTGCTTGATTTTGCATACTACAGCAAAATAATGTACATCAATGTTTCTGCCTGTTCATTAAAACATGCTTGATTTAAGAACTCTAAAAATTTCCAAGTGCACAAAAGTGACTTTTTGAAAACTGACTTTAGAAAACTTTGTTTAAATATATATTTTGTTCATGTACCTAACTTTGTTTAGTAAAATGTGTTTCTTGTTATTTAAATGTAATCATGTGTAACTATTTATAATTTAAAAGAAAAAATACTTGGGTGGTGCTGCATGCAAACTTTTCGGTCCTGACAGCCTCAAAGAGGTTATTTCTAAATTTAAAAAAATTGACGTCAATTTAAAAACTTCAGTATTCTAAATTTTTACTATTTCTTTTTAAAATCTTCTCATGTTATAAACCCATTCTTTTTATTTAAAAAATATATATATATATATATTGGCCAATTTAGTACTTAAGAAATTCAACAGACAAAATCATGATATGTAATAATTAATTTAATAATGAACTTGTTAGAATTAATATATATATTTTTTTAATTTAAAATATAAATCTCACTAATAGAATCTTTTTTATTGTTAAATTTTGTAACAGTTTATATAAGCAAAAAGGGGGGGGGGATAAATATCAGATTCTAATCATCAATATTTTTTTTTTATTTTAACTTTTACATTAAGGGCGTATAACTTTTTTTTCAAAGATACTATTGTAATCTTTTAATTATTAAGCTTTTGCTTATAGCAATATAACTTAGGATGTATTTCAGCTTTGTAAATGGTAAAATCTGATCCGTCGAAATTTCTTTTTTTATTTAATAAACTTGAGCCTTGTTAATTACAAATTTGTCTTTGTCCTTTTTATTTTCAAACATTGTTACCATTTGGTTCCGCCTTTTCTTTAATTTAAGTCGCCTGGTAACAAGATGGAGCACGCCCTCCGTAATGACTATCAGCATGAGGAGTCCTTTGCTTCGTCGAGATTTCCTCAAGAACGCAGAGATAATAAACTCCGTAGGTCAAATAGATCACTCAGGAGGAATTGCACTCTTAATAGAATTACCATCAAACATAAAGAGGAAGACAGCCCAGAAAGACCTAAAAATGTTTTGTAGTAAAGCACAAAAAGCTTATAATTCTGAGGCGGTATTAGATTGATTTAGAGAAGATCGTTACCCTTAAACAGTTCATTTGCTGTACTCCCTAAAAGTAGCTGGGAATGAGGGGCTTCGACAAACTTAGGAATTTAGGAGAAATGGGTCACAGTGCATTACATTCCACAAAATTACTACTAATGTTAAATAGAAAGATCCGATGTATACTATCTTATATTTGATTGCATCGGATGATGGAGACTTAGTTGTTGAAACGTCGATTTATTGAGGGGTATTCATTGTTATGGAAATTAATGTGAATATGAATTTTTTCCATACATTAAATTGAAAACAAATAATGACAAGTCGCAACTCATCATTAGACCTTCCTTAGACAGAGTAGTATTGAAATCTTTTGAAGAAAAGGGTTTTCCTGAACTCTAGGTAAGTATATGCCTGTTATAAGGAATTAAATTGTCGATATTAAAAACATTATAAACTTTTGTACTCTGGTACAGAGAGTCATTAGTTATATTAATGTTTGAAATTGTTTCAATGGAATTCAAGGTAAAGGTAAAGTTGCAATTAAAAATAAAGCAGTAAAATAAAATAACAAGTTAGAACACAGTTACAGCAAAGACATTGCATTTTACAAAAACAGCGTGTTTTAACTCTTGTTTGAATATGTTGCAGTTAAAAGTTCACAAAAGTGCTTATTTGACTTTGGCTTTTGTGACAGTGTTGTCCGTTAAGCGTATGTGCATTTCTCCTATTTTTATTTATTATATATATACATTTATTTTTTCTAATGTCACACAGCGATATGTTTTAAAAACCAGAAAGAGACATATCACATCTGTTAAAAGTCAACCTGATACCAATGTTAATCACGATTTTTGTACAATTTAAAGATAATTAAATGAATAATTGATTAAATATTTTGATTAACATTAAAAGATATTGACTATATACTGTAATTAGAAACAAAATTAATAACTCTTTATCATCCGGAATGTTAGTAATATTTCGGTTGAATTCTGCATGGAAGATTTTACTATTTATTAAATATAATTAAAATTAAACGGTGCAAAACAACAGTATCATGGGCTTATAGCGGTCTCGTGGGTTTATAGCTGTCTCATGACCCCTCATGGACTTATAGCAGTCTCAGAGCTTTATAGCGTCTTGTGCAATTATAGCTGTCTCATGGCCTTACCATGGTTTTTACATGTTCTGCGTTGCTTTTAGAACAGTCTCGTGTTTTATAGCAGTCTCATGGCTATAAGTAGTCTCATAGCTTCTTAGCATTCTCATGGCCTTATAAGCAGTCTCATGGGCTTATAACAGTTTCGTGGGCTTTTACAAATCTGATGGTATTTTCGCATTTTCGTGCCATCGCAGCAGTCTCATGGCTCCATAAAAATTTCATGGACTTATGGCAGTCTCATAACTTCATGGTGTCTCAAGAAATTATAGCATTTTCATGGTCTTACAGCAGTATCATGCCTTATAGTAGCCTCGTGGTTTAGAGTAGTCGCATGTCCTTTTAGTATTCTGATGACGTTTTAGCAGTTTCGTGGCTTTTTAGAAGTTTGATGACCTTTTCGTAGTTTCGAGGTATCATAGCTGTCTCATGGTCTTATAGCAGTATCATGGCCTTGTAGCAGCCTCATGAACATATAGCAGTCTCATGGACTTGTAGACGTTTCATGGTATAAATGTAATATAATGGCCTTATTAGATGTTTCATGGTCATATACTATTATCATGGACTTATAAAAGTATCATGTTCCACTATCAGCCTTGTGGTCTCATGGCCTTATAGCCGTATCAGGTCCTTTTAGGAGTCTATGACTTTTTAGCAGTATCATGTCCTTACAGCAGTCTTATGGACTTACCGCAGCCTCATGGTCTTACAGAAATAGCCTCTTATTCATATAGCAGTGTCATAGTTTTACAAAAGTATATTGGTCTTATAGAAGTTTCATAGCCTTATAGAAGTCTCATGGCTTTATAGAAGTCCGCTGGCCTTACAGAAGACTCAAGGCCTGTCAGCAGTCTCAAGGCTTTACAGCAATCTCGTGGCTTTAGAACAGTCTATGCCCTTGCAAAGTGTCATGGATTTACAGAAGTTTCATAGTCTTACAGCAGTCTTATGGCTTTACGGCAGTCTCATGATCTTCCTAAAGTCTCATGACCTGATAGGAGTCTCATGCCCGATGTTTTTTAACCATAACTGACGAACACATATCTTTTTACAGATGACCAACAATACGTTATGTTTGAGTATTTAGAGGCTACTCGAATGAGAATTTGTATTCGTTGTGGGCGTTTTTGAGAAAGTTATAATTTTCTGTTTTTCTTACGACAACTAACCCCAATTATTTTTTGAGACAACTTAACCCCAACAGAAACTTTTGAGATATCTCAAAATATCCCCCACGTAACAACGTACCAAATAAAAAATCATTTGTGCAATGTAGATCACTGAGCAGACATTAAAATTCCAAAAATCACTTTTAGGAGCTGCAGAAGACGTCAATAATGGATATTTCCACGATAAAAAAAATCGCTTTTTTTTACCCATATAATAATTTTATACTAAGTATATTTGCATAATTAAAACACCAAAATAATTCCCGTCATATTCCGCAGTCGTATACACAGCGTACCTCTACGTCACACAAACACATGCAGTGTTATCACAACGATCCTATCTGATCAATGCACATTACATAATCAAACATTGTACATTGCGCGTGTTCTCGTGAGCAAAACAAACCTAATATAACTTCTCATGCTTACCTACAAGTCGCTTGATGTAATAGATGTATGCACATGTTATGCACGCCATTAACTATTTAGTTTATAAATAATTCTCATTGTCTTTCAGTACAAGTCCAACACGCAATTAATATGAGCTCTGGTCTTTCTGTTAGACTTTATATTGTCTTGTCTTTCATGAAATAATGCTGGATTTCCGTGAAATGTTCACAGAATCAATGGTGGTTTCGTTCGAAATTCTCAACATCTTATTTGTTGAACTACTGTGACGCCGTTATTGACTCATAGTTAACGTTCATCATAAACGGTGTAAAAATAAAGACAAATATTCTCACTCGTAACTCAAATAATAACAAACCAAACCTAGAAACGAAATTTTCCCTCCATATTCATCCTGTGTTTACTATAGTAAGATAAAGTGTGTATGGGTTTAGTAAACACGACGACCCTACTGGATCTATACCTTATTAGTGTAGTCTTGGAGTATATCTTGGTTATTTATCTTTTCTTTGAAGTCTCACTTGACCAACTCTTGTTCTTTTCCGACCCTGATTCGATTAGAATATTCGAGGGCTAAGATTGTCTATTTTATGTAATTTGTCCAATTTTTTATAATGCGATGGTTACCGAAAGGTTTTTACCTTAAAAAATCAAGGAAAAATTCATCTTCTTTCAATAGTTGTCAATAAAAAAGTAAAAATGGACATCGTCTAAAAAAAATTTTATTTATGACTAAACTGTTTCCCTTGTGTCATAAAAACATAATTAGTATCAATAAGTATTTTATTAAAATAAATATTGAAGAAATATATTATTGATGTTGTCAGTAAAAAAGAGACAATGAACTTTGTATGTCGTCTTTGAAAATAGTATATTTCGTCACTAGGAAAAAAAGTGAAGCTTTTCGATATAAGTTCAAGTTTAACGATTGTTTGCAGTATAAAGAAAAATATCGATCATAACTAGGACCAAGAGGAAATGAGCGAGGATCGAAAAGCTTCTCTTGGTCTTAGTGATGAACTATATTTTTCGTTATACTGCAAACAATATAAGAAAACAATTTCACAAGAACTAAAATGTTATAACCTATTTAGTTTCAATAGTTATAATAGGACAAGTACACAAGTTTGCAGCTACATCGGTTTAGTTTGTGTTAGTGGTGCTTATTTATAACAGCTGTTTTAACTGTTATTTACAACTGGGAGTATCGGTTGTTGTTATAGATTATTTACAATCGTTAATTAATTCGTATAAACGAAGTAACAGCTGATGACCTTGACCTCAGCTGATTTCATTAGGTCCTAAGACTAAAGAGAACAAATTATCATCTCAATGGTTTTATTGAAAACAGCTGGTTTTATTGAAAACAGTTTTGAAGCAGTATGACGAAAAAGTATTTATGTATTTATCTTTTCTTCGAAGTCTCTCTTGACCAACTCTTGTTCTTTTCCGAACTTACAGTATTAGTATATTCGAGGGCTAAGATTGTCTATTTTATGTAATTTTTCCAGTTTTTTATAATGCGATAAAAAGAACAGGACCGTACTTTCCTTAATGCTTTTTCAGAGTAAATTGTATTTGATTATAATCGATCCTATAATGACGGTGGCTAAGGTACAGTTATGTTTTAAAAAAAAATTCCTGATTCGTAATATTATTTACTCTCAATTTTTCACATCATGAATTTGTTTAATAAATTTTCATATTACACAAAAGTTTGAACAAAATTGGTATAGTCGATTTAGAGATATTACATTTTTATTAAAAGCCGATTTCTCATATTTTATAACTCATGGTCCGACATTTTAGGGTGACGACCATTACTTTTTACTTAAATACTTAGAGAGGACATTTGAGAAAAATTTGATCCCAATCTTTAAAATTGATTTTGAGAAAATCTTTATATTCTCCTTTGTTTTTCACTGTCACCATCCGTAAGTGTTTATTTATAAACATTTTTTTTTAAATGGTAAAATTATGAATAATTACATTTGACCACATATTAATATTTATTAAAATTAAGGCCCTCTTGTTTTGGGTGTAAAACAGACGACATTATTCCAAACACCACTATTGTGGAGCCAGAAGACCTCAAACCTAATATATAAAGCCTACGCAAATATTCTATCGTTTTGTTTACCGATCACCTACATTTTTCTTTATTAAGTGTAAGTGAGAGAGAAAAAATGATATATAAAATAGTTGCCATTTCCCTGAAAACTCCGGTTTGGAGTTATTCTTAATAAGTTGACACGTATACATATTGTGTTCAAATATTCTATTTCCCCGCAAGACTTGGGATCTTGTATTGAATAAAAACGACAAGATTCACTTATTTTCGCTGTACAATTCCTACAATGTTTTGTAATCTGCAAAATCATGGAATGATAAGCAGCGTATATTTACCGTATCGCAGAACTTAGTATTTATTATATTTTCTGTAATTGAGTTATTTCAACATTTGCGATACTTCCGTATTAGAACTACAATAATCTTTTACCAATATTCATTTCATCTTGATATAACTTTAATTCATGACCTTTTAAGTTTTTAATTTGCATACATTAGTAGAGTGCAATTAGCAAAATAGCAATTAATCGATCTCCAAAAAAATGTATTTGTCTCGACCTAACATGAGTCTTTTATAAGAACAAATACGTTACTTTATAGTTTATAAGTCGGTGCAATTCTAATTTAGTTTTAAAAACACAACAACGTTGTTTCACCGAATACAACCGACATCATCAGGTGCAGATATATCAATTAAAACGTACATACTTATACTGTTTTTTTTATTGTAACTATTAATTTTTCATTGTTTAAATGATAGTTTAGACACTATAAAGCCCATAAAATATAAATATAAATAAATTTATTTTCACCGTACATACTCATAACTTAATCATAAATAAATAAAATTAAAATATAGTAATATACAGTGTTCAAAACGTATCAGAATGACGTTATATTCTTTGAACCATTTCAGATTAGGCAATAAAACTTAGCACATCAATAATACACCTTAAAATTTAGTTTTTGAAGCGATTATACAGTTTTCATCACCTTGCGAGGACTAAGAAAATTTTTATGTAAGCCTACACCAACTATCACATCAAATTAAAGTGTTATTTGATTGATACCCTCGTAGATCGTTCCCACTGGAGGTGAAAAATCACTCACTATTCAGATTTAAATGTACGTTACATCCAGTGTGTATTGTCGGAGTTTTTCTTATGTAACTCATACCATGAAAGAAAATTAAACCATTTTTAACACGGCCAACATTGTAACTTAATACCTATAGGGAGAATCTTTTGAGATCGGATTTGCGGCATTGTATTCTCCTAGCAGAGACCTTTAATATGATATAAAACTTGACCTATGCTCTCATTTAAGATTTTCTCCTGAATCCCTGCCGGCCGTCAACATAAGGTGATAAAAATAGAAAGATGCTTCAAAGTATATTTTGGTAATAGTATTGATGTGCAAAGTTGTATTGCTTAATAAGCAATGGTTCAAAATTTATTACGCCCTTCTGATACATTTTGTACACTCTGTATATTACAAACCATAAAGTAAGCTACTATCATAAAATTAAACTAAATTAAACTTTTGATATTTTAACTTTCTTTCTCTTTTTATTAAATTGATATAAATTAAGTTATAAGAATTTAACTCTCAAGAGCAGGTAAAACTAGTCGCCTCATTGGCTGTGTTCAGGCTGTCAAGTCTTTTTATAAATAAGTCATTGGATTGTCATGTCTTAGGCGAAAATATCATATCTTAAATGACAGATGTAATTATTATATTTAAAATATATTCAATAGCTACTTAGATATTGATCAATATAAGTAAATAAAACTTGGCTTATTTTATTGTGAAGAATAAAATAAACCGCAAACATAAAGAATAAAAAACCTGCTTAGACTTCGTTGTTGGATCTGCAGGTAACGTTTGTTATTGCAGTTATTGTTTGGTTAACAGTGTGACATACTTAGGATCGAGATTGGGGTTCCGGTGAAATCAGGGTTAATCTTTGAAATCACCACTGTCTCCCAATCTTTGACGAATCGTTAACACGCGAAGTAAGAATCGACGAAGCTTCCCGATCGCATTATTAGACATTCTAGTCTAGCACCACGAGCAAGATGGCTGTCTTTTCCACTCGGGATATTATTTCTGTTTAAAACTAATTTGGTAATGATTCAGTAAAAAATACCGAGTAGTAGCGACCGTTTTCCCCGGGTTCTTGTAACATCACTTGAACAGCCGATACGTTTTTAAATTGGGTCAAGTGATATTAAATGTATTTGAATTATAATCCATTGAAAAACTCGATCTCCGTGTGTGGATATTGTGGTCATTAATTAAATATTGAGTGTTGAGTGTTTCACGGACCAACAACAAACTGTCATGCGGTTGGCCTAATAGGCTTAGATATATTGCTACCTACAAATTACACGTTCATTACGTTTCAATGATTCTCTACAACCATAGTGAATCGATAATGGTTTCAAACTAGTTGCAGGTTTATTAACAATTAGATATTTATAAATATATTGCGATTGATATTGATCTCAGCTGTGCGAAAACCTGCAAACACTCTTCTAAATGAAAGAAAAGAGTTAAGATTTTTACAGAATTTTTATGTTCATCAATCTCTATGGCTGTCAAACTTGGAAGGTATTGCATAGAACAAACAGATATGTATTGTAGGGTACAATTGTGAGAACAAGTAAAGGCGAAAAGAAAAAAATGAAATTTGAAGTAAAATCACCACACTTTGAGAAAGGAGTAAGTAGGGAGTCCGAGGCAAGCTCTAGAGTGGAACCTACAGAGGAAGATAAAAAGGAGAATGTTTATCTTGGAGGGGAACAGTAAAAAAAAGTTAAGACTTGTGAATAGAACGGGGATGGGTCAAGGTCATGATAACTGAAAATCTCTGATCTATGTTAATGGGAGGATTTTTCACTTTGTCGTTTAGAGTAAAAAATCTCTCGTTTATCCAGAACTTTATAAAAATAAAAATAAAGACTCCTACCTCTCGAGCACTCTGATAGCGTCAGAAGAGAACAAGAATTAGTTAAGAGTAGCTTGATAAGAAAGATGAGATAAATGTTGATAACCTGAGACTACATGAAGAACGATGTAGATCCAGATAGTGTACTTTGGGGTTGCCTCCAAATTATTGGTTTCTAAGTACACTGAATTGCGTCAATTAGTATTTATAAGGCGATGAAACTAGAAACGGCTCAAGTTAACTATTAAAACAGAAAAATAACAATGCAGTACCAACTTAACAATCTATAACTATCGTATTACTAGCACTGTAACACTACAAACTCAAACTATTGAAAATATTTTGTAAAGAAGGCAACGATTTGTATGATTCGGTTTACACGTGGGTTTGTGAACAACCATTCTATTCTGTTCTGCCGGCCCTAAAACACGAGATAAACCCTAACCCTGGTCAAACTGTCACGATAAGCCCTTTGTAATAAACCCATTTATGTTGGATCGGTGATAAAATGTACTTAAATAGTGAAGGTTTTTCGTATCCAAAGCTTCATTGTGTCATCAAAACCAGAACTTTATAAATGACAAACAACTCGTTAAACATGGCGTCATCTTTATTGGGACTACGGCACAGTATCTTGGTATTGGATCTGTTTAATGGTGCTTTTATATAACACAGAACACTACCATAAACGCTGTAAACCTGAGTTTTATTAACTCTATTAAACAGAGTCAATTGTAAAATAGCGTGAAAAGTCAAATACTTCAACCGAACTTTATATTGATTAGCACGATGTACGTGTTTTATAAATCAATGAAAATTACATGAAGCTAAACAATTATTTTTTCAAAAACACAAAACATTAAGGTTATCTCTACTTATATAGAACGCAACGTCTGTCTGCCTGATTATAATGCTTGTAACTGGAAGACTTATCCAATTTGTCTGCAGTTTAATTTCCCTTTTTTGTTTAAAGAGTAAAAGACTCTCGGACATCATTGTCCTTAGCACTTAGACCCCCTATAGGACCTTGAATTCTGCCACCAAACCCATTGACTATCTTCTATCTTTTACCCTGAACCTCTTCTTTATGGCTTGTTAAGAGAATTCCTCAACTAGAATGTCATATCTGTCTGTCTGTCCGGGTGGAATTTTGAAATCGAGTTTAAACTAACTTCCCGATAGGCTAGCGACCTGAAATTTTGAGCATAGGTCAGAATTGGACGACAATGCAATATTCAGTTGGTTTCTTGTCTCTACATTTGTTGAAACAAATAAAAATTGGCCAATGAGATATAGATTTTATTAACCGTGTTGTCGCTTAAACGCGTTATCGCTTAAACGCGTTACCGTTTAAACGCGCTACCGCTTAACCGCGTTACCCTTTAACCATGTTATCGCTTAAACGCGTTATCGCTTTTGAATGGTAACCGGAATATTGAAGTAGAATGAGGCACATTTTTCATGCCTTGTGAGAGTTATTGGATTAATAATAAATCAAATTAATTTTTTTTTGAACATACAACAATAGTGCTAAGCGTATATGAGAATATTACATTTCTGACAATCGTTACAACGGTTAAAGAGACGGCTACTCAACGGAAGAAAGGCTCTAGCGAGGTCCTGTGAAACGGGGGACGCAGATTCTTCTCGATTTGCCGATGACGTGCATAGACATGCTCAAGCAAGAGCAAACGAGGCTCCCGAAGCATGTGTTGCTCGGCTTGCTGGCGATGCACGCCGCCATTCTAAAAGCAAACGTGCGAAACTCCCGAGACGCAAACCACTCGCCTAGTTAACGATGTACGCCGCCATTCTGAAAAAAAAGAATTCGCATACTACCACCCGCCTAGCTGGTGACTGTCAGAGTCTCATCAATATATACAAAACCGATTGAAATCGTTCACCTGGACATAAGACTAAAATACAGAAAATAATAAATCAAATAATAATTTTTTTTTAACATACCACGTTTTTAAAACGGACTAAAAAGTATAAAATAATTTTTTATGACGGTTTTACAATTTGAGGGAGGATTGTTAGTGGCTATGGATATATTTATTTGGAATACTTGGAGAGAAAAACGTAGGGCTCAGCCAGTAAATAACACAAGTAGACAATCCGGATGAAAAAAATAATAAAAATTTGATTTATTTTTCTCTTTTTGTGTAAAGGCAAGGCCTTGTCATTATCACTTTATAAAAAGTAGGAGGAAAAAACATAACCCTAACTCTCAAATTTTCCAATAGCGTCAGGGTCGGAATAGAACAACAGTTGATCAAGACTTGGTATAAAATATGAAGGAAAGGGATCTAACCAAAGACTGCATAAATACCTCAGGATTTCCACGCCCGTACTCACTATTGTGGGCCTCTTACTGTCAATACCTATAATATGAAAACCAAAATTCGAAACATATTTTACGCAAAGTATCAACGTCAACGAATATTTCGTCAGTGACAAAATCGTTCCATAATTTTAATGTAAATTGGAACATAATGGTTCCTAAATTCTGCTCCTTAAAATAGGAAACGCAGGTATTTTACCGATAACTAACCTAGAGTCTATTTAGAGAATGGTAATCGGTAAAAAGTTTTGGTTGCCCATTCCCCAATAATTTCCATTTGTGAGTTACGGGTTCGCCATTCTGCCATGAGACTATTTAAATATATAATTTATCTAAATAGACTGTGCCGATTACTTGTAGGTGAGATATGAAGATTAGAGATTAAAATCTGAACGCAAAATCCCAAGTATGATGAATAATTTAAAAAACCAAAATGAATCTTAATCAACGTCATTAAAACTAAATTTTTTATTTAAACACGATTTACTTTGAGGACACGTTTATGCCAGAAGCAAATTGATACCCTGTATATAAATATTTTTTTAAAGACAGAGTCCAATGTTTATTTTCACTTTTAGACTGACACCTATCATTGACAGACATTTTTGATTGATTTGTATTTGGTTTTGGATATAGGTGACTGAGAAAGTTGGTAAAAATTTGTCACTGTTTATTTTATTATATAAAATAAAATCAAATAGCTAACAGCATAGTCGTTATTTGTACGTATAATTTATGATTATAATTTTTATTTTAAGAAACCACATCTTACAAGAAGTTATTTTTAAGCATTAATAAAATCTGCTCAACAATTTTCCAACCAATAAGATTAAATTAGTTTACGAACAATTAACATTATATTTTTAAAATTCTGTTTTTATATCATTCAACGACAATCTGTCTTTTTTTCGAGGGAGGAGGGATGAACCAAAATATGCCATCCAAATATTATTATCTTTATTTAATTTTCTAAGGATTTTATACGCCAGTCGCGTATTTATTTACTATAGGGCCGATTTTAATGGTTCAGGTGTCAAATTAAATAGTGTTACCTGCAGATTTATCGAAAATTATTCATTTCCCATGGAAACAATTATTTTGTAATAAATTTATTATTTAAATAACTTGCTTGTTATGGGTAAAGAACATGTTTCACAACAAAAAATCTTTTTTAAACAACACATAAATTCTGAAATAGTTGTTTTTAGTATATATTTTTAATTTATAACAACTTATATAGTGTTTAATTTATTTATGCGGATTCACGTTGTGTTGTGATTGATTGCTTACATCTGTTAAAATTAAACTGTTTAAGTTCTCAAATAAGTTTTATTTTAGAATTTGTAACAGCTGTTTGAAATTATTTTTAGTTTAATTTCTATAGTTATTAAATTATTTGTAGTATTCACGTTGTGTTGTGATTTATTGCTTACATCCCACCGCAAAAGTTAACGGTTTATACGGTTTATTGAATGAGTGTGATTTGGGTCTGAATTTTTTTTCTCACAAAAGTTAACGACTTAACAGTAAATACTGTAGAGCGTTTACTTTATTTGTGATCTATTGTTTACATCCCACCGCAAAAGTTAACGGTTTATACGGTTTATTGAATGAGTGTGATTTGGGTCTGAATTTTTTTTCTCACAAAAGTTAACGACTTAACAGTAAATAGTGTAGAGCGTTTACTTTATTTGTGATCTATTGTTTACATCCCACCGTAAATTTAACGGTTTATATGGCTTATTGTTAATGAGTGTGATTTGGGTCTGAATTTTTTATCTCACAAAAGTTAAAGACTTAACAGTAAATACTGTAGAGCGTTTATTTTTTTTGTGATCTATTGCTTACATCCCACCACAAAAGTTAACGGTTTATATGGCTTATTATTGTTAAAGAGTGTGATTTGGGTTAAAGGGTTAATGAGTGTGATTTGGGTCTGAATTTTTTCCTCACAAAAGTTAACGACTTAACTGTACATACTGTAGAAGAGCGTTTACTTTATTTATGATCTGCTGCTTACATCCCACCGCAAAAGTTATGGTTTATATGGCTTATTGTAAATGCGTTACAACTTCGTGGGAGCTTTGATATTCTTTATTTTTCACAGTATAAAACAAAATATCGGCTGTAGAATGACCGGGTGGAAATCATCAAACATTTAATGATCGACGAGAAAATACCAATGACAAAAATCGAAGGGCAATGAAGAGTGAAGTAAACCAACAGGTTCAACTATTTGATACCAACATAAACCTCAAACCGTTACATTATTTTAAAATTACACTTTCATTTGATACTAACAATTTATATTTTGATGTTGGTAATTTTTTTTTCAGATGAATGTAAGCATTGTAATGTTTTAACGTTTCATTTTAATATTGGCAGAGAGTTACTGTTTTGTCACAAAGAGAGGCTAAGGATAAATATTCCCCAAACCCATACAGATACACCACTTTCACCACCATTATCTGTAAAAGATCTGGAGCTACAACAACGCGCTTTATTGAACCGACGTTGAAAGTGCGTAGGTCCTTACTATTTTAGAATACGCAGTGGTGTCAACCACAAAATAAGCAGTTTAGATGCTCGTTCCTGTGTTCTGCCAGCCATGGGTCAGGTATACATAATGTATACTGATGAGGCCATTAATAAATTACTGAGACACTCTACAAACAGTGTGGTCATACAATATAAATTTACAAATATGAGCATTAGAAGAAGAGTGTTACAATTATTAACCGGAAACCATTTTAGTTTTATTATTATTTTAAATTTACTCAAAATCCTTCTTTTTTTTACATGTTGTTTGACATTTTACATATCTATTATGATATTTGACCTATTAGAAAATCGTACATTTTTTATTATAGATCAATTATTTCAAAAGCGACATTTTTGGCGATATTTATAACATTATGGTTCGGTTAGATAATTATTTGCTACATTATCCACAGTTTGATAAGAAAACATTAAAGCCAATTTTGATCAAATACAAATTTCTAATTTTAATTTATAGCATTTAACCCTAAATTAAATAAACAAAAAAAGTAAAATTTCATTATCCCAATACACAAAGCTTTGTCAAAATCATTACAAGCGTTTAGGCTACAACTCAACGCAGAGACAAAGTAGACATCAATAAATAAACTTTGCAAAAAAATTGCACGCACTATCTCACTCACACAACCACAACAAAAAAATAAAATCCAACCAAAACTAAGAGTCATCAAAATTGCCAGTTCGGTTGTGAGCCAAAAAGTGTAAATTAACATAGATACTGTATTTCAACAATTATTAATAAACAGTTATGGATGTAAACTTGCTCCGGATGTCCTATAAACACGTCCTCGGCTTAAATCATATTTGTTTAAAATCTAGCTTTTGCGCACGATTTTGGTTCATTAAATCTTACACTAATGGTCGATTTTGATAAATATCTATTTTTATAACAGCCCCAGCAAAGATTTTTTTTTAGTCATAACTCACTAACTAGAATTTTTGAGATGCTTTTTATTTGGGTCCTTAGATATAACACTCGAGCAAAATTTAATCACAGCCATTAGAGCCGATTTTTAAGAAAATTGTAAGTTTTTAGTTTTTTTATGACAGCGACCTTCAAATTTTGAAATTTGAAAAAAAAAAAAGAAAAAAGTCCTTAGATATGACTGTGTCAAATTTTGGCCACACACCAAATTTGATTAAAATCCATCCAAATGACAGACAGATAGACATGATTCGAAGAACCACTTTTATGAACTCGAACTACTTCAAAATGGGTACATCCGCAAACATAAGTTTTTGACGCATTGGATAACTTTGACTGTACTGCGTACATCTGGGATATTAAAAAAAATGAAATAAAAGTGATGATTCAAAATGGATGCAAAATATTTAAGTCAATAATTTGATATTACAATTCTATCAATTCATTACGATTAAGTAAGAAGATAAAAAAGTAATAATAAAATTAAAGGAGACACATTAAACCAAAGCTAATTGGAAAATTGCTTGTTTGTACGGAAATTATTCTTGTCTCCCTCCAATAAGAAGGGGAAAGAATTGTGGCTACGTATTGATTTAAATAGAAGAGGTGGGAAGTTCAAGCGTTTTGTTAAGATCTGCTTTATTCCTCGAAACAATGTTTTTCCTTGAATAATCTATAAACACAACCATCTTTAACGGTTTAATGATTAAGTTTATTTTTTCTGGAAATTATGTATTTTCTATTTTGAACGCAAGTTTCGATCGTTAATGTTCACATTACACTAATATTTTAACAACGAATGAATTATAGCAGATTGAGAAATTATTTATTTTATCCCATTGATGATTTTGTTTTTACCGGTAACTCACGACCCGTCTGTAAATAGATTGCTACAACTCCTTTAGTTTAGGTTCTAGGAGGCTACACATGATCAAAACTGAACTGATTTTTTAGAAAATCGTGATTTTATTTTAATTTATAACAGCTATCCTCAAATTTTGAGTTATAAAATAATGAAAACCATTTCTAGCTCATTATTAAATATGAAACCACTCTCTGGATTATTCGCTTTAAGATATTTTTGATTGACTTATTGCCCAAATATGGGAAAGCTTTTTTAAACGACAGCTATTTTAAAATTATTTCAAGATTAATTTAGTTAACAAATTAGTCCAAGAATATGTTAAAAATATATATGTTGAATCAAAGTGTATTTTTAACAATATTGTAAAAAAAATTGCTACCGTAATAGTGCCAATGATTGATAAATAATTCTGAATTATACAGTTTTCCAAAACTACTCAAAAATATTTTGTAAGGGTTGTAATTGGAACATGGTTCTAGTTCCTAGTTGTGGGTTGTAAGGGTTCTTTTAATTTTATATTTTTTTAAATGGAAATTTGATTATATCAATATTTAAAAAAAATAACATAAATAGTTTTTAATGTGAATATAGCTAAAATGTCAGCTATAAAACGAATGCAGTTACATGGAAATTCAATACCACTTTCAGCATGATATAAATATAAAGAACATTCAAACAAAAGAAGACACAGCTAAACGTTTTCGCTTTTCCTATTGAAAATGATTGTGAATCGTTCAAAGACAACGAGATACAACGTAAAAATAAACAAAACATATTTTGCGACCTTAACTGTCGTAAATTATTTCCAAGTTTGTTTTAATCTTGTTCACATAATACAAATATTAATGTTATTTCAAAAAATGTAATTTAGAACTTTGATTTGTCATATTTTTATAGTTACAAGACCCAGCAGGGTCGATTCACCGACACGAGCGTAGCGAGTGGAGACTACTTCGAAGCCAGTAAAATCCAAAACACTGACACTTACGTGGCTCGTTATGGACGTCAAAAAATAGTGATATCCTTCAGAAAAAATGTCTAACTGTTTTAAACAAACTTACCTTAGATAGAATAAAACTGGAACACAAAAACTTACAAAAATTATCATTACTAACGCGTTTCAACGATAAAGTCGCCATCCTCAGTGATACATGAGCTACAATTACTAAACTATAACTTCAGTTCAATTGTTATAGTTTAGTTATTGTAGCTCATGTATCACTGAGGATGACGACTTTGTCGTTGAAACGCGTTTGATTAAATAAACGTATTGTTTGTGAGATGTACTGTTTGCATTTTATTCTATCTCATATTATCTCATAAGTTAAGCTCAATATTTATATTTAAAGTTACCCTACTAGATAACGATACAACATTTCCTAGAAGGGTCAGAAATTTACATGATCTGCTTGTATTACATTCCATGATGGGCTGGGTAAGTATTATGATGGCGTCAATCAACTTGTTTTGTAATCCACTTTACTAGATAATATTAGTTTTGTTTTTAATTTACAATGACAAAGTAAATAATAATAATAATAATAATAACTAAAAAATGTAATGTAGACTATAATTGGTCGTTCGTATGAAATTACGGACTAATTTAAAACAGAATGTTTAAGTTGTTCAAAAATTAGAGTACTTGTAGAACAGATTAAAAATTTGTTTTTAAGGCTCATTATCCGAGGAATAAAAAGGCAGAACTATGATATAGGTGCTTGCAAGATTACCCTTAAGGGCTCACTTATAGTGAGTACAGGCATAACAATCCCAAGGGACCTAGCTGGATCTACACAATTTTCATGTATTGTTGGGTTAATCGGTCTCTTTTATCTTTCCTTGTCCAACTCTTGTTCTCTTCCGACCCTGGCGCTATTATTGTATTCAAAGGATAGGAGTTTTTTTATTTTATGTTGTTTTCTCTCTTTTTATAAAGTGATAATGACGGAGGAGTTTTTGGTCTTTAAACAATTATAAAAATTCAAATAAAAATGCTTTCAAGATATTCTGAGAATTTACATAAAGAATGTAAACTACAATTTATAATTCTTGGAAAATATAAAATCATTACATCTATTATCTGTTTTCAATTACTCCAACTTAAAGTACTGTTTTTCGTTCTATCCATATATGAATACCATTGGGTAATTTAAAATTTCTATTTTCTATAGTTGATAGTTTAAATAGATTTTCGCATACAGATTCAAACATATATAAAAATAACTTGTTCATATAATAAATTCAACAACATAACATTTTCTGCCATATAAGATAACATGGCAATTATACTCTGCAATTATAATTAGACGCAATTATTTTTTTAATTACATACATTGTACATCGTTGAGATAAAAACAAGGAACTAAAATCCGTTGAAGATGTCATGCTAAAATTTTTATTAAATAATTTAATGTCTTCGGGTTTTAATAATAAAATTACTTCTTGTGTAAAATACACAATATACAAAGTTAACAGATTGTTTATTTATACAGGGGTGTTGAAAAGTCTGGAGACGGGTTAATATATTTTCTGTTAATTAGGCAAGAAGTGTAAATTTCTGCAAATCCATTTGGGAGCTAAACAACTATATTTTAAGTCTCTTACCGACTCTTCACCTCCAATGGGGGACGGCTCACAAGGAGTCGGTAGATAATCTTAAATGTAAGCATAGATTGATAATATGTACATAATTGTAAGGGCCTCGTCAAGCAGATATAATTGCCGCAACTGAACTTATAAAGGATTATACATTAAAAAATGGCGACTGTTCAAAGAATTTCAAAATAAGGCGAAACATATCTGCAGGATTGTTGAATCCTAGACATGGGCTGGAAAATTAAAACTTCGTAAAGAAGTGTTGAACTTAAAAACTATTTTGAAGGGCGCTCAGTTACCTTTCATTTCTAATGGGGGGGGGGTAGCCCACAAGGAGTTAGAAGAAAATCTTAGCGGAATCATAGGTTAAGATGTACAGCATTTTAAAGGGCTGCTTAAGCATAGATTAATGCTGGAAACTACACTCCAAAAGGTTGACCCGTTACGAAATGGTAGTTACTTTTATTTTTATTTTTTAATTATCTAAGTTCCTCAAGCGTCAAATATTATATGTTTATAAACGCGTCAAGCGTTTATGTTGTATTATATTATTTTTCATTATTTGAATAACTTAAACAGAATTTTAATAACCCCTTAGAAGTGCGGTTTGCGACTACTTAACGAGACCTTAAAATGATGTACATATCAAATATTCTAAAAATTTATGATTCTCTACTGACTCCTCGTGGGGTCGTCCCCCATTGGAAGTGAAGAGACTTAGAATACAGTTGTTTAACCACCAAATGGATTGCGGAGTTTTACTCTTCTTCCCAAATTAATATAAAAGATATTAAGCCATCTCCAGACTTTTCAGCACCCTTGCATATAACGACACAGTAATTAAATACACAATCAACCATTTATCTACATACAATCTGCAAAACATGAATCCCTTTATTTTCTTATGAAAAGACTTTATATATACAGGATGAATATTAAACAATGTAACAAAATTTGGGTAGTACTACATTTCATTTGCATTATTTGACCAAATCATTTACATTGATAAACGATAATTCTGACAATTTTGACATTTACATTCCTTAACAACTTACTTTTATTGCTAAGTATTTATTTATAGAAATATATGTAAAATATTATAATTGTCCACTGTTAAGAACCACAATTAAAGAACTAAAATCTAAAATACTTTCAAATTTAGTCAAGACTTTTGACATTCTGAACGGAATAATTCTATGAACGAAAAACGAAAATAGCTATTCGCTTATACCGTTGGAAAGCCTATGAAAAGGGGTGGTTTTTGTGAAATTTAAACACACAGGCGTTTGTAAATTAATTTTAATTTTAATGAAGATTTCAAAACATTCACTTTTTTAATGTTTGGTAGTTGTAAATATTGAATATTTTCATTTTGGAAAAACGATGTTGGTTCCGTCCTATAGGAAATTTAATTTTAATTTTGGAAATGCAATCACTTTATTTGATAGGTGAAAAATAAAGTAAGAAAATAGAAATTGCAATTGAAGAGTCACGTTTTTAGTACAAAACGAGATGGAATGGGGTTTACTATGATCAATTTTATTACAAATGAAGTGAACTACTATAATCCTGATTCACTAATTTTTTCGGTACATTATTCACCATTCATCCTGTATATTTTACATTAATACAAATAGGGAAATTACGCCAACATGGAAATAAGCCAGTATGTGAATGGTTCCGCCTGAATACACGCATATATATTACATGTATCCTTTACAAATTTTACATATATGAAAAACACAAAATCTTAACTTGTAAAAAAAAAGTAATATCAATAAAAATCAATACAAAACAAATTTACATTAAAAAGAAACTTTTAATCTCATTTTTCCAAACTTAATTTCCAACTCTTTTATTGATTTTGAAAAATAAACATGTGTACCGCATGGGAATTTCTTCGGCAAAAGATTGAAAAATTTAAGCCTCCTGAACAGATAAAAACTAATGAATGCTGTTAATTTTTCTAGGTAAAATATCAATAACTTTTCGTTGGAATTATTTTTAAATCTGTGATAATTATTTAGTCCTCCACTTGTTCTGTACACTAACATCAACATGTCTTGCATTCAATGTTCCAAAATAGATTTTGATAAGCAAATTTTTATATTGCAGACTTTATAAAATGCATCGATCATTTTCGTTCTATTTGTCATCCTAAGCAGAATTGATATAATATTTGTTACTAGTTTAGTGTGTTATAAGTTGAAAACACATGATTTATGAAAAAAATTGTAAACATAGCAGCTGTTTGGGCATTTTAATTTCGATTTTTACAAATTTCAATAGGTTTTATGTATGAACAACCTATAATGTGCCATACTTAATTTTATGTTATTATCTTAATTTTTGTAAAAGATATCGTGCTTATGTACAGACGGCATGTCGAGAATAATTTTGTTTGTTTTCCTGAAATGTGAAAATCAATAAAAAAACCGGATATCGAAAAAATTTCGATTACCATACTTAAACTATACTTCGTATACTACCTAATAAAATGGTAATTTCGAATACATTGTACCTGCCCCCCCCCCACACACATAGATTTGCAAAATTTTAAAAATAGAGCTTCAAAATTTTAAATAGAATCTAATCTATAATATCGTCGGCTTTATGAGCAAAGGTCGTAACTCCACTTTTTTTTGTTTTTGTGTTTTTGTACTATATAACAGCTAATTTTTGTTCTGCATTGGTATGGAAAAGATTGTAACTCCAAAAAATTTGCTTAACCTATAAATTCACTTATTAGCAAAAGTCGTATTAAAACTGGTTAGATTACTACTTGGCTAAGGTCGTAACTCCAGTATGGCTGTTGTTTATAAGTGGGGTTAATAGAGAAGTTGAACAGTGCTCCTAAAATATTGTCTGTTGTTATTATATAATGTTTCATTGTGAAAGTTTTTATGTTGACAGAGTTTTTTTAGAAGTTTACTAAGGCACTTACAAGGTAAGAACATGAAAACAATTACTTAAATGTTTAAAATACTGATTATAAAATTTGATTAGGAGTTACAACTTTTTCTGCAGAGTTTACTTCATAGAAAAGGATGTAACTCCATCAACTTACTTGCATTCAATGTTAAGGTGCAACTGCCTGTGGTATTATGGTAGTCTTGATTTTAATTTCAATCTGTTTTTGTAGTTCAATTTAAACATTAAACTGTGTATATATATACTCTACTATGCATTTGACTATACCATATTTAGTATGAAACGTACTAATACCATATCTATGTACTTATTTGGGTAGATATGCCGATCTGTAGACCCCTCTCCAATTTGAGTTTTGGTACTTGATATGGCAAGGGAACAATGTCAGTAGGCCTGACAAACTTTTTTCCCGGTTCAAAAGCGGCATTTTTATCGTCACTAGTTAGGGACGGATCACTATTTATCATAACTTAACCAAATATAACCTGACTTTGTTACTGAGAATAATCACGACTCTACTAGTAACATATCACGAGCACCTACTGCAACTGAGGGGCTGAGGTGGGCTGGGGTAGGGGCTGAACTTGGTTGGGGGCTGGGCTGGGAATGATGCTGAGCTGGACTGGGATTGAGGCTGAGTTGGAGGTTCGGGCTGGGATTAAGGCTGAGCTGGGTTGGGGGCTAATAATAAGGTACTCCACAAAGTATATAAGTACCAAAAACGGTATACAGTATTTATTTTTAAAACAATTCCATTATTTTTAGGTGAGAGATGTCTTCAAGAGGAGAAAAAATTTTGGCATTACTAAAAATCCAAATTCACTCAGTAAGTCAAGAAAAGGTGGAAAATGTTTCACTCATCCAAGAAGCTTTAGATGCTGACTGCATGTTACTGGTTGATGATAGTGGAACTTTAAGCAGCTTTGGTGTGTTGTCTAATGACTGTAGTTCACAAAACAATGTATTACCTAATGTTGAGGAACAGTTAAATAGCAAATGCCCAGCAAACAGTGATGTTAGTGTTAATACTGATGTAAATATTGTTAATAATGAAACATTTCCTTTGTCTCTAAATAATGATGAAACAATTATTTATGCGGATGTTTCTAATTCTGGTGTAAACACTCATCTTAATATTTTACATACAGAAACATCCCCTTTGTCTGTAAATAATGGTGAAACAATTGTTTATGCGGACGATTCTAATTCTGAGTTTTTGATGGATACTAAATCTAGCCAGTTTTATTTGTATTCAGAAGAAGTTGTATACACAGAGGTAAGTGAAGTGATTGAAGAGAACAGACAGCAATTAAACGAAGAAAATTTAGAAGAAACAAGAAGTGTTAACATTGATAATGATTATATCCCTTCTCTTAGTAACGAAAAAGACCATGACCTGACCTCAGAATCAGACTCTCAACCAGAAAACAATTCACAATCAGACCACAGTGTTGAAGTACAAAGAAGGAAAAGGCGAAAACGTCATCAGGTAAATCAAAATGATTGGGCCATCAACAAAAACAAAAAGGCTCGAGAGTGTGGAGAGGCGTACCAGGGCAAAAAAAATATTGATGGAAAATGGAACTATAACGTCCCCAAGCACCCAAAAATCCTTAAAGAGCGGTGTAAGTGTAATAAAAAGGAAAATTCACTTATAAAGTGCAGCAGTATCTCTAACGAGGAAAGAAAAACTATTTTTAATAGATTTTGGAACATGTCGTGGGAAGAAAAGAGACTATACGTAAGGTTACACACCGTAGTAAAACCAGCAACAAGAGCCAGAGATAGAAAAAATGACTCCAGTAGAAGACAGTTTTCGTATATATATTTTTTAGAAAAAGAACAACAAAAAATAAGGATTTGTAAGAAAATGTTTTTAAATACATTGTCAATAAGTGAAAAATCTGTAAGGAATTGGAAAAATTCAGAAGACAATGTTGAGGATGGTTCTGAACGTGAGGAAGGAGTTCTAGAGAGCAGTGGTCATACCAATGGTGAAAGACAAAGAAGGAAAATATCAGAAGCTAGAATAAAACCATATGAAGAAGCTAAGAAGATTCTAGAAAACTTTTTTGATAATCTAGTTAAAATGGAATCTCATTACTGTCGCCAGTCTTCAAGTAAGCTCTATTTAGAACCGATTTGGAAGTCCAAAAAAGAGATTTATAGAGAATATTGCAATTTGTGTAGTAATAAAAATGTAAAGCCTTTGTCACTGACTATGTTTTTTCACAGTTTCTGTGATAAAAATCTTAGCTTGTTTTGTCCAAAAAAAGATGAATGTGAAATGTGTGTTGGTTATAAAACAGGAAATGTTACTGCAGAAGATTATAATTTACATCTCGAGAAAAAAAAAGAAGCGAGGTCAGAAAAAGAGAAAGACAAAGAAAATGAAGAATTTGTTTACACAATGGACTTGCAGAGCACACTTTTATGTCCGAAGTCAAATGTATCAAGTTTGTATTACAAGAGGAAACTAGTTGTGCATAATATGACATTTTATAATTTAAAGAACAAAAATGTTACATGTTATGTTTGGAATGAAACTGAAGGGGGTCTAGAAGCTAATGATTTTGCTTCAATTATATGTGATTTTCTAGATCATCAGTCTCAAATGGACAGTGAATCTAAGTTGATTATTTACAGTGACGGATGTTGCTACCAAAACAGAAATGCTATTCTAGCAAACACACTACTGAATTTGGCCAAACTCAAAAATATTAAAATAGAACAAAAATTTTTAGAAAAAGGCCACACACAGATGGAAGCAGATTCGGTTCATTCAACCATAGAAAGAAAAATCAGAAACCGAATCATCAATGTACCTGCTGATTATGTTGTCGCAATTGAACAAGCTCGAATAAGTCCTGAACCATACACAGTAAAGTATATTGACCATACGTTTTTTAAAAAGTATGATGTAATTAAATTTGTAAAATCAATTCGACCTGGCAAAAAGGTAGGTGATCCATGTGTGGTAGATCTGCGTGGGATCCAGTACACTTCTTCAGGAATCAAGTACAAACTTCGTTTTCAAGACGATTGGTGTGACCTACCAGTGAGGGCAATGTCCAATATTGCTGCCATAAAAATTGAAGAAATTCCATGTTTGTATTATGACAGAATAAAAATTGATAAATCGAAATTTAATGACCTACAGAGTCTGAAAACAACATTACATGTAGATTATCACAATTTTTATGACAATTTACCAGTGTAAATCTCAGTTAAGTTCAAAGTAAACATGTATGTCATATAAATAAGAGTATTTTATTGTATCCTACAAACTTGGATCATAAAAAGTTGTTTTTTAGCACAAACAGGTTTTCAAAAATCCTTAACTAAAAACAACCTTTTAAAATCCATAAATCCAATTAAAATCTACCAATTTAAAATTATATGCAAGAAAAAGCTGTAACTCCATTAACAAAAACAAATTTTCCAAGAAAAAAGTCGTAACTCCAATAAAAAAATAAAATACAATAAGGCCCACTGAAATAAATTAGAAAACAACTTTGAAACACAAATTCCACTTTTCATGATGGTTTTTTGAGTTTACTCGAAAATTAAAGTGTTAAATTAAAAAAGTCTTAACTCCATTGAAAAAATAGATTTTAGAGATAAAAAGTCGTAACTCCAATAAAAAATTTCTTAACTATCAATAAACTCAAATTCAACAGAAAACGTGTTTCACATAACACAATGTAAGCATTATTCAGTTTTAGATTCAATTGTGACCAAAGAATTTGAAATTAACAAGTTTTTTCTCATTCCTGAAAAGTTTACCATTTTGGAGTTACAACCTTTGCTCATAAAGCCGACGATATGCATTGAAGGTATCCCATAATTGCTAAAAAATATATTTGTGCTCGTCAATATTTTTTGGTTAAAACATGAAAACAGGATAAAATTTGCAAAATATATTTAATAATTACATTTGATTATGTTTTGTTATATCAGGAACTGATAAAATGTAATGATTGTTGAAATGAGGGAAATTTCTAAATTTTTAATGTACGAGGAAAATATAGATAAAAACATATTAAGATCAATGTTCTTTAGAAATATTTTATGAAATATCTATTAAAGTTAAAATGAAAAAAAAAATTCTAATTTTAGTAACTAAACAATTTTAAATATCGTGCAATAGCTTTTCCTTACAACATTTCAAGACGTTCCTCGTAACTGAAACGTTTCCATGGATACCTTTTGTTACACTTTTATAATTCTCAAATAAAGAAGATGGAATTATAATTCACTCACGCACTATCACCAAAACTCACTTATGTGTAATATATTACTTTATTGGTAGAGAGTTCCAATGTATAACAAAATACAGTCGACATGCACTTCGCAACTAGCAGAGGCAAACTGAACTAACATTCCTTCAACATTCATTGCGAAAATTTCCCTCACTCCGGCCAGAAAATTCCCTCCGCGCAATATTGGAAATGTATTTTGTAGGAAATCATCCCTTCAAACAACTTTATCTTATTTATATTATATTTTATGTACTTTAAATCACAAAATAGCAAGTCAAGATGGTAAAACCAGTGATTTAATGTAATATTACAATTCAGACTAAATATTTGAGAAAGTATTATGAAAATTTAAAATATCGAAGTTATAATCCTATTTTAGGCGTCCTGCAATTTATATTTACAAGATATGTGTACATTCATATAATCGCAGTGATTTCACACAAATATGATATTTTTCAACATTTTTATATTTTTACTCTGATACATGTAATAGACATCACTTAGAATTGATGAGCACGTGTTGTAAAATACGTCGTAAAAAGTGAATTTGGTTAAATTCGACACTTCAATTTATAATCTGCTTTTGCACAATTAAACCTTTTAAATCTTTAAAAAACGTATTCTTCCACAAGTCTAAAAGAATATCGAAAAACAAAAAAATCATCCTTGGAGAGGTTATAAAAATATAATTTCTCAAAGTCGGTTTGACCAATTTCGTTGAAATTTTTATGAAAACTGGTACGCAAAATATAGTAGAATTAGGGTGCACAAACTTTCTTACTCATTCATCACATCAAAACAATTCGACACCAAAAATGTCAGTTCAGGTAAAATGTACTTGTCAGGCAAAATGTCAAAATAAACATATTTGAAAAAGAAAATGTATTTAAATAACTTTCTTAGTTGTGCTATAATCATCCTCAACATGAGTCGAGCTTTTAATGACAACGGTCAAGGTTAATGTTTGATTTTTGTAAATTATTCTGAACTTTAATATTTTTGTAAAGCACAAGGATTTGGTTAAATAATCTTCACATTCGAAAGACATAACATATATTATGATTGTAATAAAAATGTGTAAATTTCAATACAAAAACCCCACTTCGTGATTATTGGTATAAAAAAACAAATCGGCATTGACTGTTAAAGTTTATAATTTCTCAAAATCATTAATTTCTATTAGTTTGATTTAAAAATCCCTGAAATTTAGTTTGTAACGACATAAATAATCTCTCTCCCTAACTATTTTACAACACCGTGCAAATTTGGAAAAATGTAATTACATTTTTCTGAAAGCACGTTACTAAAGCTATGCAAGGCAGATTTTCAGGTCCTGAGATACAGTCAGTTATCACCGAGGTGACTTTCAACTCAGTGATCTGTTCAATATTGTATTATGATTAGAGTATTGGGGAAACTGGTTTTGAAGTTGTCAGAATATGCTCCTCTAAGCGTACTTTCTATTACTTCCACACATGTTCTTCCCATCGTCGTAAACATCGAAACTATCTAAAAAAAATCATAATACTAAAATTTTAATATTTTTTACAAGTAATCCAAAGAAAAAGTAAAAGATGAAATTTTTTCAAAAAAGTCATATTTGAGAAATTGGTACAAACTCGTCAACTTTCAGAGCTAATATATATATATATATATATATATATATATATATATATATATATATATTACCAAAATCGAATATATAGAATAAATAAGTATTCAATAAATAAATATTAAATTTGGTTTTTTTTTTAAATATGAGATAATTGGCACCATTAATGGTTTCAAGAATTAAAGTAAAATGATAAAAATAAATCAGTTGAAGCGAAATAGTACCTATATAAGAGATAGTAGAATGTTAAAACTCAGATATTTAAATTTCATTAGCCCCAAAAGCAAGAGTGTTAAAGAAACAATAGTGTAGAGTTCGAAACCTATTAAAGTGTAATACGTGCGGGATTCGCAGTGCGGGTAGAGAACTTGTCCGAAACATTCGCCAAAATAAAATGACCTAAAGACAAAAACACTTTGAAAGTGTGAAAGTCGGGATTTTAGAACGATAAGTTGTGGGGAAAAGTCGATTTTCTCGGGAACCACGACGTAGATACAAATATGTACCAACGCAAAAGGAATACGGAAAACGTCTTTTGGAGAAAATCCTATGTTCCTGGAGGAAGATAGGGGAGTTTCCAAGAATACAATGGACAAAAGTACAAGAACGTGCAAAGGGCAAATCTTCCGCGCAACCACTTTAGTCTGCGGATAAATGGCGGGACGTACAATAGAGTCAACGATCTTCAAACCAAACAAATGGCGCCAATTAAGGAAATAAATTAAAATTAAGTAAATAACCATAATAAATAATGTAATAAGATAGAAATTAAATTAATAATTAATTAATAATAAATCATGGACTTACCTAAAACTGAAGATAAAAAGGACGAAAGAGGAATAATTTTAGTAACTATAAGAAGAAAAGGAAAGGGGAATCGTCGGTACCGAAAAATGGTTCCTATAAATACGGAAACGCAGCTCCTAATAGGACTCTGATTTTGAAATTTTGAAAAGTAGTAAAGTGTTACGCTATCGGTTAGAGTTTTCAATATCTTACTGTATCTTTAAAACCCGCAGTTAGCTGGATAAAGTTCTACAGGTTAAAATGTTTATAAAAGTACAGAATATAAAGAATCATCCCGGGACAAAAAATCAAAGACAATAATAATCATTTACTTAATAATTAATAAGAGTATAAAATAATACAAAAGAAAGACAGTTCGAGAAATTTCGTACAAGCAGCCGTAGTTTCGGTCAAAGACATTTTAACAAGTTAAAGTAAAATTACGAGCAGAAAACTGAATACGAGACGACGAGACAAAAGTACTCGGTACGGGAGAAGATCAACGCTGGACCGAAGTTGAAATATCTAATCTGAAAACAACAGAGACATCATTACCAGGATCAACCTCTCGCAAGGACCAGGAACTCCGTCTCAACCACAGGTGTGCCTTAAATCACATTTTCATACATCCAAAAATATACAAATTTAACTTCTGCGTTGCGAAAAATCTTGTAATTTAAAAATATCTGGATAAATAAATTCTCGAAATATAAGTAAATTTTTAAAAATATAAAACTGATCTGCATTGCACATGATTTTGTAACATTTAAAACTTGTTTTGTATATCAAGTGTGATTATAATTATTAGTTTGTTGTATATGATTTTGTATTTTTGTTCGGTAAATTTTTATGTTCTATTAATATAAAATGTTTGTTTAAGTAATACAATTTATGTTTGCATAATTTCAATATCACTCTGGTTTAGTTTAATTCAATTCACCCTAAACTAGTAGTGTAAAGTTCCTAATTTAAAAAAAAAAAACAAGATTAATCGTAAAGTAAAAAAAAAAGTTTTTTTTTAAATAAGATAGCACTTACAAATTATAATAATAATTTGCAGATAAATTACCTATAAGATTCTACGGTCCAGATATTTTAAACAGAACAAATTAAGCTGAAATTTAAATGGACCTGTGGTGCGCAATTTTAAAAAGTAGGGAAAGGATATATTATCGTCGTCATAAAATCATTAATATTTTAATAGAGGGTTTGTCCAAATCAAAAGAAAGGTAAAGTAACACATTTACAGGGGACTACGAATAATTTTGGAAGAACATTTTAAAGAAAAAATAATTTCTAACTTCTCGAAACGAAAATATTAATAATAATAAAAGGAGTAATTTAAAATTAAATGAACAAATAGTAGTTGCTGATAGGAGTTGAAATTTGAACAAAAAAGATCCTTGAGTGATATTCCATTAATCATAACAGCGTACAGGACGGTTTGAAAATGGCGAATGAGGAAATTAAACAGTTGGACTATTTGGAGGAACAGATGAAGAAAGACCACCTAGCAAGGGAAGAAGAGAAATAAGTAAGGGAACATGAAAAGCAATTTTAAAAAGAAGCAAAGGAGAAAGAAAAATGAAAGAGGGAATTCGGAAAGAAGAGCGGTGAAAGGAACGAGAGAGAAAAGAAAGAGAACGGTGGGAGTTTATGATAAGAAAAAATGAAAAGGAAGTCCGGGATAGAGAGAAAAAGGCTGAATGTGAAATAAGAGAAAAAGAAAAAGAGAAGGAGAGAGAGAGTTAAGGTAAAAAGAAAAAGGGAAGAAAGAGAGTTAAAGGGAAAGAGAAAAGTTAGGAGAGAGAACTAAGGGAGAAAGAATGGAGAGATAATGGGAAGTGTAGTAGATGGCAAATTAATAGAAGTACGGTGGAGGTTGCCAATGAAAAAGATAGGTGTGAAAATAAACAAGAAAATTTTGAGAAAAAATTGGGCGAAATAACCGGGGAACTATTAAAGCCGGGAACCGGGGGGCGTCTGAAAGGTAAAAATCCTAGTATGATGGAGGGGATAAATACAAATTTCGATAAATTAGAGGAGAAAATAAATAAAGTAGAGAAGAGAGTAGGTGAAATGTGTAGCACAGGATCTACCAGCAACTAGGGTAGTTTTCACAAAAGAGGAAGGCGAACCTTGGAAAATTGAATTCTGAGGAAATTTAAGGGAGAAACCGATAGCATTCATTAGAGAAATTGAAGCAGTGAAAGACAAAAATTCCTCTCGTGGAGTAAAGTGGGTATTTAAGTATGGTGGAAAGGTATCTATATGGACATGCAACAGAACGTTGGACCGCGGTTACACAGAAAACAACCGATTATACCGGTTATAAAAGGAATTTTTTAGACAATTATTGGTCACTAAAAATACAAAAGGTAGTTCGAAATCAAATAGAATACGGACGTTTTAGTGAAAATTGAACGATGAACTGAACGGATTACTTTTGTAGATTATTAAACAATACCTGTGACCTAGATCCACATATACTAGAACTCTTAATTTTTTCTATTATCCAACATTTCAAGGACAGTATAAACATGGGAAAGTCAAGTGAACATGTGCGCAAGAAGCGATCGCTTTCCTAATAACCTTCTGGAGGAGAACCAAAGAACAGCACGAAGCCAGACCTTAAACCCCGGTACAGCTCTAAATCCGTCGACCCAGCAACCCAACCATAACCTATGATCATATGGTCAACCATAAATTCACCTATAATTCCATATCTAAAACCTGGTCCTTTAGACCAAATACCGTCCTTCCAAATCGGCCTCAAAAACTGAATACGAGGTCTCGGTCAAGAACACGAAAACAGAGGATAAAAACAGAGGATAAAAAACTGGAGAATAAATATATATAAACAATATAAAATTTATAAAATTAAAATTGGTTAATAAAAGAGGAACAAATATCCATAAATTAAATTAGGATTAATTCTTGAAAATAGTAGGGGCAAATTGGGAAAATTTTGAAAATAAAACAAATAGGGAAAAAAATTAGAAGAAGGGAAAATACTCAAAACCGAAGGAAACATGAAAAAAGGCGAATCCGTGAAGACTTGCAACAAGATCCGGAGGTCAACATCCCACAAGACCGGGAGAGAGGAGAGATTCCCAAAATATATATTTAAAAAGGGAGTATGGGAGAGATCATCGAGATATATACTGGAGCTGAGATCTCTGTTAACCAAGACAGGTTTAATGTAAAATTAAAAGGAAGGGGAGATAAAATACTAGAGTTACCTGTCACTGGAGGAGAGATAGCTTCGGTAATTAAGGGGAGAAAATAACCATAAGTTGGAGGGGGGTTAATTCTCAAATTGTTTAATGCTCCCAATAAAAATCTAAAACGTGTCAAAATCAATACTTTGATGAAATTACATTGTCCAAAATATGTATATTGCTAAACTAGAAATCAGTTTTTGTAGAACTTGTTTTACTAAAATGTTGTAGTTTATTTAAGTGTACGAATATATAAAATATTTGTAAAAAGATATTATTAGTAGGTTCACTATTATCGGTTCATATAGTTATTAACAATCCACCGGGTATCGTTGCTGAATATAGTCAAAATTTCCCGTTTTGTGCAATAAAACTTTCGATAAAGTATGCCTTTGGAAAATTTTTTACAAGGGACATTATTTGTCGAAACCAATGTTTTACACACTGTAGAACAACAAATAATCCAAACTTTCAAAAATTTTAAAATGTCGTAACATCATAATTACCTTTATACACTATACACAGGCCCTTAAACGACCTCGTATTAGTACAATTGTAATGAAAATTACAAATAAACTTCCAATTGTCGTTAAATTTACAATTTTTAGCAAACAAAGAATGACAACAAATTTTAATTAATTCACTTAATTTATATGTTATACTCGGACTTTTTATTATGTTATTAAGGTTTACGCTCAAAATTTTAATTGAAGTTAAATTTACCATTCGAGAAGCATTCGAAAAAATATGTCATTTATAAAATGTGTACTGGATTAGTCAATTTTCGAAGAATATACTTGTCAGCAGATATTAAAACTAGAGTCGACAAAAACAAGAGATATTCAATTTAATCAGTATTGTTACCAAAATATACGTTTTATCCAGATTGCAATATACACACTTATATTGTATATGACAAACCACAATTTTATATATTTTAACTGTATAATCAAAGTATAGTTTACAACAAATTAGATTTAATTTACATTTACCCATTATAAAAATACTTAGACCGTATGACAGGTAAAGTAGCCTTAATATCTTGTTTTCTAAATTTCCATAAAACCTAACAAAAGTCAAGTTATTTACCTTGTAAAGTTTTATGCTTCTGATTTAATAGAAACTCTATTGTTATTTTTCATTTTTACTGTTATCGTCTAATATTAATACAAAGTTGGACATGAATACATTATTTAGCATGGACCTAAAAGTGAGAACTATAAATATCTATTTATTTTATTAATAACGTATTAAACTCTTATACAGGGTGAGTCAGACCACCCGTGCAGTACTTATAGCTGTCTTACAAACTTACTTTAACACTTTTTCATTCTCATTTCCCCCTAATTTGGCTCCACTGAATCCAATGAAATTAATTTCAATTTTGAAAAATGCCCCAAAAGGGCCCTTTTTGGGGGGTAGGGGTGCTTTTTGAGGAATTTTCAAATGTAAACATGGGTTGTGTGATACATCATTTTAAAGGTCTAATTACCTTGAACATTTTGGCGCAATCAAAAGTTAATTATCTTTAACCGTATGTACAGGGTGTACCAAAACGTATTGAAATTGGACTTTAAAATAAAATACCGTGTTATCCTAACTACAATACGGAACAGCACCAGATTTTTGTCCAACCTTATTATTGAGCTATTCTTTAAGAAAACGTGTGGTACGGGCATTTTTCAATGGATTTTGAATATTTTAAAAATGCTCAAAATTGAAGAATTTAAAAAAGCCTAAAACTCAAAATTCTTAAATAGCAACTTTTAGCAAATGTTATATCAAGTAAAAGGTCTTTTAAAAACAAACATTTTTTGTATTTTATTTTTTTATCTATCTCTTACTGTTAAAAAATGGCAGCCAAAAAACTTAATTATGCCAGTTTACAAAATGTAACAAATTACTTTTATTTGAACAAAAAGGTGTTTATGATTAAATAAACAGTCTCTGTTATGTAATAAGAACAAAATTCAACTTGTTTTTATTTTTCAATGTTTTAAAGATAAACATGGACAACTACTACCAAAGTATTGAGCCACATTGAAAAAATAAAAACAAGTTGAATTTTGGTCTTATTACATATCAGAGACTGTTTATTTAATCATAAACACCTTTTTGTTCAAATAAAAGTTATTTGTTACATTTTGTAAACTGGCATAAATAAGTTTTTAGGCTGCCATTTTTTAACAGTAAGAGATAGATAAAAAAATAAAATACAAAAAATGTTTGTTTTTAAAATACCTTTTACTTGATATAACATTTGCTATAAGTTGCCATTTAAGAATTTTGAGTTTTAGGCTTTTTTAAATTCTTCAATTTTGAGCATTTTTAAAATATTCAAAATCCAGTGAAAAATGCCCGTACCACACGTTTTCTTAAAGAATAGCTCAATAATAAGCTTGGACAAAAATCTGGTGCTGTTCCGTATTATAGTTAGGATAACACGGTATTTTATTTTAAAGTCCAATTTCAATACGTTTTGGTACACCCTGTACATACGGTTAAAGATAATTAACTTTTGATTGCGCCTAAATGTTCAAGGTAATTAGACCTTTAAAATGATGTATCACACAACCCATGTTTACATTTGAAAATTCCTCAAAAAGCACCCCTACCCCCCAAAAAGGGCCCTTTTGGGGCATTTTTCAAAATTGAAATTAATTTCATTGGATTCAGTGGAGCCAAATTAGGGGGAAATGAGAATGAAAAAGTGTTAAAGTAAGTTTGTAAGACAGCTATAAGTACTGCACGGGTGGTCTGACTCACCCCGTATAGCGTTAATAGTCGTATTTGTTAATGTAACCCATTATAAAGCTTAAACGTGGTTTGAACTTTAACACACTTTAACTGGGAAAAGAATGTAAGGAATGTGCCTTGTTTTTATTAACGATTATAGCTAAATATAGGGAAATGGGAAGTATAGTTTCTACATAGGAATAAGATTAAACTAAAATAATTAAGTAGTATAACCAAAAATTGTAAACGGCCGTAATATGTCGTATAGACGAATAGGCTTACATGAACCATACAACAATTTTTCAAACTAAAAAATTGCTTCTACAGGTTTCCCTGTTTCTTCTAAAAATATCATTAAGTGATCTTACAATATGTCAAAGATAAATTTCTGGAAAATATGGTGACAATTTTAAAATGTACAAAAAAGGGTTACCTAACATAATTAACACATTTTTTTTATTTGGGGTGACCCCAAAATGGAATGGATCTATTTTGGTTACAAGATCAATTTTATAGGTTAACATTTTTCGCAAAATTGGGGGGGGGAGTGTTGAACAAATATGGATTATTTTCTGTGTTTATCAAAAAAGTAGCACGTATAAACAATATAATATATATATATTTCCATTCCTTTTATTACATTTAAATAAACAAAACATGATTTAGATTCAGAAAAAGATATTAAGATAAAAAATAAAGCTTTCCTTAACAAAAAAACTAAAACAAAACAAATAAATTGACATATGACATAATAATACATTACTTTAAATTAAAATACACAACAGGAAAAAAAAACCAAAACAATATTACTTCTAAATCCTAAACAAAAAGAAAGATAAACAATTTAAGATAAACACAAAATATACTGTATGGAATAAAGCAGCCTCCATGGGTCTACCCGTTTTGAGGCTGCATATCTCAAGTAAAAATAGAAAAAAAGAAGAAATAACAGAATTCAAGAGACTATCGGGAGCAGTTTAAACTATTAATAAATTTAAATTAAATTTAATATTTATTACAAATATTATAATTTGTTAAATAATAATTTGTTCTATGATAATTAATTATCCACATCTATTTGCATCTATGACATAAATATAAAGTGGTAAAAACTTACACTACGTAACATACAAACACTCACATACCATAATAGTCCATACATATTCTCTCTCATACCAAATTATACACATCCCTATCTCCAAGTGTAACATGATAAAAATAAATACAAAAATAAACAAAATTATTAAGTGTAATAAACACTTCCACACCCCTATCACATCTCTTACACTCATCCATGCATCCAAACAAAATTAGAATAGTAATGCATTCCTATACCAGAACCTCCAACAGACCTTCAACACAGTCCATGCCCAAAAGCCAGCTTTTCAAAAGAATTAGATATTTGTTTAGGTTTGTGCAGGCTTTAATATTTTCTGGAAGTTGGTTATATATTCTAGGTGCGACTACAGAGTAAAATTTTGAAAAGATTGTCAATTTTGCTCTGGGTACAAAAACTTTGTTCCTCTGTCTAAGCAAGTAATCTTTTCTGTACTGCAGATCTAAAAAGCGTCCGCTCCTTATATAAAAAAATTTCATAACCTTAAATATATATAAATATCTAAGAGGTAATATAGATAGTGGTCGAAATAATGGCAGTGATGAAACGTTCCTCCTTTTATGCCTGATCAGTCTTATAAACATTTTTTGTACTATTATCAAAGGATTACATATATCTAACGATTACACGTAATGTTGGAATTATAATAATTCCCTCTCTGTCTGTTTGTGTGTGTTATAATACAGTATATATATATATATATATATATATATATATATATATATATATATATATATTGTCATACGAAGGTATCTATATATTTAATGAACCACCAAATACATGTGCATCAACAAAATTGTAAGATTTTTTCATACATATGGGAAATTTGATTATTTGTTATATTTTGATAATTAAATTAAAAAGTTATTAAAGTCTATAAAATAATAAAAAGTTATATTATTGCTTGCTATCGTTTAAACCATAAATCGATGTCAACATTCGCCGTTTTATTTCTATTACAGATATTAGTGTAAAAATTTGTTGGCACGCTTTAGGATATGTTTTCAATATGTATGAAAAAAATCTTACAATTTGGTTGATTCATATGTACTTGGTGATTGTTTAAAAATGTAAATAGCTTCATGGGATATATTTAAATATATTTATATTTAAATTTTTTATTCTTTTTATTTTCAATATAAAACATACAATACATTTTAAAAACACAAAGACTATTATGAATTGTCAGAGATATTAAAAAAACGAATATCTATTATTTAAGAGATAAATATAAACATATAGTATATTAAAATTGCATTTGAGAGATTATTATTAATAAGTTTGCTCTGCTTTGTTTGAGTTGTACGTACCACATGTGGGTACCCTAAATTGCCTACCGCGGAGATATAAGGCGCAAGGTGTTTTGATAACAAAACAAGAGATATCAAACAATGGGGATAAAACGTCCCCTCCACTTGAGGGGAAGGAACCTTCAGACCAAAGTACGTGTGATTTGCAATGAGAACGATTGTGTTTTATCCCATTGATATCTTTTATTTAACAGTAAGTTCTATAACTCAACATGGACACTTAAGTCTGAATAATGGATGTTAAGCCCAAAGTAGTTTGAGCCGGCCCGCATTCCCTATTAACAACTGCATTCAATATTAGGTGAAATGGTTAATTAGGCCGAATCACATTTGACCTGGTGTAATGTTAATATAAGTGTAGTCCCTAATTACGTAAGTTACAATTAGTATTAACATTAACATATATTAAGTTTAGCGTATAATTAGATTAAATAATTCTTAGTCTGGTGAGACAAATAAAGACATGGGAAATTAAATCAGCGATTCACGTTCCTCTGACCAAGCCTCCTCCCTAATATTATGGTAGTATCGATATAACCACTTATTAGGCTAGTGGCTAAATGATACAGTTTTCATTCAAGGGCGATCTCCTAACTACAGCGTGTTAGAAATAATTTGTCGAAATTTTATCTGTTTAAAATCTTACTTCCACCCCCTTATATCTACTATATTCTTACTAATTATAACTTATCTAACCTAAATAAAGTTGCTTAAAGTATTTGAAACTACATATATTTTTTTTATCAGTGGCACATGTATAACTTCTGGTTTTAATCTTCCATATTTGTACTTTTTATTTCATAGTTGAGGAGTGTGATTTTTTTTGTTATTGTATAGGGTTCGGAGTATTTTTGTGCAAATTTGTTATTTCTTTGGGGTTGGATCCTTTATCAACTCTAGGTCTCCTATGCAAAATTCCATTTCCCTGTCTCTTTCGTTGTACGGGTGACGTTGTTTGTTTTGTGTCCGTTTTATAAGTTGTGGTAAGTTTTTCCTTAACTATTGCACTATTTTTAGTGTTAATGTGTCGTGGTCTGGTAAGTAATGCTAAGTTTATGAGTTGGTTAGGCTCAAACCCCCGTATAACAAATAACATGGCGAATGTCCCATGGAAGCATGTTTTGCCGAGTTGTATGCTAAAGTCACTTATTTTACATATTTGTTCCAATCATTTTGGTTTTCGTTCAAGTAGCAGTCCAACAAATTTACTAAAGTTGAGTTGTATATTTCGGTGATTCCCTGACTTTGCTGTTGGCTGTTGTGTTATCCTTAAAACTTGGTACAGTTGTTTTAAGGATTCAGCTACAAAATACGTTACCTTGCCCGTAAATTGATTAATTTAGGTAGTGGGGTTAAATAATAGTCTAAAGTTAGTTTCGTGAATGTTTTTTCCTGGGGTATTATTGTTTTTAAAATTCCTTTTAGGTTTTGTCTGAATGTTTTCATAGTTTGATGTGTATGACATGATTTAATATAGCTTATAACGTCTGCTAACGTCGTGTTTCAGTGGTATTTTCACTTAATTTTTGAAAGAGTTTTAGATTTTCCATCGTGTCTACCCACTGTCAGAGAATTGTGCTATGCTTGTGGTATAGCTTTTAGTATTTGTTTCATTATTTGTAATATTTATTTAAAGTTTTGGACATTTTACACTAATTTTTCATTATTTATTATTAACAATGAGGTTGATTATAGTAAAGTGACTACACCCTTCTTGTACTTGATTGTAGTAGGTTTTCTGTATATATTAAATTCAATGTTTTGTTCACACCTAATACATAATAAGTCTAAAAACGGTAACTTGTTATTCATTTCTAATTCATGAGTAAATTGGATGTAACAGTGTATACCATTATTTCGACTAAGAAAATCAGTAACACTACAATGTTTAAGGTCAAAAACTACAAAAACATTACTACATACCTCAAACATATTCTGGAAAAATATTTAAGGTTGTTCTATAAATCAACCTGAAATTTACTCATAAATAGTTCAGCTATGAAAGGAGACAGGAGACAGGCCATTTCACATAGTTATGTGTTATTGTACCAAACTCGTGGAGGAGTTTCAGTGTTTTAAATTGTTTACATTCACCCCAGTACTCATTGAACATGTGTATATCGGATAAGAATGTTTATATACATTGAGAATTTCATCAAAATTGAAGTTTATGAGTGAAAATTGATAAAAAGTATAAATATTTCAACTCCGATAAAATGTTTAAGCATAGAACTGGTAGTGTAAAGTTTATTATTTTTTTAAATCTAATAATACTAAAATTATGCAAAACCCAACTTGTAGGATATCATTTTTCATAGAATTTATCTGTGTAATAGGGACTTTTTTCTTTTTGCCACCAGGCAGGAGAGGTGATCTTTCGCCTCTTTTCATTTTTACAAAGTAGTTAATTCAATTGAGAAAGAAGAATAAGTAACATGTTTTTAGTAAAATTAAGGAAGGGAGTAGCGTAACCTTTATGGAATACGTGATCAGTTTTGAGATATTGAAATATTATAGTATAATCATAACCGTTGTTATTATTAAAAGTGATCAACTAATTGTTATAGAAATTGTCGTCTAAATAATCAAGAGGTTAATTGTCAATTGTTTTTTTTTTATTCAGTCATACAATCATCGTTAAAATCGTACCAAACAGTACTATTTTAGCTGAATTAATTATTGTCGCATCAATGATCAAGGTGTTGAAATCATCATGTAAGCTCAACTTTAATTCCAAAGAGGGACTTCTATACTTTGCAATTGTAATTTCACTACCATTGTGATAACCTTGCTTCAGATCTTCACTACTGTTCTACTAATCAGCGCTACAGATTGTCATCAAACCATCAATAGTGCACTAATGGACAAGGAAATTTTGATATTGTAACTGTTTATTAATTAATTGTACATCTATAATTTGTTTTGTTTGCTTAATACTCATTACTCACTATGGTATTCTGTTCATCAAAGAACCACCCCGAACCTAATCTAACTAATCAGAATAATTTATATTATAACTGTTGTAGATATTGTGTTATTTTAGTTATTAAGTTCATAAAGTTAATCCTAAGACGCTTTCTAATTATTAAGCTGTTATATTATTATTGATTAGTAAAATATTAATGATCGAAGTAACGAAATCAAGACAAAAATTCTAAGGTTAAAGAAATTATTATTAACTCATTAAATAAATTTCAAAAAAATATAGTTATATATATATTACATTAAGATTGACAAAGTTAAATTAACTAAAATAATTAAATTTATATTTTTAAAAATAGATCAAAAAGAATGTTATAATATGTCTCACATTTATTTAAGATGTCAGGGTTCAAATTGCATTTTTGCCAATAACTATGCAAATTTGTCATAATAGAGAGAACAAATAACATATACCATAACATATAGAACTGAAATCTGCAAGTTTTTATCTAATTTAGTGTGTTGGATCATTAAAAATGATTCATTGTGTTAATGACCCAAAAACTGCTTAATATGACAGCCATTTTGACATTTTAAATTAAATTTGACTGAATTTTAATATGGTTTTACAAGAGAACTTCGTTTCCTATACGAAGTTGCATGTTCCTATTTCATTGTTGTACTAACGTACAAAAAAACAACTGATGGAGAGAATGGCGAAAATCATTACTTCAGTTTCCTGAACCCATGACGATCAGAATAATATTACCGATTATAATAATACAGTGCATTCGACTATTGGCATGAAACCCATAGAAGTTAATAAAAATAATGAATTAGCAGTTTTGAAATTGACTATTAATAATAGAAAAATACTGCCCTATAAGAAGGTAAATTTAAAACTGGAGATAGTGTTACAATTAGTTGATTTATACAAATTTTTATTAATGGCTATTTAATTATTTGGAGTAACGAAATATTTATATTGTGGAAGATCCAACCAACAAATCCAAAAACTTATATATTAAAAGATGATTTAGAAAATATTATAAAAGGTGGCTTTTATAAAAGTATAGTAGAAAATGTGCTTAAATAAAAAGGAAATACGATTTTAGTCAGGTGGCTGGGATTAAGTTCAGAACATGATACATGGATTGATAAAAAAAAATACTATGAAACCAGTGAAACAATTTCAAATGTTACCTGTACTTAAATGTAGATAATATTATTATAAGAAATATTGATGGAAAAACCAGAGGAAAAAAGAATGAAAGAAAAAACACGGAACACTTCTACCACATAACATTAGAAGTATAATTGCAGGACCAAGTAATTCAAGGAAAAGTAATTTAATTATAAATTTAATTCTCTCACAAAATGGTATATATTTTAAAAAAATATTTATCTGTTTCCTAAAATTTTAAATCAAATAAAAAATACATTTTAAAAATATATATTACAAGGCATTTCTGAAGTAGATTTTTATATGTTTTCAGAAAATAAAACACTTTTAGATCTAAAAAATATTGAACCAAATTCTCCTATTAGATGGACTTAATTAGATGATGTGCTATATGACAAACAAAGTGATATTTGCAATTATTTCATAATGGGAAAACATTATCAAATGGATGTATTTTATTTAGCGCAAACATACAGTTGTGTACACAAACAGTAATTTGAGATAATAATAATTTAATTATATTATTTAGACAAGATGAAAGAAATTTAAAATTATCATGTTAACGTAGATATCTCTTTTGAAATTTTTAAAGAATCTGTTCAACAATATGGAATAAAAATTAAATCGGTTTTCTAGTTATAAACAAAGATTGTCCACCAAAAAAGGCTCAATATAGATTTAACCCTTAGCACGCTGAATAACAATTTAGGCTATTTACTCATAACTTGCTATTAGGAAAAAATAATAATTCCTAATTGTTTAAAGTTCTATTTGATTTTGGGTTCTTACAGATATATTTGGTAAAAAAAAATGTAGATTGGCTTTAAAATATTTTTTTTTTTACAGATTAAAACTAGAAAAAATACTTAATTTCACATTTTTGACCGCACTATGAAACAGATTATAAATATTTTTTATATTTACAAACAAATCATATTAATTTTTTTTATATAAAAGTAGGCCTACTGTTTAATTCAAAATAACCTGAATTTCATCAAACAAATAAATTTTACTAAAAAAAGATTTTGAGAAAATCAACATACCATATCAAAAATATCTTTCTACTGTTCATAATAATTACCTACATTCAGGACATCAAAAAAATTACTGATATAGACTAAATATACATACAAACACACAAACAATATTTGACAATAATACCGTGTCCATAGAAACTGTCTATATTTCAAAATATATTCTGTGTATGAAAAATTTCAAAACACACATCTGGATGCAAGGTTGGGTTTGACACACAAGTTTTACAAAAGTAAATCGTCTCTTTCCGCAGTCCCTTTTTCCAACATACAATACATCTTGTACTTTTTTCATTCTTAGACAAAAAGTGTCGTCCTTCGAGCCTTTCCTCTAGAGGTCCCTGAGATTTTCTTCCTGGTTTTCTTTTGTTTGTTTTCTTTTGTTGAGAAACTCTCTCTGCTACCAGATCTTGTACTAGGCTGTCCCTAAATTCCTCATGGGTAATGGGTTTCTTGTGATACTGAATTTGTACAGTTTTGTATAATATGTATGAGTTGACTATTGCGACTTCCATAAGCCAAAAGAACATTTTGCGATACCATTTTTTGCTTCGACTCATAAATTGATATGAGGAAATGAAGTGATCTGACCTGTTAACTGATCCCATATGTTTTATATAATCAAGAACAACTTCAGGTTTTGAAATTGGTGGCTTACCTGGCCACTTATTTTGGACCTCGGTCATTGTGTTCTTGTCACCTTTGCTTTTTGTGCTAAGCATTGTAACAACCCGTTTGTCTTTCCAACATAAAACGAGAACATTACCTTTCCTGTAGGACTTTACTTCACCTTTTTTCATTTTTTTACATTTTTGTTTTAGACTTTTCGGCATTCCTGATCTTGTAGTCATTACTGTCCCAGTAATAAAACAATTACTTTTTTGTAATTCTAGGGATAGCTCTGGGCTGGTGTAGTAGCGGTCAGTGTACACATGAAGTCCTGATTTGGGTGAAAACTCATTTTGTAAAACTACTGACTCAATCAACATCTTAACTATTTGAGTAGTTTTCAGTAAGTTTGTATTGGGGATCAATATGTGTTTCCCAAAATAAGGAATGAAATCGTAAATGTAGCCATTACTACAATCAGATACTACAAATATTTTCATCTCACACTTTACAGGTTTTTGAGAGTTGTAAATCCTAAAACTAACATTGCCCTTAAAAGAAATAGTACTTTCAACTATTGCGACAAAATTACTTGCGGAGAAAAACGTTTTGCACATTTTCTTCATGTGATCTACTACGGGCATTATTAGATATCCCTTCTTTCTTGCTACAGGAGACTCTGCATGGTTAAAATGAATATTCCAAAAAATATTCAAAAAACTGTCTTTGGAAAATACATCACTATAAAAAGGTATTCTGTTTGTCAATTGTGTTGAAAAGTATGTTTCAATACTTGGCAATGGAGTGAAACCCATCTTTATAATGGTACCAATGAAGGCTTTCAGGTCAGGTACCAAAAGATTGCTCCATTTTTTTATTCTGGCCCATGGTGAATTTGCTTCAGATTTTCTTTTGTTAGCGAAATAATTAGTTTCCCTGCATATATAGTTCAACAAATCATCATTAAAATAAAGTAGAAAATAATCTATTGGCTTTGTTGAATCATCAAATGAACCAGGCAAGATAGGTCCCTGGTTTATATTAAAAATTGGAATAGTATGAGTGGGACCAACATCATTGTTCGTTACATCAACCCATTCATCATCACTTATCTGCTTAGATGTAATAGGCCTAGGTATATGCTCACCTGCTGCCTTGTTGTGGGTATTGTTTACACTAGGCACATCAACACTTTGTTCATTTTCACTTTGATCCCTGTAATTTTCATCCTCACTTTCGGAAAGATTATGTAAAATCACATCATCCATATCTACATCATCGAGTTCACTATTAGGTCCAACTGTAGTTGAAAAAGATGCATTCATTGTTTCATCGATAAATTGATCCAATCCTTGGTCGTCAGGGTTTGCCATTTTTATAACTAGCCTATTTTACACAAAATAAAAATATATAGGTACTATAACCTAAAATATAAATAATACAGCCTAAACAAATCAACAATGAACAGCTATAGCAGCTATAACGCTGACACAAAAAAATTCACAACTGACAGTCGTACTAGAACGAGAAATCACGTTATACGTGCTGGGGCAGAACACAAAATGGCACCTGGTTGCTATAACAACCAAATAAAGTACAACAACAGGTGATCGAGAACTAAGACCATAGTGGGAGTGTCACGTTACACCAATAGGACATTTCCCTACACTCTATTGGACTTTAAACGAATTTAAAATACCTGCAGAAGTCAAATAGTGTTGAATCGAGATATCTTGTCATACACGTTACCAGCTAAGTTGAGGGATACGTGAAATCTCGTCATACGAGTGCTAAGGGATAATACTTTTATTATAATGTAAAAAAACCTCAAAAAATGAATATAATGTATTGAATTATATACTTTTTCATAAAGAGGACAACATTAAAAAAATCTTCCGACCCATCGGGCAGACAATAGTAATGTCGACCATCTATAATCAAATATGCCCCATCTGACATTTAAAATGTCGACCTCGTCCTTGAAAGTTATATTCGGAGCCCAGAGTAACAACATGGTTTCTTTTCCCTCCTTTTCTTCTTCCACTAGAACAAAAAAAATGTATAGTTAAATAACTACATTTTATTTTTACATTTAAAGGAAATAAATAAAAGATCAAAGTTTGAATATTATGTTTTGTTAGCATTTTTAACATATTAAGCTCTTTATATACATAATTTATTGTATATTGTTTACAAAAAATAAATACAAAATTAAAGTTTGAACAGTATGTTTTGTTAGTGGTTTTTTAACATATCAAATTCGCTTTACTTATACATATATATACAAAATATTCTCACTTGGTTACCGGTAAATGATTACTTTTTACACATACTAATTTTTTTTTCTTTCTGTTGAATTATTCTGCTATTCATTCTCGATTAGCATGGAATTAGAGGAAATATGTTTGGTAAATCCTTTTCTTCATTTGGTTGATTATATTTTAGAATTATAACTTTCTTTATTAATAAAATACGTGAATAGTTTTAAAAATAAAATCTCTTTTATTAGAATGTTTTAAAATAAGATAAATGTATGTTCTTCAATTATTGTATATAATCGTAAAAAAAGAGAATTAATAATTATTTAAAATTATAATATTAAATAAATATTACTTTAAATAGTTAATTTTCTCTTATTAAAAAAAAAAAGTTATTTAAATTTTATATATTTTTTTAAAAAGCTTTAGAATATAATATAAAAAAATAAAATTTTCTTCAATTATCCCGTTATTAAAATAGTTCATTTTCTTTTAATCAGAGAATATATAAGATTCAAAATTAAAAAAAGTAATATTTTTAACTCCTCCCTAGTCGGACTATCTACAATGTATACCATGATTCTATATTAAAAATAATATTCCGTAAGAATATATACTGATGGAAAATGGTTGTTCTGGAAGTGGGAAATCACCATGCCCTAACAACAAGCATAAATGAGGTTAGTTGAACAAGTAGTTCTATTCACATAAACTGTGACTTTGCAGTAATCTTATTTGTATTTAATAGTTGATTATCTCTACTAAACGTACTCATACAAGATTATATAAACTATCTTGAAAATATTATGTAAGTAAAATAATTTGGTTGTTTTAAATTGATGTATTGCGGTTGATTCATCAGTTTTAAAAATAAAAATGGGTTATTGTAAATATACTTGATTCAATACATTATCCATATTTTATGTAAATGTTTCTAGAAAACAAATTAACAGTTTAAAAAAATAAATAATTTGCTACTGTAATAATAGTTAATTCATTACTCAAATTATTATGTATGTATTATGTATTTTTTCTAGAAAACGAATTATTGTAGTATGTATGATACATATTATCTGGTGAGTAGCTTTTAAATATTAATTTTTTTGAAAATAAAAAAATGTCTTATATTAGTTTTTAGAAAATGGACTGCCACAATATGGTTGAAACCGGCTTGTTGACCGAAGAAGATACGACAGACCTGGCTGCTAGAGAAAATCAAATATCTTTCAATCCTTCATCACCACTCTCAACATTTATACGTTACAAGCTTACACAAGTTTCTCTGAAAATTCATCAAATCTGTGTTTCAAAGCTGGTAATTATTTGGTTGTAATAAAACTATTAATCACGATTTTCAATCTGTATTTTCTCTACAGCTGGAAATATTTTATGGAGAAAATTAAGAAAAATTAAAACGACATAATAAATACTGTAAATTATACTAAATTTATTTCAATAATTATAAAACAATTTCATAATTATATAAACAAGCAGTGTATCAATGATGATAATCAAACACCTTATATAATGCTGATGCATAAAAATTATACACATTTCTGAAGTACAGTAGTTAGTAAAAAAAGTAAATTGTCTTCCCCCCACCCAAACTTATTGAAAATGGAAATGGTATGGACGAGAATGAGAATGATAGTGATATGGATGAAGAACTTTTCGATGATCTATTTAACCCTTAAACTGCCTATGAACCCGTTGACGGGTCAATCACAGATGCCTGTCTTAGTTTATCGACCCAAAAACACGGTTTTTACAATTCATTATTTTGTCCACTTAGAATCATCCTATCACAATAAATGAAATACTGTTGGAAAGCTAATGTTCCATAGGTGCATAATCATGCAAAAAAATAAAATAAAAAATAAATAAATAAAATAAAATACCATAAAACAATATAAATAATATTTAATTAATTGGTAAAGTTTGCATATTTTGAGTATAAGAGCAAAGAAATAACTACACAGTTGAAAATCATAAATTGAGCCATTCTTTCTCTAATTTTCACAAATCCATATTTCTGCCAAACAAATCTACTATAATACTGTTCTATAGATCACATCTTCCTCTTTCGATCAGTGCTCTCCAAATCTTTTTATCTGTTATAGTTTGTAATATATAAAAATTAAACAAAATCAAGAATTTTAACACGTTTTTACACTCTAAAAATCACATTTTTATTTCAATTCAACTTTTATCCTAGTAAATATTATTTTATATAAATGTATAACATATCATTGTAAAGGTAATGTTTCAATCTTTTATAATCATATATACCAAAATCCTTCTCATGAAAGATAAGAATTCTATCAAGTTTATAAATTTTCCACGAGATTAATCCACCTGACACAACAGCCATATATAAAAAAATCTGTACTCATGGACCATACAATTTTTCAAAATGGTAATTCTTCTCCAAATACCACTTGTTGAACATACAGTATTTTTTAGAACTACGAATTTGAAATTATCGTAAGTTATATAGTTTACGAGATATATTCATTCTATACAGTACTTCAAAAATTTACTTCTCCGGTTTGCTCTTGTGAGTGCTTAGCCAACATTGAAGATTTCAATCTTAAATTTTATAAATAATATTTCCATTTTTTTGTACTACTATGAAGAGGAAGTTTAAATCTACAAGTTAGTATAAATATCTAGTCTATAGGTGCAAAATTACAAAAACTACTGTGAATAGGAACATTCTTTTAGAAGTTTTTTGCTGTAACATTCTTTTAGGTCATTCAATATATTTTGTTGATTTATTCTTTTATAGGGTGATTTATTTATTATAATTTGTTTATACAAGTTATAATATGTGTATTAGTGTTTCTCCAGTGTATTTTTTTTAGTGAATTTTAATATTTTCAGTGTTTTTTTATAGGCCTAGCTCATGTGAAAAAAATCATAGCCTCAATAATTTTTATATTTATTTTTGTATAATAGCATTTACAAATAACTTAGTAAGGGATTCTGACAACCTCAGGGAAAATGCAATTTACCCTGAGTTGTCAGATTTTGAGGATTGGGGGGGGGGGGGATTATGACTTATCCACCAAGGTCTTATCATGAAATGAGGGCCTTTACTTTTAATGATGATCTGTGAGGGGAAAACTTTCCTGATAGCAGTGATTCTGAAGAGAGTTCAACCAAATGTTTTTTGAGGAAGATGTCACCCAAATTGCAAATTTGGAAAGCTCGAATAATGAAAACTTCCTTGGGTTTGAAGATGACCTTCTAGAAAAAGTTGAACAAGCACCAATACTACAAATTGATACTGGTCTAGCTCGACCATCACACACATCTGCTCATAACACAACACAAACATAAAGACGTAGACTAACACAAACAACGGTCAACGGTGGCTCTGAGGGTATATCCTCCAAAACAAGAGAAGGATATAGTGTCTAAATTTACAATAAATAATCTAGGGCTAAGAAATACTCCGGTTGATTCAAATCAGATTGCATTTCTTTATTTCTTCACGACTAATACTATATGGGTTCTTATGGTCGATGAGATCAATAAGTACACACAAATAATGTTACATCAAAGGTGAGTAGCTGGTAAGGATTGCCACCAATATTCCATAATCAATATGTAGGTTGACATAACTGTAAATGAGATGAAGAAATTCTAGAGAATGTTGATTAATATAGGACTTACACCAAGGAAGAAATTAATAGAATATTGGTCAACTATTGAATAACATAGAACATGTTCTACATAAATTATCTCATAAGTCAAGATCAATATTTATTTATTTAACAATTGAATCACAAAATATCCCTTTTTATTCTAAACTGATGAGTCTCCGATGCTTTCAACTAATTATGTCAATGTTTCATGTTTCATTTATCATACATCGAAGGTATACCACAGAATGAACCAGGGCATGACGCCTGGTTAAAAGTCCGGACCTTTCTTAACATGATGAATGATTCATTCAAGATATATTTTGTTATGTATTGGTGAAAGTATGATTGTGGAAAATTGTTGTGATTTTATTCAATACATATCAAATAAGAGATATGCTCGTTTTGGGATAAAAAAATATGAAATTTGCGACTCGCAAACTTCCTGTTATGCATGCTTCCCTGTACAGCGGTAAAAACTTCTTGGCCAATGATACCGACACCTTTACACCAAAAAGTAGTGGAGGAACTGATGACAAAAGCAGATTGTTTGGGAAAAGGATACCACCTGTTTACTGATAACTACTACAATAAGATACATCTTTGCTCCTATTTGTTATAGAACAACACTTTTTTGACAGAAACGATCAACCATACCAAAAAAGAGTTACCAAGAAATATTGTCCAAACTGAACTATCTGCTGGTCAATACCTGTACTACAAGAGAAGTGAAATACTTGTCCTGAAATACAAGGAGAAAAAAATTAGGAAACCAGTGTTACAAATTACCTAAGTTTGTTATGCAGCAAGAAATAACATTATAACAGACATTATGCGCCAATGTACATAACAAATATCATGGTGACAAATCCATTCCGTTTGTAATTCATCATTATAACACTTTTATGGGTGGGTTCGATAACAAGGACAAGAGTATTTACCATGTAACTTGTTCTCGGTCCTGTAAGAAATACTGGTGTAAAATAGTCTACAATTTTATCAACATGACCATCTTCAATTCTTGAATTCTGTACAAGACAAAGAATCCAAACTGTAGAAAACGGCATGATTTCATGGTTGATTTAGTTCACAGACTATGTTACACAACAGATTTAGACGCTCCTCCTGCTCCTGGCCTGTCACGTTTAAAATTACGTTCTCAACCACCATCTACATCCACAGCGACTACCTTGACACCTTTATCCACTCACAGGCTAACCAAAATGTCAAATGATAGTAAAAAAATATGTGTAATTGTGATGAAGGTAAAGATGTCAAGTTAAACTCTCGATACTGGTGTCCACCATGCAATGCTCGTGTATACCAGAATTGTTTCACAGAAATGACACATTTCTGGAGGTCAGAACGAGTAAGGAGTAATAGGCCTAGCCTTTCTAATCTATAATGAAGGTTTGTTACCCTCCCCACTACAAAGCAGCATTACTATAAGCTATCTGGATGGCATTTAAAAAGTAAGTACACCAAATTAATTATATTTTACCTTATATTTGGTTTGGTTAGGTTAGGTTATGGTGTTTTATATTATTATATGATATTATACGGGGTGAGTCAGACCACCCGTGCAGTACTTATAGCTGTCTTACAAACTTACTTTAACACTATTTCATTCTCATTTCCCCCTAATTTGGTTCCACTGAATCCAATGAAATTAATTTCAATTTTGAAAAATGCCCCAAAAGGGCCCTTTTTGGGGGGTAGGGGTGCTCTTTGAGGAATTTTGAAGTGTAAACATGGGTTGTGTGATACATCATTTTAAAGGTCTAATTACCTTGAACATTTTGGCGCAATCAAAAGTTAATTATCTTTAACCGTATGTACAGGGTGTACCAAAACGTATTGAAATTGGACTTTAAAATAAAATACCGTGTTATCCTAACTACAATACGGAACAGCACCAGATTTTTGTCCAAGCTTATTATTGAGCTATTCTTTAAGAAAACGTGTGGTACGGGCATTTTTCACTGGATTTTGAATATTTTAAAAATGCTCAAAATTGAAGAATTTAAAAAAGCCTAAAACTCAAAATTCTTAAATAGCAACTTATAGCAAATGTTATATCAAGTAAAAGGTCTCTTAAAAACAAACATTTTTTGTATTTTATTTTTTTATCTATCTCTTACTGTTAAAAAATGGCAGCCAAAAAACTTAATTATGCCAGTTTACAAAATGTAACAAATTAATTGTACATGATATTAAATAAAAAGTTTTCCTACAATGTTACCTTCACAGCTCTGAAGGTCCACTGGACTAGCCATAACCTTATCTTTCACTGATGTTGCTAGTACAGGTGCTCAAACTGTAGTCCATCATTTTCTAAACACACTTCATTTCTGGAACTGAAGCTATCTACAGCTCGCAACACTTCTTCCTGGCTGATCGAATTTACAGCATTCCGGATGCGCTGCATCATATCTTCGGGTGTTGTCGGTCGTAAACCATATACTAGGTCTTTCAGCCTACCCCATAAGTAAAAGTCCATACAGGTCAAATCAGAGGATCTTGGTGGGTAGTTAACTGGACCACCTCTTCCAAGCCATCTTCCACGATATTGTTCATCAAGCGTTAGTCGTACGTCGTGAGAGTAGTGAGACGGAGCACCATCGTGCATAAACCACATGTTGTCAACAACTTCGTCAGTTACATCTATTAATAAGTTGGGCAAGTGATTAATTAAAAAATTGTTATAAGTCACTCCATCCAGGTGTCCTGCAAAGAAAAAAGGACCTACAATTTTCCCGCCAACAATACCACACCAGGTATTCACAGTCGAGTACCTCTGGTTGTCAACCTCTTGCATCCAGTGGGGGTTCTCATGAGCCCAGTACCTCATGTTGTGGCGGTTAACTTCGCCATTGCTCCGAAATGTAGCTTCGTCACACCATAGTACATTACGAAAAAAGTGTTCATTTCATTGCAACTGTTCTCTGGCCCACAAACAAAAATTCATTCTTGAATGCCATCATCACCATGAAGTTCTAGGTGCAGTGACATCTTGTAGGGATGCATTTTACTGTCTTTCAGGATCCTCATCACTGACGTTTGGCTTATACCTGAATCAAGAGCTATTGTTCTGGAAGACTCTCTTGGGTTTAGTAGAACTGCTGCCAATACTTCTGGTGCCCTATCATTTCTTACAGGCCTTTCAAGCGATTTTCCTTTATTACTGTCAGGCTGTACCTGTCCTTTTTCACGAACTCAACTAGCAAGTTTACTAAAGACCATTCGAGACTGAGGTTCTCTACCTGGATACCGCTCGGCATACACTCTTGCAGAAGCCGCATAGTTTTGGAAACATTCGCCTAACACCATTAGCATATCGAATGCCTCCGCATTTGTGTACGGCATGTCGAAAAAGCACAAGCAGTACGTCCTTCACAGCAGACACCAATGAACTAACTAAGGGTAGCCTAATCATATTTGTCAGATAAATAGTGAGCATATCGCAAGTGATATGTAAGCCTGTTGAGGGTGGTTCAAAGTACCTTTCTAGTCCAAGCCTGCATTGAGATTGTGCATGTGCATGAATCATTGTTATCTTTTAAAGATAAACATGGACAACTACTACCAAAGTATTGAGCCACATTGAAAAATAAAAACAAGTTGAATTTTGTTCTTATTACATAACAGAGACTGTTTATTTAATCATAAACACCTTTTTGTTCAAATAAAAGTAATTTGTTAAATTTTGTAAACTGGCATAATTAAGTTTTTTGGCTGCCATTTTTTAACAGTAAGATATAGATAAAAAAAACAAAATACAAAAAATGTTTGTTTTTAAAAGACCTTTTACTTGATATAACATTTGCTATAAGTTGCTATTTAAGAATTTTGAGTTTTAGGCTTTTTTAAATTCTTCAATTTTGAGCATTTTTAAAATATTCAAAATCCAGTGAAAAATGCCCGTACCACACGTTTTCTTAAAGAATAGCTCAATAATAAGCTTGGACAAAAATCTGGTGCTGTTCCGTATTGTAGTTAGGATAACACGGTATTTTATTTTAAAGTCCAATTTCAATACGTTTTGGTACACCCTGTACATACGGTTAAAGATAATTAACTTTTGATTGCGCCAAAATGTTCAAGGTAATTAGACCTTTAAAATGATGTATCACACAACCCATGTTTACATTTCAAAATTCCTCAAAAAACACCCCTACCCCCCAAAAAGGGCCCTTTTGGGGCATTTTTCAAAATTGAAATTAATTTCATTGGATTCAGTGGAGCCAAATTAGGGGGAAATGAGAATGAAAAAGTGTTAAAGTAAGTTTGTAAGACAGCTCTATAAGTACTGCACGGGTGGTCTGACTCACCCTGTATATTTGGTTTTATATTATCATGTTACATGTATGGATTTGTATTATGCATTTTGCAACTAATTGTCAGTTTTGGTTTTACACAACTATGTCAACGTTTTCCACTAACAGATTGGAAATGTTTTACAAATATTTATACAGATAGGCCTATTTTTTCACAACTATAGTTTAGAACTTCTATACTATAGTATATACGTCAATAGTCTAAAATAAGTTTTTAGCTATTTTGTTACATGTTTTGGTAAAAATTTGATAATAGATCTAACCTAACTTTTTAACGATTTTAGACTTTTTACGTAAAAATATATATTTGCTATATATTGGTTTTTATTTTTAACAACTTTAATCCACAACTATATTACAAACCTTTTGTATATGTTGAAACAACTCCAAAGAAATTTTTGTATGGTGTATATATAGCTTTTTCTGTTTCAATTTTGCCTCGAAAAGTGGATGATTTTTTCATCAGTGACATAATAACTCCAAACATTTTACATCTAAAATTTTTGGCATTAGACATATAAAATCTATTGTCTATAAAACCTTTCTGAGGGCAATAATAATAAAAAGTTGTGTTTTGCATAATAATAATATTTTAGAAAACAGGCTTAACTTTTAAGCACATTTTCACTTTTTACGTAAAATAAACCATGTCTAATGAAAATTTTATAAATTGATTTTTATTTTTAGCAACTTTTATCCACAACTATATTACAAATCTCTTGTATATATTGAAAAAATTCAGAAAAAAATATTTTGTATGGTATATATACCTTTTTTTGTGGAATTTTTCGTCTCGGTTAGTGGACGATTTTTTGATTCCTAACATAACTCCAAATATTTTTTTTTTTCATTACACAGCTAAATTTTATGCACCTTTCTGAAAGAAATTATAATTAGAAGTTGTGTTTTCCATAATATGACTATATTTGGTGATTTTTGAAATTAGGCCTAACATTTTACCTAATTTTGTTAAAAAAATATTTGACATATGAATAGGTTTCAATATTTTTATTTTAACAACATTTATTCACCATTTACATTACAAAACTTTTGTATATTTTGACAAAAATGCAAAGAAATTTATTTTGGTTGGTATAGATTTTTCTGTAATATGTTAACTTCATTTTTTTATTCCTAATATACTTACTCCAAAATCGTTTCATATAATTTTTTTTCATTATATAGATAACTTTTCTTCATCTTTCTGAGAAAACTATGTCTTACAAGTTAAGTTTTGAGTAAAATTAATATATTTTATGAATTTTTAAATAAAATAAGAACTTTTAACATGTGCTAGTTCAAGGGTTTTAAGTATGATAAATATAATGTTTCCAGAACTCTTTCTGCGTTTTTGAACACAGCGTTTTTGATTTCTTTAGCTCTTATATTAGTCAATCTTCCCATATTTAAATTCCAAACGGTGTCTCTACCCTTCATAAATACATTTCATTTAAAAAATCATAAATTAACTGCATCAGCATCTGATTTAGGTTCTGCTATAATTTTTTATTATAAAACGAGAGCGTTTCTTCGCTCGCTATCTTCATACTTACATTTTGTTTTAAATAAACTAATTAATGGGGTCATTATATCAAGTTGGGGCTGGCCAATATTTTCATTTTCTTTTCAAAAGATACTCCTTAATAAGGATCTTTTTAATCAGGTACAGAATTCTTTTCAAAATACATTTTTGTAATATCATTATCAAGTTCAGATGAAGCTATATTTCTATTAATTTTCTCTCTGCCATTATAGAAATTTGATTTGCTAGTATTAGACGAAAAACACAAAATTTTAATAGTTTTAAATTGACTGCGTCCATATGTTACGACGGATTGCCCATATATCATAATTTTTTATTTTGTATACAGTAGAACCCCTCTTAACCGGTCTAGTCGGGACTGACACCCGGGCCGGTTAATCAGAGGTTTCCCTGAAATATCGGTTTTCGTTGAAAGAAAGCTTATTTAATCAGGTAGCGCTAAGAATTATGCAATTAAGATGTTATTGCAACTCATTTTATTGTACATAAATGTATCGTATATATTATGTTATGTATATTATACATCAAACATGAAAAAATTAAACACTACAAAGCTCCTTTACAGATTCCCCTCTGTCAAGTCTTTTGACACATTTAACCGCGTCTCAAACGAAACCAACACATGCTTCCATTGTAACTCACTCATTTTTATTTACTGTGATATACCAGTCAAGACAAGAAGAAAACTGAAAAGAAATGTTATATTTTCCATAATGTATACTAAAATGAATCGTGGAAAAAAAGCGGAAAAAAATCAAACGTTTTTGTGGGTGTATGTTTGCTATACCGACGTGCCAATTCTGCGGTGTTTTTACGGCGCCGACAATGGGATACCGCTATCGACAAAGTCGTTTGATATCGCCGCCACTTTGGTGTTTCAATTACAATTTATTTTCGGAAAGTCTCATCCAACCAGTACACTACGATATAGGCCGGTTAATCCGAGGACCGGTTAATCCGAGGCCGGTTAACAGAGGTTCTACTGTATTACAATCCTTACTCGTTAGGTCAAATCCTTTGCCCAAAGGTCCTTAAATGACGTCCAAATCAACACTAATTATTCTTTTTTTATTATCAAACCTGCTTCAACCAATTCTTCGAGTATAGAATTAATCTCATTTGCATGACCTGTGTTACTCGCCTCTTGAGAAGCAAATAACAACTTCAATCTTTTCTATAACTCATTTGGATTATTCCAATAAACATATTGGGGTTTAGCGTTAGAATAGTCCATATTAGTATTATCAAATTTAATTTTTTAAAGATTTTAGCTAAATTCCTTCACATATTTTTCTTCTTCAATTAATCATGGTATAATCGTTTTATATATCTTACTTCTACTAGATTTTATATTTTCCAATTGCAGAGTTATGTCTGAATACATTTGTCTATTTCAAAATATCTCCACAGACTCCTAGATCTTGTTCTGTATATATAAAAGGGCAATTTCATTAACTCATCACTTGTATCCGCTGATAGGAAAATATTTGGACTTTTCGATATTCTTTCAGTTTCCATTCCCATATCTAACTCCTCATTTTTTTTCTTCTCCTTCTTCTTCTCGTCCCTCTTCCATAGAGGGCTCATTTATAATCGTAGGCCATTTTCTTGCCTCACTTCTAAACATATCTTCATAATTAAAGTTTATAATGGATAACTGAATGCAAATTCATCCATATATTGGTCGAAACTCGTATATTTAGGTCTCTTATATTTTTCACCTTGGGGTGGGGATACATAAATTATTTCTTAGGCACTAAACTGACGCTCTGGTTCTAATGTTTCAATCTCTTCATCTTCCGAATCTAATTCTAATCTACGTTTAGTCGGTTTTTTTATATTTATTTCTTTTAACGGCTCTATTGTTGGTTCATCTTAACATCGCCAATAATTTGTTTTAAAGGCTCAAACTGTTTTTCTAGTAATTCTTGAGAATCCATAACAAAGATCTATGTGCTTTTTTAATATTATCACTAATACTATAGTAGTAATACTCTATCTACTGGAAAAAAAAAAAAAAACACTTTAAAATACTTATAGCATTCATAGCTTAGGTATTCAACATATGCGTTCTACTTACCTTTTATATTTATGATGATAATTATTCCACGTTTTGCAACAATTGCAATGATATCTTTGTCATGAGGCAAACAAGCTAGGCAATGAGGGAAGATCTTATATCCAGCATTTAAACATCTAATTGTATTACTGGGCAAATAAAAAATTAACTATACTGTACTTCCTTGAAAATTTACACACTACCAAGCCAAGTTAGGCTCTAAAGACCAACCTAGTCTCAAGATCTTTAAACTGTCCTGAAAAAGAAATAAAAGTTAGGACTACTTGGTTAATTAATGGTATACTGGAACACATAGAGAAAGTTATGTAAGTTTAATAAAAATTACAATATTCTATTTTTAATTTACAATTTATTTTTGTAAGGTTAAATTCCTTTTTAAAAGGTTATTATATTCCACCTTCATCGCTCTGATATGTTTAATGTTTGACATAAGTCTATGTTGTAAAATTATTAAACCTTCATAAATGCAATTCTGGGGGACAAAGTTGATCGCGTCCGAAGCAAACCTGAAGCTGTACGTATCCCCTGGGAGGTGCTAAATGATCAACAGTGATGGCTAGAGCTTCTTCAAATAAGCCAATAATAAAGGAGATGAAATAGAAAGGGAGAACTATCCTTCTTAGGACAATATTAGACAAGGTCCAAAAACAGACCGCAAATATTTTAAAGAAGGAAAATAACTGTAAAATATTAGATTTTAGTACTCTTCAGTGACATGCCGGAGGCCTGACACAGGCAAAGAAGAGCAATATACAGCTGCAGCTAAGAAAATACAATATAGATGTGTTTTTTATCACTGATTCCAATACCTCGGAAAAACGCCAGATATATTACAAATTCAAAAACTATAATATGAGTTGCCTGTTTAAATCCAGACAGATTGCAAGTGGCATCCTGGTTGGTGTAAGAGACAACCTCACTCACAGCTTCAAAGTGATAAAGTAGATGACAAATGAAGACTCTTCGGAAATTGTACAAAAAAAATGTGTGGAAAGACAACATGAAATTACTACATTTGGAGTATACAGCCCACCCAATAATGGACACCTGAACATGGGGATGCAATACGGGTGACGGAAAGAACAATTATAACTGGAGACTTCAACGGACATTCAACACGTTGGGGATATCGAGATAAGAATGCAGCAGGAACAGAAATAGAGAGCTTCCTCGACTCCAATGAAATTCAGTTACTATATGACCCAAATGATAGACAGACTTTTGTCCACTACTCCGGAACATCATCAAACCCTGACCTGGCATGGCATCAAGTTATATATACAGTGCAACTGTAAAGCATGTGATTGAAGATGAAGGAAGTGGCCACAGAGCCGTCATAACCAAAACATCACAGAATCGAAGAAAAGAAAAAGAAAAACATCACATGTCCTGGAAAATCCAAATGGAAGGAATTCCGGAACACAGCAGAGACGCACATAAAGAATATAGATACAGGAGGGAGTGCTGAGACACAGCTGCGACAGTTCTGTCATGCTCTACAACTGGCTGCAAAGAAACATATCCCTAGAGGGAGTGTAGGGTGCTACAAACCATTCTGGAACAAACAACTGGAAGACTTGAGAAGAAAAAGGAAATAAACTAAGAAACGAGTGCGAGAAAAGCCAGGATGCAGGTCAGGTACAATAATGGCAAAGAACCAATGATCTATACTGCAGAGAGCTATAAAGGGCAAAAAGAGAAAACTTCACAAAGTTCGTTAAACAGCTGAACTATAGAACTGGCAGCACTAAAGTTCACAATCATATTAATAACCTATCAACTAAAAGGGAAAACAAACCGACTGACCCAATTAAAAGTGCAAATAAGATACTATATTCTGATACCGTAATAGCAAGTAAGTTTAACACATACTATAAGGAGGAACATAAGTTATCTCAGATCAACAAAAAAATAGATAAAAACATAAAGAAGCAGCTTAAAAGATGTAATGGGCAGGGATATGACATATTCACAAGAGAATACTCCATGATCAAATTAAACTTGGCCATACAGAAACTAAAAAAAGAATTACCTGGCCACGACAAGATCCATGCTGAATTTATCAAAAACCTGGGACAAGGGATTAAATAATTTCTACTGAGCATATATAATGAGGTGTGAACAGGAAACACTGGTATGCCAACATCATGTAAAAAAGCTGTGATTGTTCCTATTAAAAAACCGAAAAACCTGGTGATGAAATGAGCAGCTACAGACCAATAACCTTAACCTCAATAGTAGCAAAAGTAATGGAAAGAATGGTAGCAGCAAGGCTACAATATTATCTTGAGCCAAATAAATTAATTTCCACAGATCAAGCAGGATTTAGGCCTGACTACACCACCATGCATCACACGCTGCGGTTGACACAGAGTATTAAAGATTCATTTAATAGAAGAGAATCTGTGCTGGCTGTGTTTGTTGATTTCAGGGGTGCATTCAATACAGTGTGGGACCAAAACTTATGAGTAAACTTATAGACTTGAACATAGCAGGTAACATGCTTCGTAGCATTAAACATTTCCTGTTCCAAAGATGGATATGCACAAGATGGAAGACAGCTCTGTAAGCAAACACAGGTGGGCCTTCCCCAAGGTGCTGTTCTAAGCCCACTACTATTTAACATTTACATCAATGATCTACCTAAAGCCCTATCTTGTGATAGGCTTAATTTTGCAAAGTATGCAAATGATTTCGTGATCTGGACAGCAGCCAATAATAAAAACAAAATAGTTTTTGATGTACTAGAGAGATTTGAATGCAGCCATGACTGATCTTGCAGAATGGAGCAATGATAAATAACATGAAGATAAATACACAAAAAACAACTACCAACTTTTCACATTAAAAATAAAAACCCAAGATATACATCTCCAAATAGAAAACTCAGAAATGTACAGGAACCGCAGCACAAAATATCTAGGTGTTGTCCTCGACGATAAACTTAACTTAAAGAAGCATGCAAAATGCATATCCACAAGATTCTCCTCTAGAAATAGCATTCTAAAAAGATTGGCTGGCTTGAAGTGGGGAGGAACCCTAGATGTACTGAACAAAACATACAAGAAATACATCAAACCAAATCTCCTGTATGGGGGAGAAATACTTGCATCAGCTTGTGGTGACGCGACAAGGAGGCTTGAAATATGCTAAAATAACTGTCTACGAATTGTGACGGGTGAAGTGAAGTCAACTACAACGTCAGCATTCCATGAATTCACAGATAACAAATACCTAAGCAATGAATATAAATATCAGGCTCAGGCAATATATGGAAAGCTACTGCAGAGGAAGTACAACAACCCATGGATTATGAAACCATTGGTAGAACAGACATTGAAGACACAAACTAATTTTAAACATCTGATATCAAGGTGGAGAAGTGAGGATGTTGAGATTGAACAACCTACACAACTGACAAGTCCCCTGGACTTTACAGTATTCAGAGTGAGCACTCAACTCACGGAAGCCATTAATAAGAAGAATGATCTGCCAACCAGGGTTATACAAATATCATGGAAACAATTAACAGCTTGTACCCATCGAATTGCTGGTTGAGGGAGTATACAATGTATCCCGAATGGATGGAGAGGCTGGAGTAGGCATTTTTTCATAGCACTTCTCTCACTATTTTGCATTGAACTCAGATGCTACTGTGTTTGAGGCGGAACTTTTTGCGATCGATGAAGCACATAAGCAAGTAATTATGAGACCTTGGTTAAATACTAATGTGGTGATACTAGTCGACTTAAAATCAGCTCTCCAAGCAATAGCTTGTAATAACACACAAAAATGCTTAGTTCATTCTATCCATAGCAAATATAGATTGGCAAAAAACATAATGAAGTCAGTGGTGCTGCAGTGGATACCATCGCACAGGAATTTGGGCGGCAATGAGACGGTTGATGATATTGCTAAGAAGGGCACACACTTGTTGCAGAAACCGAGAAGACTATTAACACTGGATGGAAAAATCAGTAAGCTGAGGAAAACATCACATCTGGAATTCACCAACAGAATAAAGGAAGAAATGAAGGACAAACCATATAACAACATTCATGACCTGTTCAGCGAAATTAAAGATTCGCAAAGAAAAACATCTGTTGCAATTTTTCGATTGTCAGTGGGACATGACTGTCTGGCTGAACACTTGAAGAGGATTAACATTATCAATTCTGACAAATGCACTCTATGCGGAAGTGGGCTGGACAAGCAAAGACAGAAGAGGATGGACCTGACTGGGCTATGTTGGGAAGCAAGACTGAAGATGGCATGAGCCAAATCAGGCCATTAAAAAACAACAACATAAATGCAATTCTTCAGCCCATAATTATGACACTAGAAATAAGACACAATTGATAATTAATTAAACAATACAAATACTATAAAACCGTTTATGGGCAAAAACCACATTTTGTTCTAGAATCTAAAAAGGCACAATATACTGTATGTACTTAATTTTTAGATTGAAATGTGTATGAACTGAAATAAAAGGATAGTTTAAGAGTTTCAGTGGATAATTAAATTGTTGATTTTGACAGGCAATTTTGTTCAAAGTATTTATTATTTTTATTAAGTGTACGGCAAAACTATGCAATTTAAATTTTGGTCAATAAATTAAAGAATATTAACACATGTGATTATATGATTTTAGCAACCAATACATGAAGTTAAGTAATATGAAAGGCACTCATATGATTAATTAATAATATGATTAATTCATAATCATCTTCATTGCCGGAACATTAAATACAATGTATGTCAGGGTCATATTAAAAGTAAAATTAACATACACAAAAAAAGTAAGAAAAGCATCACTAGGCCTAAAGCCAAAAGTTCTGACATGTGATAGCTGCAGTGAAATTCCTCATCAAGGAATCAAATTCCAATTAACTTCATAAATCATATTCTCTCAGTTTTTGATGGCTTACAGTACTCAATAGTCTAATGATTTATAAACAATGATTAGGGCCTAACGTTAAACAAACGTGGGATAACACAAAGGCCTATCTGCATGACTATTTTTAAAAATTTTATATTATTTTTTGTAGCTCATTAAGAGGCTTGATAAAAGTTCGAGCTCATTATAAGCTCAAACTTGTTAAAAAGCTTGAGCTATAAAAAACTCAAGCTCGGCTCGATTTATCCAAAGTTCGGCTTAAATTGAAAAATCCCGGCTCGAACACCCATACCACATGATTTACATGCAACACACTTACCACCTCCTTTTCTTATAAGGACGTTTATGTATTAATTTTATTTTACGTAACCGTCTCTTAATTTCGAAACTATTTCTCTTCTTGTTCTATCCTGTGGTATTAAATCTTAATTCTTTCACCCGTCCTTCTGTCGAATGCATTGCCAACAGATGTCATGAAAAATTTCCAAACCTACTCTTACAAAATATGTAAACTGCTTTTTCCATTTGTGAGATTGTCCTTTTGCACCTGAAAATAAAGAACCATATAAATAAATTATTTATTCTTCAAACTGATAAACTTTTAATTATGAACAAAAATTATATTGTTATATCAGTGGGAATGTATATTTAAAGGAAAAATTATGTTTTATATAAAGTGTTGTTGGTCAGTCTTTATTTATGAACGGACTACTATCCAATCTTCATTGTCTGGACTGGTATATAAAAGGTAATTTTTTTGGGGTGTAATAATATATACACCAAAAAATGCATGCTATACAAGCAGCTTATGTCTAGCAAAGCTGCATTCGAAAATTCCTTTAGTTTCCATGGTATTCCTGTAATTTCCCCTGACCATATATATAAATATATACACGTAGTTTTTAATTGTGTCATGTGTTGGATTAGTTCTTCCTTACATCAGACCCTTAAAACTATGTTTTAAAATTAGAAATTACAATTGTTAGGTAAACCGATATAAATAAATTTGTACTTACCAAATTGATAAAAAAAAATTAAACTTGAAGAAACAAAACTAATAAAAAAGTAAGCTGACAATGGACAAATATGTATAAACTTGAGTGTTGTAGTGTTAACTATTTATTTGTTTATATTATAATAAATTGTTTGTTATACTGCCTCTATCTTGATACAAAATTGTTCATTGTTTTGATTGTGATGATTTATAACTTATTATTGTGAAAAATGTCGACTTGTGAAAAAGGAAAGGTGTAGAAACTAAAAAAGTTTTATTAATCTATAATTGGCATAGGGTTTTGTCTGTTTCATACTTAAGCAGATATCAGTTTTATGTACCTCGTATTGACAAAAATTAATAAAGTTAACTTTTTTTGTAAACATTGACTTGTGAAAAATAGAAAGAGCTACAAATGAAAAAAGTTGAATTTTTCCTTAGTCGGCAAAGGGTTCTAACTATTCCATATTATTCTCATGTAGTTTTCACACTTATTTATGATATAGAGGCAAAACTTGTAAAATTAACCTTTCTTTAAAATATTAAATTTGCAATAAAGGGAAGTCTATAAAAGGAAAAAGTTCCATTAATCCATAGTAGGCATAGTTTTATAACAATTTCATAAGATATTTATGTCGATTTCAGTTCTAATTTTGATATAGAGCGAAAATTTGTAAAATTTTCTACAGTAGAAATATAAGGGCGAAAAAATTCCAGGGGGGTAAAGTTACACTACACTGGAAATTGCTTCTTCAAAAATTTTAAACCACACAATTTGTATGAGTGTCAGTATTTTCCCTAAAACCGTTAAAAATAAATGAATCTTAAACTAGATTTTGATCACTATGCACTTTTAAATATTTCAAACAAAATGCATTTTAACTCTTGGCAATTTCACAACATGCATGCAATTTGCCCTCTAAAAACGACTAAACAGTAGATTTAAAACGCTAAAATAAACCTCTTTTCTCACCTTAAGCTGAAACCTTCTAAATCAAACTTGTTTTCAAACACTTTCAGGCAAATAGCCTTATATATTAAATAAATAGTTTAAAAAATAGTAATTGTAATTACCTGTTACAAGCTCATCTGTCTGAAGTGATACATGTGTCACAGATAATTTTTTCACCTCTCCCGTATATACGAGCTTTGATAAAAAGGCGAAATTTTAAATTGACTTTGAACCTTTATATAGGAAACTAGTTTTTTGAGCAATATTTTCATTTATCCTTTCCTGTAAACAGTTTACAGATGAAAAGGAGTATTAACAAATATGTGTTAATCTGAGATGCAATAAAGAAGAGTTTTAACCCAAAAAGAATGTCCGAAATTAAAATACTCTAGTAGATATTAATTATAAATTTAAAATATTTTAAATTTTAAACATCAAGTGAAACATTCAAAATAAAAATAATAATACAGTATTATTCGGAGCTAAATTTTAATCTTTGTAAGTATAAGTAACACCATTAATTATGTTTATTCTTTGGTTTAAAAATGATTTTAAAATTGAACGATTTCCAGTATTGTGAGAATTACAAATATTATATAATACAATTTACAGTATATATATAACTTAAAACAATCTTTTTAAAAACTTAATGGAGAAATACAATTTAAATTGATACTTGGTAAAAAAAAAAAAAAAAAAAACCTACACTGTGGACGGCAATAGCATGACATTTCTTGTCATAATACTTCACTGTAGACACTTCTTTTGCTTCTTAAAGGAATCACTTCTACAGTCGGGACCAAATCAAATTTATTTAACTCCAACAGTTTTACAACAGAAAACTCTCGATTCCTCAAACAATATATACAATTATTATATAGTTTTATTAATGTATACGGAGACTGACATTAGTCTATTAGGTATACACAATTTTTGTTGTGCATTTGGCACAAATACCTCTAAAAATTAGGAAAAAATTCCCATATAAGTTTATAACTTTTTAACAATTTGTAACTACAAAGTTTTTAAAATGTCTTAATAAAATTTGATTTTTTTCCTATAATATTTAGGGAGTTACTCGTTTCAGTTATTTTGTGAAATATCTGCATTTCAATACTAAGAACTTTTATGAAATTTTATAGAAGCAGTCATGTTTACCAAAGCGTAGTTTGTTCAGATTTATCAGTAATACAAGAATATGTTATTATTTCAGAAACTATTTCAATTTGAAAAGTATTTTCATGAACCAAACTAGTTGTTCGTGTTTGGGCAGTTACGAGCTTTCCCACACTAATAATGAATATAAATATATATTGTTTAATATAAACATATTGTTTTATACAAGAGTTTCGGAACTCTTTTCGGGTACTTTAAGAGGATTGTTTCTGCGGTTGAAATAAACAAACAACAAGCATTCATTTGTTTGATACAAGCTTGGTAATCATTCTGTTCAAGATTTTGTGCTTTGTACCATTTTCTTTGTGACCTTTTATCAATGTTCCAAAAACAACAACCTCGTTTTGAATTTTTTCAGTATGGTGACCATTTTAAATGTTTGACGTCGAATATCTGTTAACTTTAACATAAAGTTATGTAAGATAAACAAATTTTCCTCTTGAACGACAATAAAATGGCTTTTGTATATTTACTGTAACTCAAAGGATAATAGTTATTTAAAAAACAAACAAACTTAAAACATTATTTATTGGAAATTATCTACAATTCCCATAATTAGCCTAATATCAAAATATTTTTGAATTATGTGGTTTTATAATAGTAATAATAAAATCCATTCATTAGTTTACCATGATTTATTGTTAAAGTTGCTCATTTGTGTTGCAGTTTGCATTGTAATTTAAAATTAATTATCAGAAAATAAAATGCTCAGGGTTTTTTCTGGATATTCAAACTAAAAAATAAAATATTTATACCTTATTACATGTCCATATTTGATGGTAAGTCGGTGGTTACAAATATCAATGATTGTACCTATTTATAGTTTGTACCTAATACTTAAATCACTTTTTGACAAGGTGTGAAATGTAATATCTGTATGAATATATTCAAAGTAGTTCACATTAGGGTATATATAGACCTTTTTTTTAGAATTAGGGTCTACAAAGGAAAGCTAAAATAAAAAATATGTGACAAAATAGTTACGTGTGCGTGACCATCATTATATCCCTAGAGTATTAGCTAAACACAAATATTTTTTAAGACTACAACTTACATAGTCATCTGTTATAATGTTAAGAGTGGTTGGTATATGCATGAAAATTGGTAATTTTACAATTTAATATTAGTTCACATTATTTTACTATATCATATTATGGTAATATATAATTAATTGTCAAACAGTGCACAACTACTTCATTTCATTATCCGACTAACGGGGTAAAAGAGTGTTTGAAATAGTTATATAATGACTAGAACTATTGTAAAGTTTTTTGTTATCTTAAGTATGAATATATTTATGTATTTATCACACATTACTTATACAAAGTCACATTTGAATTATTAACTAAAAATAACATTTGTACTATATTCTGAAAAGGAATTAAAATCCACTTAAGGTATCTCTCTATTTATTTGGTTCCACATTGTAACTCCATTCACATATGAGTAAAACAACACCATATCATCGGCAAACACAAAAACTTCTCCTTTAATTAAACAGCATTTAAAAATATATAATTAACACATATTACACACAGAGTTGCTAAGACTACAGAGGCCCTTCCTAACCTATAGCCCTTCCTAACCTGACTACTTCAGATTCACTAAGTACACATTTAATCTTAATAACAACTTGTTCTCGATTGGAAAGATAACTCTTAAACCACTCATTTGTTATCCCTCTTATATCCACCATCTCCATTTATAAAGTACAATTTTTTTTGTACAAAATGAGAGGAACAAAAATTTAAAAAAATACAACTATTATTGGGGGGTGCATAATATTGGGGGGTGCAAATAATAATATAGGGGTGCATATAATAATTATTTGTCAAATATATCAGAATCAGTAAAGTATATAGATAAACAGCTAGATTAAATACGGTATAGAAATGAAAAGGCTACCATTTTTAACAAAATTAAAATGTTTAATAAACGTGTGTTATTTAACTTCAAATACTCTTATATCAGCTAATTTTAAATTATATGGAAGTAATTAAAAAATTTGTAAATACTTATGGAAAATCAATTTCATAAAAATCTCTTGAAAAACAAAACATTTGATACTTTTGCTGTCATTAAGTTTTAAGTCCCCTTTAAGTGTTAAATACAATTTAGTAGTTAATTCGTAATCGGTGACCTAAATTCTAAATACAAAATTAATTGGATCAAAATTGACAGATATGAAAAGTTGAAAATTTGCTGCCATTTTATTTTGTAGTGTTATATCTACTTCTTATATCTCATTTAGTATTTAATTTAAACTCATGGACTTAATACGCATTATTTAGGTCAACTAGCAATAAGTCCATATTCATAGGAAGAGGTAACAATTAGTGCAGATTTTTTAATGGAATCCGGACTTATTATGCTGTACGTATTGCTACTTCTGATGTAGCAATGCAATAAGTCTGTTTGCGTGACTAAATGTAGCAATAGGTCCGTGTACATAAACACACACACATACACACACAGTCATATATATATATATATATATATATATATATATATATATATATATAGTCACCTAGCCAGACCTAATAAAACAATAATATGTTTTAATACTAACTTGAATAACGTAGTCATAACCAGTGTGCTAGATTTCCATTTGTAATAAAGAAACCAAACCTGAAATTCATACTATTTTATTTATTATTTTTTAGTAAAATAATTTGAGCTACTTCTGGCGATACCTAATATGATCTAATTTTTTTCAAAATAAGCTAGGTAGTAAACGATTTCAACAATTTTCTTAATGAAATTTTAAGGCAAGCTTCAATGCATAATTACCAGGTAGGAATGTACATATGAATTTGGTAAGTATTTTTATATTAATGTCATGAAAAGGTAAGGGAAAATTGTATACATCCCTTCTCATAATATTCCTATTAAACAACAAAGTAAAATTACTTCTAAATGTTGTAGCCTATTAATTAGGCATACATAATTGGTTTGGTAGATACTCACTTAATTGTGTAAATTTGTTAGCTCATCACCTGCAATTAGGTATACTTTAGTGACAGTAATTTAGTCTACATAACCTATTGTTTTATGTAAAAAAAGGTTACATAAATCCTTGTCCTCGGATTTCTCTATACAAAATTATGAAAATATAAAGTTTCATATTACCTTGTAATCAAGGGATTTATAATTATTATTTGTCAGAAGAAACATATCAAGTCCCAAAATGCATTAGTTTAGTAGAAAATGAGATTTATAATAGTACAAAATTCAGCTACATAGGTTAGGAATGCCAATGCTAAAGTACATTCATACACACTACTCTGTCCTTCATTTAAATGAAAGAAAGGGTAATTGTTTACTGTAACCACAACTGGTCTATTCAGGGATTTTATTTTTTTAAATCAATGTTCCATATACCTTATTTATTAGTAATAAAATAAGTTTTTAATGAGGAGCTTAAAGTTTTCCCTGAATAATCACGATTTCAAAACTATGAAATTAAATGCATTTAAAGATCACCTAAGTCGAGCAACATTGAGCATGGTTAGTACTTGGTTTGGGTGACAACTTGGGACCACATGCCACACATAGAATTTCTTCTTTTTTTTAAATTCATGTACAAAAATATTTTAACCAGTAATTCACTTAACCTAGAAAAGTTGAAATTATGTTTATTCTGTGAAAAAGTTAGCTCAGGTATGTAGAATATAATTTTTTTAAATCCCGAAAAAACCGGTTGCAGTTACCGTAAACAACTACCAATGAAAGCTATCTCATTTCTTGAGTCATAAGTTAAAAGACCATTAACATTATAAGCTAAAATACTGCTAAGATACCAACTAGGAGATGGAGGAAGAATCGTTGAATTAATTTTAAAGAAAGAAATTGAAATGTTTATAAACTTACAACTGCTATAAAACTGTAACCAATATACAGTTAACCCATATTTACAAGTAAATAATAGTTATACTGTAAAATATTGTTAAATACTGACCTGATTATTTGGTGAAATATAAATATTAAAGAAACTGTAAACTGTAAACAAAACTTCCCACTGCTCAGCTGTTTTGCTTCTTGAGCTTGCATACTGATAACTGATACTGAGGAATGAGGATTGTGGCTGCTAATATTGAACCTGCGGCTACTTATGGAATTCGTATGAACATGGTTGCGCTTTCTAGCGGTAACTAGGTGAACTGGTTGCACCTACTGCTTTGCTGCGGTCGGTAACGTGCCAGAGCATATTTTAAGGAATATTCACTAGGTAGCACTATATGAGGCGGTCCATTCCAAAACTCACAAAATCCATGTTTTTTAATTTTGCAGGAAACGAAAACCGTTTAATTTAACAATCTTAACAATTACAGAGAATTGTAATTTTTTGGTGTTCCCCATGTGAAAGAAGTGTGTTTTTATATAATGGCATATTCCTTTTCTTCAAAATATGTGTACTTTTTCCAAAATTAAGATTAAAGTTTGGATAAAGTTAGTTTTGTCCTGACACCAATGGATAAAGTTAATTTTGGAAAGATGGTATCAGGACAATGTTATGGCTTAACACTAATCAATTGTGGTTTTAAACAACACATACATCTATAAAATAAACACTACAATTTTGACTAACCTTATGCTCTTATTGTAAGTGATAATCACTGGAAGTATTATGAAATGATAAAAGAGCGGTTTTATATTTTTTTTTTATTATACAGTACAGTTAAAAAGGTAGATAAAAGTACAGTTCAGTACAGTTAACAGTTTCGTCCTCTAAAATAATATTTCTAATACAAAATAAAACAAACTGATGACTTTTGTTAACAACTTCAAGGAAGTAGGTACTACTTGATTTGTACAGCTATTATAGCCTTATAAACTATGAAATGTTCAACTTGGGCGTAGTGTCCTCCACATCTGGTACCTCTTCTTCTGAGATTCCCTAGTTTTGTGCTATCAATGTTTTGAAGAACTGTAGGTCTCCTCTTCTGCCCCAATCATCACCAAATTTTTTTTTTAGTAAGTTGGCAATGTCCTTGAGTTTGCCCTTTTTAACTAGAACCCCTTTTGCGACTGCTGACAAAATTGTATCTTTAATAGATTTTTTAGAAGGCTTTGTCAAACACTTAGGTTTTTCACAGCCCGAGTTGTAGCTTCTCTCTCCCCTTTGTTCCCTTTAATTGGCTTCTACTAACTCTTTGTTCCCTTTAATGTTCCTTGTAAAAATAAACCTCATTACAAGATTAAATTTAAAGCGCCACGCCTTTAATGGGTGTAAATATTCTACTGCAATTTCTTTCAGTTGTAAACCATACAGTATTCACCCAAAGTGCGTACTGTATCATGCTCAGCGAATATTTAAATGTATGATTTGGTATTAGTGGTTGTTGGCATTTTTCGCAGTGTCTTCTCAATGCGACCAAATACCTTGTCTGACAAAACTGTCTGTCTCAACCTTGAGTCTGAAATTGAATATCTTAAGTTGTTTTTTATTCTTTTTAAAATGCTGAATGATTTTTCTCCAAAGCCTTTGTAAGCCATCATACACAGCAGAATTTGCAAAGCTGTTTTTAAGTTTGTAAATAATGTTGTCCACTCTTTGTCACAGATGAGTTTAAAGGACCCTATAAGTAGATTCCCAACTTTCTTCTCCTTTTCAACATTTCCCCCCTCTTTTTTAAAGAAATCAATGTCTGTAATAAATTCCTTGAAATATAAATATATTTATCCAAAGTCATTACTGACATCTAATTGATATTTTTGGCCAAATAAGATGCTTGCTTCTGACTTCGTTATTCGAAATCGGGGATAAGTTGGCTGAAACCCCAAATATTTCATTTAGGCTCAAATATATTTCTAATCTTGTGTCCAACTCTGTAGAAAAGAAATCATGTCAACTATAATATGAAAGTATTAATCTTCATGTCTACTTTTCAGTTGAAGCCATTATTCTATATTTTCACCAGGAAGTGTTTTTTTTTTTTTTTTTTTTTTTTTTTTTTTTTTTTTTTTTTCTCATCTTGATAACATATGATTCTATTTTGGACACCTCCTTACCTTTTCCTTTGTAGACATTTTAGTTATCTCTCAGTCCTCTCATATGTTCTTTGAGGAATTAGTAAACAATGCAAATGATACATAACTCAAGTGTTTATTTTTTGCAATGTTTCACTGCTTTTATTAAAACGTTGCAAAACATCATACTACAGGTGAATCAAGAGAGCTATTTCTAATTTAGAGAACTTATGGCGAATTCATTTGCTTCAGCTCATGTAACCTTGTTTTCTTCTGGATCAACAGCTATTTTTCTAAATGCTTCATTATAACTCCAATAACTAGAGGTCTTACTGCATGTGCTCAGCCCATTTAGTGGTGTTTAAACGTTTTGGAAGGAGTTTTTTTCTTCACTATCTTATAGTATACTACTGCACATCTTGATGTATGGTATGTGCCAAAATAAACAGTACTGAAACTGAATCAGCTGTAGCAGCTTTCTTGATCAGCTGTGTCAACTTTGATTGTTGCCACATCTTCTTGATAATTATTTCTTTCTTATTTGATATTAGTTTTTGCTGAAATGGTGTTAGCTACTATAGATAAATTTTTTATTTATTGTAGAGCAATATTTTTGCTCATACGGAATTGGACATGTGGGTGGGCCAAGTTTGTCACACATTGAATTACGTTTTCAGGAACATTTTCACAAAAAACCTCTTAGTAATGCCGTGATTATTAGTGTTGTTCAAAAATTTCGAAAAACAGGTATTGTTTTGACTCAGGGGAAGGGCTATTCAGGTCGCCCAACTACGGTCTGTACAAATGAAAACCCGTAGTGTTGTAGCAAGTGTTACTGACACAGAAAAGAAGCCTAAGCCAAACATCTTTGAAATTGAATATAAGGAATACATCGTTGAGAGGAATGTTAAAAAAATATTGTGGTTTCCCTACAAGATACCAATTAGGCAACCTTTGAACTGTATAAACAAAACAGTGAGAGTTCAGTACTGGGCTTCAATGTTATCAATGTGCTATGGAGAACCTAAGCTTCTTAGTGATGTACAGTTTTCAGATGAATGTCATGTGCACCTTAATAGTTTCATAAACAAGCATACAATACGTTTTCTTGTGTTTGAATGTCCTGACAGTGTTATAGAGAGACCATAGCATAATAAGTGCGTAACCATTTAGTGTGCTGTGTCAGGGATAGGTATAATTGGTCCATACTTTGTTGAAGACAATAATAGAAATCCTCTTACTGTAAATCAGGACCGATATGGGGTCATACTCGATTGTTTTATAGGAGACCTTAGGAGATTTTGTTGTGCCTGAAACCTGTCTCATAGTTCACAATCATTCTAGCTAGAAGGCACAACCAGCCACACAGCCTTAACCAACATGCATTCCTTCAAGAAACTTTTGACAGTTATAAACCTTCCATGATACTTTGTGTTTTACATAGTTGTTTTAAGAAAAAAAAATGTTGAAAAGTTTTTTTTTATATAGGATCAAACTTTTATGTATTACAAAAAACACAAATTATGTGCAAAACATCTCTTTCAACATGCTAAAAATTCGTTCTAAGCAAGTGATTTTTCAAAAATTCTGCAGATCTTCGTTTTATTTGGGGGTATTGTATTCCATATACCCTGGAACGTTGCGTGCTCCGCCCTTACACGAGAGTCCCGATTTTTACTGACAAAAGGTTGGTCACTATAGTCGTACAGTGGAATGCAATCATAGTTAACAAAATCGCGCTGTCTTCCAATAATCTGTTTTCATGTTAATAAATCAAAGTGCCTCCTTCTTGATATTCAATATATCTGAATATATATATATATATATCCCTAGATTGTGCCCTCCCCCCCCCCCCCGAGTCCGAGGCCCTATCCGACTGCTTGTTAGTTACTTATTTGGAGTTTCAAACTCACTTATGATTTTTTATTGAATTAAAAGTCTTTACAATATATGTGTGGAAATAACTTTTATTTATTTTACAGACAAAACAAAATAAATGTATTTTCAACATTTTAAAGCTAATAACTTATAATAAACTAAATAATAATAAGTGCAGGATCTAGGGTTTAAGAAATACAAATATTTATGAATTTGTAAACTTAAAAATGACTCTATGTGTTGTATATTAAAGGTTTGTATCTTATGCAGTCGCTTCTTCGACTAAAGTAACTTCATTAAGATATTTAGAGCATTAAGAATGGTAAATGGGTTTTGTGGACAAGAAACTAGACTTAAGTACTTGCTGACCTAAACACTCAGCAATCTTGCATCGTTATAGAACAAAAACATTACATTGTTGGCAGTTGGCAGCACTGGATGAGCTATATGATTTGTTTTTGTAATGTTTTACAGTTGAAAGATACAGATTAATCACAGACTTGAATCTAGTTGGGATGGGCATCTGGACTGTCTCCTGACAAAATAACGATTCATGCTGCATTCATAATTCAACATAATTATAGTTAATTTATTTTGTACCGTGAATTAATTTCCATATCCTTTTTCAGTAGTGATGGTGATACACTAATCTGTAGAGTGGGTGGGGGGGGAGGATTTTCCGGATAATTAATAGGTACCAATGAAAATCAGATGAATAAATTTATGGCTAGAGATAAAACAAAAACCAAAAAGAAAACGATGAGATTGTCAATTTATAATTTGCATTCTTTATTTTTAAACTTATCTTTAAAAAATCATAAAATTATAATATTCACTATCGTAATTAATTATAGTTTATAGTTTTATTTATTTAAATATTTTTTATTTTATTTATTTTTTAAATATTTTTTTTAAATATATTTCCAAATAGTTCAAATAAAGTAAATATTTTTTTTTGTTTTGTTTTTGAAAGTCTTCTTGACACTGAATATATTTTTTAATACATTCTAAATCGAAACACAAAAACAATTTTGTTTTTCATATCTTTATGGCAATTTTTGATAAAATCTCTAAACTTTACGAAGAACATAAAAAAACTTAATTGTTTATACATTTATCATTGTTTTGTAACTACTTCAGGGGGAATCAGAAAATTTGAATTTATATTTTCCCAAATAATTCATAAAATTGTAAAAGCTCAATTAAACTGAAAGATATAGCTAGTTATTATTGACGTTACATTTTTAAAACTATGGTATTTATTATAATATTGAAGAGGTCTTTTTAGTGGATTGGCATTGGAAGGGGGGGGGGGAGACATGTATACTATGTGGGTTAGAGTAGATAATTTCAAGATTATTTATAACTTTTATTTTTTATTTTAAAAGAAACTTAAAGGCATTGCTATTCAGTGTCTTTGAAATAAAAACATTATTTATCATACTTAAATTTGTTGCATCTTAAAGCTTATAAAACAGCATATCATAAACAATATCACCGCATATTACGTATCTGCTGGTCTATTATATTTTGTTTGTTTTTGTAAATACCACAAATTAACTAAAACAATAATTAGGAATTTAATTTAAATATGAGCCTAACTATTCATTATTGATTAAGTAAATACTGTCGGTCTTGTACATGTTACTAAAAACGATGTAATTGGTTTTAGTTTATTACAAAACTTTAAAGTTTAAATATTTAACTAATGGCAACTCTCAAAACAGATAATTTCTATCTGTTATCTGTCTGGCATGTGTCGCCTGTGGAGTGCTCTACAGGCCAAAAGGGTGGACCAATTAATTAAATTTCGTATGAGGGTATATTTTGGTCATATCTCGGTACTTTTTCCTACTTCATTCGATTACTCAAAATTTGAGGATACCTGTCATAAATATAAAGAAACTAAATTACGATTTTCTTAAAATCTGCTCTTAAAATGATTTTTATCACGTTTTGATAAAATATAGAGAGCTAAAGACTTTTAAGAGTTAATGACTAGAATACAAAAATTTGGCGAAATTTGAAGATTATTGTCCTAGGCTATACTACCAAATGGAAGGTAATGAAATAACACTATTCAGGAATCATTAATAAAAAACGATTTGAACATCAACTGTTATGATTAAAACTCAATTTCAATCAAATACAATTTACATTTAGTAAAAGTTTATGGCACGAAGGAAGCAAGGCATTTAAATGGGATAAACGTCACGAATATCATTGGCTTATAAAAAACGTGATAACGTATAAACTCAAAGTTCTCGTATACTGTAATTGTGTCAGGGTAGCAAGAGAACAAGAGTTGGTCAATAGAGATCTTACAGGAAAGATCAAAGAGATGGTTCTAACCTAAGATTATGTGAAAAAAGTGTAGATTCAGATAAGATACCCCTGGATTGTCACTATCCTACTTACTATAGTGAATCCGTAATGTAACTTACTTAGGTTTTATTTAAACATATAAAGCAATATAGCTAATGGTTCAAAGTTATTTTAATAATATAAATGAGCTACAATTGTTTCGCCATGCGGCCTAATCGGGCGCTACAATATGTAGCTCATTTATATTTTTAAAATAATTTTGAAACTTTAGCTTTAATGCTTTATTTAATCCTTGAATATGGAGTTTCGACAAGAAATATCAGCTGCTATATTAAAATTGCTGTTTTAAATAAATTTTCCAAAAAAATTATAAGAAGGGAGCAAATAAATAAATATTTAAAAAATGAGTAATAAATAAAACTATGTTTTTATTTTCGCATAGATACATTAAGTATGTGACATTTATGGGTAGAAAGTCAAGATTGTTATTTTGGTTTTGTGGATGTGTCTGAGAAAGTTAGTGCTATAATTTAGCATCTTATATTTATATTATGAATTTATTTTGATGAACCCCTCAGGAGTTTACTTATTATAGTGAGTACGAGTATGGAAGCTCCGAGTTACCCTCTCTGGTTTTACACCTCTTTTCATTCAGTCTTGGATTAGATCCCTTTATTCATCTTTTCTACTGGTATCACTTGACAAGCTCGTAGAGCATTTGTAGAGTATTCCAAAGCTAGGAGTCTTTATTTTATGCTCTTTTCTTCTTCTTCTTTTTAAAGGCAATGAAAGGTTTTTCGCCTACAAAAACGTCAAAATATTTTGATGAATCCGAACTTCTCTTATTTTGGGGGAAAAATGCAATTTTTGTTCTCTCTTTTATACCTAATTTAAGAAATAATAATTAAAAATTCAAAATAGATTCACCACTAATTCTTCAATTATTCTTGTATTGTTTAAAACTGCGATCTGGCTTTCTATACTGCCCCCATTATGGTAATGCCTTCCCTCCAGGTGCTCCCGTTGCAAAACATTTTACGAGAGTTTTGTATTGATTTATGTTTTATAACAAACTTTTTTGATGTGACTCGACGACAGTTTTTATGGAAGACGTAAAACCAGAACAATATAAACACTGTACCCTGGAAATGTGACGTTATTTTATGGGAAATTTATTTGTGTTGAGTTGCAAATATTTTGGTAACAGATATTAGTGAATTTTTATTATATAAATTATGTAAACTCAGATATCAGAGATAATATATGTAGATTAGGGTGGAGGGATGGTATAAGGGGACATGACTTCTTCAATAAATATATAAGAAGGAAGGGTCCTTCAATATCCAAAGGAAGTATAAACAAGTTTTATACTGACATGGTAGTATCTTGTTTCCTAATAACCTCTCGGTGATTATCACTTATAAAAAAGGTCGAAAAGCACATAAAACAAAGACCCCCGGTCTTCGAATAACCTCAGGATCAGAAGAGAACCATAGTTAGTTCAAGAGAAATCTGATATGAATGATAAAAGAGAGGGATAAACCCAAGACTACATGAAACAAGGTGTAGATACAGCTAGATTCCTCGAGATTGACATGACTGTACTTTCTGTAACGGTTGTAAACTGATTCATAACGGTAATGTTACTCTTAGGCCTATCCTAGGCTCTATATTTTGGATAACGAACTTGACTTTACCCCATGCCCATTTCGAGGTCTAAAAATATCACAGGTCTGTCCTTGCACCATAGAATACCCAGCTTTATAGAGAAGTATACGCAGAATGTCTGACGACATAAAAAGAAGAATTTTTTTTCTTTCAGGCTGGTCTGCTCAACATAGCTACAGATCCGATCAGCTGTTAGCTGTCGTTAGGGAAAGTGAATAATTAGATCCCGCTTAACTATCAATCCTGAAGGAACATTTTTCTTTTAGCCTGGTCTGTTCAATATAGCTACAGATCCGATCAGCTGTTAGCTGTCGTAAGGGAAAGTGAATAATTAGATCCCGCTCAACTATCAATCCTGAACGAATTTTTTTCTTTTAGCCTGGTCTGCTCAATATAGCTACAGATCCGATCAGCTGTTAGCTGTCGTAAGGGAAAGTGGATAATTAGATTCCGCTCAACTATCAATCCTGAAGGATTTTTTTCTTTTGGCCTGGTCTGCTCAACATAGCTACAGATCCGATCATCTGTTAGCTGTCGTAAGGTAAAGTGGATAATTGAATCCCGCTCAACTATCGGTCCTCAGCCTAAGCGACACCGATACATTTCTATGGCGACCTCCTGATGGGTTTTTTTATTTTTAAAGTTATTAGATAATGATTTATTATTAATATTATTGATATTATTTATTTGGACATTTGCCGTTATTTGTGTACGTAAAAGGTTTTCATATAGACGATCAACTCTCGATATCTAGTGGTAAAATAGTAAAATACCTAGAATATATAAAAGACGAATAGTTCCAATATAGACTAGTATACTAAAACAATCTATGAAGGTAAAACAAGAACTACAATTAACCAGTAACTCAGGGTAAAGCTAGGCTTGAACAGTCAGAACATCTAAGAACGAACATACAAAACAAAGGTCCAGGAAAACTACAAGTCAACAGAATCATAGACAATCACAAGAAATGACAAAACACCAAATTGAACCGAGATCAAACACAGCTCAACTAAAGAAAGGGAGTTAGTGCAAATGGAGTGGTTACCTAACGGTTTCCCCATAAGGCAGTTAGTATACTACTGTTAATATATAACGATTCACTTTCTACGCTCATATCGATGACTCGGCCTGCCAGATCTTGTTTAATCACGTTTTATTGGGACCCCATGGTTCAAATTTCCATTTTTGACTATAACTTCCTTAAATGTCATCGTTGAGATGTGGGGGTAGTGCCATTACGTGCAGAATTTAAATTTGTAAATTTGATTTAATTTAATTTGAATAAAACATTAGATGTAAACTAAAAATAGCTCATAAACCTTTCCTTGAACCTAATAGTTTTGTAACTTCTGATATATTTAAAATAAATTAGTTTTATTCAATTAAAAACTATGATACTTTTATTGATTCCATCGCAGTGTGTACACGTAACCTGTATGTTTTGAGTATTTATAAATGGAAATCTGTTACTTAAGAAGATTTTCTCAGATGAACTATTTAATATAATTTTATTTTCAACTATAAATATCAACAAAAGGTAACTTTAATACCCGCTCACGTATCTCGTACACCTTCAGTGCTGAAGTTGTATTGTGATGAAAATAAAACTGATACTCCAGTAAGTAATGGATTCAACGCACGTAACTCTTTAACTCGCACAACCTTTCTCGACGGAGAACAAAACCCCCGAAGTAATGCATGTTTAAATCTACAGCAGTGCAGTGAAAGAAGTACATTATATGTAAAGGAAAGCATCTTACAACAATTTTTGTGTTGTTACCTCACTCTGTTAAATGTGATTTTAGATCGGAAAGGTTTAACGGTGAAATATTACTTAGTGATGAGCTTAAGTGTTCTTTACGATAACAGTTGGTGTTATTTTAGAGTAAGATGTTATTTGAAGAAGAGAGTTATTATAAAAATGAAATTTACTAAAAACATAACCTCAAAAATTGAGTCAAATTAGTTGTAATAGCCGGAATTATAAATGATGTTGGTTAAATTTTGAAATTAATTGAATTTATGTTTGAAACAAAAAATAAAAATTTATTATGACATGAAGAGAAAAAGCTTCTTCTATTGTGATGACCGATTCACCACCTGGGTATTTCCCCCTACTTCTCAAGGGTACGATGAGTTGCCTATCTTTGGGTGTAAGGCGCACTGGCGACGGGCTTGCGATAAGGCAAGCCCTACCCCCACCATTTTCCTTGAGTTGGAAGGCTAGTTGTTTTGGGGGGGGGGAAGAGTAGGACAACCCACGCGCACCAAGTATGAAGTCGAGAGGGGTGGTGAAAAGTCCCGGAACGGGTTAATATTTTTTAACCCTTACAGATGGAACTATATAACTTGGTACACGGTTACTGGGCATAAAACACTATTTTATCACAATTTCAATGAGCCGCTACCACTTCGGGGGGACGGCCCACAAGGAGTCGGAATAAAATCTTAGATGAGAGCGTGGGTCGAGTTGTACATCACATTAAAGGTCTAATTTATTAGAATACAATGCCGCAAACCCGACTTCAAAAGGTTCACCCTAAACAAAATGGCGGCGTTTTAAAGTTTATGAAAGTTACTATGGCGTTGAGTGTTAAAGATAGTATTTCAAATTCATGCCATCTTTGAATGGCTGCCATTTCTGGCTCGGTTGTCCGTTTGAAGTCGGATTTGTGGCATTGTACTGTGTTAATAAAGAATTTTAATTTGATGTACAACTCAACCCATGCTGTCGTTAAAGATTTTCTTCCGACTCCTTGTGGGCCGTCCCCCATTAGAGGTTAAGGGTCAAGTGGAACTCTAAAAAATAGCTTTATAACTTCAACACTGATTTCTGGGCGTTTGTTTTGAAACCTGTACCGAGTAAACATGTTTCAGCTATCTTTAACACTCAACGCCATTGTAATTTTCATAAACTTTAAAACGCCGCCATTTTGTTTAGGGTGAACCTTTTGAAGTCGGATTTGCGGCATTGTATTCTACTAAATTAGACCTTTAATTTGATGTAAAACTCGACCCACGCTCTCGTTTAAGATTTTATTCCGACTCCTTGTGGGCCGTCCCCCCGAAGCGGTAGCGGCTCATTGAAAATGTGGTAAAATAGTGTTTTATGCCCAGTAACAGTGTACCAAGTTATATAAAAAACCGACTGTATAAATATTGATCCATTTTTAATTAATGAAGTCTCCAATGAACTAATAAATAAGAAACATATTGGTTGCTACATCCCAAAAATATGTAAGATCAGAATTTATAGGTAATATCAAAGCAACATGAATAGAGTTATTAGAAATAATTTTGTTTATTTTAGATAAATGTAAATAATAATGCGTTATACTTGACTTCATAGTGTAATATAAAAGAATCCTATATTGATAAAAGATTCTTCAAGATTATTTCACAGATTCTTTATTAAATTGATAAATAGCGCAGTAGTTCTCCTCACGATATGCCTGGAAAATGTTGTAAACCTTTCGACAACGAACAGCATGAACTCGGTCAAAAAAAATTTGCGTATTAGTAAAAAATTATGTTAAGCCTGTTTTTAACTAAATTTGTAGTTTACGGGAGGGATACTATATTAATTTATTGAGTTGAGTATAATTTTGTTTTCAAATGAAAACCAGAAGGCATTCCCCAGGGGGAATGCAATCACCGAATGCTCGCTCTTTCTTCCTCCTGAGTCAAGTTTCTGCATTTTTTCATAAAAATTTAACTTAACATTCGAAAATTTTATAAAATTAATGAGCTCTCATTTTTATACACTTTACCAAGTTTGTTTGCATTTGACAATGTGAGAAGGATTTTTTTTTTTTACAAAATTAATATTCATCACGAATTTATTTTTACTATTAATATGTTTGACATTTCTATACTGCAATATTTTATAGTCATTTCTTCAACATAATATAAACGAGCAACTTGTGTGCCTGTATACATTTTACTTTGAAAACGTTCTGAAGCATTTTGTTGAAATGGGATGGCTACCGTTTTTGAGTGCGAGAAAACTATTCAGTGTTCCACGTTCATCAAACTAATTTAAGGGATTTTTTATAAATATATCACGCATTTAAAAAATATCAGACCTAAACAAGTTTCACGTTCAATCAATATTAACCTGGCTTTCCTCAATATTGACTAAGTAGTTTCTATTTACAATTAAAGACAAGTTCACTTAGATTGATTAGACTATGATAAATCAAAAAATATCAAACGAGTGAGTCAAGACGAATCTCTGATTTCAGAAAGTAATTTAACTAACAAATTGTGTTTACAACGTTTTACTATTATACCAGAAAAGCAGCACTTCAATTTGTATGTTTTGAAAAATGTGAATATTATTAATGTTTAATATCTAATATGTCGAAAACCATTCACTACAAAATATTTATAAAAATGAGACCAAAAAAATGTCCACTTATAATAATAAATAAAATGGTTGATTTTTCTCTGTTAAATGATAATCAAGTTATAAAAAAATAAACAAAAAAAGACATTATTTCTCGGTAATTATTTACAACGACCTAGACTAACCGAAACCAGTATATTAATAATTAAAACTGTTGTGTAATAATATCCATTGGCACAGAAATGTACCAAAAATTAAATATTCTCTTAATGGATTCAAATTGACGTATTTTTTAATATTAGTTTTAATATTTTATAATTCCCCCCCCCCTAAGTTAGTTAAATTAGGTATATTGTATTTACAAATAAAAAAAAAATAACAAAATTTATAAAAAATTTAACTCTGATAACATTTGTATTTATTAAAAGGAGGAAAAACCATGAATTATTGTTAAATATTGTTATTTATTCGATATTGTAAAAGGTACCTCATTAATAAAATATACAAATTAAATTCTAGTTTTTATTAATATCCTAGTAAAAGCTAACATACATAATAACAAATTCTCCCTCAATGTCATATCTACTTCCAAAGATATTTTTTAATAAAAAAATGCAGACAGAAAGTTTTTCTGGGCTATGTTTATATAAAATTGTTTTATCGGTTTTAAATTAGCTCCAAAATATTTCCATACAATTTTATACACTTTGGGTCAACGTTACTTGGAGCACCTAAAGTCTATACTAACTTTGAAACCATGCAGTAACTGTTGGAAAGGTAGTAATTTTAAAATGTTTTTTAACTCGTGCATTGTTCGGCGTAGTTGTAAAGAACATTATTTCTTACATTTCATGTGATTTATACATGTTTTTAGTGATAAAAGCTTAACAAACTTGCAGAGGAAGTGTCGAGTTAAAATAGAGCAGTTTCGTTCATTCAAAAAATTACTTCTAAATCAATTCGATATAAATTGGAAACGAGATTCAATAAAATTTGTCGGACGTACTTTTATATGCTTTACGACACATAATTAGTTTGTAATGGGTAAAAATATTGGTTGGCTGTTGTAGTCATATCAATTTTGAGGATAAAAAAACAACGTTTTGAGGTTAAATGAATCCAACAAAGAGGTTTTTGGTAAGACACCTGTCTGTCTGTAATCTGTCGTCTGTCTGTCAGTCCTCTATAGCCCTAATTTCTATCACGTGCAGGCCTATTTTATTTTATATCTTTATAGATTTTATACATATCTCTGGACGTTGAAGAATTTTTTTAGTAGCTTAAAATTTGGTCTAGCTGCTATAACAAAACACATAATTATGATTTTTTTTTCAAAATCATGTTTAACGATTTTGATAAAATTTTATTAAAGTGTAATGAACCAAACAAGACGTATTCTTCGACGTCTCTCTAAAAAGACAGGTTTTGAGTTATAGTTAAGAATAGAACAAAACAAAACGGCTATGGGGCTGTTATAAAAAACCTGTTTTATCAAAATCGGTCGCACATATTTCGTTAACATTCTAGTGAAATATTATAAATAATTGTACAAATAAATTGACAAGTAAAAAACTGTTACTATTCATGAATTATTATTTTGTATTGGGCTTGGGTGAGTGAGAAAGTTTGTGCAATTATTCTACAATACTTCTTTAAATTTTAATACTCAAATAAGGGTTTAGAATTTTATCCACTTTATTACGAACTACGTTACAATATCTATCCCAGCGTGTCTGATTGAAAGATGGCAAAAGTTAAACTAAACTACAATGGATGTTAGCAATTGAGTTTGTCCCTTTTCCTTGAATATTAAATTATTGAGCAGTTTATCCTAGTGCAGTGATGTGTGTTATATTCAATAAAACCCCTCAGGCAAGAGTGCCTCTTCTCACAATAGTTACACTTGTATTGAATGTTTTGTAAATATAATTGTTCTAAATTCCCAGCTTATGTACAAATAATGTTGTGAATTGTTCTCCATTTTCAGGAATCTCATAGAATCTTTATACAAATTATGTTTAATTTTTACACTGGATTTAAAAGTAAAAATATAATAACTCAAATATTAACTATATTCTAATATGATTTAAAATTAGAACAACTATTTAATTCGTAAATTATTGATGTAAAAAAATTTACATTACCCCTTTTACTCGCAAATCTCCAAAACGCAATAAATATGAACAAAAATTATTGTACCAAATATATACGTAAAAATAATTATATATTACGGTAGTTGTCAATCTAAACGTGAAAATTCATCGTTGTTCCTTCTTGTTTTGTCTAATTATTCCTGAACTGTGACTATTTTAATTTGTGATTTTTCACACAGGTTTAAGTAAATTATTTTTCACGTTACACTACAATTTGAACGAAATATGTAGAGTTATTTTGAGAAATTGCGTATTTCGTTCAAATCAGAAATCAAAGATTTTAGAATTAGGGCAAAAGATGAGTTCTTTCTTAGCCGATTTTGATAAAATTTAAATTTTTGTACTTTTTCTTATAACAAATACAAATAAAAATTATAAGGTAAATATAAAGGTATGTAATAAATATTTTTTAGTAATCAGGGTATCAGAAAATTCATATTAAGGTAAGAAACTTGAAAGTAAAAATCAGAACCAAATATTGCAAAACACATTTTCTTTCATCCCCAATCAAAACCAAATTTTGAAAGCAAAATCAGTTTTCATTATAATACAATTAATTTTTATATTGCATACTATGTGCATAATCTACAGATATCATTTCCTGTCAGTCACAAATTTCACACACACACACACACACACACACACACACACACACACACACACACACACACACACACACACACACATATACAGTGTGAGTCAAAAGTATGGATACACCCTGTTAAATTTTAAATGGATAAAGATAGAAAACTGAAACTCAGAACACCTTTCTGGGAAATAAAAGTGAACTTTTTAGTCACTATTACAACTTTGCCCATTTCCCCGAAATGGGATTTTTGGGTGGCAGCTCAAATTTTTTAAATATAAACACCCATTAAGTGACACCTCATTTTAAAGTCCTTGATTAAAGAAGAAGAACAGTGGAAACCAGAGCTTTCTATCTCAACCCAGTACAAAATGGCAGCTCATTGAAATTAAGTAAAACTTCAAACCTAACCTTCAACTTATTTAAGAGTTTGTCTCCCTTATGAATCAATTTGACAGTGATTACACAGATGATTGTAAATGTCCGATTTTATGTCAATGTTCACAAATCTTGTGTATTAAAAATATTATATATATATTTTATGTAAAATATTTATCATGTGGTAAATTAAAAGTGAGAAAATAGTAACACTTGAACCTATCAAAAACTTTAAAAAATTTTATTCTAAAAATTGGTTTCTGTTTCAGTTGATACGTCCACAAGTGTTGTTTAGTTCAAGTGAAATAATATTTATGAATCTGTATTTTATAGTCTAAAACATAAGTTTCAAATAATATGATAGTGAACATTCAATTGTCCCAAGTGTAGTTTTTTAGGAGTCTTCAGAAAAAATCATTGAAATTATAAAATATTCTATTGTTAGGTAACAAATTAGGTAACTATAGAAACTGATAATTTATTATATTTTATTTTTCTTACAGAGACCATATTAATCATCAACCATTTTACTAAATATTTTCTTAAACTTTCGAACAGCATAATTCCCAAAAGTAACCAATTTCTATGAGAATGAATCCTTTTAAAGGGGTTATAGTAATAGCCGGTATGACGGCCGTGGGGCTAGGATTAGCGTATTACATATCAAGTAAGTATATACTAATTTAGTATGCAAATTTTAGCTTTACATGTTAATAAAAACACAAAATTTAAGTGAACTTCAATTATGAATTTGTTCATTTCAATCTTTCTCTTCTGTCTTGTCATTTTCGCTTCTCTACAACTTTCATTTTACAATTAATATATTTGGTGTTTTACATACAGGTCTTGCTGTAGTTGTTTGTTGTTGTTTTTTTTCCTTTCTGAATAGCTTTGTTTTCCTAAACTATTTATTAGTGAAATATATATAAAATAAGTATAAATTTCTTATTAACTATGTACATTTTTGAGAAAAAGCTATCTTTAAAATTTTAAAATATATAAGGATTAGTTGCTCAAAAATTAGATTTTTCACTGCTTTAGAAGAGACAGATTTCAGGACTTCTCCAACATCGTTCTAGGTTTATCTCTTATATGAGGTTTATTTGTTTGGTTTGTGGGTGTTTCTACTTAGCGGCACTGTTCAAATGAATTTAGTAGTATTTTAATATCCGTTCCCAGTTGTTATTAAACTTCCATTTAGTTTCATTACGGTAACTCTTTTCGTTTTCTTTCCAAACAATCTTGCATAGTTTATATGAATATAGTCCAAATTTTAACAATTATTTAGTTTTAATATTTAAACTATATTTTTTAGGAGATTTTTAAGTTGCAGTTTGAAAACAGTTTGCGATTGAAGCACATTTGTGATCTGAAATTGTCTAACGGTTGAAAAACTTTGTACGACTTTCTTAAAATATGGTCTAAATATAATTTTTTACATGTTAACCTAAAAATAGCTTGAACTTGTTCTTTAGAAAACAATTTCATAGAATTCTAATTCAGTTTGTTAGGTACTAATATTTCACCTATAGATTCTAGATGTCCCACTTTATTTGCTGCTTGAAAACATGATGATGTCAATATATTTTTATACTGTAAATCCTAGGTTAGTTATTAGTTAATAACAAACTTAACCCACTTAATATATTCATTAATATATCTATATGAATTTGAATGGAATATCAGATAAACTTAAAATATAAGCTAGTTTTTTGTATATTTGAAATCGATTTATAAAATATTGATTTGTCTAAGAACACCAGCGATTTGAAACCTGTGTTAGCAGTTCCATGTTATCTGTTGAACATACATAAGTCTATAAAAGCTCATTGTCGTTGTTATAGAGATCTATACTTAATGCTACCTAGGCCGAAGATATCTTTAATGAATAAATAACATTTGTGCCGAATTATGAAAGCACATCAGCTGCATGCTGAGTTATATTTTTAGCATACATTTTGTATAATAATTAGTAAAATGTCTTATCATTTTTGTAAAAAAGTTACTTTTTTTAAATACAAGATCTCTTACTTGAAATGTTACAATTATGTCGTACGCTAAGTAGGTTATACTGAAGTAAGTTTATACAACATTTACTTTTCTTCTTGTAGGGTCTACACGTAAAACAAGAGCAACTGATAAAATATCAGAACCGTTGTCAAGTCCTAAAAAGAAACTCCCTTCTTTCAACAGAGATGAGGTTACAACATTAGCGAAAGAAATAAAAATGGGATGTTGTAAGTAGCAAAAATTGGGAAGTATATTACATACTAAATATGATTAAGTTAGGTTATGTTAATTTAGGAATTGTAATTTGTTAACATATGCTGGCAAAAAAAAATTAAAACATTAAATCTTTTATTCGCACAGGAGTTTGATATTTGCTCAATTATCTTAATAGCCAATTAAAGACTAAATAATTTTAAATTAATAGTTTGGATCCTGGCTTCTACATATATAGGTATAGATGTAATATAATTGCACATTTAAATAAATAATACATTCAAAATCAATGCATTAATACATTGATTTACACAAATAGTTATATGTGTAGGCCTATACAAAACATAAGAAAACAATAAAAACCACCTCCATAATCAATATATATTTATGGAAAATTATGAAGTTTGAAAAACAACTCTTATTTACCAAGTTTTAAGTCTTCCAAAATGAAATACATCAGCAGATTAGTTGTGTGAACAGTTTTTTATAGAATAAAGTGTTAGTAATATACTTTAATTAACTAGCCTAAATAATCTGCTTTTATAAATGTATGTAATTTAAAATATTAGTCTTAAACTTCTCTTTTAAAAATCAGATACACCTATTCACATCTAAATATCTAAACCTAAATACACATGAATAGTGAACTGTTATTCAGATTTGCTGAGTTTATATTTTTAAAAACATAGTGATTTGAGTCTGCTATAAACAGTATTTATAAAAGAGACGTAATATTTTCTTGTATGCTTAGATGATAGAGAAGGCAGTTTAATAACAACCGTATACGACATCGAGACTGCAAGAGACTTGTTAGGTCGTCCAGGTAAGTTTAATATGACTGTTATTACTATAATATTAAGTTGAACTAATAAACTTACACTAAAAGATGGTGTACTTCCTAATGAAGTATGTAATACAACCTTTGATTTTGATTATTTTATTTTAAATAAATTATAATATGAATTTATAATTATATTTTTTTAAATTGTTATTGTCTATCTCGGGGTTTTAGGTCAGTGCCGGCTTCTTCCAAAATTTTTTTAATATGAATAAAAAAAAAAAAAATAAATAAACATACAATACAACAATTAATTAATAGAATGTTAAATGTGTAAATATAAAAAATGTATGTATATGTATAGGCCTATATAAAAAAAAAAAAAAAAAAAAAAAGCACTAGATCAATAGTTTAATCTATCTTCATTAATTATGCAGATATTAATATTTTCAATATGAAGATTATTATAGTTAGTAATTTTTCAGTAAGTCAATAAGTTATACCAATATAATTAAATTAATCTCACCATAAACTTTACTGTTCCTCTTATTGATAATATTTTCTTTTCTTTCTTTTTTTTTGGTAATTGTCTAGAATGATTTAATTAACTTTTCTTCCTGTTATTTAAACAACTTTAATATATTATTTCACTTGAATTATTTATTTCTTCACTTTTATATCATATACCATATTAGGTAACTGCACTTTATTAAATTATTCACCAGACTAATGAAATTTTCTTTTTTCTTTTTAACTGTTGTTTTTAATCACATGATTCACTGTTGTTCCACTCATATGTTATTTATTCACTGGCCTATTAGATTTTTTGTACTTGTGTGTGTGTATAATGTTTGTGTATATATATATATATTAGTGAATTAATTTAGATGTATAATTAATATATATTAAATAATGAAAATAAATTTTGAATAAATGAAATATTTAAATAACTCCATATAACTTTATATCTAATTTTATTTTTTATAATTAAACTTAAAGAAATTTAAAATATATATTTTGAATTGTTATAAGTAGTAAAATATAAATCGGCCAGTAATGTAACTAAACAGGAGAAAAACCATAATTCTTGAATTTAAAAGAATATTCTGAGAATGGATAAATAGGAAAAAATTCCAAAAATAATACAAGAGTGAAAAATGCCATAAATACGTCATACTGGCGAAAACATTTTGCAACATTCAAGAATATTTTAAAAACTTATTGGGAACAATTTGAATTGTTCTATACTTTATATTTAAGTAATCGAAAACCTCGTAATTTTAAAGAGGATGATTTTAATAATAATATATTAGAAACTTTGGGTTTATTTAAAATGTGGGTTTGAGATTAAATTTTTATTGAAGGTGTTTTCATTCAAGCATCAATATAATGAAGCAATTTTGAAATATGTTCTTTATTTATTGAAAAAAATTTAATTATATTTCTCAGGTGATGTGTTTAAATCTGCTCAGGCCGTTGGACTTTTATTTTTTAACATAATGAAATAAGTTTAAAACACTATAATATATAGATTAAATTTAAATAACCACATTTGAAGAGACATCTCTAAAATGATAAAAATGAGCAGAAAATGGAACTCCCCATTAAATAGATCAAGTAATATTTATGGAACTACAACAAGATTTTTAATATATTTTATCAGTTTTTATATGCAGAATTTGTTCATCAAAATATTATTCCAAATTTCTTAAACATTTTTATATTTAGAACTTACACAAAAATAAAATCCAATTTGTGTTTAGAATTTCGCTAATATCTCACTTCAGTTGACTAGGAAGTGAACTAAAAAGCATTTTATATAAATAAAACTATTCCCATGAGTATTAACATTTTGAAGAAATATTTCGCAGTAACATCTTTTTTTATAATTAAAACATAATTGCAAAAGTATTTCTTATATAACAAACTCTATTTTTATATGGTTTGAAAAAGTTTATTTGACTTTATGAAATTCAAATATAAGGAACATAATTTAGGGCACTTATACATTTTCAAAATACACTTCTGTTAGTTCCTTTAACTTTAAAGCAGGTGTGTTTCTAGGGTTTTATATGTAATTCAAAATACCACCATTTCACAACAGCATGTATATATAAGTTTTGGGAACGTAGTTAATTATTGTTCACAAATTTCTAATAGAATATAGAATATAATAGAATGCTTATCCATTATTAGTATTTATTTAATGCAGTATTCTAAGAAACACAATTTTGTCTCATACTTTGTGAAAAACTTTAATATCGGTTTATATTCTACAGGCTCTGAACCCAATTCCTGGCATGTAGACCTGGCCTTATTTAAGTTGAATGTAAGTAAATTAGTTATCAAAAATCAGATTTTATTTGAATATTAATATTAAGTTTAAACAAAACAATTCTTTGAAGGTGTCTTTATTTAAAAAATTTTGAAAAACAATTGAGGTTTTATACCAAAACAAATATCATAAAGTAACTACGTTGGAATAATATGATTTATGTTGTGGCATAATATGTCTAAACCAATTTAGATGTTTGGGTTTGTTATACACCACTTTTTGTGGTTATAAAGTAATTATTTTAACCATATTCACCTGAAAACTGATTATTATTTTTTTTAATCCGAGAAAATAATAGAACTTTGATTATATTTTTAAAAACGTAGAGTATGGAAAACTTTTAATATATATTTAATATATATTTTTCTTCCATAAAAAATACAGAAGTAGAAACGTGGAAAAGAATGATTCTAGGTAAAATGTGTTATACTCCTGACTAATAATAATTTCAACAAATTTTTATATTTATAATTGTAGATTTTGATATTTACTATGGTAAATAAGTATCCTGTATTGGATCTGTATTGTTCCTGATGGTTTACAATCCTGTATTGATAAAGTGTTATTTCTTGAGCGATTTTCGAAACAAATATAAATATATCACATATCCTTGAAAATACTTCATTATTTTCCAATGTATAAGTATAATCGATTTTTTTTTCATTTTGGCAAAATGAAAAATACAATAAATAAAGTCGTTATGTTTCAAATTTGGTACCATTACCTGCAAGTAGATATTTGTTCTATTAATTTATATAAAATTATTCTTATAGAATATAATAAAATAGATTTATCAATACCAATATTTCCTTTCTGTAAATGTGTTAATTGTACAGCGACAATTTGTATAGAATAATATATATTCTATTTTAATAGAGATATGCATTCAGTTACACATTTCAACATATAAAATTTCGTAACTTTTTATTAAAATCCAATGTTACTGGGAACCTAACAGGGTACACCTTTTTATTTTATTTAGTCTTGGGCTAGATCCTCAGTTTCGTCTTTCTTATTATCTCTATAACCAATAATTATTCTCTCTCGAACCTGAAGCTATTTTACACGGTTAGTTATTTTTATATATAAAGCTATGATGATAACTGAATGTGTTTTTTACAAGTGTAAAACATTTTTTCAACAAAACTCAGATTATATGTTTGCTTTAACAAAGGCTACTAATGACATATTTTTTAAAGATATTCTAAATAATGATACTCTATTCAGAATTGTAAGGAAACATTTTGGATATCTACAAATATTTATAGACATGAGTACAATATTAAATCGCGCAGTGTATAAAAATGTTGTAAATTAATTGATTAAGAAGTATTTTTGTTTTAACATTAATCACAGTACTTATCTTTATTATTCTTACAGGAGTTGGGAATACGTTATTACAACTTGAAAAAATGGTTGAGAGCAGAGACAAATGACTGCCCCATTGAAGTAAGTTATTTTCAAAATAATATGTTAACTCTCTTGATTATTAAGTAGGGATAAAGTAAATGATAAAACATTACAACAGATTAGCTTATATGATAGATTTACAAATTTTGTTTATTGATATTGGTGGATTATTAAAATGTCTGCAGTTGGTTTCCATGTACGTATGTACAGATGGTATCCAAAGGCCAATATAGGAAGAATTTTCAAAACACTCGGCCACCTATTTTAAATTTAGACAACTTTCTTATTATTAAAAAAAATATCATTAAGAAATAACAAAAGTGACTTACATGTGATATTTAAAATACTAAAATCCTGATACTTTAGATTGAATAATCATACGTTATTTCTTAATTAACTTTTAAATTAAGCGCATGTTTTATTAAAACTTTTAATAGTGCAAAATATCTCTATTCATTGATATAATAGAAAAGACACAGATCATCATCAGAAGCAGATTTTGTTATTCTACAAAAACTACATAAACACCCATCATATTTTAATTTATCAACTGATGTTTTGGACTAAAAAACTAGTTTACGGTGTTTTACAAAAAAATGTTTTTGCGCCAAAAAAAAATCAAAACATAACAGATAGAGAGGCACATGCACAAAATTGAATTTAAACTTGAAATGTATTATGTTGATAATGATGAGTGATTGATTGTTAGTTTAGGTGCTAAATGCATTTCGAGAGCAGCTACACTAGTTTTATTACAAAATAAATTTGTTTAAACGCCATTCGCTCTTTCTATCTCTTCAGCTGTGAGGCACATATTAAAAAAAATCTGTAGGAAAAGAGGGATGGATATGGATTAGGGTAATCTATTACACTTGGACAATTAATACTATTACCAAATACAAATATTTAATTGTTAAGTAATGATTTATATAATTGTTCCAATTGATATTGTAGGTTACATATGATGAGATTACTGATGCCATGGAAGAACTTAGGTATCATTTTAACAAAAGATATACAAAAGTTAAAGATCGATATGAAATGATGGAGAAAGACGAAGAAATGGAGGAGAAGAGGCTACTAGAGGAAATGGATCTAGATGATTGGAGTTAAGGTAAAAAAAAAAAAAAATTCCATACTTTCCAAATTCAGTGTGTGGAATATATAGTAATTGTTTGAAATATTTTTCAGCAAGCATTCTTATAATGTATTTGACGTTTTAAACCCGCAGGATAAAATCTCAGTGTATTTTCAGAATTTTATCAGTCTCTGTGTCGTATTTTTGTCCCGCATTGTCGGTAGAAGAAGTATTCCAATTATCTCCAAATTTTGGATTGTATATAACATTGGATGATTTAATTTCAGTCAACTCATCTTAAAGGGGTGAAGATTGTTTCTGAGGTTTTTTTAAAAGGTTGTGAATGGTCCGAATTTCATCCAAATGGAATTTGTTTCACTAAAATTACTCAACCCCTTCTAAATGTTTCCTAATCTACAGTATTCACTCGTTTTGTTTTAATGTTTGAGCCAGTTTATTAAAACGGTTTTGTCTTTTGTTACAGTGCATCACATCATTCTGGCAACGCTAAAACTCCCTTAACAGTAACAACATAGGGTTGCGTGTAAGGTAAGTTCTCTTAGCATTAATATAGAAATCGCAATAGTTTAACAAACATGTTTATATTGTGCAGCCTATTTTACTTTCTCACATATAATTGTAGCATATAAAAAGTTTTGCCATAGAATAGAAAGGACCCAAACAAAATGTATTGTCCGCCTTTCGTATTTGTGTGTGTGGAAAGATGTGTAGTGTTTATATTATTTACTTCCACATATACCTAATATTGCTCTCTGTATGTGTAAAAACTAGATCAAAGTGCGCAAATTTACATATTATGTGGATCACTCTTATTCGATTTTTAACAATAAAAAAATATTTTTTTGCCAGTGTAATATTTATAAATGAACGTTTTTGAAGTCCATATACTAAATGGTAACTTTATATTACAACAATCCAACCTTTTGGTCATTTGAAATATTGGGTGTCAGATATGTCAAAAGTCATTGTTTTATAACGGAAAGAATAACGGATATATGTGTAAAAAAAATTCTTAGTACATTTCAAACCATAGGAATAAATATCTACACGTTATGAATGTCACTAAATGAATCAGTAAATGTAGATAATGTATGCTATGTTCTATATAGTTTCATTTTCTACTGAACATGGATAACACTAAAAGCAAAATTAAAACATGGATGTTTTAGAAAATATATGTTAATACAAAATAATAACCACACATAATTACATAATGGAGTTTCTCTATTAATTTTATTTAATTTTTTTTTACAGTCCAATCTTTCACATTTTTGGCAACAACACGAACAAACACTTTACGATACATGACACTGTACGTAACCAAGAGGTCAATTTATAATATGAAGTTGTTATTATGTGTTACTTTAAAAATAGATTACCTAGTTGAATTATAATATCCAGAAATGGTATCAGTATAACTTTTTCAAAATTATGTGAATGTTTATGTTACAGTTCTAGCTTTTAAATGGTAATCCAAACCGATTTAAATGGTAATCTTTGGTTAACCCCAAACCGATGAAGGGGCCTACAAGTTCCACGTTTGAACATGTTTTTCAACCAACACAAATTTTTGGAACTACTTTAAAATAGCCATTTCAAATCTACAACTTTCTCCCTCCACATTGGTTTTCTCAATAATTCAACCTATAAGATAATATATTAATTTTTATAACCAAGTTTGTTAAAACATCATAAAATATCGTGATTGCTAGAGAGGTCACACACCTTGTGATTACATGCACACACACAAACACGCACGCACGCAATAACATTACCCGAGTTTTACAGTTTCCAATAAATATAATCAAGTTACATTGCACTAACCATCATAACTCAAATTGTAAGGTGTCTGCTGTAAGATTAATAAGAAAAATAAATAAATTTCAAAATCAGATCTAAACCCGTTCGCCCACCTAACAAAAAATAAACACACAAAATTCTTATAATCATGTTATATAATGACAAATTTATTAATTTAGGTTTTAATATTTTTTGTAAAAGTCAAAAATTAATAATGAAAACTGATATAGCAAATTATAGAAAACTATATTTTATGACCAATTGACAAAAAAACACAAATAAATCACCCAATTATCGAAGTATTTAAAAAAATATTACCATTTAAAAAAAAAAAATTAAAAATCAATTACATTTATTTCTATTAAATTGATTTATTATTATATATTTGTTTCAGTTTGGAATATATTCAGCTTACCTGTGGGATTTTACTATTTTAAAAAGTTTTCTATAACTTTATTAGCCACCAAAATATAATACCATCTTTGCAAGAGATTTGTGAAAGACACAAAGATAACTACACTTCAAAAAAACCCTTGCAATTTTTACAATAAAACCTATAAAAACTCAAAATAGTCTAATTATTTTATAAAAGTATAAATATATTATATCCGGAAAGTTAAATTTCTTCGCATACATGTTTTTATTACAAACATCTACCACATAGTAACACTACAAGTTTGCAAAACTAGTCAAAGTGTGTCCACTAAAATATAAATGGACTTTTTAAATTTTAAATACATAGACTTATTTGAGTATATTAGACACATTTTGTTAAAGTATCAAGGCTGATAATTCCAATTTCGATAGCACCTAATGGCAAGGATGAAGTACAGAATTTGTGTTGCATTTAATGGAAATTGGATTTAAACTCTACATTTCATAACAAACTAAAATATTTTATTTTAATTTTCAAAAGCCTTGCGGTTCTTGTTTTTGTTCTAATGTTTAGTTATTACACTTTTCTCTTGTTAACATTATAGTTTTTATAACTTTATTATCCCTCCTTCAATCCTTGATAATTACACCTTAAACCATTCATCAGAAAGTTCATTGTACTGATCTGTATATCAGTAATGTTTGTCCCAAATTTCAAACCTTAGGAAAAGTTAACAGTTATTACACTACACAATAAACTTGGAAGTATAATTCAATAGTTTTTTCTTACATGAAGGCCTTACAAGTAGATAGAGTGGTTGCTACTCTTGCTTGGTAATTAAGAGGAGCAGGGTTCAAGAATTTTAATATTGGGCAAAGAATTTAATAAGGATTTTCCATAATGGTGGGAGGGAAATGGAGAGAGAACTATTCTCCCTAAAAAAGAAACTTGAGTAATGGAGAAAACAGTGAAGTTTTCACTAGTATTTTATGGTTATAATGAAAATACATTTGTATCTATTGGACAGAGCTTTAGTAGATAAATAAAATTGTATTAGTAAAGCGTCTGTATCAGTATCAGCTAAAATTGTTCTTATAATATTATCTTATTAACATTGTTTTTTTCCGATGAATCTAACGTCCACAAATGTCTCATCTTCCAAGATATTAAAACCCTGAGTATTATTAAATCGGTAAATTATATGATTTTAATGGTATATTCACAATATTGACAATTTCAACGTCAAGACTCATTTAAATTACAGTTATTCAAGAGCGTATGTAAATGAATACATTTAATACATATAAAAAATAAGGACAACAAACAGTGCAATAAAATTCACTACTTTTTCCAATAACCATCCGCATTAAAACCAAATCCAAACAAATATTAATATTTGTGATCATCTATCATATAACTTATTGTCATTGTTATTTTTTCATTACCGAGTCCCACCTTTATTTTCTTACGGGAGATAAGTTGTTATCAAATTTGTTATGAAATTTAGTTTTATAAATTTGTTTTCACATGAATAGACATAAATAGAGCTTAAATTTCGATTCAATAGTTGTATTTGATGACACAGAGATTAAATGACACAGTTAATATTAACGTAGGTGTTCCCCCACCCAATTATGATTGAACCTTAATTTTCTTTACAAAACGTCTCTATGACACACCTATTTCGGCTGTGATACAGGAAACAAAAATGTATAAAAATGAGTATAACAAAAATTATAACATTTAAACTAGAATCATCTATTTTAAATAAACTGACCGATAAATCAGACTGCATTATGATAAAGCCTTCATTTGATTTAGTGGTTAGCGTTCACCTTACACGAGTGAGATATTCCGGGTTCAATCCCGTAAGGATTCAAATATTTACCATCTTAACCCAGTTTTCATTGATAGTACAGTCTAAGAATGAAAAAAACAACAGTGATGGGAAAATCAATACTCTAACTTCAAATTAGCTCAATGAAAATAATCCTTTCCTCTCACAGGCAGTTGACTTTCGAAATTTATTTATAGAAAACTATTTTTCTACTGATTTCAGTAAATACATACATTATTCAATATAATAAAATAAAATGATACTACTATCATACCGGCTATTACTACTTACTGCTCTCTGGAAAGGATTAATCCAGAATCAAAGGAATTAGTTTTTGTAATTAAATTGTTGTAAAAGGAAAAGTTTTATATAAATAAATGATAAATAAAGTATCTGAGTTTTCATACAAGTTTTGTTAGTTAATTTATTGTATCTTTAGCAATTCATTAAAATATTTTAACGTTATTAAAATAAATATTGTACATAATATATTAAACCAACTGTGTTTGGAATAATACAATGAAGGTTTTTTCTATATACAAGCTGCATTGTATATTAGGTAAAGTCACGTCTATCTCGAAGAAATTAAGGCGTGAAGTGACAAAAAGTTTTGAGATGTACGAAAGTACGAAAGATAATTAGCAAAAAAAACAACAAACAAACAAAACAATCTAAATACACTTGTTTTGAGATAATATATTCTTGATATAACAATAAAACAATGCCTAAAAACCAATTTTAGAAACAATATTAAAATAGTGGGAATCCGGAATTGAAAGCAATGATGCCAGTAATTGTTAAAATTGTTTAATAATACTACATACATGTGTGTGTGTGCGCGCGCGCGCGCGCGTGTGTGTGTGTGTGTGTGTGTGTGTGTGTGTGTGTGTGTGTGTGTGTGTGTGTGTGTGTGTGTGTGTGTGTGTGTGTGTGTGTGTGTGTGTGTGTGTGTGTGTGTGTGTGTGTGTGTGTGTGTGTGTGTGTGTGTGTGTGTGTGTGTGTGTGTGTGTGTGTGTGTGTGTGTGTGTGTGTGTGTGAAAAAGAAGTAAGTAGGTATAGCGAGATTAAAAAAATTAGTGAGTTAATTAAAAAAATTATGGCTTCACAGTGACATATGGTTCATTCTGACTGTTTTGAGGAATGATACTTAGTTTATAATATATGTGAGTGAAAAGGAATTTAGTTAAAATGTATGTCTCTATAAATGCACTTAATGAAAAACGTATATGTTGAATTGACACTTGTTTATGTAGCCTATATTGTGAATTAAATACCAAATTCAAAATATGGGATTGACCTGTCCTCAAGTTCATACTGCCTGTTTTGTGAAATGACACCATTTATTTTATACTATATAAGTGTGAAAAGACACTTATTTCAAAATGCATATGTTTGAATTGACTCGTTGTACACATTACTTGTTTCGTAAAATGCCCGATACAATATATGCTCTCTGAATGTGAAATACACTTAGTTCATAATAACTATATTGTGAAATCACAACATTTATGTTTATTATATATTTGTGTGTGAAAATACACTTATTTCAAAATATATATGTTTGAAATGACTCTTTGTACAAATTACATGTTTTTTTGTTTTCTTTTTAATGCCCGTTACCATATTATAATCTCTTCTCTGAATGTGAAATAACACTTAGTTCATAATACTTGTTTTGTGAAATACCGTTTAGTTCATAATCAATTTTAAAATGCCACTTAGCATTACTTTGTGCGAAATGACACTTAGTTCATAATGTATGTTTTATGAAAAGACAAAAAGACACATATTTCATAATGTCCGTTTTGTGAAATGACATTTATTTCATAATATCGGTCTAAAAAAAATATACTTATTTGAATAGTATGCATTTGAAGTAACACTTAGTTCTTATTGCAAGTTTGTGCTATTGCAGTTTATAATATTTGCGTCTGAAATATTTGGTTACTTATGTACTGAGTGAAATGATATTTAATCAATGTTCTATTTTATGTGTTTGTACAAGCAATTCTGAAATTCCTATCATTCTCCTGTCCTGCCAAAACGGTGTGATCTATTGCAGAGGTCAGAAATACTATTTGCACAGTTCAGTTATTCATTATGAAAACAAAACACAAGCTTCAAAATAAAAGCTGTTTTACAGAGCTAAAAGAATGGGTAGTGGATGTTTTGGGTTTGACGTTTTAATCGCTTTCCCGGTGATGGTCGTAAATGCGTGGAATAATTTAATTTGTGTATTTTGCCAAATAGAATTTATATCTATCTAATGAGTGATTTTCACTAAATATTTATTGGCATGTATAGCTTTATATTCAATAGGTCTGAAGTTTTGTAATATGAATAGCAAAAAGATTTATATGAAAGTTAGTATTGAAGTAATTTTAGTTTTAAAAAAAAATGGAGGAGGAATGTCTGCCGATGAAACGTGTAGCTAATTTCATCTTAACAGAAAACAGACCTATCAAATAAAGCAATTTTTTTACATATTAAAATTAGAAAATTAATGTAATCAAGTTATAATTTTAAAGAACTGATTCAATAACGGTATAGAAGAAATTTTATGTGAGATAAAACTCAGTTGTAATGAAATATAAACAGAATGTATAACGGGATTTTTTATTGGATGGAAAGAACACGTTGAATGAATTTTGGATACCATGTAGTATATACCATTTAGTTCATAAACTTACCCAACAAAATACAAAATCTATGGATTACATTAGATCTAATAAATATAAAAAATAGATTAAAATGATTAAATATACAAATTAGAAGAAGAGAGCGTCTTAAAATAAATAAAAGTATTGAATAATTGTATAAAGATAAACAATATTGGATTATGTGTTGACTAAAATTAGGAATTCAAAATACTAAATAAACTGTGCAAATTTACCTCACTAACTTTCTCACACTTACATATACAAAACCAAATGATTAACTAAGAGTAACAATCATCACAATCGCCTCGAAATGTTTCCAATATTAATTACTGGGGAGAAAGACAATCCAGCGCATCCTCGTCCGTTAACAAGAAACAATAATAAACCTATTGAATAGATATTTTTAAATGTGATGAACAGATAACCAACTGACTGTTATAGATGAAGACTGAAGTGTCTGTGTTCTCCAGTGAATGATATAGTAGAATAAGGTATGAAATGTCAGGTGGAGACACTTTGAATCAGAGAGAAGTTGAAATTATTTGTTTTGTTGAGTAAGTCAAGCGAACACTTTAGTAAACGTTGAAGATAACTAACTTTAGATGAAGAAGTGATAAGAAAGAACCCATGGGCCTATGTAGAGGGGACGTAAAGCCACCAACATTATCGAATCTTCATCTGATATACCAACCACAACCCATATTAGTATATACTCGAAGGTGTGTTAAGAAATATCTAGAAAAAAATGCTGAAAAGCGAGGAGTGATTAAGATACATACATTGCTTCAGATAGATACGGAGCCAAATGAGTTGATTAAATGTAAAGTGCTTCAGAGTCGGATAAAGACATTTGCTACCCAACCTGAACAGGAACAGCAAATTATGTATTAAAAAAACATTTTCACTGTGTGTTAGTCTGTTTCATAGCCCAGTTATTAATAGTTGAAAAAAATTTGTTACATGTGATTTACCAACAGTGAAAAAGTGTCTTTGATAAAGAGAGTGAACTGAATAAATGCCTTTACAATAAAAGCAATCCAGCACACCCATGAGAAGAGATACCCAGACAGAATGTGTTATTTTTACTAGATCTTGCGCGTATTATCTAATTACCATCTTGGATTCATTCTTCATAACAATAGTTTTAATTGCACGAGCAGATTATTCTATACAAGATCTCACAAAAACTACGTTTATTCAATTAAACGCGTTTCAACGACAAAGTCACCATCCTCAGTGATACACGAGCTACAATAACAAAAGTATAAATTATTACAGTTTATATTATTATATAGCCAAAACAAAAGGTTGGCAGCGTAAGTGATCCCTCCTCTAATGATTATTTTTACTCTAAATCATAATCACGTATCTACAAGGTACATTAGTAACGTTTTAAAGGAAATCACAGGGAACAAAATAAAAAACTGTTATGCAAATCCATTTCCTACATTTCAAGCTAACCGGTATATGAAAATCGTAAATATTTCATCATATACATTATGATTATTTACGATTTTACAATAAAAACATTTTAATATTGATTGAGGAAGATTTACATTTTCAGGTCAACTATTTTTTTTAAGTTACAATCATAATTCCAGGCATTATAGCTAGTATTACTGATTTTCTACAAAATATGATTATGTTTTTAAGAATATTCATTATAGCCATAACTGTCTTGTTAGGTAAACACTTTGTTCTAAAGTAGCAATAACGGTTACGACCGTTAACTGAAAATAACGCTTAAGCTCAGCACTAAATAATAGTTTTCAGATAAAAGTTTTGGGCGCAAGTACTTTTATCCGCTTAGATAGTGTCATCTACAGTTAGCTCAGTGAGATATTATTACACAAAGCACTGTTGTTAAGATGATTTCAGTTACCTTCACTGCACTGCTGTAGATTTAAATATGCATTACTTCGGGGGTTTTATTCTTCGTAGAGAAAAATTATGCGAGCTAAAGAGTTACGTGTGTTGAATCTATTACTTACTGGTGTATCATTTTTATTTTTAAAACAAATTCTTTCTCTCAAATACAAATTTAATGCTGAAAGTGTACGAGATACATGGACAGGTATCAAAAATTCGATTTAATTATTTTTATAATTAAATAGAAATTTATATAGAGTAATTCATCTAAGGAAATCTTCTTAAGTAACACACTTCTTTTTATAAAAACCCAAAACCGCAGTCTGTATATGCTGTTTTGAAATGATGCTTGTCTCCATAATTTCAAATTGAATACTAAAAAATATATATTTTCTTTTAAGTAGGAAAGTGATTAAAACTATAAAGAAGTACTGTGTAGCTTATATCATTGAAAATACAAATAAACGATCCAGAAGCATCACACACTCATCTAATGGAACGAATACTACACAAATGAAACTATTTGTCACCAGAAATGTATAGTTTGGTGGTGGTCAGTTTCGAACTGAAAATAAACCATGTTAGATTACACAAAATATACATTTTGTTGGATATTGGTATATTGTTTATGTATTAATTTTAATTATTCATGATTTACATAATTATATGCTGCACTTATGTTTAATACATGGACTCGTTGCACGTTTATTTATTATCACAACTAATAAGTATATTAGGAATATTTAATTAAATCCAGTTTTGGAAGGTTTTTGTACCAAAATTAGATTCTGTGAGTGCTATTAGACTCAATATCAACATTAAAATAATGAGTTGCATGAAATAACACAGATGAAAAATTTGAATAAATATGAATTTGCTAAATATATGATTTTACTGTAATAAGTGATGCATAAACATTACAAAGATTTCTCAAAACGTTTATCGACTTCCATAGAAATGGCATTTTCGGTGAGTTGTCAACTAATACAATTTGTTTGCGTTTATCAAAAAAAAAAAAAAAAAAAAAAAAAAAAAAAAAAAAAAAAAAAAAAAAAAAACTTGATCAAAACCGTTACAGTTGTTTTCAAAAAAATCTTAGTATTTCGTTGTTTTTTATTGTGGAAAATAACCTTAATTTTGAGTCATCTCAAAATTGAAAAAAGTACCTAAATATAGCCAACTCGTACATACCAAATATGATTAAAATCGAGCAAAGCGTTTGAGATTTATAACACTCACTGCATATACGACAGACAGATTGCATTCCATAATTACTCTCTTTTTTTTTTTAACTTAAAACACATTTATGGGAAAAAAAAAGATATATCTCAGCTACTTATGTGGGAGAAAGTAAGCAAATCCATTCTTATAATAAAATCACGCTATTTGTATTAAATTTCAGAAAATCTATACCACAGCATTTCGAATAGTATGATCTATGCACATTTCACTGAATATACAAAAGCACAATTACGTAATATTAAATGAGCTCGAATTGTCAAAACTATCCATTTATTCGTGACAGAATTATCTTAGCAATTGCAATCAATTTTAGCGTTAAAATACACATCCCTGCATAAACTTTTCAAATGTATTATCTCCCTTAATAACCTCTGTTTGTAAATCACTTTGTTTAGTATAAACAACAGTTGCCACACCCTTATTATTGAGCTGTTGTTTTAAGCAGATATTGTGTTCCTTAAGTGGTGCTATCATACAGTATTACAAAAACTGCTGGATTTTTAAACAAGCTACGAGATTAGGCAAAAGAATATTTTTAAATGAGTTAGATTTCAACATATTTGAAGTGGAGCACTATGTTGACTGGTAAGCATAAATTTTTAATGTGTAAATAATTATTTAATATTTTGGTATATTTTCCAATGTTTATGAATATGTTTGTGTGTTTTTAAGGTCGAAAAAATACCGAAGCTTCCTTATCAATTATCAAAGAACATTTATAAACTTAGTTCGTCACAACAAATTTCCTTAATTTAATAATAAATATTTAAACTTGCAATAAGAAAATGGAAATTATTAAGGATAGTTATTCTTGACTTGTTCTGTCTATTATAATAATTATAATGGTAAGTATGTTGTTCATTTAATGACGGTTCAATTGATTCTTGATATTACCTTCTGTAGAGTGACAGGAAGAAAAATAGCTCTATTGTGTTTATACTTTCATCTAATGTTTCACACAAGTCTGAATAATGGAACAGATCATTTTTCCTTATGTACCCTCTCTATTCTAAGAGTCATTACAGCCCACTTATATGAAGATAGTGACAATATCAAGAATTGTACAACGACAGGGAGAGAAATGGATCTCCTTATGGACCGATTATAGAAACGGATACAATATAGTCACGTCTTTAGAATATACCGTGGAGTTTTCTAAGAAATAGGTATTCCTATACCCAAAACGAAATCAGAATGGGTTCTAGTCACAAAACAGAATTAACTCAAGAATTGTGAAACAAAACCAACTATTTGAGGGTTAGCTCAGAGTTACGACAACATACCTAATAAAACACTTCGTGTGGACCTTACTCTGGAACTTGCACGTTATTTCTTTATTTGCTCTGATTCTATCAAGACCTATCCTACTAATACTTGCAAGAGATAGGTTATTGGTGTGCCGATAATATAATATTGAACCAGCAGTAATCTATTAGACCATAGGCTACATATGAAAAACTTTGGTGCGTAGGGCATTTACCGTCCTAATAAAACACCAGTCATCAGAATTCAATGTTTGTTTGCTTATCTAGTTGAAATGTCATAAAACTGCATCTATCAAGGGGGAGCTAAGTTGGGTTAGGTTAGGTTAGGTTAGGTATTTTCTTCCACAAAAGTTAGTAGGATATGGAGAGAGAGAGAGGGGGGAGAGGGAAATATCCAGACAGACAAAGATCTCGCTGATAATTCTAATGAATGGAGGCTCTCAGAACTAGAAATAAAGAACTTACAATTAATTGATGGTAGGTATTTTAACAATACACCGTGTTTTGAATAGAACTATTTTAATTATAGGGAAGATAGAACCACATACCTCTCCAATTTCCACAAAATATGTTCTAATTTCATAATATTTTGATCTTTAAGATCTTCGCTGAACGTATTGGTCGTCATCTCTCCCAAAATAACGGATCGAAAGTTTTCGGCAGTGATGAAAAGAACATCAACCTTAGAGCTGATATGAAAACAAAATGCGAATATGATTTTTCTGATTTTGTTAAAATGTGAAGATTATTGACCTGAACCAGTAAACCAAAAACTTTAGAATAAAATTTAGATTCAAGAATAACAGGTTAGAAAAAATAAACAACTAACATAGGCTGTTGCTATTAAAAATCTAATTAAATGAAATACGATATTCAATGAGGACAAGTTGAAGGCATAAGCTAAGCATATTTAGGTTTTTTTTAAATCCATGTACATTTTTAAATATTTTGTTTATTTAAAAAGAATATATGTACGTACACCAACTTATCCTCCATCGGGGAGAAAATACATGGGGGTAGGAACTTAGTAGGAAAGATTTTTTTTCCACATATAATTAGTATTGGAAACATTTCCTGGAAGATGGCGATGATTAGTACTTTTCGTTAGTATTTGGTTTTGTGTATGGGTGTGTGATAGAGCTAGTATGGTAAATTTAAACCGTATATTTAGTGTTTTGAACTACAATAGTTATTTTTATTATTATACATTTTTCGGACATTTGCCATCTTTTGTGTGTTAAAATCAAAACACGACGTAAATTAGATCTAATGTATTCCATAAATGATTTATTAGGTTTGATATTAAGTATGTCAAATTTAGAGCGTTTTACATACACAATTTTGTCAGTGTGTTCTTTCCATTATTTAAAAAAAGTTCCTAGATACGTGTATCCAAGTATTTTTTTTTGTTTGTCGTTCTGTTTTTAATTGTATATATAACTTTAGAAATGAATTAAATATCGTGTTCTGATTTGCATAACTTTAAAAGTATACCAAAAACAAACACAATGTTTTGTACATTACTAAAATGGCTGCAGTTATTAAAATAAAAAAGTCGAATATGTGAAAAATGTATAAATAGAGGTCTACAAAATAATTTTAAAAAATATTCTTTCCAACTAATTACAACGCCTAAATTTTACGGACCAGTTATTCCTTACTAATATACAACACACACAAATAATAGGCGGAAAAGATTATATTTTTATAGTATTCTTTTCTTTTTTTAATGATGCAGGTAACAATAATAAATATCAGACAAAATTTATTACACACGCTTTACATGTTTCGTTACAACTATGTTTTTATATCAAATAATTTGATAATGTGGTCACTTTTTATCTATATCGTTATTTAATCTTTCCGCTAAAATATTGTTATTTTTCTTTACTTCTCGCATTTTAAGCTTTTAATAAAAATTGTATATTTGATACATTTGTTTTCTGTTTACATGTTCGTTTCTGTACAACACTAACTTTCTTATAAATTCTATTCTATTGTTTTCAGTTACATGAAATTTAGTATTCACATTACTGATATGCACACCTATTGAATGTAACCTCACGTGCTATTTTCTTGAAAATCACTATATCAATTTAAATTCCATTTGGTAAAATATACAAATTAAATTGTTCCACGAAACTATGACTTTCACCTTGAAATCAATAAAAAAATAAAAATTATCTCAAAACATGCTCTACACATTATTTTAGATCTGAAAAACAATTTATATTTTGAAGCTTTGGTTTTATGTTTATAATGAATAATTCAACTGTGCAAATAATATGAGTAACTTTTGTAATAGATCACACCCTATTGGTGGAACAGAAGAATGATTCGAATTCCAGAACCGCTAGTATTAATACAAACACAAACATTGTAGAACAATGATTAAATATCATTTCATAAAGATACATATGAATGAAATATAACTACACAAAACAATATTATGAACTGCCCCTGCACAAACGTATAATAAGATCTGAGTGTTACTTCAGAAACAAACAATTTAAATAAATTTATTTTCTTAAACTTACATTATGAAATAATTATTTTTTTTACTACACAGGGATTGTGAGCTATGTGTCATTTCACAATACAGAAATTATGAACTAGTTATTTCGCACACAGAGTAATGAACTAAGTGTCATTTTACACAGAAAATAAGATCTAAGTGTCATTTAGAACCCAGATATACGAACTAAAAGTTATTTCACAAAACACTATATAAAAAGTGCATTTCACAAACAAATATTGTGAAGTAAATAATATTTTACACATAAACATTTTACCAAGTGTCATAGAAATTATGAAGTAAGTGTCGTTTAAAAAACGGCATTAAAATCTAAAGGTATTTAACAAAACATTTAATGTGAACTAAGTGTCATTGCACATAGGGAGATTATTCTATCATTAAAAAAAAGAGGAAATATGTACAAATTGAATGTTCGAATATCAAATCTTGAACTATTTGTCTTTTCACATGTATAAATTAATTACGGACTTAATGTCTTTTCCCAAAACATGTAGTATGAACTAGCTTCCAGATCAAATCCACACATTTTGAATGAATTTGTTATTTCACAATACAGGTTATATAAACAAGTGTCAATTCAAACACATATTTTGAACTCTCTTTTCATACAAACGCATTATAAATTAATCATCATTTCTCTTAACAGTCAGAATAAACTAAGTGTCGAAACTTAACTCAACATTATTTTTTATAGTTAAGTGTCATTTCACAGTATCGTCATTCTTAGTGTCAATTCAAACACATAAATTGTTACCTAACTGTGATGTCACTAATCAAGCAATATGAACTGAGTGCCTTTTGAACCACATACATTATAGTAAAAGTGTCATTAAAAATACAGACATTTTGTATAAAACAACCAATTAAAGTTCAATATAGTTATTTATAGGACATAAAGTAACACAGTTTTTATTCAGGACAACACTTGTATATGGGACATAAAAGCAACACTGTTTTTATTCGCCATAAAATGTCAACATTTCAGAGGTAAGCAATAAACATACAATTGGCCGGCATGAAATTAACTGTGGGTGAAATATGACTAAATGGTTTATTAAACAATACGAGGATCAGTGCATGTTGTGAGTTTGTGTTTAATCTGTTTATTCAACTGTCTGTGACAATGTATATTGTTCAGGGCAGGGGTCGTTTATATTATGTCGTAAAAGACAGATTAATTTGTTTTGATATTTAGATATATAATAGTACTCTAAATAAAGTATCTGTCTTGACCAAAATTATATCACAAAATTTTCAATTATTTGATCGGAATTTTCGGTGGAAAAATGGCAAATAATGTTTCATGATTATTGTTAGCATATCTATATTTCGCTTATAAATTAATTATTGTAAGTTTTTACTTGTTTTTATTTACTAGAACGATTTAACTTTCAGACAATCACGTTTCTTCCATTTTTGGCTCCTTTAATCTTTAATTCTGTTTTAAAGCATTGATTGGTTTTGTTGCTTATTTTGTTATCTATTACAAATATTCGTCCTCTGTGATTATTGGGTCGTACCCAACTTAAAACATTTCAAATTGTGTAAAGAGACACTCTTGTTTGACGGTTTTTATTAAAATAAAACACACATCGCTGCAGTTGTATAAAGTGGGTCCAAGAGAATTAAAGATTGTTCAATAATTTAATATTCCAGGAAATGCGACCAATGCATTTTGTTTGGTTTATTAGAGGCTAAACTTGAGTAAAATGTGATCGAAATCGTGAGATTCGATTTAGAAAAAAAAAATCATAATTTTGATTCTTTTATGGCCGTTAACATCGACAAAAAAGTTTAACGTCCCAAGTTTTGTACGAAATTTGTTTTGAAACTATTTGCAAAAGTATATAAAATTCAATTGGAATACTATGGATTTGATAAAATCGTTTGACGTATTTAGGCCATTGAACACTGCACATATTATGACAAAGAGTTACCAGTCATATAGACAGACGACAGACAGATAGATGTCATTAGAAATAAACAATCTTTTGGACTCAAAACGGACATGTTTATAAAATATCACCTATTTTTTTTACTCAGCTCATAACTCTAAACTAAGTGTTTGTCATAAAGTAAAAAGTATCTTGCAGTTGTACATAAAATTATTAAACAATTTAAAGTTTTGACCGAACGAAGCTTGGTTTTAACCAGATTTATGCTATTTGAATAATTTTTAAAAAATAGTAATTATTCAACAATTATATCATGAAAAACAGTTATGGAGAGTAAATTTATATGAAAAAATGTATAGTAAACACGTTATAGCAGACTGGTTACTGTTTCTCCCAAAAAATTTAACTTTTCATTAAGCTATATGTATGTACTTCTTTAAGACTTGCATTTAGCTATCCAAAACATAATACCGCCGTTGGCTACAGATCAAATATGAAAATGTATGGTGTAGTTAATTCTTATTCAAAACATACTTTCTTATTTTTCAATTTTTGGTTTTGTTCCCAAGTTATTCTTGTTTAGTATTTTTATTTTGAGATATAGAACTGAGTAATAAACACCAAACTAAATTTGCTTAGCATCAAGTCCAAATTTCAGTTTTACATTAATTAGAAATATTTTTGTGGATTTAACATTACTTTTTTGTTTGAAACCAAAAACATTGAACAAATATTTTCAATCACCCGTCTTCAAATACTAACAAAAAAAATTTCTACATCAAAAACCTAAGTTCCAAAGTTGTCAGTTAAAAAGGGAAAATGAATTTTGGAAGCGTTCATAAAAAAGTATGCAATATACTTTAAACAAATATTTTATATTTAACTAAGCATAAACTTATTTTTCTTGTGTCGCAAACTCGTCCTAATTCGTAACTGATTGCAATCAAGTTTAATACAGTGATAAAAGATTCGTTTCCATTAAGAAATTAATCGTGAACAATAATTATCTTTTAGATTACACTAGGAGCTTTAAATTAGATATTATTTTTTAGATTTATCGACAATTTTAACAAAATCATTTTTATCCACTCTATATACTCGTATTATGCTTTTGGTTTATTACTGAAGTGCTAAATCCGGCACTTCCCATTTATGGGAATGTTGCAACCAATATATTACTTCTTTATTAGGTCATTGAATGTTTCATTGTTTAAAAAAAATATCAAAATCTATACAGTCGGCTTTATTTTGTGTTTTAATCTATTCTCAAATTTTGAGTTATCTAACAATATAAATATACTCTTATATGTTTCAGAGATTAGCTCCTCTGGAGACGTCATTAAAGATATTTTTTTAATAATTTATTTTTAGGCTCACGTGACCTCAAAACGAATAACTGTGCGAATAACTCGCCTTCAATTTGGCCAGTCATTTAACTTTCCAAACTCGTGTATATATGAGAAAATACAAATAAATAAATATATTCGTTTTGAAGTGTTAAGGAAGATATAAATAATGACGTGTGACGTATATTAGTTGCAAGATGGAGTGCTGAAATATCTATTGTTGACTTTCCAATATCCTTCAAACCATCAATTACCTGTGAAGAGAGGCAAAATTAAAGTGATATTATCACAGGCAATATATTACCTTGGCAGCAATGAGAGTTGAAGAATATCGTGGAATAACTGGTTGCAGAACACACTTTCTCTAACCTCCTCAATAATTAGATTCTCTTTTCCACAAAACTAGTTGGCTGTGCATATATGTTTTGTTCATTAATATCAATAACTACCAAATAAGTTCATAAATAATTAATAACAGGTGATCAGCTAAAATCATATGTTAAAATTATTGTAAATATACAAATCTAAAAAAAAGAATCTGTTTTAATCTTTCCAAGCGTACAACGCCGTTTAAAATGTAGTAAGTATACAATGGTGATCAGTACATTTTATAAACCGTTAAAATTACGCTCATAGAGATATACTTTAAAATTAAAGTTAATCAAACTCCCTGCAGTGTAAGTCATCAACGGTTTGTCCATAAACGTAGAACTATGGTTTATAACATGAATTTTTATTACTGGTGGTATACATTTGACAACTAAGTTATTAGACCATTATCAGTTGACGTATATATTGCTATGGATTAAAGATCAATTGTACATGCGATGAGGACAATTAAGCTTTCTGATTATTCGTTTCGGATAATGGAAATTTTGAACATAAATTCAATTATCAAGGTCAACACTATTGTTTGATGAGTGCCAAACCAGTAAGGGGGAAATGAAGTGGGAAAAATAGTGTCTTCTTTTTTCATGGCCAACCAATAAAGTACTGTTAATGATGATGGTCATGTTTTTTTTTTCGTTTTGTTCCCAATTACTCCTGAACCTTAATTGACTTTTACCTGCAATATGGCACACTTATCTAACCTTAATATCTAACCAAAATTTAAATGAATTCGGTGAGTAAATAATTGGGAAAAATTAAGTTTTATGTAATAACACCATGGACAATTTTTTGCTTTTTTCGGTAACTCTTGATATGAAATTTTGGACAGAAAATGCACTGTGTTCAAGACCTTTAAGCTCAGTTTTGAACAAAATTGAATAAAATCTTCAAAGTCTATTTTGAGAAAATAATAATATTAGTTTAGATCTCAAGGTAGTCACTCTCAAATTTTGAATGTTCACAAATTTTATAAACTGGGCAAACGACAATAATTCATATAAAAAATGCACACATTATTATTGTGCTATATGTCGACTTTTCTTATCACATAACTTTCACTGCTGTATGTGTGGAAAAGTAAAAAAAAGATAAATATCCCTAACTGAATACAAGCCTTTAAGTTTCAAGTTTGTACAAACCGAGGGATGGTTGTTTCCATGTATTATATTTAATGAGTACACTTGGGTTACTTTTCATTATTAGTTGAGGGATGAAAGAGGGATAATAAACAAAGAGAGGAAACAAATGAGATGTTTGGAACAGAGATAGCGGTACTGTTGAAGCACGGCAATTGCCTTTGTGTTACATGTAGTAGACTATTATAGAAGAGCACGCAATATTACTTATGGTAATTTAAAGAAATACAATTTGTTTCACTTAAATTTGTAACAAATATAAAATCAATACGTCACCGCACGGATTAATTTCTTACGTGATACATTCTCTCCAGTTATTTATAAATCTCGGCCTACGTCTTAGTTTATAATGTTTTTCAATTTCGTAAATACATGTTCAATTAGTTCGTTCAACCCTTGCTTTGAAGTGAGAAAATTAAGAAGTATTTTTTTTTAACTTTTCAAAAGTAGCCTATATTAAAAAAATGTCTTTTATTTTATTTTGTAGTCATCGATTAGTTCAACTGAATAAAATAAAACTAAGTATTAGAATTATTGTAATTAACTTCTAACATAATAATAACAGTAATTAACTTGGTTTGAATAAAAATTAATAAAAATTTTGTTTTAAGTATTGCTGTGAATTTCGAAGAACAAAACATAAGTCAAAATTTTCATTTTGCTATCTATTTTAAGCAAAGTATCGCATAATTGGTTTCATAATATCAAATTTTAAATTATTATTATTATTTTTTTTATGCACCGTTAGAGAGTGTAATAAAATCGGAAAATAATAATATAGAGTGGGTTTTCTAACTCTAATTACAATATTCGTGATATTGTTTCTTGTACCTCTTCGCCTCGTCGCTTCGTACATTTTTGTAGCTAACGATGATTTTTTTTTTTTAGTCGTTTATTATTACAGAAAGTACAACCAAGACCACTGGAAGTATTGGCTAAATAATTTTTCTGTCCTGGTCTGGACGTTCCACTCACCAAGTTCAGCAACCCGAACTCAATGGAATTCCCCCCTTTTTAAAAAATATTCCAGTTATTGTATTTACGTTTATAAGTAACCGACAAGCTCCAATTTAGTTTCCCTTAATATTTCACTTTATTATTCTCTGGAGCGTAAATTCTTAAGCTCAACTTATCTGCAAATTATTTCTGTATCATTATTGGTTATAAACAAAGTTATGATTTTGATGAAACTTTTTTGATTAGTATTTACTTTTTTTTAAAATTTACCAAACTAGAAATCTCTGCTTTTTCTAGTTAAAACTAATTAATGAAACGTAACATGTGTGATAAGGAAAATTATTCAAATATTATAATTACATAATTACATAATAAAACAAAATGTTAGTCTAAACAAAACATAAAATCTTTTGAATATAAAACACACCTATGTAATAATTAAATAAAATATTTCCCAGTTTTTTCTTCTTTTTACAACCTAAAGAAAAATAAATTATAAAACAAACTAAAATTTTAAAATTATATTAAGAGCAGAGAGTTTAAAAAAGTATATAAAAGGTTTTTACTAAAAGTTTGTTTTTGGTAACCTTTTATAAAATAGTTAAAGGATTTGTACCGTAACAATAATTAATTGGTGTTTTTTTCTGATTTTGAATGTATAGTGTTAAGTTTTGTTAAAGTTTTTGCTGAGTTCTAAATAAAAGTTGGTTTGAAATGCCATAATTTTAGTTATTACTAAAAACAACTGATATTGTTTCACCTAAAACTTTGGCCATCTGTTGTGTATTTTTTTATAATTAGTTTTTACTATAAACGTATTGCTATATATATATATATATAGAGAGAGAGAGAGAGAGAGAGAGAGAGAGAGAGAGAGAGAGAGAGAGAGAGAGAGAGAGAGAGAGAGAGAGAGAGAGAGAGAGAGAGAGAGAGAGAGAGAGAGAGAGAGAGAGAGAGAGAGAGAGAGAGAGAGAGAGAGAGAGAGAGAGAGAGAGAGAGAGAGAGAGAGAGAGAGAGAGAGAGAGAGAGAGAGAGAGAGAGAGAGAGAGAGAGAGAGAGAGAGAGAGAGAGAGAGAGAGAGAGAGAGAGAGAGAGAGAGAGAGAGAGAGAGAGAGAGAGAGAGAGAGAGAGAGAGAGAGAGAGAGAGAGAGAGAGAGAGAGAGAGAGAGAGAGAGAGAGAGAGAGAGAGAGAGAGAGAGAGAGAGAGAGAGAGAGAGAGAGAGAGAGAGAGAGAGAGAGAGAGAGAGAGAGAGAGAGAGAGAGAGAGAGAGAGAGAGAGAGAGAGAGAGAGAGAGAGAGAGAGAGAGAGAGAGACAGAGAGAGAGAGAGAGAGAGAGAGAGAGGGAGAGAGGAGAGAGAGAGAGAGAAGAAAAAAAGTTTTAAAATTGAGTGTTGAGTTTTATGAAAGAGAGTAATTTATGACACACTGTTTAGACGTTTAAATGATATTAAAAATACATTTATGCCTAAGTTTAGGATTTAGTTGGTTTTTGTAATTAATTATCTGGCACTGCTCAATATGCTTGATATGGAAGATTTTTTTTACAAATTTAAATTTATGAAATTTATTTAGAAATAATTTGCCACATAAAAAAAGTTTTGTTTGCTTTTAAAAATGGGAAAATTTACTAAGATAATTATAATGTACTGAATGCTGTAATATTTATATTCCAATTATTAATGTCATTATAATTATTTTAATGATCATTTGTCTAATTTCTTTCTTTCATGTTTTAATGCTACTGAATCTCGTATGTCGTATGTTAATATTTTATTTTGCACATATATTTATTTTAAATATATCCTTTTTTTATGTAAAAGTGGGGATATATAATTTACACGTTGTTTAATTATTTACTTGACATAAAAACAAAGAGCTCTCATGAAGCATGGAAGGACAACACATCATAACCCCAGTGCCATCACCAGCATCGGTAATTCCACTGGTGTGTATAAAGCTAGGGGCGAAGAGTTGCGCTTCCTCACCACAAATGAGGACGCTGTAAACACACATCTCAACAAAGTACAACAGATCCTATGAGGTGATCATGCAGAGCTCGTGAACAAGGCGGCAACTCTTGACGGCTATACCCATAACATATCCACAGTACAGTACTCCACAAGATGTACGAGACACTGGAAGTCTTCCAAAACAATATTAAACTGTCATGTAACAGATGTCGCAAGTATTTATAAAACGCTACAGCAACAAAGACTTGTTCATATAATTCATTTATGTTAAATATTTCGAAATTCCCATCACTGTTGCAATAGCATTCTTAGAGTTAGCTGTAAATTGTACCTTCCTAATATCCTCAATAATGGGTTATCATCGTAACTATTTTTATTCTCACAGGGATTGAACAAGAAATTTTTCGCTCGAGAAGCGAGGAAGGTAGTATATTGCATATTTAAATACAAATAACTTTGTTAGCAAACCCTCTTAAGGCCACAGCTTCTGTCAGTTTTAATTCAGATTAATTGGTTAGTAAATTTTGAAATAGATATTGTTTTTTGAGGATATATTTTGCAACCTGTATATATCAATTTTGATGCAGTTTGAAAATTACCATTTCAAATAGATGTCCATAAAATGTCATATCCTCAGTGAAAGAAAATTACAGTTCAGTAATAATTGGTAAAAACAGACAAAATAAATATATTATCCGTGACATATAGCCTATACTCCACGTCATCAAATACGACTGTTACAGAAGCAAAGCAAGTTTAGGCTCTATTTCTGTTCACGATTATTGATTTGTTATTTGAGATTTGCGGGTGTGAAAATATCTAAAATGATTTTAAACTGTTTATTTTTTTAAATTTTGGGATCCAAATAAAGGTTGATAACTATAATTATCCAATTTATAACAAACTATGTCAAAATGTTTATTTCAGAGTGTCCAATAAGAAAATGGCAAAAGATAAACTACAGTGAATGTTAGCATTTGAGTTTGTCCCTTTTCCTTAAATATTAAATGATTGAACCCAGTTTATTCAAGTGCAGCGATGTGTGATATATCCAATAAAACCCGTCAGGCAAGAGTACCTCCTCTCACGATAGTTATTCTTGTATTGAATGTTTTGTAAATAACACTGTCAGAAATACGCAGCTTATTGTTAAATATTGTATTAAATTTTTGATGATTATTAATTAATCTCATCGAATGTTCATAGAAATCAAGTGTTATTTATTTTATAGTGTTTTAAAAATACACAAGAGCTGTATAAGAAATCAACATGTAATTGTATCTTAATTAATTTACAATAAAATTGGATGTTTTATTTAATAAATAATCGGTGACAAAATATTACACAATAATTCATACTCACCTATTTTTTTTTTAAAGGAAGAAGATGATGATGATGATGAAGAAACGGATCTAAATCGTCACCAAAAATCTCAATTTGGTAGTTATCAATGAATATGAATATTATTCATGGACACCTTTAAAAAAAAAATTAAACATGGTCATAAACTAACTTCATTTATACCTTAAACAAGTACAAACAGTAAATATAGCCTTAAACTAGCTTTTCTTGTGCTGAAACAAGTCATCACAATGAATAAAGACATAAAGGTGCTCCGATTGTCGCTTAAACACGTCCCTACTGTAATTAAGTTACTTCGATTGTGCCAATAACTAGTCTGCACAGTAAAGAAGGTCATAAACCTACTCCGCGTGTCCCTTAAACACGTTATTACAGTAAATAAGGTCATAAACCTACTCTACTTGTCTCATAAACACGTTATTACAGTAAATAAAGTCATAAACTTACTCCGCTTGTCCAATAGACACATTATTGCAGGAATTAAAGTCATAAACTTACTCCGCTTGTCCAATAAACACATTAGAGTAAATAAGGTCATAAACTTTCTCCGCTTGTCCAATAAATACTGTATTACAGTAAATAAGGTCATAAACTTTATCCGCTTGTCTCATAAACACATTATTACTGTAAATAAGGTCATAAACTTACTCCGCTAGTCTCATAAACACATTATTACTGTAAATAAGGTCATAAACTTACTCCGATTGTCTCATACACACGGTATTGCAGTAACTAATGTTATAAATTTACTCCGCTTGTCTCATAAACACATTATTACTATATAAGGTCATAAATTTACTCCGCTTGTCTCATAAACACATTACAGTAAATAAGGTCATAAACTTACTCCGCTTGTCCAATAAAAAAATTATTACAGTCAATAAGGTCATAAACCTACTCCGCTTGTCCAATAAACACGTTATTACTATAAATAAGGTCATAAACTTACTCCGCTTGTCTCATAAACACATTATTACTGTAAATAAGGTCATAAACTTACTCCGATTGTCTCATACACACGGTATTGCAGTAAATAATGTCATAAATTTACTCCGCTTGTCTCATAAACACATTACAGTAAATAAGGTCATAAACTTTATCCGCTTGTCCAATAAATACGGTATTACAGTAAATAAGGTCATAAACTTACTCCAGTGTCCAATAAATACGGTATTACAGTAAATAAGGTCGTAGACTTACTCCACTTGTCCAATAAACACGTTATTACAGTAAATAAGGTCAAACCAACTCCGCTTGTCCAATAAACACGTTATTACAGTAAATAAGGTCATAAACTTACTCCGCTTGTCCAATAAACACGTTATTACAGTAAATAAGGTCATAAACTTACTCCGTTTGTCTCATAAACACATTACAATAAATAAGGTCATAAACTTTCTCCGCTTGTCCAATAAATACGGTATTACAGTAAATAAGGTCATAAACCTACTCCGCTTGTCTCATAAACACATTATTACTGTAAATAAGGTCATAAACTTACTCCGATTGTCTCATACACACGGTATTGCAGTAAATAATGTCATAAATTTACTCCGCTTGTCTCATAAACACATTACAGTAAATATGGTCATAAACTTACTCCGCTTGTCCAATAAATACGGTATTACAGTAAATAAGGTCGTAGACTTACTCCACTTGTCCAATAAACACGTTATTACAGTAAATAAGGTCAAACCTACACCGCTTGTCCAATAAACACGTTATTACAGTAAATAAGGTCATAAACGTACTTCGCTTGTCTAATAAACAAATTATTACAGTAAATAAGGTCATAAACGTACTCCGCTTGTAAAATAAACAAATTATTACAGTAAATAAGGTCATAAACTTACTCCGTTTGTCTTATAAACACGTCCTCATAGTAAATACAATTATATTAAAATCAAAATTCCGCCACTATGTTTAAATTTTATGTTTGCTTATTCTAAAATAATTCTAAACTGTCATATTTTTTACATTTTTGCCACATGTGTTTGGATCAATATCCTTTATATTTCATTAAAATAATAATTATATTGGTGGCGCTGATATGAACAACAACCACACCGCCGATGTTTTAGTATTTTATCGATAACTCATGGAACGACATTTTGAAGGAATTGCGATCAATGAATTTACTTAAGCTGATTTTGAAAAGATATAATAATGTTTGTGCTTGTTCTAGGATAGTAAACCCAGAGTTATTAGTTATTAGAAATAAAAGGGATATAGTCAATATATTATTATGTTCTATTGCAAAATTTTATTAAATTTTATTGGGTCGACACATTTGGGCTGAAGAGCACATCACATACAGACTGAAGGTTAGACAGACGCCACACAGACAGACGACGGTCAGACATCGTTCTAATACAACTGCACCAAAAACTGATAAATCCTTAAATCGACATTCTTCTGTTGTCTTAGACATAGTATTCTTTGTACTAAATTTAATATATTAGTTAAAAAATAATGGATTTTTTTTTTTTACAAAGAGCAGCAAATCACACAATAAAAGTTTAGCCTTAACATAAAAATAAAGTAATATATAATACTTCATAATTCTAAATATAAAATTAGCTATTAAAATAAATAATTCCTATTTAATTAAGTTTCAGTCATCCACTTTTCAACCATCTTAGGGTCAATGTTAGCTTGGTTATCTAATAAACTATTAAGTAATATAATACTTTTAAATTTACTTTTAATTGAATTTTTTCACCGTTAAGTTGGATACTACGCATAAATCACACATGGCGAAGAACATACTGTTAACGGATTACAAAACTTAAATATATATTCAAGGAGCCAGAAAATGGTCGAAGAGTAAATTACCAGAACTATAGTCACTCCTGCTTCTACATATAGTTAGAGATAACTTATAATTTATAAACACAATCCAGACATGCTTACCAGCATCATAAAAATAATCGTCACTCTCCTACAAAATATTTTGATCCATCTATTGGTCCTAGTTATTTCGATAAAATGTATGGTTAAAGAGAGAGTGTTCAGTATATCTACAGTTTAAATTTCCGGTCCAATATTATCTTTAAAAGAAACCGTTTCAACCGGAAGTCTGAGATCTCCAGCTGATTTGGGGTATCCTTTGTCTCATATCAGCAGTCCAAGTTTCAACCTCAAACAGGTAGCCTAACGGTATTTCTTCATCCGCAGATACAAATCATTTTTTTAAAGTTTATTTTTATACGCATTTCGGCCAACAATTTAATTAATAGTGACTCAGAAACAATTGTCATGTTTAGTTAGTAAGAACTCAAGTGTTTTTTGTTATGTGTTTATGATTTAAAATTGTACTTAGTTTTGTGCGTTTAGAGCAGCTGTTCTCGCGTGTGCACACGGGCATTCTTAACGACAGGACATTATCAAGAAAGGAACGCCGCCTCTACAAGGTACTGTGACATTAGATTTAACTAAACATGACAGCAAATTAATCAAAACCATTTTATTAGTTGTTAAAAATTTCAAAATGTCAATCAACTTTTCATGTATTTTTCAATTCCATCTACTTCCCAATTTAAATTATATTACTGAACCATCCGCTTTTGCCACAGTCGTTAAATCAACCGCAATATCGAACAGAGAGGAAAGGTATTGATATATAAAAATAAAAACGCATTTAACTGGCGTTATAATAGTACTCACATACTGAACAATATACCCTGTTATTGATCTTTCATGAAACCCATTAAAACAAATCTCATAAATGTTACGACTCATAACATGCACTGAGCTTCGCATTGTTTATTTGTTTATTAAACCATTTACTCATATTTTACCCACGGTTAACTTCATGTTGGGCAATTTTATGTTTATTGTTTTGCTCTGAAATGTTGATATTTAATGGAGAATAAAATTCTTGTTACTTTTACAATATTGTGAAATAACACTTAATTAAAATATACGACTTTGAATTGACAACTTTGTTAATTTATTCAGAATATTTTGTGAAATGGTACTTAATTTAAAATGTATGTTTCTAAAAAGACACTGTGTATGAAAAGCTCAGAGGGTCGGTTTTCTGAAATGACACCTAGTTTATGATCTCTATATGTGATGTAACACATAGTTAAAAATATATGAGTTAGATTTGAAACCTTGTTCATACGGCCTATTTTGTGAAATGACACTTAGTCCGCCATGACTGTTTTTGTAAAATGACACTGAGTTCACAGTGCCTGTCTTGTGAAATAACAACTCAGCTTTTATTGGCTGATATATGAAATGACCATTGCTTCATATTGTATGTGTTTGAAATACAAATTAAATTAAAAAGTCTCTGTATGAAATAAAACTTAGTTAATGACAATTGTTATTGGCCAAATGAATTAAAATAAAATTTCCCACCAAAAAACCTTTATTATACAAGATTACGTTTAAATGACTAAGTCCTCAGTTGCTACACGCACAAAAACTTACTCACAGTGGACTGTGGTTTGTATTTGTTTTCAAAAATAAAGAGTTTATTGTGGAAAATTGTTTTTTCATTTAATTGGTTTTCAAAGTTTCCACAATTGTAGCTCATTACAGTTGATTGATTGTTAGTGAAATAACAATTAGTGTATATCTATATTTGTGAAATGACGATATGTTCATTTTATTTGTTTTCAAATGACACTGAGGCATATCTCTTTGTGTAAATGACACATGGTTTATATCTCTGGGTGTGAAATGCAATTAGTTCATAGTTATGTGTGCGAAATGACACTTAGTTGATAATTCCTGTTTTGTGAAATAAAAATTATTATAATTGTCTGTGTTTGTAGTAGAAGTTAATTTCTAATGTACGTTTGTGTAATCAGATCATAATATTTGTGTATGATAAGTTATTTATTTAATGGTTTGAAATTTTAATGTATCTTTGCGAAATTATAGTAATGCATCTGCATAAGAAAGACGTAATAATAATTATATATACATATATATATATATATAACAATTCATACTAATTAGCCATTAGCCAGTATATATTTCAAAATATAGTTACATTCATCAGGACCCCATCTGCGTTCAGTCTTTAATTACAGCAGTAAAATTTTCCTACTCTAATCTGTAACTAAACAATAAATAAATTATTACATTTCTTATACTAAATGAAAAGTAGTTGTTACAAATGATCCTGAAGTATCCATCTCCTCCTATTCCTATCACAAAAATCTTAAAATAACAAACTTCTTACCCTCCCAGCCACTCCAAACGCTAAGTGTATTATCATGTATTAAAAAATTGTACATATTTGGATGTTTAATTATTATAGTAATACATTCTTCTGAAAATGAAGTCAATATATAATTTATTTGTTTGAATAGACAAAGAAGAGGGTTGTTAACAATTTCGTTGTGAATGCTTCTATTCTCTAACATATTATATAGGTCTACTGAACAGGAAAAATAAATAAAAGAAAGGAATCCTTTTTGAAATATTATTCTGTAGTAAGTTCTACTTTTTTTAAATAATTAACTGGAAAAGGATCTGGCCAAGGGAAAACTCTTAGATCATGCTACATTATAAAAAGATGAAGAAAATATAATTATTTTTATCGGAAAATTTATTTTGATTAATACTAAATTTACTTCATTTTATTTACAGAAAAAAATAACAAATCTTGAATGTTAAAAATTACAAAAGTTTATATTCTTTCATTAAAATGTACTTTTTTTTTTTGGGAATTGTCTACACTGAAAATTTAAAAAAGATTAACAACGTTCGTAAAAGTTTTCTTTTAATTATCAGTAAAACAATCCCCCCCCAGTATTAAACACACCTTATGTCACCCCCTCCAATTGGATACTTTTGTATAATATATGTTTGTGAATCTATATGTTGTCTAATAGTATGGAAACTTATTTTTACAGATTTAAACTTGCTAACAGATTACACTCGCTATTACATAGACTAACTGACTCATGGTAGGCAAGCCACTCTAACTAGAGTGTAACACTACTTCACTGTATATTACCGGATTCACTATTTCAATACTTTTATCTCCGCACATACTGTATGATCCTTACAAAGTTGACATTAAGGCAGACCATTTTTCAGATTTTTGTTACTTATGTGTATCAGGAATATATTATTATGTATATTAATATAGGTCCAACTTGAATCGCATTGAAGGGTGTAGTTTTATGACATTTCAAGCAGCTACGCAACATTGAATTCTCATGGATGTTCACTTTCCTGTAAGACTGTAAATACACTACTGACTTTAGTTTTGCATATTATGCAGCCTTTTAGCCTAATATTTTATATTTAATCCTGGGAGATTATTCTATTATTGGCAAAATAGTGATCTATCCCTCACTAGTATTTGTAAGATATGTCTTGATATAATTGGACCAAATATAGAAGTAATGTGCACGTTTCGGAGTAAGCCCTCATCAGTGTTTTATCCATTTAGTTTTATACTTTGTTGTAACTTAGATGCAACCCTCTAATAATTCGTTTTGTTTATAAATTTTTGAGTTTATTGTGTTTTGTAATTATAAAAAATTCCGATATCCTCTTTCGAAATTGGAATATCCAACACCTAGAATACTGCACTGTACATTCTAAAGACTTGACTATATTTTTTGCTGCAGTCATTTCCTTTTTATTTTATTATGAAACTTAGACTAGAGAAGGTACATAAGTAAATTATCTCTCACATTATTCAGACTTGTGTGAACCATTACATCAAAGTACAATAGAACTATTTATTTTCCAGAGACTACAGTAAGCAGTTGAACTGCCTTGAAACGAATTACATAAACCCGTTTCATTAACAACTTTCCCATTGTCAATAACACACTAACAAGAACAATAAATTCAAATAACCATTTAAAAAAAATTGAAGTTTATTAAAAAGTAAATATGTTGTTTAATATTTTGTACACTTTTTTGGTTTGTTTAACTTTAAAATGTAATCTAAATCTGCATACCAATGTGGTTAATCACTTTTGAAATGTGGAGAGACATCAACTCCCAAATTGATATTTTTACTAGAATACATTCAATTAATTTTATTTTATATACTATGACCTCAAATAAAGCATTTAATTAAAACATGTAAAAGTCGAATTGTATATTTTTTTTTTGATTTTTTATGACAAATAAACCAAAATGTTGAAGAATTGATATAATTATGTAACACGTTTATTAGTCCAACAGACTGGCTGTTCTATTTTTTTAAATCAATATTATTTAAAATACCCCTGTCTTGAAGATATTTTAAACACCCTTAGGCTGCAGTTTTTAGAATTCTGTTTAGATAGCACCACTTGAGGAACATAATAGCTGCTTCACTAAACAACTCAATAGAAGGGGTGTGGCAACCCCTATTTATTCATAGACGCGTGATTTACAAACATTGTTTGTTAATTGAGGTAATAAATTTGAAAAGATAATCCAGGAAAATAAATTTTCAAGTTAAAATTACTTCTTAACACTGAGATAATTTTTTTCACAAATAAATAGATGTTTTAACTTCTTGATCATTTAATATTATGTAATCGTACTTTTTGGTGAGTAACTCGGAGTTATGCAACTTTGAATTTTGCACTGATCATATTATTCGAAACTTTCAACTTTCTTAAGTTGACTATATGTTTTGTTATTTTTCTATAAGATTTGTTTAATTTCTCACACATTAGGTAGTACGTAGAAATGTTTGTGTTTTATAAAATTGCTTGACGATATGTCACAGGGAAAACGTACTACGTCGTAAGATATTTATCTCAAGGTTTGCGACTAGAAATAACTTTTTTAGATCTTTAGACGGTGAAGGAGGGTCAAGTTTCTGAAGTGAATATTTAGACATTGAAAATACTACGGCTTCTAAAAGCAGTAAGCATCTACTGAAAACCGTGTTTATACAGTGTTCAATGCCAACTTCTCGAAACTAGTTATCAATTTTTTGTAACATAACAAAGACTATCTCTGTAATTTTTCCAAAGTTTTAAAAGATCTCCCAAGTTACAGAACACTATAGTTATAAAATAGGAGCTTGTACGTTGGAGTCAGAAATGGTGGCTTCCTACAGATTGCGTTCCCAGTGAATGCCATTCTCCAAGAACCTCAATGCTTGACAGGAAGGCTGAGGAGTAAGACGAAGAAAACCTGACCTCGTCAAGTAGGAGCCGCACGTAACAGCATTCAGTATTATTCCGATGTACAGTCTACACTCAACCAAACAGGTGATCCTGTTTGACTCCTACTCGTCCGGGAACCGCCTTTGCCTTTTACATCTGACTAAACTTGTTTGTTATTCCAATCATAGTACGGCGTAACCTTATTGTTGAATTGCCCTCTGGAAGAACCATCTACTTTGGAAAGTTCTAAAAATGCTAAGAAAGTGGAGGGTGGGGAGTTTTGTATTTTACCTACATCATTATCCGTTATAAAATAAACTCGTTGACCGTTTTAGGGATGGACAGAGAGATGCATAACGGGTGGATATCTTTCATGAGTGAGGAAGCATGAGATTCTCCAAGGAGCAGCAGAACTAATACAGCGTCCTTCCTCATACATAGTAACTTCATCCCATTTCTTCTCTGAGCTAAACGCTGCCTGATCACTAAGCTCGTTCACATATTTACAATAAAACGACCGTGATTCCTTCGCACTCGAACTCGTCTCATTATTAGTAATAGTTTTTTGATATACTTATGATTTGCTACTGGTTTCCCATAAACTCTAGAATTTCATTGAATTTCCTATACTATGGCATAGTGAAACTATTGAATTGTTGAATAAAAAAATTAAAATGTATAAGTTTTTAGAGGTTTTCTCTCTTAACTGTCATTGAATAGACAAACATAGTTCAGTTGTCTATTAGTATCGATGCATGAGAGTTTAATTTGATTAACTATATTATTAATATATAAATTAACATTTGGTTCAAGTGAAAACAATATACATGTTCTATCATATTCTAATTCGCATTATTAAATGATACTTATACAGTATATTATAACTGGAACATAAGATGTTAAAACTCACATACGCGTTCATGTGTGTTACACAAGAAGGTCAATTCAGTATCTTAAAATGAAAAAAGCACATTGTAGTAAATGAGGTGGGGAGGGGAAATAGTAGGCCTTGATATGTTCAATTAATTTTCGGATGGATGCATCACACCTCAAAAAAACTTAATTGAATTAGATATCTTTCTCCCCAATAAGAGTATATTGCTTCCTTTTGTTTGATAATATGGATTGTTAGAGTTTTTTTTTTTCAATAAATTTTTTTTTTCAAGCTGGAATCCTATCGTTTTTGACTCCTGATTTTCTATATTTTATTTGGTTTTATTTTGCCACATTTTATTAGTTTTATTTTATTAATAGGAATAAAATAATAATAATGTAGGTTTACGTTAAAATCAATTTGTAAATTATAAATTATTAACGTGTACTTCTAATAAGACCTTACATAATATAATTTTTTGTTTGTTTTAATATTTTTGATGCGAAATCACTACAAATTAATGTATATATTATTCAGTTATAAAAAAAAGAAGATATTTAAAAAAACTCTCAAACTCCATTTAAATCTGATACTATTGAAATTGTCTTTATGCGTATTGTGATACATAACACGAAAAAATACAGATCTACTTATTATTATTATTGTTTTTTGTTGGGAAATTATCTTTTTTTTAAATAAATAAATGCCTTTTATAGACGTATTTGCCCTGTAATCACTAAAGGATAATCTTTAAGGAAAACTTATTTTATGTTCAGTGAACTTTATTAATAGACTACATTCCTTTTTTGAGATATATTTCTAAATATAATAACTTATAAGTGTTAATAAATTAGTTGTTTATTTTATTTTGCATTGAGCTTTAATAACCATGCTGAAATCGATTTGCATAGTATTTATTTGTGATACGAGTAATCGGTAATCTCTTTCGATTAAGTTTATGAGAAACATCAACTCATTGGACACAAAGATAGGATGGATGACAGTAATTACCTACAAACAATGGACCTAGTCATAAAGCAACAGAGTGGGGAGAAACTAGTTGGCCTTGAACGCGTCAACCGTATCTCTATTTATATGATTCGTTTTATTACTACACAAATTATGATTTTACTCACATTCTACCGTCATAGATTTACAGTAAAATAAAATCATGAAAGGAGAAAGAGTGTTGTTATTTTAAATAATATGGAGGAGAGTTACAGGAATTAATTCGACAGGTCTGTAGGTTTAACGTTATTAATCGAAATATACTTTGACAATCGAAAATTTACCATTAATTTAAAGACTTTTACTACCTACAATCTCCCTTGTTATATAAAAAAATAACAGAGCTACGTATCTTTAAATGTTAATAACTAAAAACCACAAGCTTGTAACATTATAGTTAAGTGTCTGCCTTGACCATCTCTTGATCGTCCAACTATGACGATATTAGAGTATTCCATGGTTATATTTATAAATTTTATATCATTTTTTAAAGACAATGATTGTCGAATAGATATTCGACTTTAAATAACAAAAACAATTCTAATAGCATCATGGTCGGAAAAAAAAGAGATGCCTGTAAGGAAAGATAACAAACACAGAATGAAGAAAGATGTTGATCCAGTTAAATTACTTCGCGATTGACCACACCCACTACAAATATGTCTCCGAGGCGGTCGAAGAAAATTTCTTTAAGTGTTGATACAATATTGGAACTAGAGAAGGGAAAAAGAGGTAGACCAGATGTTTAAATTTGTTATCTTTTCCTTCTCTTTAAATTGTGTTTTGTTCAATAACAAGAAATAACTACAGAATTAATAGATACGTCGATACAAAATTATGTATAACATTAATTTTTAGTTTATTTTAAATCTCACAAAATTTCTTTAAGGTGTCACAATGTCACAATTTCTTTAAATTGCGGTCATTTTACAATTTTAATGTTAAAATACAGATCTATTTATAAGGGTCGCCATTCAGAAACCGTTACTTGAAAAATTATATCTATAAAATACAGAACGTGTTGCAAAATGTAATATTTATATTGTATCTGTGGTGAAAAAAAACAACATAAAATGGCGGACAGACGGAAAAGAAAACCACTGAGGACATGTGTTTATATAGACTTGTTGGTTTCTCCTAGTGTTCCCTATTACCTTCCGAAGTTAGGTAAAACATGTTTCTGTAACACTCTGTATATAAGACGATGGCGAAAGACAGGTTTTTCACCTAAATAAATATCAAGCGGATATATATATATATATATATATATATATATATTGATGTTCTGTTCTCTAAATTTGATAAAACATTTATTGAAGACTCTATAGAGTATTGTGTGTGTGGGAGGGGGAGGTGCATGCATGTACATCACATAACATAGGTAAAGGAACAATTTAACATAACATGTAACAACACAAGTGTAATTCAATGAATGTAGTATAGAACAAGAGTCCAAGGTAACTCTAATAGAGGTAAACTAGTTTCTGGGGAATTCTAGTCAACTTAGGATGTTGTTTTTAATTTTATATAAAACTACTATAAATGGTGAAATTATTGTTCTTACACAAACTTTCATACGTAAAAAATATATTTGAGGTAACACATAATGTAATGTAGTTACTGTAACGACATTTGTTTCTCCTTTTTTTTTGTAATTAGTTTAACACTCCTAATTATCTTATAGTATAGATTTTCTTCATTAATAATAATAACATTTCATAAAAATATTCCTTAGTGGTTCACCCACTAAGTAGGGTTGACAAAATGGTACCAACCCTACTTTTCTTCTTTGACAAATAGCGAAGTTAATGTATAAAATGTAATTTGGAATTCTGACCTCCCAAGAAAATTTGATATTCATATAATTATGATATTCGACAGGGTTGAGTTACCAACACGAGTGTAGCGAGTAGAGGACCTTCGAGACTAGTTAGGGCCAAGACAATTACTCGAGCGAAGCGAGTAGAGACGTTTTGGTATACATATCTATAAGACCCTTTAGGGACTAGCCGTCTTCAATAAAATATTTTATACATAGTTACGAGGTTCAGAAAACCTGTGTAACAACTTTCACTACTGAGTAATTTCAGTTAATCTACCAATACAATTTAATATTTCATACAAGGCCCAAGAAACCAACTTTTGGGTATTACATTTAGAAGTTCTGCTAGTATTACACTATGTTATGGGGCTGTGTAAGTACCATGGTGGCGTCCAGCAACTTGTTTTTGGTTTACGAAAACCATAAATACACTAATTAACAAAAAATACATAGATTTAAACATTACAGTTTTTCCTCTATACTTTCAATGAGAATATAAAAACAAAGCCGAGACAGACGAGTAGTGGGGGAACAGCTAGATCTAAAAACAGGAGTAAATGCTGCTTATCCCATTCTTGTTATAGCTGTTTGTACACCGTCACATGTTTATGTCTACAATTTGTGAGTTTTTCTTGTGCTTTTATACCTTTAACAGTGCGAAATATGTAGTTGCACCTGCATTGTTTGAACATTGCAAACCAAGAGCTCTCAGGTTGTCAATACCAAGTAGGTTTTATTTCGTACAACATATTATCACATATACGTAGTATTGAAAAAGTTATGTGATGGAACAAAAGTCGTGTTTAGTAATTTGCAGATGTATGTGTTTTGAGATTCCCTGAGTGTCTTCTGCGCAGTGCTCTAAAGTACAAACGTGTAAAACCATTTAAATCATATATATACAAAGTGATTGAAATATATGTGTCTGCTGTTTTTTTTCCTATAAGTACTAATTTTACAAAAATCTTTAAAGCAAACCACAGAATTTTTGAGTTAAAACTAGAGGTATTACCAAATTTCCATATCACCCACCATTTTTCTAATGAGGTGGTTACCTCTAAATTTTCTTATAGAAACTGTAATTTTTTGGGAGGTGTTCAATATAACACATTATTTGAAGACTTTTTTTATTATTGAGTATTTTAATTTTTTTATTATTACCTCAAATTTGTGATAATACATTCACCGTACTTAAACATGGCCATCCCCTTTAGAGAGGAATATTTCCAACTCAGTTTTCAATATATTTTGTCGCTGACATTGAAAAGGTCCAAACCTAGGGGTAAATTAATTTATGGAATGTAAATACCTAAATAAAACTGTAACAATGACGAAATAAAGCACACAACGTTATTGTTCGGACTGCCGTATCCAAAATTGTTCTACACCATTATTCTCGTCTAAACAAGACTTTTTAAAAGGGTTGTTACTTAATATGGGTTACCATTAATTAACAAACATGATTCTTCTCCCCTTCAAAAAGGGACAAAATTATCTTCTTTTAAAATTTTAGAACAGATGTTTCAAAACATATGCTAAAATTTTAAGTTTTTATATTTAACGTTTACAAACATTAAAGCGTTTCGGGAAATTGCGTACAACGTATTATTATTATAAAACACTATGGATTATTATCACGTTGGTTGCTACATAGAGCCATTTGATTTTAGTCGGGTATTCAGAGAGTTCCAAGAATATCAACAATTTTACCTAGCACATACAAAATAGAATCAACGGGGTTCCTTTACAATGAAAATAGAAAAAAAAACCTGTGGTAAAATGATATTATTCCATCATTTAGTACAATTAAATCAACTAAGGGAATTAGATATAAAATTTTGTAACTGTTATTGTTTTCAAGCTCATCAATGGTTGAGGGCGGACATTCTTTCAGTCACATAGTTCACTTGTTTGAATATACGAATTCCTAAAACTGTAGGAATGGCAAATCGGAAAACCCACATGTAATCGATGAAAATCCACCGCATTCCAACAAGATTTGTATTTGATACACGATATCTGGTATGAAAAATGTTGTTCCGAGTTTTGTTACATGAAATTTTTTACAGTGTGGTTTATGGATGGATCATCTGCTTAGAGACATATTTTTATATCTGGCGTTATTCTATTACTAGTATGATGGGGTAAATGTCTACACGTATAACGCTTCAATGTCTTTCATAACCAGTTTTTTGAGACCGAATTATTTCATAAGATCTGTGGTCACTAATCCATAACCTCTGTTCACCTGATTTCATCTTTGTGTTTTTTCAAGGACAGTGTGTTTACAGTTTATTCAAAAATTCTTGTACAACTTAGAGACAACATTACTTAAGAAATCAACAATATTAACGTTACCATACTTCTCAAAACATCTCATAACATTCAGCGATGAGTGTGGTTATGTTTGAATGCGTTATTACAATTCCAACATTTATTTTAAAAGAATTATTTTATTTTTCCCAATGTTTCTCTCTAGATTTATTTTAGTTTCAAATTTGTTCAAAGACAAAAATTTTCAGTAATCATCGCATTATACAAAATAAAGAAAGTTACAAATATAAAATAAAAACCTCTAACCCTCGAATACTCGAATAACGTCAGAGTAGGAAAATAACAAGGGTTGATAAGAAACCTGATAAGAAATATAAAAAATAGGTGTTTTAACTCGATACTAAATGGAAAAAAAGGTGTACAACAATCTGGGTCCCTCTGAGATGCTAAGTCTGTATTCACTAAGAATGATTCTCTAAGAGCGTTTTATATAATATCTGATCCAAATATACATTTATGTAAAAAATTTAAAGACTTTCAATCAATACATAAAAAGTAAGCAAACAAATAAATAACATTTATTGCCATAGCAACCACAATAATTTTCACCTGTTTATTAGAGATTTATTAAAATTTGATAATGTATTAAGTAATTTGAAGCCTAATAATGTTGATCGTTCAGTTCAAGTATAGTAGTAAAGGTATACCCCTGCATTTGATTGAGTAAATACAGAGTAACCGTAATGTTTGTGCAATACAACAATACTGTAAAATTCAAAGTTATTGTATCTTTAACTATTGAAACAAAAGGTATTCAAACGTTTCTAACGATACACAATTTGAAACATTAACATTATAACAAAGTAATTAATCACATCATTTTTAAATTTAGAACATTTTGGTACAGAAATGTGTGACTTTTCCTCGAATTTAAGAATGCAACTTGTGCTTAAATTGACCAGACTCTGACATATTCTATCAATAAAGTTGAATCTTTGTTCCAAGTTCCAAACCACTTTTCTCTGTTGCTCCAAAATGTGTAAACACTCTGAAAATAAGAAAGCTTAATTAAATATCATAATTATACAATAATTACAGCGTATATAAAGAGTGATTCGAAATGCAAAATTTTAAGACCCGAATTTAGAGCTAAAAATAACAAAATAATTTATGAAAACTTAACGCGCTCCGGAAACGCTTAGTTTTCTCTGTCGAGCCTTTTGTATTTTTACACACTATATAAGTAACCTTTAACTAGTATACCAGAAAACCAAGACTTAATTTTGTACATTTTCAAAATCGCTGAAGTTTGGTTGGCTGTTATACCTTGTGCAGTCCATTTTGCTACAAATAGTTCAATAAATTCTACTTACTTTATTTTTAAAGATACGTATAAATAAAATTTTCACTTTCTATATAATATATTTCTCTTAGGCTATGATAAATAAATCTATGGTAAATGTAATTTACAGTTTTGAGAAATATTTCTTTTCCTTTCTTCTTTTTTTTAGTTTTGGACTATTATTTTTTACATGATTATTCTTGATCTAATTAAGATATTTCAAAAAAATGAATTCTCTGCCTCTTCTAAATGATAGTGACTATGGTATGAACTAAAAAACAAAATTATTGCAAAAATATTTGATTTAAACATTTTTTTAAATAAAAAAAGAAGTAAATTTTGTATCTCAAAAAAAACATTTTAATATAATTTTTGATTATACACTTCGCTATCATTGAACCTAGATGACTCTCTGAGATTAGGTGTAATATCTTTTATGCTTAGTTTGAATTTCTTAGTAGAAGAACTTTTAAATATTGTGTCTTTATACCATGAAACATTCACTTCTTGAAACTCTATTCATCGTTTTTATCTTTATTACAAACAACTTCACTAAGTTCACCTGCAATAAAAATGTAGTAAACAACAACAGATGATTGTACTAAAAGCTATTACGATCAGTTGTTTTTGTACACCACGATGCTATTACAAATATATAATATATCGGTATAATTTTATATCACAGTACTCCTAAATACTAGTTTTACAAGCGTGGAAACTAAAAATTACACAAAAATACAGAGGCCGAATTACACAAAAAATCCAGATATAAAAATTAAAACGTCCAAAAATTTATTTTTTATTTTTGTCAGCTCCATTAAATATGTCGCCCTAATGTCTAATATTTCGAAAACCATTACCATTACAAAATATTTATAAAAAGCACCCTATTTTCCTCTTTTAATTGTATCGAAATGCATTTAGTAAATTTGTTTCTAGAGTTCAAAGGATAACCTAGTTTTCGACTAAAAACTAAAAACATAATGTCCTGGTAATTTTCTACTTCACCCAAAATTAGTCTAAACTAAAATATCATTCAATTATGATAATTCGTAATACCAATATTACAATCCCAGATATATTCCAAAAATAAAATTCTTTGTCTTAACAGTTTCAAATTGCGACTGGTGTTTTAATACTAATTTAAGCATTTATACTTTTTTTCAAATAAAAAGTTATCATTTTACGTCTAGAAAAAAAATTATTTTAATTTTCATTAAAAATATACAATTTTAGTTTATAGTAAATATTTTGTGATGTATTTTATATTGCATTTTGTAATGGCTTTAGAGATATTCGATATTAAACATTTTTAATGTACACCACACTGAAAACATACAAAATAAAATCTCTATTTTCGTTTTACTGATAAAAGGTACTTAAGTAATGCGTATACCAAATATTTATTCATTATTTTATGTATTGTTAAAGATGTAAATTGTTTTTGTAAAAAACACAAAGTAGCCAACAAGTGGGAAAAGAAGCGTTTCCCGAACTACATTTACAAAAACATGTTTTTTAAAAAATATTTAACTCTACAATCGTCTCCCGAATTATGGGTGTGTATTTTTGTAATTATCTTGTGTACATAAAAAATTTGTTTTTCCAATCTTAGCAAAATATCTACAACAGAAATGATATTATATCTTAATCCATTAAAAAAATGTATATGAATTTGAGGTAATTATCCATACACACTTTCAGCAATAAACCAGGAATGCAGCTAAGTTCTGTCTCAACAATTTATAAATAAGTTGTTGTCATAGTGTATTGTGACGAGAACTGTGCTTCATAAATTTAGCAATTGTCAGAGAACCTTGTTATTTAAAGGTAGAAAACTCATCTCAGTTATCATTGTCTTAAAAAATTTAGGAACAAATGTTCAAATGAAAGAACCAGATCCCTTTAATACTCTAATACCAGGGTCGCATGAGAATAAAAGTTGGCCAAGAGAGACCTGATATAAAACAAGAATCTCCAAGAAAGGTGTAGATCTAGGAAAAATACATCGGGATTGTCAGACCCCGTACTCGCTGTAATTGAGCTCCTTACAGGTTTAAATAAATCCTGAGGGTTTAAATAAATAAAACAAATTAAAAAAGCATTCAAATTTGTTTGCCAATATTGTAGAGTGGCCGTAAATATTTGTGTGGTGTGAATGGAAGAAAGATCTATTTTTATATATTGGAAAGAACAGCAAAATCATGCTATATAAAAAAGTTACAATCAACAATATCTGATTTCCTTGCCAAGCTACAGGTACATTCTTATAGAATAACTTTATTTTTCACTTATAATTTGAAGGTATGACTCTAAAAATATTGTTTTAGACAAAAATCTTAAAAGTTTTGCCACATCTATAATACTTAAAAATGAATATCTACAATTTCTTCGAAATTTATTGTATCCTTCGTTCATTTAAATAAATCTAGTTTTGTTTAGTCGAGAAAGGATATCCAATGACCACTAAAATTAAAATAGGTCTTTAGTAGTTAATCCTCCTAAACAGAATAGGCTTGGTAGTTTCAATGAGGTAAGAGTTATCTAAACTATTTTATCTAAGATTATGTAGTTTCTTCAGACCCGTCTCCTGACAATATGGCATGTTCAACCGCTCTCTGGGCTATATACTACCACGTATTTGGTAATTAGTGACATATCCCCCGACAATGTGACATACCTCAACAACAAGGTTAGTTCCCTAGAGTGTTCCCTATATTATCTGTTTTGAAATACCCGTTAATATATATATATATATATATATATATATATATATATATATATATATATATATTAACACAAAGACACGCTATGTAGGCTAATTCAGTTTTTACTTTATATTCAGTTGATCATCTTGGTTCCAGTACTTCATTACCTATTAATTTTTCTTATTGATAACGCACAACGCAGAAGTTTCATTCACAAAAACTATTGTGGAATGATTTTGTATAATTAAATTCGAAGATTTTATTGACTTATTACATGAATTAAAATATTAAATTATATATCAGGTTGGAAAAAAATGCATAAAATCACAGGACATATTCTTATTCGATTTTGTTTGAAACAAACCAAAGTTTATATAGAAACAATATATACTCACTTTAGGATCGGTGTTTTTCCAGGGCTTTGCTGTAGAGTCTGGAAAGTCTCTAAGTCCTCCCACATGTACTCCAAGAGTAATATAATACTAAAAAATATCAACACATTCCATTTGTATAAATATCTAAAAAATCATAACTTTTTAAAATTAAAATTAAAATTTTACTCTGAACTACAAACGCAATATTTTTACTGTTATTGAAGGTCAAATTATCAATAAAAACTTATTTTTTATTCCTCCGAATTCACTACAACAACCAGAAAGTTACGATTTACCAAAACATAATAATAATAACTATTACCAGAAAGTTAGAATTAGTTTTACCAAATTACATAATCTGTTCATCCAGTAACTTTTATAGTAAATTTTAAAATGACAGAAAATTTAGCATATTTAAATGTATATCAATATCAACTTTATTTTTAAAACACACCTGTTTAGTTTTACAAATGCAATCATTTACTAAGGTTTGGGTACATAGTTTTCAATCACGCTGTATAACATAATCACATGAATACTAATTGTACAATGGAGAGAGAGGAATAAAATTTCTCAAGAAAATTTGAAGTTTCTACAAAAAATTATACCTCTACTACAATTTCTATTATATATATATATATATATAACAGAATTTGATTATATGTATTATACAAAGAGATATGGCAGTTAATGGATTATACAAGTTAGATATGATTACATTCAGATTCAAGTAGCAATTGCAGCTTTTGAATGACCACCATAATCTATAAAAATATGATACTAAGAAGTTTCAGTTGTTTTGGTGTCTAAACTTGTTTCATTATAAGTCCAAAGACAATGCACTGAAAGTATAGTATCATTGAGGAAGAACTCAAAAAGTGATGCAATCGCTGACTCACAAGCAATATGCTCTGTATAGATAAAAGGAAAAATTAAAACCCTAAATTGACTTAGTAACCAGGTCAACGGACATTCAATAGAAGGATGGAGCTTAGCCACTGTTCAGAAGTGACTACGACGGCGAAAGGAAGACCAGCCACCCTTGACCAGAGAGAGCCTTTCTTTGAGAGATTATAGAGATTGGACTTAGCGGTTTAATTCTCCATTGGCTAAAGTGTGAGCAAACACAATGTGTGTTCCATTTTTGGTGTTTTTAATATAAACGATAGTTAATTTTGCCTTCCGAAACAATACTTTACTCGCTCTGAATTATATTGTTTAGGGAACAAATAACTAAGTTTTATTTTCTTTGTTGAAATATTATAACTTAATGTGGAATTGTGTATATAAAAATTAGATCAATGATTATGGAATTTTTATATTTGCGCATGAGATTGTATAAGATAATTTGTATATACCAATTATACAAAGATAAGAAATATTTCTATAATAGTGGAATTTATGTGGAACTGAACTATTGATTATTGAGCTTATCAATTGATCCAGACAACTAAAATGGGCACGCCTAACAACGTAGTAATATTCTTTTTCTGTGACATTGTACAAAGTGACAGATATACAGTATTTTGAAATTTATTTATTTTTTAATTGTGAACAAGAGCACAGTCAACTATTATAATTATTGGGTTAATATATTTGGTTTGTTGTAATAAAATATCACACAATGAAAGATAAAAATATTAACTTACCTCTTTATTAAATATTAAAATATCTGGAGAGTAAATCCTTCCAATTTCCTGATTATCGACTAAAAATATGAAGGTACCTGAAAAGTCAAGATATTTTAAATATAATACCAGCTTTATAAATATGTGAAAGACTAGATTTGAAAAATGAAAATAAGGGAGCCAAAAAATATTGTCCCCAAGTAATTTTAAAACAATTTGGTGTTCGACTGATATTCTGAAGCGATAAGTTATTATGTATGAATTAAAGAAAATTATCGCTGTATAGTTTTTTATTTATTGTATAATGTTTGTGACATTATTTCTTAGTCTGATATTTAAAAAAGTAAAACTGAAATCTGTAGTTTATATCTATATGTAACTAATTATTGAATTCTTACTTTTGGTCCATATAAGTCTGAAAATATGAAAGTCTTGAGCCCAAGGAATGGAACTTTCTTTTCTTAACATTTTCGATTTTTCTGGCCCGTACACCACACCTGCTGTTAATGTTTTGGTACTTATATCCTGTCCATCTTCTGATAATTCAAGGTTACCTCGGGCTAAGCCTATAACTATCCTTCCTGTACTGCCAACCTCCGTCGATTCCAACCATAATTCTGAAACCACGTCATACAAAACTGAATACAAATCTATTTTAATACATTAGTTGAAAAGGTACTGTGTAAGTTAATCTTATGTATATATAAATATATAAATAATCATTGGAAAATGCAATTGTTCATAAATAACATAGTTAGAACTAGTATACATATATAAGGAAAGTCTTGGGAATCATCTATTTAAAACTGAAAACCAACAATAGAAAATCAAACAAAATTTATTGTATGAAAATAAACACACACACAATTTTATCACATTTAAAAAGTGAATGTAATATCCCAAACCAATTTAGTTAAAATAAAGTCACAAGGAGTAACAATTTGAAAGTGTCAAAAAGTACCAACAAAGGAAAACTTTTGTTTGTTTGTTTTAAAGGCGAATACTTCTAGGTGTTATTTACATCTAACTAAAATAAAATCCTCTAAATTTTTAATACTCAAGAGTCAGAAAAGAACAAGTGTTGGTAAAGAGAGATGTGATAAGAAATATTAAAGAAAGGAGGAACTAAGCCAATACAATCTCAACATTCTCTTAGATAGCGCTAGGTTTCTCTGTTTGCTATACACGTATTTAGTGAGCCACTGACGATATAAGAGAAAATTACAACGATGCGAAATATTAGCAAATGTTTACTTATAATTGTCATTTAAAGTATTGCTTTTCACTGCATTTGTTTATTTGAAGTCATCTACCAAAGTACCACCCTTAACCACAATAGATTTTTCTACTCAAACCTAAAGTAAAAAAGATAGAAAGGTGGAATAAAGGGAAATTGATTATACTATCCCGGAACAAAGCATTGAAGAAAATATCAACCGTTCACTGATTTTTCTGATTAACTCGACGTTAACTGACATTGGAAATTCCCGAACACCTGACGCACTTTGAAGTCTTGCTAAATGGGCACATATTTTATTCATCCAATGTTTAGAACTGTTCAAGTGGGCCATAATAATTATTTACAGCTCCGTTTGCTATATAGTACAATTATTTTCATTCATTTAAATATTTATAATAATCTTACATCTTTCAACTCATAATTACAGGTGAACCATTATTTTCCCGTCGCATTAGAAGTAAACAAAATAAAGTAAAGATTTCCTAGCTTTTGGATACTCAACAGCATCAGAGTCCAAGAGATAACACAAAAAGATGAAAGAGAGGGATCTAACCCTACATACTAAAGGTGTTGATCCAGCTAGGCTTCCTCAGGATTGCTACACGCTACTCACTATAGTTAGCCACTAAGAAGTGAACTGATCATTCTGTAGAACTGTTAAGACGAATTGATTACAAAACTGAAGTTGTATAACTGTAGTTAAAGACGGTCTTGACAGATAAGAAACCTTGGTAACCTATTTAGAAAATTGTAATATGAGAACATTATTAATAATACAGTGTTGTAAATATAGTATACAGATACCTGGTACAATCCAATCTCCCAGAGGCAGTTTGGCTTTAATCTCAACTTGACCATATCGGAAACTGAAACTATTCTTTGTCGAGAGACGAGATGACAAAACAGGAGGCAGTATCGAGTAGCCTCTTGCTTTCTTTTTGCAGTATTGTTTCTCGTTTGACGTACATCTAATGATATAAATAATAGAATAATAAATACATATTTACTCATTTTAAAACAAAGAAATTATTAGGAAGGTGATTGCTACATTTTTCTATGAAAAGAAACTAATGTCTCATTTATAAAATTGATATAATGACTGAATAATAACTTTTGCAGCCTCTTGGCCTATCCTTCTCCTCTGCCACTTAGTACGAAACTTGGTAACACTTTTACAGTACAGAAATTATATATGTTAAACGCAAAAAATAATCACCACTCCATAATTACAAAATTAATTAATTGTGGTGTTGATTTACGAGAAAACAATATAATTTATAAATTCCACAGACAGAAGACAATTTCAATATCTATTATTTTAAAGTATCCTTTAACCTAATTTGCGCACGATAGTCTAGTTAATTTTTATGTAAATAAGAAACATTTTGTTACAGTATAATAAAGTAAATTCTATAAAGAAGAAATTAAGATAAGCTTAGTATATTTACCCTTGTTGTTTAAAGAAGAAAAAAAGCGCGGTCATATTGTTTTATGAAAATAAAAAGAAAAAAGAAAATATTGCTTTAGAAGAGAACATAAAAAAGATCCCTAGCCCTCGAATACTCTAATAGCATCGGGGTCGGTAAATATCACGAGTTGGTCAAAAGAGATCTCATAGGAATGATGAAAGAGAGGGATCTAACTCAAGAACTCATGAAAAAAGTATAGACCCTCAGGATTGTCCTGTTCATACTCACTAATACACAATTAAATCGATAACTATTTTCAACTATGAGTCAGAAAAATAATAGACATAATATAAATTATTCAAAAATTGCTATATATTCATTTAATTGCCCCATAAAGCTCTAAGTAGTTTGTAATAAAAACGAAAAGTAATAAATTTAAAAAATCAAACCGTAAAAATTCTATAATACTATCAGATAACCCCTGTCTTATGTAATTAATAATAATACAAAATATTTCATTCATATATATATATATATATATATATATATATATATATATATATATATATATATATATGCATCGTTACAATAACTAAACTATTACCTTCAACCTCATTAGATAAATAAATACAAAAATAACATTCAGTAATGATGTTGAGGTTTCTGCTAATGGATTAATTTACACTGTGCATAAGATTCACAATAAACCAATTATGCACGTAACTTTTAATGCCGTACAAGGGTTATGTCTTTAAATTTTAATAGAGGGCAGCAAATATAAACATGAACAACAAATTTCAATAATAATAGCAAAAATGTGTAAGATTACATATATTTTGGTGTTACAATGACATGTTTTCACAATGATTAGAAAACTAATACAGTGTCCATAATAGGAATTCGTTAGGTAATGTACAATTATTTTATCTTGAAGTGTGGTTGAGGTATGTATAGACAACAAAACACTTCTGCTACCAAGTTATTGAAACAGGCATGATAATTAAATGTTTATTTGAACACGATTCCGTCTATATAACTATTGATATCATGATTTGTAGAACAACGGATACATTTTCTTCAATTTATATTTTTGAGTTTGTCGTAAGATTTATTTCAGTTTTATGAACGTTAACAAGATATTATTATATCATTTTGTATGTTTGTTTGTGAGATTTAATTACTTGGTATATACATAAGCAATATTACTATTTCTTATATAAGTAAAAATTTCGATAAATTTCTAGGGGTAATTATTTTATGAGACTTACAAACATATTTCAATATATTATAGTTATTTGGCATTATTCATACATTAAAGCTACAGTTTGTATTAAATGTTATGAGAATCAAAATGTCATGATTATCTCCAGATATAAGAATAAAGTTTTTGTCGAAAAAAAGAGACAGCTTACCAAAATATATATTTGATACATTTTGACTTAATTTAATTAATTTTTTAATTTTTTTGTCAAAAATATCTCATTCTTATCAGACATATCCTAACCCGGTAGTCTGAAATGTATACTAATATTGAAACCAAACACATTTTGAGTAATTTTAAAATACTCTAAATATCTAATATATGTCTATTTATACAACACATGTTAAAACATTACGTAAACAGTTATAGAAGATAGAAGGTAGAAGATCAATACTGTATTTTGTATCTATGTGTGTAATATTCATCTTGTTTTGATATTATAATGTAAATTCAATCCCACTGCAAAATAGAGTTTTTGTGGGCAACTCAAAATTATCAAATACAAAGCTTTGTCGAGTAATACCTCAATTTTTTATAATTATAATCTAATAAACTTCACTGTTGTTTTATTAATATTTTACCAGAAAGTTACGTAACAGTAAAATTTTAATTTAAACTATTTCATTTTGCAAATGTAAAATCTTAAAGTATAATACCTAATATGAATATTGGACTGGTCGACATTTTTAATTGAAGTAGAATAAAATTTTGACTCCTAGTTTGAGCTGATATTTTCTATTAACTAAGAAGTTTAAATTGAGGTATTACTCAATGGGGCGTTACGTTTGAAAATTTTGAGTAGCACATAAAAATGCCATTGTCGGAAATTGAATTTACCTTAAAATATTAAATTAGGTATGTTTAGGAAACACAAATTCTAAAATTTGGGGTTTCAAATTTTTAAGTTTTAAAGTCACTTAATCATCTCTGTGGTTTTTTGACACCTGGTATATAAGATTTTGTTTAAAATATTGTAGAAGTACTCAAAGTGTGTTTCAGGTGGTACACATTTCATAATCCCGAGTTTGCATACTTCCAATAAAACGGTTATAATTGATATTTTAATTACTCAATATACGAAGCAATGGGTGAGTTGATAATCCCCACAATTAAAAAATCTGTTTTTTACTGATCTTCACATTTCATGGCCTCAGGAAACCTACAAGTGATATTCGACATACAGTCCGCCTGTCGTCGTTGACATATGTACGTAAGTACGATAGCGTAGACCAAAATTGAGATCGGAATAAGATGTTTGGTTTGCTCATATCAAACCTTATTGATATTTTTTAAAACGAACTGAAAATGGCGACAGTTTTTAACAGTGTTTTCTTCATATATCGTATGTTATTCAACTCATAACACACTAAATTTGATTAAAATTTGCAAATTTCATTTACATAAGTAATAGTACCTATCCAACCTGTATATAATGAGTATTAGCGAAGTTATAAAAAGATAAAAATGTAATTTCGAACCCTGATTTCTCAAATATTATCCAGTTACGAGGTCAGACAAGGTCGATTAACCGACACATGAATAAAGTGGAGATTTTTAATATACACACATAAGTAGAGCCTAACCGAAGTCAAGAAAGTAGTGATGTACACAGTTATGAGGTTCAGGCATAACAAGTATTTAAAACAAACTTACAATACTGGTTAATCTTGAACTATGAACACAATGTTACTTTTCATACAAGGCCAGAGAATCAAACTTTTACATTATGAGAATTGTATTTAAGAGCGGGCTGGATAAGTACCACGATGGCGAACATCAAACCGCATTTCAATAGAATATACACAATACCTAAGACCATATGAAAGAAGGAAAGGATCTAAAAAACAGGAATAATATCCACAATGCCGTGTAGTTAACAATGACGATTGTGGCACCTGAATCAGTCGGTACATCATATTTACTACTTACCCTTCTGCAGAGAGCTCTCCATTTCTCAAAAATGTCACATTGTATTTATTTTCTGTCAAACTGGGTTGAATCTCAAGTTTATGTCCTGTCACACGGCTGTTATGTTTGTCGAATACAACAAATTCGTCTTCCTACAAAAAACCACAATATAAAATATTTCAATACGTTTTTTTTTTAAATATTATCTATTTATACAATATCGTATATTTCAAAATTTGAAACACCTTTTTTCGCCTAATCTTCAAAGATTCATAGTTTCAGGAAATTGAAAGTTAAATTTCTAAATACCGTCCTTCCGTCGTCGTTGTTTTCTGTATGTAAGCACGATCTCAGCTACAAAAATAAAGATATGTGCTTGGTATAGTGTGCTCATGCAAAACTCTATTTAAACTAGAAAAAATATAATTGAATTTATAAGTAGTGATATACAGTTACGAAATTTAAAAAAAAAATGTAAAGTCTTTATACATTTAAACTTATCTTACTGGTTAAGACCCCTTGATCTACTAATAATTTTTAACATTTTCCACAATGCCGAAGGAACCTACTTTAACCATACATTTGCAGAATCTGAATGTATTTTGTTATATTTAGACATCCAATATATTATAGTTGATGATAAAATATAATAATAATAAATTGTAAACTGATGGACCAATATCATATTACTTCGTAATTTTGAACTATTCGAATTTATTTAAATAAACATAATACAGAGAAAAAATGGAAAATATTTGTTTCTATTATATACACATCTTAGAGATCCATTAGGCCCAAATTAGGTCAATTATGTACAAACATAAGGTGCAGAAAAACTGTGTAACAACTGATTTAAACAAACTAACGGAATTAAATAGCCCTTGATAACATAATTTACAAAATAGCTCTACCAACATAATTAAAAATATACTACAAGGTCTAAGAAATTAACTTTTACGAATTATATTTAAGTGGTGTCTTGTTTATTTTGCAGTGTTTATTTAACACTGTATGTGATTACTGCTGTATGTCTCATTTCAATGACTTTGTAAGTTAATTTTTAAATATTCTAAAACATATTTTAAGGTCACTATTTTAATAGTATTTTTAAAATTCTCAATAGTTAGGTGATTCATTTGCATTACACCAATCAATATATTCATTTTTGTAAACGTATTATTTCTATTATATTGTCTTATCTCTGTTCACTGATCATTGTACACTATATAATCATTGCATTAGTTATTCATTATATTGTATTTTACTTAAATTTAATTATAACTGTATACATACTAATTATATATGCTAACAGCTATGGTAAATAAACAAAATATAAATAAATATTATGAGGATTGTTTTTGTATAACGGCGAAAAACTTTCAGTCATCTAAGTCTTACAAAAATATAATTTAAAAAGTTTAAAATAAAGTCTTTCAGTCCTAAAATGATCAAATAGCGTTAGGCTTGGAAGAGAATAAGAATTACTAAGACAGACCTGATCGGAAAGATGAAAGAGAGAGACCAAATCAACTACTACATAAAGAAAGGTGTAGACCCGCGATGGTTCCTCGGATTTCCCACTCCCGTACTCACTATGATTAAGCCCCTGAGGGAAAGAGGATTGTTGTATGATTTTGTTTTGTAATATTATTATTTTGTAGGAGCGTTTTATGTTGTTTAAATGTAAGAAAGATTTGTTTTTATATTTTATATGTTAAGCTAACATATATAAATACTTGACTCTTATTATGCATTCACGTGTTTGTAAAAATGAGGAATAGTATGTTATATAACACAAAATGATACGTACCATCACTACTCAGGTCATTATTCACTAACTCGGTAAGACACCTTTCTCTTCCTTTATTGGTTCAGTTTATTAAGATATTTGATTGTCTAAACACTTTTCTGCCTAAACATTTACATAAATACATCTTACCGGACCTGTATCTATTCATAGTTAGTTTAGCGTCATACCAAAGCTGGTTTAGGGCTTACAAAAGGAATTGATAAATCCACATTGATTACTTGATTTGCTTTTTCATTTCTCACAACTTCACAATGTCTTAAGATCCTGAGTAACTTGATCATTTTAACTTTTGCCTAATTATATTAGTCTATATTTATACTCAACTTGGTAATTCATAAAAAATAAATTTAAACAATCTTAATGGCCTCAGTACTGCTTAATTATATGAAAAGATACTGACTTTAACCTTTCATGAAGAAAACACCTCTTCCAAACCAGCATTAAAATGGCGGTAAACGGTGTTAACAGGTTAATATGTTCTAGACTATAAATGATGAATCGGTTAGTGTAAACATTATTATTATCTAGGCGTAATGAATCTGTTTTTAATATTTTCTATGCTGTATAAAGGTGATAAAATTATTACCACTGTTTTATAAAATAAAAGAAGAAAAGAAAAACTCAAAGTCAGTTGCTCGTAACTCGCCTACTTAATAAAATATTGTCTTTTTTATTGAAATTGTTGAGGTTACTACAGTAATACTTAAGTACCTAAATAATACAAATATCTTACATCATTGGAACCTCCAATCTTACTTTCTTGAAACCAAATATTTGGGTCGATGGAGTCGTTTTGAAAATTAGCATCAAACACAAGTTGCTGCGGATATACAGCGATACCTCGAAGAGTGGTAAAAGAATTTTGATTTGAACCAGTTATAGCCATATTACTCATATTTTCATTTGAGATAAAATCTGCGAACATATTTTACTGTTATTTGATATCGTATTACATTTTCCAAACATATAAACTCCATATATATTCTTACATAAGGAATTTTCTAATTATCTGATTTATTTATTTTACAATTTTTAAATAATTTAATTTGATTCTATATAAATCTAATAAAGTAATGAAAGGAAATTAAACGGAGTGTAAAGTTTATTTCTTTAAATTTTTACAATACTCCGGATTTGTATGCAACAGTTTATCTTCATTACGTGCCTTTAAATCTGTTCGAAATTTGAATGTGTTGTGAGTAACAGGTATCTTATATTATTTGTTAAGGTTTTAAAATGACTAGACTGTATAAATCAAAATTTATCAGTTTCTGGGAAATTTAAATTGTTTAAATTTTAGAAAAATTATGTAAAAGACACTTTTTTAAATTCCGAATGACCCAAAATTAATATATTTAAAAAAAAATCTTTTACAATTTTTCTATATACAGATTGATTAAAAATTGCACGAAAATAATTCAGTAGCTGATACTATAGCAAAAAGTAAGATAAAAATCGTATAAACATATATCTTGAAACCTTTACTTTGTTTGTTGTTATATTTTTTTAAGTAGATAAGTTATAGATTGAAGATTTGAAATACGCATTATTGTCACCTTTTACCACATTCTATATGGTAAACTAGGACTTTACAAGTGCATTTTCAAAATAAGGACGTTTAAAATATGTAACGTCATATATCTTGAACACCTTTTAACATTACAAAATGTTTACAAGAAATAAAAGATTTTTCTTTATAAGGAAAAACCAAACCATTTCTTTGTGTTTTATGTACTATAAAGATTAACCGTGTTGTTGACAAAAACAATACAATGCTTAAATTAGTATTAAAACACTAGTTACCATTTTGAAACTGTTGCGGGGTACATTTACATTTGTATAAATCGGGCACAATGTTTTATAATATTATTAATCATAATTATAATTCTGTAATATTTTCGTTTAAGCTAATTTTTGGTTTTGTAAGACAGTTACCAAAAAAAATATACTTATTTTATTCTCGAAAACGTGGTTATAGCTTGACTCACATAAAAAGGAAAAGGTCTTTTGTTTTGGTTCAAGATTATACAAATAATTTGTATACCACGTTAAAAATTTCATCTACTTCCAAAGATATATAGATTTCTTAATTCAAAATCACTGACAAACCTAAAGCGAAGGGTTTCAAGATATTTTTTATATGTTTTTTGTATTTTTACCTCTAAAACCAGGTCACGAAATATTGTCTCAAAATTATAAATCATACTGTATAGAATGAAAACAATCTGACGTCATTCTAATTCACAGGGTGTTATAAAAAACGTACCTACCTGTCACCGTATGATTCCGACCTAGTCCTTGGTAGCCAAGTCCATCCAGGATAACATATATCCAGTAGTATATAACATCACCTATCTTAAGCCTGATCTTCTTATCTTCAAATACCCATCTATCCCCACGCTTTCTGATAATATCTCTGGCCATCTCACCTGCATCTAAGCCTTCAAATGGAATATTGACATTTCCATGGAAAGCCATTAACGTTATCCCTTCTTCATCTGGAATTTTAAAACCATATTTTTATTTTATTTAAAAATTTGAATAACCTCCAGAACATTATCCTCTTGTAAAAAGAAAGAAGAAAAGAGCATAAACCGATAAAATAAATATCCCTAGCTCTAGAATACTCAAAAGCGTCAGGGTCTGAAATGAACAAAACTTCGTCATGAGAGACCTGTTAAGAAAGATGAAAGATCTAATTCAAGACTACATGAAATAAGACACGAGTACAGCTAGAGTTGCCAAGACCAAACTCACTAGCTGTGAGACTCAGAGGGTAAAATGATTAGAGATTGTTTACAATTAAATATATTCATCCTAAATCTAAAGATGATGTAATTTGTTTTTGTGTTTTTTTGTATACAGGCTGCACTCTTTTGATAACCCACCTGAGTATACCATGTACAGATCAACAAAATGCATGATATCATCATTCATTAGGTAATGTAGAACCTAGGTAACGTGGTACAATATAAATTTTCAAAAACACCTCAGTTTTATAATTTTTAGATACTTCATCTTGATTATTCTAAAAACCTAAATAACTTAAATGTCCGACAAGTTTTTTTTTCTTTCTTGTTGTTTAAAAGGAAAAGATATCTCTCCCTCATCATAACTTTATAAAAAAAAGAAGAAAAGAGAATTAAAAAAGACTCATAGGCTTTAAATGCTGTGATATCGTCAGGATCAAGAATAAATTTTGGTCAAGAGAGAGCTATTAATAAAGATGAAAGAGGATCTGCCATAAAAAAGTATGTAGATCCAGCTAGGTTCCATCGGGATTGCCAATCCCGTACTCACTAAGGTGACATCCTGAGGGTAAATGCTTTAAAATGATGTAAAAACTCATCTCAACTGTTTAAAATTATATAAAAGCAATGTAGAATAGAATAGACAGTCTTTATTTAACAATAAATTACAATTTATAACAGTCTAATAGAATTTTGAAAGGCAATATTCTTGATCAATGACTATCAGAGAAAGTTCGACAAAGTTCCTAACTATATAAATGCTTTAAAAAGAATAAAATAAATACTTTTTTCAAATACATAAACATGTTCATACCTATATTCATAAATATATTCAATAATAACTCTCAACGAAAAACGCTTTAACTTAACACTTAAACAAAATGTGTGGTTAAAAACACTTCATAAAACAATCAACACAAATAATTGTATATAATATTACAAAATATTACTTTACTATGATTTCAGAATTTATAAACATATTGATATATTCGGGATTCCAGGGAAAACATCTTTGGAAACTAAAGCAGATGATGGTTCCTCTACAGATTTTACTCTGTGATTAAGAGATTAAAATCAACGTAATACAAACATTAAAAACGTAGGACGTCTTATTTGGAGGCCAGGTAAGAACAGCTCATGTTTAACATGAACTCAAAATATGTAAATTCGATATTATCAAGATTGGATCACTAATATATAAGAAAATTGTCACAAATTTAAAACCAACACCTAACCCCCCCCCACCCGACAGAACTTGAGCAAAATTTAATCAACGTGTACACTCCAAATTATATGTGCAGTAGTAAGGTTATATCTTTGCTTATGGTTATTTGTGTGCTCCTAACTATGTATTTATTTAATAATAGAACTGAATAGTCGCCAAAACATTTTGAACATTCTCCAGTCGTAAAAGGTGCAAAGAAGAAAACAGTGCAAAACGACAAGTGGAAAGAAAATGTAGCTAAATCGTTAAAACAAAGTGGGCAGGACTACAAGTCGAAATTTACAGGAAACACTGTACCAGGTAAAAGGTTTAGTTCAGTTAAAATCCTGTTGTGCGAGTAAATGTTTTGAAAATATAAGTACAGAAGAACAAACATGTTTATTCCAGTTATTCTTTGATAATGGTTCAAAAAAAGTACACGATACTCACTTAGCAAGCTGCATGACACCATCCCAACCATCAGAAAAGTCTAAGAAGGTTATAAACCCCAAGCAACCTAGAGATCATGTATGGAAAAATTCTATTAAAAGTGGTGGTGTTAATATACCAGTCTGCCGATCAATGCTTGTCAACTTTTACCAAGTTGGTATAAAACGAATTAGATTATTACAGAAAAAAAAACTATTATATCTAAGCTGTAAAACTCTAGATGAGCTACGTGGAAATCACGGTAAGCAAAGAAAGTTGTCAAGTGATGTTTATCCATTGGTATTGGAGCACCTAAAATCGATTCCTCACAAGCCAAGTCACTATTCACCAGGAAAAACAAATAGTCTCTATTTTGAAGACCCTGATATGCCGATTAAAAGAATATTTTGTCAGTTTCAAGAATATTACAAAAGTACCACAAGAAAGACACTGGCTATGAAGTACAAAACTTATTTTAAGTTTTTCAAAGAAACGGGATTCACCTTCAGAAAACCAAAAACTGATACATGTGATTACTGCCGAGAGTGTGAAATAAAATTGGAAAACAATCCACGTGATTCATGTCATGTTGAGTATGGCCTTCATAAAAAGAGAGTAGAATCTGAAGAATAAATATTTGGAGGCTGCCAAAAATAATGGCGAAACGTTAGTAGAGATCCGGACAGTTGAGAACAAAAATGGTGGGGGTACCCCCACCCCTCCCCCCTCCCCTCTTGGCCCCTCCCCCTTTGCCCCTCCCCCCTCCCCTCCCCCTTTGCCCCTCCCCCTTTGCCCCTCCCCCCTTTGCCCCCCTCTTTGCCCCTCCCCCCTTGCCCCTCCCCCTTTGCCCCTCCCCCTTTGCCCCTCCCCCTTTGCCCCTCCCCTTTAGGCCCCTTCCCTTCCCCCATTGGTCCCCCCACCCCTACCCCTGCCCCTCCCCTTTAGGCCCCTTCCCTTCCCCCATTGGTCCCTCACCTCCTCCCACCCCTCTCCTTGCCCCTCCCCTTTAGGCCCCTTCCCTTCCCCCATTGGTCCCCTCACCTCCTCCCCCTGCCCCTCCCCTGTAGGCCCCTCCCCTTTAGGCCCCTTCCCTTCCCCCATTGGTCCCTCCACTCGTGACGTATTGTCGAGACACACACACACACACATGACGTCATACACACATGACGTCATACACTTAACTTTTTTAATACCAGCGGGATTCGAACCTGTGAAGTTTGGATTTGAAGGCGGACACGCTACCGACTGAGCTATCGTGCATAGTATTACAAGTCGGATATTTAACGCAGTATATAAGCCGCCATGTTGTAACCGCAATAATGTGTTATATATAATGTGTTAAGATAGTTAACCTAACCTATAAGTGTCCTACTTTTGCCCATCCACAGCCTATCAGCTGTTACAATAATGTGTCATATAATTATATAATCTGTTAAGATAGTTAACCTAAAGATTCCCACTTTTGCCCATCCACAGCCAATCAGCTGTTACAATAATGTGTTATATATTTATATAATGTGTTAAGATAGTTAACCTAACCTCATAGTATTACAAGTCGGATATTTAACGCAGTATATAAGCCGCCATGTTGTAACCGAACGCCAGAACATTTCGTAGAAGTTCGGACACGAACCCCTTACCGTAAGACTTACCGAGTTTTTCGCGACCGCGAAAAACTCGCGTAAGTCTCACGGTACGGGTCTGACCCGAACTTCCGGGTTTAGGAGCTGTGGAATAGGGTTCTAAGAATCAGATAAGTATATTGACCACAGTGAATAATAAGTATATTTACAACGGTGAACTATACTACATTGGTTAAATATAAACTAGTTAAACATATATTTAACAGCTATAATGGTGAAAATTATACTACATAGTATATTGGCAACAGTGGATAATAAGTATATTTACAACGGTGGACTATACTACATTGGTTAAATATAAACTAGTTAAACATATATCTAACAGCTATAATGGTGAAAATTATACTACATATTTAATCACATTGGTTTACAAGTACCTAACACGGAAGCTAAATGTATATCACATAGGTTTACAGTTGAATATGAAAGTTTAAACATATAGGTATACAAAAGGCCTTATAATTGAATACGAAAGTGTAAACATATAGGTATACAAAATGTCAAAGAATTTGTAACATGTGAGCCAAAGCACGAATGTGGTACATGTATATCATATCAATAAATTTCCCTGTAATGGTATTATAGAGGTTAACCTGACCATCCCGTAATGTATAAAACGGCCGATTTCGATTTCAACAGCTCATACACACAACACCATGGGGAAGAAACACTTGGTTAACGTAAGGAAAATGGAGACAAGATACGAACGCCGTAAGGTGGAGAGAGATATAAGAAAAATTCAGGCAGGTGTTAAAAGGTAAGTCTATGGTAAATTTGTGTAGCTGAAAAAGTTTTGTACAGACTATATGTAATGATATACAAAAATATTAGTTGAAAAAGTTTTGTAATGATATACAAAAAATTATTAGGAAAGCGTTCACTTTGCTGTATAGGTTAACTTAAAACAAACAAAAAAAAAACCGTTTGTAATGATATACAAAAAATAGAAGTTATCTCAGAGGTCAAATAATCTCTTTTTTTTTGTAGTTGAAAAAGTTTTGTTCAGACCGTATGTAATGATATACAAATATTATTAGTCACATTGCTGTATAGTTAAAAACTGTTTGTAATGATATACAAAAATTATTAGTTACCGCAGAGGAAATAACTTGTGTAGGTGAAAAAGTTTTGTACAGCATGTTTGTAACGATATACAAAAAATTATTAGGAAAAATTATTAGTTACCGCAGAGGAAATAACTTGTGTAGGTGAAAAAGTTTTGTACAGCATGTTTGTAACGATATACAAAAAATTATTAGAAAAGCGTTCACTTTGCTATATAGGTTAACTTAAAACAAAAAAAAAACCGTTTGTAATGATATACAAAAAACAGTAGTTATCTCAGAGGTCAAATAATCTCTTTTTTGTAGTTGAAAAAGTTTTGTTTAGACCGTATGTAATGATATACAAATATTATTAGTCACATTACTGTATAGGTTAACTTTAAAAAACTGTTTGTAACGATATACAAAAAAAATAATAGTTACCTCAGTAAATTGAGTTCACTTTATTGTATAGGCTAACTGAAAACAAAATAAAAACAATTGTGTGTTTTACTTTGTTTCAGAGAAATCATGAATACCCTAAGGGCCCTTCAAGCCTCCGGTGAGTCCCGGGTGGTATGGACCTTCAGGTCAACCATCGATTGGCGTCCAGCTGCCGCGAGGGACCATCAAAACGTAGAGTCGATACCACCAACGCCATGTCAGGAAGATGGTGATCAGTTACCGACTCTGGAAGAGTTGCTGGATATGGATCCAGGCGATCTAGTACAGATTCCGGAGGAAGAACTGATTGCCATCGAAAGAATGTTGGAATAAAAAAAAATAATAATAAATGTATATTAAAATTTACAAGGTGTTTTATTTGAAACTTCCAGTGTACATAAAGTATATCTAATGTAATCGGTATTGAAATAAAAAACGGCCTATACATTAATTTCATCAAAATCTCTAAAGCGATGTTTGAGACAGAAACATACTTCGCGTGTGTTACAAATTAGGTCCTATACAAATTTACATGTGAAATAATCGGGACTAAGACACCTAATTACCGTCTATAAAAATGAAATGTATTAATACTTAAATAAATATTGTTTAGTCATTTGTTCCATCAAAATCTCTAAAGCGTTGTTTGAGACAAATCAGCACACCGCCTTGTAGTACCAATCAAAAACTGTCTATACATTAATTTTATCAAAATCTCTAAAGCGATGTTTGAAACGGAAACATACTTCGCGTGTGTTACAAATTAAGTCGTATACAAATATACCGTCTATAAAAATGAAATGTATTAATACTTAAATAAAATGTGTCGTGTTATATGCTTTGTTAGAGACAAAAACATATATCATGTGTAAGACAAATTAACTCTATACACTGATTTATAAGAATTAAGTAAAAGAAAGAAAGAATGTCAAGCGTGCCACCTTACAAGAGCCTCGATCGATTAGCATACCGGTTCTCTAATGATTACAAAGCCTCCGGCTGTTTTGTTGAACACATCACGTACGTATTGGCAGCATTCACCCACGTATTACATATCCTCCCACCATTAACAAGACAATATATAAACAACTGCGTATGGGCTCATTAATTCACTCTACATTTAATGTAGAGTCAGCTTTTAGCATTAGATATTAAGTAGTTGTAAATATAATATGTTTTGCTTGTAAAACATATTATTATAAACTTGTTAGATAATAATTAGTTTAAATTATATTAATTAGTTTAAATTATATTAATTACTTTTATAAGCCGAAAAACAAACAACTCGCATACGGGTTTTGCGGCGGGTTGAAGATCTATACGATCTTTGCTTTTAAAACATATTATTATAAACTTGTTAGATAATAATTAGTTTTAATTATATTAATTACTTTTATAAGCCGAAAAACAAACAACTCGCATACGGGTTTTGCGGCGGGTTGAAGATCTATACGATCTTTGCTTTTAAAACATATTATTATAAACTTGTTAGATAATAATTAGTTTTAATTATATTAATTACTTTTATAAGCCGAAAAACAAACAACTCGCATACGGGTTTTGCGGCGGGTTGAAGATCTATACGATCTTTGCTTTTAAAACATATTATTATTATAAACCTGTTAGATAATAATTAGTTTAAATTATATTAATTAGTTTAAATTATATTAATTACTTTTATAAGCCGAAAAACAAACAACTCGCATACGGGTTTTGCGGCGGGTTGAAGATCTATACGATCTTTGCTTTTAAAACATATTATTATAAACTTGTTAGATAATAATTAGTTTAAATTATATTAATTAGTTTAAATTATATTAATTACTTTTATAAGCCGAAAAACAAACAACTCGCATACGGGTTTTGCGGCGGGTTGAAGATCTATACGATCTTTGCTTTTAAAACATATTATTATTATAAACCTGTTAGATAATAATTAGTTTAAATTATATTAATTAGTTTAAATTATATTAATTACTTTTATAAGCCGAAAAACAAACAACTCGCATACGGGTTTTGCGGCGGGTTGAAGATCTATACGATCTTTGCTTTTAAAACATATTATTATTATAAACTTGTTAGATAATAATTAGTTTAAATTATATTAATTAGTTTAAATTATATTAATTACTTTTATAAGCCGAAAAACAAACAACTCGCATACGGGTTTTGCGGCGGGTTGAAGATCTATACGATCTTTGCTTTTAAAACATATTATTATAAACTTGTTAGATAATAATTAGTTTAAATTATATTAATTACCTTTATAAGCCGAAAAACAAACAACTCGCATACGGGTTTTGCGGCGGGTTGAAGATCTATACGATCTTTGCTTTTAAAACATATTATTATAAACTTGTTAGATAAAACAATAAACAATATTTAGTTAAACGAAAGTAGTGTCGCTAGTGGTTAGGCAGCCTAATTAAAGTCAATCCCTGATATCTATGTAAAAAATACGCGTACGGTGGCAGCTATCTTTTCTCTACATAGGCCGCAATGCTTTAATTTGAGTGAACAATTCGTACAAGCCAATAAATGGCCACAAGGCAACAAACAAACTTCTATATCCGATTCGTAGCATATTTTACATAGCCTACACTCGCAGGTCGAACTGCTGCTGCTGCTGCTGCTATGTAACGTGTTACTTCGTTCCATTGCTCTCAGTGCTCTTATATATCTACATCTATTAAGTGACCATTTGTAATGCTCGATAATTGGGTCCTCGCTCGGCTCCCAATCTTTGAGACCCAAGCCACAGGCATAACAGCATACACGATCTTCAAAGCCTAGATAAAAAAAGCCAGCTTCGGACAATTTGATCGGTGACAAGGAATGTTTCCAATTTGAATAGCTACTCAATCGCGCAGCGTACGTAGAGTATGCACTGTGACGTACATTCACTAGAGCGATACAATCCGTCCACATGTTCCTTGCTGGCGTCTCAGCTCGATACTGAAACGAAATAGACTTGTCCTCTGTGTTTTCACGGGGTTGGAACCGTCACGTGGTACAGTGAAGCTGTTCCTCGTGCTCACATTACAAGCCGGGGCAAGCAGAAGGCTTTACCCCTTGTGGAAATAGCCCCAAATCCATCGCTATTTCCTGTGACCACCACTCCATTACAAAATTGTGGCCTCCAAAATTTTTTTTTGTTGTTTTAATGTTTTTTTGTTTTTTTTTGTTTTTTTTTGTTTTTTTTAAATTTATGTTACAAATTTACTTCAAGCCACATAGGTTTACGAGAGAATTAACTCTGCGCCAGGGACCTAAGAAACACACACACACACACACACAGGTTTACGAGAGAATTAACTCCTCGCCAGGGACCTAAGAAACACACACAACTCAAATTAGGCTAGAAGTAAATCGTAATAACTTTTAGCACTTTTTAGTGCACATTTACTATCTACGTTACTATTATGCTGAGGTAATATACAGTTAATGTTATTGTTATAGGTGAATTTCTCTTCTCGAGGCAATTCCATGACGTGAGGATGGAATTGTCTCAAAAACAGTGCCTTTTCCAATCCTTTTGTGAAAAGTGTTGCAAAAGGCTTGCACAAAGTGCGTATCGTGTCCTCGTTGTAAGGTACACCGCCTTCATCCCATCTGATATAGTGGAAACGTGATTGTAGCCAACGAGCCGATTTTTGAGATTTTTCGTTAAGGAGAGAAAATCTGTAGGGCGGTTTAAAGACCGTAACACTTTGAAAGTGATCACCGACAATGGCCAATTCTTTGACTATATACTTGTTGTCGTTATCGTGAAACGCGTGAAATTCAACTACCGCCGCTTGCATGTTTTTTAAACAAGCTCACTTCGTCGTACAGTTTGTCCGCTTCGGGGAGTGTGCTAGATACGAGCTCGTCGCTGGCCAAGATCTCAATGATGTAGGAGCGTAACTCTTCCTCGATATAAAACAATTCGGCGACACGTCTGGACACGAGCGGCATACTCTCCTCGAATAGCTTCCATTCGTCAGCGGTCAAGGTCATACAATGTTGCCCATCGTACAATTGAACGTAACGTTTACCGAAAGTAGTCCGTACTATTACGTCACCGATACTCATGTCGAATTTTAACGTACTCTTGCTGCCGAGAGCAGCCGTTATAAATTTTAAATTAATCGACAATCCGTCGAGTAGATTATGATTTAAGTAAACAAATTTTTTACCACTCTGTACTAAAAGTCCGAGAGTAAAACCCGTATGCTGGAACAAACCGGTTGCTATGAATTTAGTACACTCTTTGTTTAGGAAATGAACGGATTTAAGAAAAATTCCCAAAGGGAGGTTAGGTGGCACCTGACGTTTGGTAGGAGCTCGCTCCACGTCCATCTTGCTCGGATCCATTGTCTCGACTGACCGACGGCGACAGTTACAACTGACTTCTTTGATAAAATGACGAAAGATTGTGCAAATAACCTGTCTCAAGTTCCGGTTCGATTAGAACCAATGGGAACTCGTGTAGACGGGCATCATCGAAATCGAATTGATAGTATTTTTCGTCGCTTATATCATCCTCCCCACAACTGACACAATAATGGTTGCGATAAACCATCCCCACCCCACCCACTAAAACGTAAACCGAATCCGAAGACGGGCCGATGTCACCCGAAGATAGCCGACTCTTTAAACCTGTATAGACATGTTCCGATACTTGCGACTTATCGACATGATATTTGTCGTCATCGTCGCCATCGTAGATATACTCTGTGAATGTCAAGATCAACTGATTGTCTATTTCACTAGGGTTGAATAAATAATATAGTTTGCTTTCGCTAAAAAAGTCCTGTAAATCCGATATTCTATCCTTAGGCACGAGCCTGAGGAAGGCATGAACGACTCCTGGGTATGTGGTGCACATGATGTCTCGATCGTGAATGACTGGATCGATGATTGTATCGTATTATAAGAGAGAGACTTTGCGCATGCGCACTTATACCATCACCTTTTTGACTGTACCCGAAAGGAGAGTGTACACGATATGCGAGTCGTGTAGAATGAGACAGTAGGCTGTAGTATTGGCCGGTATATTTTCACTTGCCTCTATTTCTAGGCGTACGTCCACAGGGCCCGATTTAATGGAATCGTTCTGTTTGGAACAGTCTATTACAAATATCGGGGCTCGAGATTCAAATGTGTCCAAATCGAGGGACGGAGATGATTCACGCATGTAATACGATTGTTGAAAACGTGTATACATTTCGTACATAGTGGAAACGTCACCGTGCAGATTGTCGTAGGGAAAGTAGAGAGAATTCAAGTACAGTTTTACATTGGTAATTTTGCAACGATCAAACAGACCGGTGTCCTTTTTGATCTGATTCTTCCGATCCGTCTGAAAAGCCAGAATAACGTATCGAGGTTTCTCCAGCTGGTTAGCCGTTTTGACCGTCCACGATAATTGACTCGTCTGAGGCAATGTTGGAAACTCGTAAATCTCCCACGAACGGAATGGTACGTGAATGGGGCTGTCTCGTTCGATCATTTTCAAAATTTTCAATCTATAGGCATCGGTCACCGTCAGGTGAGGAACCCTCCATTGTATCGTGGTTATTTCGAGTGTTATTTCCGTAGCATCGGCACTGTAAACGGCGTTCAAATCACTCGACGAACGCAAAAGTATGAGTTCCTGTTTCACGTTGACAACTATCCTCTTGTAGTCTTCAAAAAGACCCATTAACATTTTCAACGGGACGCAGAGTGTAAAGTCTGACGTCACAACTTTCATTTCTCCAACCCCTAACCAACCGGCGTTGCCGAGTTTATTCTTTTCACTCTCACGCAACGACAAAAGATTTTTCAGTGTACTCGTGATGCCTACATTTCTCGTACGGTCCACTTCGCCGGCGGATATCTCGTAACGTATATCGTCAAAGAGAAAAGCTACAGCGTTATTGACCAACTTGACCGTGGCAGCTCCACCGGTCAGCGTTTTACCACTTACTTTACCCTTTATATACAATTGACTTTCAAACGGTGACGTCATCACGTCCTGTTGATTTATGGGAATACGAATTTCATCATTATTGCCGTACGTTGATGACGCATACGGTCTATGCGAATGGTATTCCAGACCACTGATGACGTCATTGTACTCTGCAGCACTATCGATTGCCAACAGATCCATTTTTCACTTTAAAACCTAAAGCTCTCAGGAACAGGATATTTCGTCGTGTTAACTCGACCGAGGATTGATGTATACTGATGCGAGTCTGAGTACGACCGCTATTAATAACGAGACCCATTTCCCTTACGTAGATGTAGTCTGACAGAGACTGTTTCACCTCGGAAATCTATAGGAGCACCGTTCTGATCAGTTAGACGTACTGTTATGTTATGAATATTTTTCACCTTGACAGGTAGATATATGATCGACGGTGGAGTGTCGACAATCTTGTAACCGGGCGGAACCTGAGGAAAAAACTCGTGCATAACGTGAGACTCTATACCGTTCTGAAAGGAACCGGTCACAATGTTACATTCTATGCGGATCACATTCACTTTAATAATATCGACCGGTAAATCGGATTCGTGTTTAGTATTGGCTTCCAATTTACCGCTCTTAAAACCGAGTAATTTTCCGATAGAAGCGTCGTTATCGAAATGAATCGTTGCAGAACACCTAATCTCCGCTTTAAGTGTGTTATTGTTCGGCTTGAGTGAAAATGTCACCCCCGACGGCAGTTGGGTTTTGATATATTTTTCAATGTCCTCGATTTCGTAAGAACCCGTGGGAATACTAATGGTGACATCAGAATCGTCGCCGACGATTCGTAGCTTGTTATTTATACCTTCAGTTATATTGGGGATGGAATTGTAAGTGGCAAAATCTATGAGACCGATTTCCCACTCGTCATCAACGCTCAGTTCTATGATTGGAAAAAAATCGCAAGCGATTACAGGTCCACTACCGCTCAGAACAATGCTCATTGTTGCGATAGAAACTTTAGGCACAAATGTCCGCAGACAACTGAGTTGTCACTCTGATGACGTCTGTAATTATAGTGAAGATTGGCGTTGGAACCGAAATATCTAGACAGTTCGATAGGGGGCCTAAGATTACCGAAACTATCAAAGTACTCTACGTTAGGTCCACTTTTCCTATAGCATACCCAATGGGTACCCTCTCCCGAAATAGTGTCCAGATTCACAATGGCCGACTCGTTTTGCAAAGGTTGTACGGGTAGAGTGTCCCTCATATAGACTCCTCTGAAATGTGGTATTTTCAGTTTAACAGCGTATTTTTCGAGGTCAATGTTAGTCAGAGGTTTTATCGGGATCGAATCTATCGGCGTTTTTTTTTACACGTTCGTCGCCTTCGTCGTCGTCCCGAGCCCCCTACGTAAGGTTTTAAATAAAGTCCCTTGCCCTTCAATCGACTCAACAGTTGGTGAACCGTGAGCTTTCTTCCCCCTCTCTTCCGTCTCCGCCCACCTCCTAACTTTGTTTTCGCTTTCATAGCGGCCGATACGGCCAACGCAGCAGCGCGTTCGGCTAAAGATGCGTCCCCTGCTTTAACCCTACTCCAAGCTTTACCCGCTAATCTATCGTCCGCCTGTCTGCGATTTTCCGAATCACTATATTTACTGTACGCTATATCGTGCTCTTTACAAGCTTCGTCCAACGGATTGATTCCTCTATCACCACGAGCTAATCTCTTGGCTAGTTTTGTACCGGGACCGCAATAATTGTACGACGGTAGATGTAGTTCGACCGGTAATAGATCGATAGCTTTATTTAAAACCGTGTCACCAGCACTCAATAACCTAGACACAAGTCCATGTCCTTTCTTCACCGCTCTTCGTCTACGACTGAGCGATGTTGATCGTTGCACCGCCATTTCTATACTGTTGACACAGAATCTATGCACGAGTATAAATTATCTCCGATAGTAGTGTGTACAACTCCCTGAGACGATTCTCTTTCATACAAGTGATTTTTAACACATCTAAAATATCGGTATAAACCTCCGTGACGTAACCCAAAAACTCATTGTAGCCGTACACATTATTCTCACCGAAGAAGTAGAGATTACCGTCTATATATTTGAAACCTCCTTTTACAGTATTCGGTACACCGTTGTAGAGATCGGTAATCAGACCTTCGTGTAGGCCTATGCTGGAGCACTCATCGTGTCTAAGCACATAACTATTATCGTACAACACCATCGTCATACCCCGATTATCATTTAGTACAACGTTTATGTGACTTTTTATCTTTCTACCGAGCCAATCTTCGAGTCTATACATGTACTTTCTTCGTAGACTAGGATAGTTGACGCCGTATACAGACGTGTTTGTTATTAAAACTATGTCGCTATTGGGTGCCTGATAAATCGAGTCGATACGTACAAAGTCTCTCGGTAAATAATCCAACCAATCTGTTATCAATTCGGGTACTAGATTTCCTACTCTTTTCGTCTCGTCCAAAGGTATTATCCACACGTATTTCTCGTAAAACAGATATATATGTTTATTAGCTATAAACACTGTATTGATCTTACGTCTTATCTTACATAGATCAGGGGGAGAAACGGGTGACTTGGGGGTAGTAATTTTTGGGGGCGGTTTTGTTGTTGTTGTTGTCGGCCGTGGAGTTGTCGTGGTAGTGGTAGTGGTAGTGGTCGTTGTGAGAGGTCCGTATAACTGTTGTATAGCGGAAATAGTGTCAGGGGAGAGATCCAACTGATACATATCTGTAATGTTTCTAGGTGGAATAGAATAGCGAAACATTGTGGAGGTGTGACTGGGTGAATGGTGTAGACCTAGGGCGTGTCCGATTTCGTGTACAAGGACCGTATAGAATGATTGATGACTATTTGAGGGTAGATTCATACTAAAGTCCCAATTTTCCTCCATATCGAAATGAATTTCCGTCTGCTTTGTGGTCAGCGTGGGTAGAGTTGCGTGTGCAAGGGTGCCACCTCTACCGCCGAAATCGCTAAAACACTTATTACCACCGTTGACCAAATTAATATGATCTTGTTCACCAAAAGAAATGACTATATTGGGTAGTGAGCTATCGCGAAAAAATTTCAAATTGGAATGTCGACTCCAAAGGTTGAAAGCGTGCTGTACAGTTTTCATTTGTTCACGGTTTCCGGTACCGTACATGTACCACGTTAGCGTAGTATTTATCCATCTAAATTGTCCCGACGCGTCGAGTGGATTAACACTATCGTTATAGCCACAATATCCATAACCCGCTACATCTACTGTAGTAGTAGTAGTAGTAGTACTGTCGCTGAAATCATCAGCGAGACTCGTCGCGTTGCAACAGAGTACAAAGACGACAACCGCTTCGGTCAAAGTCATGTTTACAAATGAGAGTGAATCCGGATGTTTAGCTTTATATGAGTAATTATTCCTTATCGCTCCCCGAACCCCATAGTGATCTCCAGTTCGTTACTCGGTCTTTGGAAACATCCACTTTACTGTATTCTCTCTTAATAACACGAGCGAAAGCGATAAGTTCCGATTTACTGTACGCCTTAAAACCATTTTCCAACGCCTTTATAGAGCCGGCCAATTGTGCCACTGTAATTGCATCCGTATCGACATCGCCTTTGGCGACATTACAGATACGTTTCCCCTCGGCGTTAAAACAATCGCCATTTTTCAACAACAACACATTGTTCCTTATCCACGTCTCCAATTCTCGAATGTATGTTTTCAACTGTCTTAAAGTCACTACATCCATATCATCGACGGCATCGGCTACACTAGTTATCCTCTTATCTTCGGCATTGAAAACCGATTCACCGGATGTCGGTGATTGGTGTAGATGTACGGTATTTTCCATGAGGAAAATCAAAGTGACAGCATCATCGGCGTAGACGGGAGAACCGACACTTGCAATCCGACGATGAAGAAAATAATACCCCATATGGTCGGATACAATACTTTTATTGTCAACGTACATCTTATTGGCGGCGTCCGTCTTACTAGAGGGATACTTTAAATTACAGATTCTAGCGTTACGTGCATCAAAGGCTCCCGCTTCCACCTCATCGCTCCCCTCCAAATTTTTCAAGAGAAAATTTTTCCTGGCGTATGCTATGTTGACGGCATCACCGTCGTCTATAGGTTCACCTACATCTTGTATTCGACTCTGTCTAACGGAATAGTCGGTCATAAGTTTAATCGGTATTAAAGATTCGAGATATCCTCTCGTTACAGCGTCATCGGTATCTTTAGTCGGACCCAGACCGCCCAAGGGTATGCCCTTTGTGTGATATTTTTGTGCGACTTTATCAAAGGTTATACACGTCTTATCCACAGTGTCTAAATTTACAGCATCTTTTTCCGTTAGAGGAGCGCCTACATTACGCAAGAGTTTACCCTTTATATCGTAATTCCCCTCAGGGGTAAGGTCGTACCCTCTAACTATCGGTTGGGTGGAGGAGGATAAAGCCCTTCTCACCGAATAACGTCCGAACTTGTCGACACTCATCGTATCAATGACCGTATCTTTCTATTACCCGAACCTTTTATGAATCCTGCCTCTCGTAGTTCCTCAACGATGGAGGCGATTTCATTTGCGTGACCCGTATGTCCGGCATCGTGAGATGCCAACAAAAGTCTCAGTCTGTCACACAACTCATTCGGATCGTCCCAGTATGAATAACCTCTACCGCTAACGTTTTTAGGTGGGAATAAACGCATTATAATGTTTTTATATTTATACGATCTGTTACTATTAATGCGTCCGTTCGGATCGTGTAATTGTTTGTGTGCACTGGACGCCAAACAGATATCTCTATACGCTCGTAAATCGTCCTCGGTATATATTTCATCATCGGGTATACGCTTAAACACCAACTCGTACAATCCGGGCGTCCCTTTATAGTGAACTCCGTCAATTATAAGTTTACCATCGTCAGACAACTGAAGCGTCTTGTTACCGATCATAATAGAGTCGGCTCCGATTTTCGGTCCGTAACTGTGATCTATATTCTGACTACGGACGGTATCTTTAATCATTTTGAGCATATACTTTCGTGCCAGCGGATGTTTGAAAGTACTGTTTACCCATTTTTCAGATTCACTTTGCCCTTCGGGTGTAGACAATAGCTCCGATACACTGGTCTGCGGCGGACCCGGAGTTTCTGCAATTACTTCGGTATCCATAAAACTAGGAGAACCCCACACATCCCCCACCCCCTCCTCCACCTCATCCCCTCCCTCCTCCACCTCATCACCTCCCTCCACCTTATCCCCTCCCATCTCGGCGATCTCGTTCTTTACTTCGGCTTTGACATCGGGTGCAGACGGCGAACCCTTTATTTTCGACAACTCTTTGAGTATAGGGCTATATTTTTTTGTGAGCATTAGTTCAGAGTCTACGTCACCGTATCGCATTCGACGATATTTTCTCTTGATAGCGTCCTTCAACAGTGCAATCTCCATCGTTAGTACGTCCTGCTGTCGACGATCGGCCATTACGGAAGTTCCAAACTACTTTTTCCTAGACACAGAGGAACCGTATAATATCACCGGCGGATGCCACCGGACCACAGTGGCAATTCGTACACGTGCCTGTCGAAACGACTAATGAGCTCTGTGTTGTCGGTACTGGGAAATATATAGGTGCGTTTGTCACGCCATGCACATCATTGTACGTGTAGATACGCATTTATATATCCTTCACGATACGATCAAAGCCGATACGATAGCGACCGTTTACTATTTCGCTGTCTTTGTCTATAACGATAAATCCGTATTTCTCTTTCCAGGCCGCGGCGCAAATGTTTTGAAAAACTTTAAACGATACGTCAGGTGTGACGTGATCAGAATAAACGTGACGTAAATTCATGTCATCCTGTTTAAACAGGATCAACAGGTTGGCGTTGTCACGAATCAATTGTTTCGGTATACGACTGTAGGTTTGACCCAAATAAAAAGAGTCTATATCGTTGTGACGGCCCATGGTGAAATAGTTACGTATATTGTCATGTTTTTCACAGGCAATATCGTCAAAAATCATCACGGAATTCGGTTTAGCTTCACTAGGCGGTATAACGCTTTCATTGTCCGAAAATGGAAAATAACCGATCTCGTCGTCGTCGTCGTCACCACCACCGCCTAACACTTTTTCCAAAAACTTGTACTTTGACTGGTTAAGTGACTTTGAAAATACGTATACATTTCGAAATCTGAGTCCGTTGGGTTCAAACAATAAATTGAATACAACATTGGTTTTACCACTATTCGACGGTCCACACACTATTGCTCGTATCGTATTCGGTAATAGTGGACCGTGACGTTTTCTTTTTTCGGCTACACCCGTTCCTGTATATAGATCGAAATTTGTCATCGGGAGCACGTGCGATGTGTTTTCTATTCGCATTATGACGTAACACTGAGTTGAATATAAAGTGTGAGACTCGTTATAAGCAAATACCGGTTAGCAGTCACAAGGTCTGTCGCAATATTAAGGCACAAGGTTATTCTTATCTATCCACGAGTTGTGTGTTTTATCGAAGCCTAACCATTTTACAAAAACTCTATTCCCTTGTTTGCGCAATACTTTTTCTACAAGATAGACATCACCGACATTCGATTTACTCAATTCTTCACCGTAAAATCCGCCCTTTAGGATCTCCCCTTTCGAGTCTTGTAAAACGTACGTTACGGGTTTCGTCGGTACAACGGCGTACACGGTAAACACTTCGTTTGTCCAGTTGGGTAGATAGCCTTTAGCAAAAGTTTTTTTATATTTTGATATTCTAACTTTGTCGTCTAATTTAAATTTCGGGGCTGATTTGGGACTTTTAGTCATCGGTGCAATTTTTTCCAAAAGTATTCGTTCGTGCTTTTTCGTTACACGGCCGGGTTTCATTCCGATAGTACTGTGTACAGTGTTGTTGTACGTTTTTACAACACTTTGCAAGAGACTCAACCACGCATAGCTACCGCGTGCCGTAAATTCACGCCACATTATATTTTTCAAAGTACGATTCAAACGTTCAACTATGGACGCTTTCTTCTCCGTATATGTCGTATAGTGATTTATATTGTATTTTGTCATCAATTTTTGCACGTGCGAATTAAACCACTCTTTACCCTGATCCGTCTGAAAGTTTTTCATACGATGTTTTTTCAATATAGGTTCCAGTACTCTGGACACCTCGGGAGCCGATTTCGTCTTTAACGGTTCTGCAATAGCGAATTTTGTCAGACAATTGATCATTGTCAATATATACTTGTAACCACGATTCTCACCAGAGTACGGTATCATTTCTACCAAATCGGCTTGATACAAATCATTCACACCTTTCAACGTTACACGTCGTGTTTTGAAATTTCTTCGAGCCGGTTTGTGCAACTCTGCTGCAATAGTTTGTCTCACGCCCTCCATTTCACGAATGAGTCCGTATGACGGATCCCCTTGGCTATATATATGAACTACGGTGGAACCTTCCATCACCAGCTAGAGCCTATAGCCTAAGGCCAGGGTAGCCGTTCCATGGTGTCGTTAAGAATCCCTCTAAAAAGAGGCCTACCGTCAGACGAGCCCATGACGAGGGGCATACTATCTGTTACTCTAACAAAGTACATACATTCCTTGTGGACAGTTACGTCACGACAGAGGGCACCACAGCCTTACGGGTTTTTACACCGCTCCAGAGGGCACACACACACAACAATGTCAGAGTAATAGACAGCGGTCACCATTTTTACTCGAAACGCATGGTTTTACAATAGCCATAGGGTAGTGTATCATATTGTCCGTCTCTTTTTCGTTTCGCACCTGTGATTCTAAACGTTTTACTTTCGCTAACGGTAACCACATCACGATCTCTTGTTCTACGGATCCGTGATTCGGTTATCGTTAGAGATTGTTCTTCTTCTTCTTCTTCCAGAACCATGCGCTTTAAACTTTCAAAATTCACAATACCGTCGGTTCGCAGATTCAGAGTCAGTCCTTTAACTTTACATACAGTCACCGGTCCATCGGGTGTCAGAATTTTGTAACCGTAGGTTTTTGGACCTCCGGACACAAACTCTGTTATATATGAACCAGGACCGTAGTCTTGCAGTTCGTCAGTCATCTGTCCCAAGTAGTCACCTGTTTGCACTCTGTGTAAGCCCTCTTTATGCACATAGAGTACACTGTCTGTGTCATAATAGAGAGCCTGTGAACCGAGTGAATCCAGATGCTCGTACAGTTTGAGTCGAGCCTGGGCCGTAGTGTACGCTGCAATTACAACATTGACTGTCGGCAATACCTCACAGTCATCTTCAACGTAGTGCCAGTTAACCATTAACGTTTCGTCGTTCACCTCCTGTATATTATTCACCTCGACGGACGGACTGACTAACATTTTGAAAAGTTCCGTAGGCTGCCTAATTATGGACGTCTTACTCTGATTCTCTCTCTGACCGAACTTACCCCAAAATGAATTGAGCATAAGTTTTGCCAGAGAGCGTAGACCCTCGTTCTTGCCTATTCGCTCATTGTTTAGCCGTATGCCCTCGTTACAAAAGTAGTCGTTAACGTACTGTGTCTTGTCTTGGTCAGTCTTACACCAGTTAGGATACCCTGACGCCTCTTGTTTGATTTTAAGAAATGTATTTATGAACTCTGTGAACAATCCACCACGCCCCTCGTTGAACGACACGATTTCATATTCCCAGAGTTCATACATTTCCACTATTACGTATCCTGTAGACACAGCCTTTCGTATCTCGTCCATTGTCCAGGTTCCAGTCAACACTCGTTCGTCAATGGTATGAGTACACTCACCGGAAATTAATTTTTGGCCGCATGTTCGACACAGGACAAACATTAATTTTTTGTTCATGCTTGCCGGAAGTACGGGATGATACAGATCACGGGGTGGTAGAACTTTACATTTCAAAAGACCCTCTGCATTCATCCCGCGCTTCCGGCAATCCTCGTTACCTATGTGAATTGTCGGGTGGCCTACTGGATACTTGCCGTATTTACAGACCCAAGGATAGAGTGAACATACATCAACGTACTGAATTGTTTCACCCTTCTCCTTGCATCCGTAATAGGATCTTGTATTACCAGTACGACCGCCAAAAAACGCGTGTCTAGGGTTAAGGGGTGCAGTGTCTAGAATGGGATGTGTTTCGAGATAGGTCATATCTTTGTTACCTTTTTTCATCTTTAAAAAGTCGCACTCCCAAATCTCGATCACATCGTGATCACGAGACAGCTTCGCTATCTTAGATTTCGTGCGAGCTAGTCGGGCGTTGTGCGTGTCGGACGGATCGTCTGCCAGGGGTTCATCGCGACCGTTGGGGAAACATTTGGGACAGCCGTGCCAGTAACAACCGTGGAATTCGAACAGAATTCCTTCACACACTCCGTCCACACGCACTCCATCCACTATTACTTCACGACCACGCCCTGCATGTTCCATTAGGGCCCCACGCTGATCTTCCTCCCACGTCAACCACTGCAGTGCAATAGCTGATTGGGTATCGACCAATCGGTAACCTTTTTTGGGAACAAGGCCTATGGTATTTGATCGTAGGAAGTTGCGTCTAAATGCCAGATTACACGCGCTGGCAATTGTTACGGCCTCGATGAAGGGATCGACGTTGCACACTTGGAGGAACGAGGCTCTAAATTTTATGCACGCTTGTGCCAAAATGTCCACGTCGGAGAGACAGTATTCGAATATTTCCTTTTGGAAATCGAATACGTACTCGCATCGTACCTGTTCGTCGTACCAAGTTATAAATTCTCTGTGTCCTTTGTCGAACATCGAGTCGGGACAGTAGTACTTTTGTTCGGGGATAGGACCGACGTAATTTTGATTCTCCACCGTGTTGAAAAGGTGAGGAAAGTATCCCTTTTTCTTTTCAGGTGGCAAGTCGAATGCTTTGGGCAGTTTGGACAATGCCATAGGCATATAGTTCAGAGAATCTATAAACTTTACATTGTCTATTTCCATGAGTATTACTTTTGTACCGCGTGTTATGAGCTCTGGAGTGAACTGCGTTTTCTCCAGCAGATACTTTAGGAGGAACTGGAAGTCGAAACCTTGACCGTTGTGAGCGATTACACAGACTTTTTTGTACGGTTTACGTACGTCCATTATGTAGGACATGAAACCTTCGACGGGATCGTCTTTGAAGACGTGTGTACGGTCCCCGCAATTTTCACACTCTTCACCGTTTATGCATAACCAACAGTACTGTTGTGCTACGCATAAAGTTACTCTGTGTACTTGAGCCGAGTCGAGAGCTTCGTCTTGACGCGTCTCCAGATCGAAGAAAATGAAGAGGAAATCTTTTTCCATCGGTTTCCTACGGTCTACTTTCATGTAGCACATGTGATTCGAGGGCATGTAATCCCGACACACTTTACAGTACGTTTCACCGCACACGTGTTCGGTACTACGTTTCTTCTTCATGATTATTTTCTCACATTCGCGACACTTTTTCATGTTGGCACAGATATTTCGTTTGTGTACAACAAAACAGTCCTTGTTCATAAACTGTCTGTTGCAGTCGCCGCAATGGATGTGACCGTTTTCCATTATGCACGGTGGCGAACGTTTACAACCGTAACAAGTGGCCAAACATCTATGTTCACCACGATGATTAAATGGGACATGACACGTTTCACAAAAATAACCGCAGGCAAAAGCGGCTGTGAGATTTGTTATTACGTTAAAATGACCTTCGTGGAAGAGTAGATTAATTGTGTATTGAGGATTGGTTACGTCACCTTCGAAATACACGACACGCCCTTTATTTCCATAACTGTACACAGTTATTTTGTGATTGGGTAAAAAGTCTTGGAATTTTTGCAATTCCTGCACCCCTGCACCCTCGACACCGATTTGGACACCTGCGTCAGTCATTAATTGTTTAGCTCTGATTGTCTGTCTCTTAGCTCTGTCCATACGCACGAGCGGATAGTCTTTGTCTTTCTCGGCGTGGGCTTTACCGACTACAATAGAGCAAGGCAAGCAAAGAGAGTCTGTATTCTTAATCACAACAATACCCCGTCTAGCTTTACATTCTTCGTCATAGTTATTGTACAAGCCCGGTCTAACACGTCCACGTCCTCGACCTACAGGTACTTTTACTTTAGTACATTCTACTTTAAACGTATCGCTAGACTTGAAACCTTCTGCATTGCTCTGAATAATACCGCCGAATATTTTCCAGAGCACATCGTAAGTTATATCTGTAGCGGGTCTGAAAGCTACGTACCCAGGCTCGCGATTTTTTACATTCAAACTAGTCAGTGTAAACCCTATTTGATCTTCGTCGGTCGTATTTTCGGTCATTTGATCGATCAACTCCTCTAAACCACGTTTGATCCATTCAATTTCCTCCACGTCCGACGGTAGTGAATTGAATTTAAAAACGACTTTGGTCCCGTACAAACGAAACTTTTTTACGTACGAATCACAAGTCGAAACAACGTACACGGACATTATTCAATTCTAATGAATACTACAGCTATCAAGTTTACTCACCAAGCGTTCCAAGAAGAATGAGAATGATGGGTGGGGGCGAGTCGCATTTATAATGTCGGTACGCCCGATCCCCACTCTCGGACTGATAGGTGGGGGTGACGGCTATGTTTGTGGAGGTGGTAATGGTAGGAGTGGGATCGGTCCCCAAACTGTATATAGGCGCTGTTCTGTGAGCTCAGTAATCATTCTGTACTTGGTTTGTCTACCGTTGTAGTACAAGGTAAGTTTGATATGGTTAAGTACTTGTTACATATTTTTTGAAATTGTATACCTATATGTTTCAACTTTTATATTCAATTGTAAACCAGTGTGATATATATTTAACTTCCGTGTTAGATACTTATAACTTTTGAACCATAACTATGTAATACGAATTTAACATTAAGTACTTGTTACAAAATCTTTGACATTTTGTATACCTATATGTTTAAACTTTCATATTCAACTGTAAACCTATGTGATATACATTTAGCTTCCGTGTTAGGTACTTGTAAACCAATGTGATTAAATATGTAGTATAATTTTCACCATTATAGCTGTTAGATATATGTTTAACTAGTTTATATTTAACCAATGTAGTATAGTCCACCGTTGTAAATATACTTATTATCCACTGTTGCCAATATACTATGTAGTATAATTTTCACCATTATAGCTGTTAAATATATGTTTAACTAGTTTATATTTAACCAATGTAGTATAGTTCACCGTTGTAAATATACTTATTATTCACTGTGGTCAATATACTTATCTGATTCTTAGAACCCTATTCCACAGCTCCTAAACCCGGAAGTTCGGGTCAGACCCGTACCGTGAGACTTACGCGAGTTTTTCGCGGTCGCGAAAAACTCGGTAAGTCTTACGGTAAGGGGTTCGTGTCCGAACTTCTACGAAATGTTCTGGCGTTCGGTTACAACATGGCGGCTTATATACTGCGTTAAATATCCGACTTGTAATACTATGAGGTTAGGTTAACTATCTTAACACATTATATAAATATATAACACATTATTGTAACAGCTGATTGGCTGTGGATGGGCAAAAGTGGGAATCTTTAGGTTAACTATCTTAACAGATTATATAATTATATGACACATTATTGTAACAGCTGATAGGCTGTGGATGGGCAAAAGTAGGACACTTATAGGTTAGGTTAACTATCTTAACACATTATATATAACACATTATTGCGGTTACAACATGGCGGCTTATATACTGCGTTAAATATCCGACTTGTAATACTATGCACGATAGCTCAGTCGGTAGCGTGTCCGCCTTCAAATCCAAACTTCACAGGTTCGAATCCCGCTGGTATTAAAAAAGTTAAGTGTATGACGTCATGTGTGTATGACGTCATGTGTGTGTGTGTGTGTCTCGACAATACGTCACGAGTGGAGGGACCAATGGGGGAAGGGAAGGGGCCTAAAGGGGAGGGGCCTACAGGGGAGGGGCAGGGGGAGGAGGTGAGGGGACCAATGGGGGAAGGGAAGGGGCCTAAAGGGGAGGGGCAAGGAGAGGGGTGGGAGGAGGTGGGGGACCAATGGGGGAAGGGAAGGGGCCTAAAGGGGAGGGGCAGGGGTAGGGGTGGGGGGACCAATGGGGGAAGGGAAGGGGCCTAAAGGGGAGGGGCAAAGGGGGAGGGGCAAAGGGGGAGGGGCAAAGGGGGAGGGGCAAGGGGGGAGGGGCAAAGAGGGGGCAAAGGGGGGAGGGGCAAAGGGGGAGGGGCAAAGGGGGAGGGGAGGGGGAGGGGCAAAGGGGGAGGGGCCAAGAGGGGAGGGGGGAGGGGTGGGGGTACCCCCACCATTTTTGTTCTCAACTGTCCGGATCTCTACTACCGTTAGTCTTAGAGTTTGACTACGCACAGAACTTCAATCTACCAAAACTCTCTATAACAAAGCAGTTTTACAAGAGATTGTTATGGATGTATTTGTTTAATGTGCACGTCCACAATGATGATTCGTCTTTTGTTTACACCTTTACGGAATCAGAATGTAAAATGCAGAATGTAAAAAGGGGGCCAATACTGTGACTTTCTTTATACTTGAATGTGTACAACAGAAGATTGCAGACTACCCAAAAAATAAAACATATTGTTCTCCTGTCTGAAGCAGCAGGTGGCCAGAATAAAAACCAAACATTATTACGGTTTTGTTCTTGAATGTCAAAGGTACATAATGTTGAAGTTACTCGCCTGTTTCCGGTACGTGGACACTCTTTCGGCCAGTGTGATCGGAATTTTGGAGTCATCAGAAACGCTCTAAAAACCTACGGGATGTTAAAGAACCAAGAAAATATTTGGAAAGGATTGTTACATGCAGGCAAAACCCATCTCCTTTTCGTGTTTATATGACACATCAAGTGTATTTGATTGGGTTACAGCACTCAAGCCTTATTTCTTAAGGACACCTTCTAATAAAAATAATGAATTTGGTATACAGCAATATTGTATCCTTCATTACAAGCCTTGTGGTACTCTATCAGTGTCCAAAACGTACTTTACAATGTATACACCATTTAAGTATGTCAAAGTCCTTCCTGAGGAGCTATCACTAAGCCCTATGCCAAGAGTTCCCTTAAAACAACCCAAAGTAAAAGATCTTCGAAATTTGTTTATTTTTCTGCGTAAAGAAAACAGAATATTTTATGAAGAGCTATTTAAAAACATGGAACAAGTTCAGCAAGTCGAAAACGGGGAGCAAGTTCAACAGGTCGAAAACGTGGAGGAAGCACAGCAAGTTGAAGACGATATTAATGACAATGAGGACTTTGTGAGTGATGAATCCGATCCAGACGATCTGTAACTAGGCTGTACATTCATTTTTAATGTTAAGAGTTGATATTTTCCATTTTAGATAGGCCTAGAGTTTATTTAACTGTGCGGTACCGAAGATTTAGGCTATATTTTAATGTATTTAACATTGTTTGCAGGTAAATAAAGTTCCAATCTGAGTTTACTGCTGCTTTATTTAATATTGTTCCTTTTAAGTCATATTAAAACCATTACAATATATAGGCCCTTCTTCTATAGATGATTGATAACATATTCTATAGAATAAGGGCCTATGTATTACTTTTGAAAAACTCATTGTGCTTTTAGCCGAAACTGATTATGAAATATGCTTCATGTTAAGTTTTGTTTACTTAAACAACAGTCATTAAAATTATAAATGTAATCAAATATTGTTGGCACTGAAGTAAAAAGTTTGTTTGCATTTTTCTCAAAATGATCATATTTGTTATAGGCCCTTATTCTAGCTACCGCCTATTCAATCAATCAACCACAAAATTAGGTTTTAGTCTGTGTTACAAGCATAGATAAATGAAAGAGTTAATTTATGCTACCACTTTCATTTATGGTAATACATGATTTGTGTAAAAAAATAAATATAAGCGTAAAACAAACTTGTATTTTTTGTAAGTGAGGTAGGAACAAAATGTAAAAAAAAATAAATAAAAAAAAGAAGAAAAAAAGTGAATTTATTTTTACTATAATATTGAAATGGTTTAAAGCTATTATAATGAAAATCAGTACCCAATATAAAACATTTAAATGATTAAATATGATTTGTTAACATTTATCAAATTAAAATGTTACGTACCTAAATTTTCGACAGAAGACTGATGTTTAAAACTGAATTTAAAATGGAACTCAGTGTTTAATCATATATCACATGGCCTTGTCACCATTAAAAATAAATACCTAACATAACGACAAATTTAAAAAAATCAATAATGGCAGTACAAGAGTTTAGGCAGAAATATTTTTTGGTACCAAATTGTTAAGATGGAAATTGCGTGGAACAGTAATGGGGGACAGTATCGCCACCCGATGTATGTAAGGCGAATGTCCCCCCCCCCCCTAATATTTAAACACATCAGAGTTAACAGTTTTGGTATCATTACTTTTTAAATAGACAAACGCGTTATTCGAAAACTAAAAACATTAAATATTAAGTTTTTTTCGCATTTTGATAAAACTCAGTAAGCTTTTATTATTGCGACCATAAATAAATATTGACAGTAACTTCCCGGATCTTTATTGGTAAATATACAGCATAAAATATTTTGTATGAATATAACCTACCTGGTATAGACACCCGGAGACCTTTGGGTTTGAGAGGTTCAACCAATGCAGGTGGAACTATATACTTGTGTTTAGCACTGGACGAGACATTTAAACAAAAGAAAAACGCACAAATTATAGATATAAACATTGTGATGATGTACGGACAACTTTAAACACAAAAGATATAAATTCGCTCGAGGTTGGTATTTCCTTTATCTAGTGAGCACAAGATGTAACGATTCCCCCACCACACACCTCAATCACGAACATACAGTATTTATAAATTCCATTACACTTGTTACTCCATTTATTAATCAAATTCGATAATTTTACGATTTACGGTAGGTTCGATATGATATCAAAACCAATATAACTGTCGTGTAGATTATAAATGTCAACTTTTATCTATTTAAAGAATACTATGCAAGACTGGCTTCTGGTGAACAACCAGTCACAGTAAATGCTCGCCAGACTGAAATATCTGCTTTGCCGTGGAGTTTGACCTTTGTTAGAGTGAATTACGTCAGACAGTAGAGTTGTCGCAAACAGTTTTTCCTTATTTAATTTTCTTGCTATATTTACCTATGAGTTTTATTTTATTTTGAATTCGTTGAATTAGACCTATATGGGTTGTACAACATTATAAGACAAGGTAAAATTTTGTAAGAGCTTATTATAAGTTTACACCTATGACTTCAATGAGATTCAATGTTTTTAAATGTAAAATCATTAAAAATTATAATTTCTAATAACAACCAATTTCCTCTGGGGCTCACTTACAGGGAGTATGGGTTGACAATCTGGAGCTATCCTAGCTAAATCTACACCAATATTCATTTAGTCTTGGGTTATTTTTTTTCTTAGAGACGAAAACCCTCATGGCCATCATCCCCTTATACAAAATGAAGAATAAAATTTTATAAATAAATAACCCAAGTCACCTAATACTCTAATAGAGTCAGGATCGGAAAAGAACAAGAGTTGGTCAAGGGATCTCAAAGACGAAAGAGAGGGATCTAGCCCAAGACTCTACGAACAAAATATTAGATCGAACTAAGTCCCTCGGGATTCAAAGCCAGTACTCCGCTCCTCTTCTAGGTGGTCATGAGTTAGATTCCTGTCTTTCATGTTTTTTATCAGTTCTCTCTTGATTAACTATTGTTCTCATCCAACCCTGCCGCCATTGGAACAGTCGGAGACCATTTTATGTATTTTTATTCTTTTTAATCACTCACAATATCTAGTAAGGGTTTCTTGATAGGTAAACAAATCTTAACCACTGTTCTTTATATATATATATATATATATATATATATATATATATATATATATATATATATATAAACTTTAATATAACTCCAAACTGGGGGATAGCTGTTATAAGAAAACAGCACAAAATTACGATTTTATCAGAATCATTCCAACGATTTTGTTATCGATCTGATCAAATATAGCCTCTGAAAAACTATGAAATGGTCGTGATCTCTTCAAAAATGCAGATTAATAAGTTTAGATTACTAAAACAAAAATCGGCCATGAGTCTCTTAAAAATTGTGCAGTTTCTAAAAAAACCATTCTACCGATTTCGTAAAAAAAAAAAAAAAATCTAATTTTTGCAATACCCTAATTACGTACACAAAATTATACTTTTCTTTAGTCACAAAACACTTATGATAAAATATAGCTAACAGTGCTAACACATTAAGGTGAGTTTGTTTAAAACAGTTGTAACACATGTTTTTGAACCTCGTAAATGTGTATATGACTACTTTCTTAACATCTGCTAAGCGATAATGAGCCTTGTAGATGTTTATATATAAAAAAGTCTCTACTCGCTTCGCTCTTGTCAGTGTCTCTGACTTTGCAAGCCTCAAAGCTGTACCTATTTTAAAAAGCCACCACTAGGTTCTCTCACGTCGCTGCCTCGTAATACCAGATTCGTAACTAAAGGAATATCACATTTCATTGGAAAGTCAGAGTTCTATATTACCTTTTAAATAATAACTCCGCTATTTGTCACCACAGGGAGGTAAAGGTAGCATTGCATGGAGAATTGAATAATGCAAGTTCATTCATATCTAGTGTGATAAAAGTTATATTGTTTGCAAAAACTTCATAAAGAAGGAAAGAAATTGCTGTCTGTAATGTTAGGAATTAACTAACCAAACTATTTAATTTCAAAACGGTTGATGCTACGCTTTCAATAAATGACTCCATCTTTGTTTGCCGTGAAAACCACTTATTAATTTGTTAAAACAGTGCAACACATTCAACTAAAGCTTAAACGATATTTATGTTTTCTTTATACGAGTATTCCAGTGACTGAAACTATAAGTATGATAAAAGAGTGGTTAATTTTTAACACTTAATGAGATAGTGAGGTTATGAATATTTAATTTTGTGCTAATGTCAAAACAGTTTCCAATAACAAGTTTTATGTTCAAAATAATGATACTCCTATGGGAGACTTTCTGCCTAGTTTTATTGCTTAATTTTTTGTAACCTTGTTTCAAATAAACTAAATGTTGAATGAAATACTTTCAGCGAGTGGGTGTAACTTTAAAACATTTTCTCAGTTTTTGTTAAAACAGTTTTTGGAGTTTCTTAACAGAAATAATGAATTTTACTCAACCATAAAGTTTATGACTGATATTGAAAATGAATATAAAATACATTTTTTTATGTAAATGTATTTACGTAAAATTATAGTTTATCTTTTAGTCTATACAGAAACCCTATAGAAATAGATAGATATAAAGTTACAACTAAGGGTTTACACCATTTCTCTGCAAATAAAAAAGCTTTTTTAATTTTATGACTTTCCGGTTAACCTAACCTAATTCAAAAAATAAATTATGCTGTAACAATATTTATTGGTTCCGTAAAATAAAAAATATACAACATAATAAAGCGAAATAAAAATAAAAAATCAATGAATCGATATGTACTCTTAAGCAGCAAGCAAGATAAATAACACAGATTTTTCTCCACCAATGTCAAATATTCTTAAAATATTACTAGCTAAATTTTGAACTTCAAATGTAGGGATAATGATATTGGTAAAATATTAGGAAACCCTAAAGATAAAATTTAAAAAAAACCCCGTTTAATCTGGTATTTATTGTGAAATATATTCTAAGAAATATGTACCACAAAACAAAAAGAAATGTCAAGACATATTTAGACGGGAAACATTACTTTGAGTTAGAACACTCTATTTAGTTGAAAAAAGTTCCTAAACCAAATACAATAGATAATTAGGAACCTTTTCTTATATTAAAAATACCGTAAAGTAATTATAAATAATGAATTAGGTAAGATACAATGTTCCATATTAATGTACAATAAAAATTGTATTATTAGAGATTAGTCCAGTAATATTGTATAAGTTACATGTTATCCAGGCTATTTACAATGACGCAGGCCACTTTTAAACCCCTTACTCTTGTGAAGTTGGTTTAGGTTACTCAACATTAATTTTGTATAAATATGTAGTTTGGCACGGTACCACGTTAGTTGTAACTCATTGAAGGATTGTCTTTTATTTTATCTGGAGAGTAGTAAAAATAAAGAAATTGATACTTATGAAGACAAGTGAATAAATACTCGATGAATGTAATCAACATTTCACGACACTATTAAGGTATAAACTGCGAATTTGGAAAATTTATATTTACAAATCGTTCAATATAAAAGTAACTTTTGTGGGAACAAACATTCTTGCTTGACGGGGTTTATTGAATATAGCACATTTCGCTGCACTTAGATAATCTGGATCCAAGGAGAGTTCAATAATTTAATATTCAAGGAAAAGTGGCATTCATTGTGGTTTAGCTATTGCTACCTTCCTATTGGACACTCTGGTATTAACATTATAACGTAGTGTTAGTAAAATGGATAAAATTCTCAACGATAATTTGGGCCCAGAAATTTAAGAAAATAGTTATTCGTATAAAATCATTGGTGAATCTGCCTCACTCACCCATCCTGAATATCAAATAATTAATCCTCCACAGTAACAGCTGGTTTACTTGTAATTTTGCAAACAGGTTCTTATAATTAATTAATCTTCACTTTTCACTAAAATTTAAAGAAATCAGTAAAATCGATTTCTGATAAACTAAATATTTTATAACAGCCGGGGGGGGGGGGGGAGGTTATCGATACATCACAAACAGGGATCTTTTGGGTGGCAACGGTTAATACGATTTGTGTGGTTTATTAGAGGCTACATTTGAGACATATCTTTTCAAAACAGGTATAACTGACTTAGTGACAATCATAACTTCGTGTTTTTTTATAGCAGCTCGTGATTGTATTTCTAGTAATGTGATATTCAAATAGTTACAATATCTGGCAGGGTCAAGTCACTGACATGAGCGTAACAAGTGAAGGCTTCTACAAATATGTGCAGCTGAGAGGCCCAGTGGCCACTAATACGAGCTAAGAGAATTAAGACGGTTTGTGTTTGATATATAACACATCCAGACAACGTCAAGAAATTAGTGATATACACATTACCAAGTTCAGAAACCTTGTGTTACAACAGCTTAAACAACTAAAACCTATACTCAGTATTCATTAAGTACAACATTTATATATTGTGCAATACTTCAAGGTTTCTTCATTTTATTTATTCAAATAGATCATTTTATTTCAGTTTACACGTGATTCTCCTCTACTGCAGTGACAACGTCACAAAATAAACGTTAAATCAACAACTAAATATTAATACAATTTAACATTTACTAAAAAGCCCAAGAAACCAAATTTCGAGTATTATTTTATATAATATGATTGTATTACAATGTATAATGGGACTGGGTAAGTACTATGATGTTTGTATCACCTTGCTGTTTGTATTGTAAACTCTAAATGTTAATTTTTATAACGATAACAAAATTACTTTATGTCATTATTTTAATTTACATGTATAACAGCTTACTATAATTAACTTAAATCACTATAATTAACTATTTAAAATCACTGTAATTGTTTGTTAACACTCATTACGTTCACCATTAATTCAATCATTAGTTAAACATACATTTACATTAATTGGCTGCGGTTCTAAATGTTCATTTAATAATTCACTTAGTTTAATATTTAAATGACTAGTCTAGTGAAATTGTGAGGGTAAAAGTTCTATTTAATTTATTCCTAAACTTAATCATTTATTTTAAAATCGATAGTGTAGTCTGTTAAAGGAATTAATTATTAGCAATAATACTTTAGTGATAGTTTAAACATTACTGATGTTGTGATTTCATAGTACTTCCTGTTGCATTATATATTCATATTTTTATTTTTTCACATATCCGTAGTACAGAGAAAGTTATGTCATGGGTCAACAAATCGACGTTGACTTTATTGCGAATACATCAGTTTTGAAAGTCCAAGAGCCTGAAATAGGTCTTTTTAGAACGATATCTAAATGTCCGTATGGCGTCTGTCATCTATCTTACTTGCATTGCTCTAAATTCCAAACACACGGAGAGATTTCAATGAAATTTAGTAAGTGAGCACATGTTTACAATTGTTAGGGTTTTTATGATTTTTTTATACATAAAAGTTTGGGAGTTGCTGAGAAAAACAAAACACAATATTATGATTTTATTTAAAATCGGTTGTGTCTGTCTTTTTTGTTACCAGACTGTTGTCTCTAAGTACCCAAACGGTCGTCATCTCTCCAATAATGACGTATCGTTTCTGTAAATTAATGAGCTATCGATAAAAACCAATAAATCTTCCTTGAGGCTAAAGATGCAATTTCATTAATCAACTCCACCAATTTCGTTTAAATTAAAGTGAAATAAATTAAGAAATCCAAATAAGAGTAAAAAAAATTATTACGGTTCAAGAGTATATGAAAATAAAGTATTGAAAAAAGGTAATAAAATGAACCTTGTTGGCCATCTTGATTATGGAACACAATTTACACCCAGGACAATTTTAAGCTTCAAGATACACAAAACTTACAAACACGAATATATACGTACGTAGCATGGACACAATAATATTATTCAAAGACAGAAGTGTATTCTAACAAGTAATTATTATAATTCACTCAGAAAGAGACTATTATCGCGGCGATATAGTTTGAGACAAGCGTGGTGGACTCTACTTGTGTCGACTGTCAGAAGAGTAAGGATGCAGCGTTTCGTTACACGTTCAGCCGTATGTATCCAATTCATTCTACCGTTACTCTTCAAAAACTTTATTACTTTATCTTCCACCTCCAAACCTCTCTTTCTTTTAAAGTTTTGTAGGAGATTTTACGCTTTACAACTTTATACGAAACTTTACAGGAAAAAAGGTTATTAAGTCAAAATGTAAAATGGACGCTTTTATCAAATTTTTAGGACATATTTGATTTGATTGAAGCGTAAAAGTGATACAACAAAAAACGTGTTTTTTAACGAGTTGCCATGTCGATCTTCTGTTTGACCGCTTCATCCACCCTAAGCAAATTGTTAGTAAACAACAATACAAATTGACTAATACTAAAACTACACCGTAACTAGACCAATGTTGTCCCCTCCCCCCATACTTCAGTATATTATGCAGTAAATACATTAATAATTTCACTGCGGAAATGTTGTTTATGCATATTTACTATGTAAATTGTTTGTAAAATGTAAATTTACGTATGCAATTGAATATAGGACAAAGTGGAGTGGTTCGGTTGTGAAACCTGGAGGAGCTGTTTGTACACACATGAGTTATTTAGCTATTAAAATTATTTCAGGAATAGGTTTTCCTTCATTTGTTCTACTTGTCTGGAAAAAGAAAGTATTGGGGATGATGATAGAAAATCATATAATTCCGTTTAATTCAACAGATCTTCGTGAGTGATTATATAAGGAATGAATAATGGGATTTTAACGATTTTCGTTGGTTGGTATCATCTGCATGTACGAAATCCGCTACAAAAAATAAAGTTTAAAATATGAATGTAATAAAGAAGGCTATACCAAAGTTTTAGTTTGGAAAACTAGCAACACAATCTACATTAATCATTTGTATCAACTTACTAAATACGGTATGTACTTATAATGTAAATATCCAAGGTTGCTGGTTATATTTTGTATTTGTAAACTGACTCATATTTAAATATAATAAGACAATATTATTAGCTTGAGTATGTAAATAAATCATGAAACCTTTTCATGTCATTAAAAGATGTATAGATAAATTAAATGTATATATAAATATGTATACATGTAAATTATTAAAAACAATTATACAGATATTTTTAACAAAATCAAAGTTTACTTTTTATTTATTACAAATAAAAAACTCAAAATTACATCAGTAACATTCATAAAATTACTATATTAGTCCATGTAAAATGATTTGAATATTGAAGAAATAAAACAGATATATTTTTAGATGCTATTGTTTGATATTATTTTTAATTTGTTATAAATTTATTTTTACACCCCTTCACTATCCCTAAGAGGGATTTCTAGGTACTAACGACCCTTGATAAATTTACTTAAAAAAATGCCTACATCGTTAATTTAAAAAGAAAAGTGCTGTCTAAACAGGCTTGGTAGTTGTTAATGGAATGTATAAATTATTTCATAAATTAATTTAAAACAAAGTTCCATGTTCTATTATTAAAAAAAATCTTCATAGGAGGTTTTCCCTCTCTCGGAATATTTCTTTGAAGTTTTCAAGTTGGAAAAACACCAGTTGCTAGACTTGTACAGAAGCATCTATGTCATCAGATCCACACATTGCTGTAGAATATCAGGAATGATGTCATCAACATCTGGAGCTTTGAAAGGCTACAAAGATTTCATAGCCTAAAATAATCCTTCCATAATTAACTATGAACTTGGCATAGCTTAATGAAAATATAGACGCTCGATGACAGTGCCTCTCTATTCTAGTCTCGCATTGAGCTGTAACGTTTGAAGGCTTCAAAAATACATTTTCACCTTTTGAGTTAGAATTTTAAAACTTAGATTTTTGGCGCCGAACAGTTTTTTTGTTTAGTATTTGTGAACGAGTGAGTAAAAATGTTTATGCAATGTTTTTTGTTTTGTGAAAAGTTTGTTTATTTTATTTCGTTACTTTAAATTATTTGTATTTAATTTAAAAGTAATAGTCTTGCTTGTTGGTTAGAAAATTTAATTTGGTTTTTATCACAGAAATCCAATCGTTTACAGTGCCATATGGTAAATAAAAGAAATATATGTTCAGAAAACAAAACAAAATTTTATCATTTTATTGTTAAAGCTAAAATTGAGGTGGGGAGACATTATCTACTGTCTTCAGATTACCAGACTGTAAAGCCATCTAGATGTCTACGCTCTTCGTGGGCTGTGGTGCCACATTTTTTTATTAACGCTCAGTTTAAGGATTATTTCATATATTAGTTCATGGCACAATTTATTGCTCAGTATAGTAATCAAATAAAGGGCTTAGTGTAGTAATCAGTTACTTGCACATTTTAAGGCCTTCAAACTTCAAAACTCGGGTTAGGCCTAAGTTTTGGACTCAGATTACCATTCAGTTAAAGTTTTAGTTCGTAGCTATAGTTTGTGTTTCAGTTTATGGGTCATTTTAGCAAACTGTAAACTACTACGGAGGCCGAGGTTTCTAAATAATTGGTTGGAATTTTAAGTATAGAGAAAAGTATGATATTGAGAGAATCTATGTGTTGGAAACTTTGTGCATTCTTTTTGCACCATTTATTTCTTATAGGCCCTATATATTGACACAGTATAATTGTGAAGACCTATCCGAAACATGTATTACCTACCATTAAATCTTGGTTATTTAAAATGGGTGAAGTCTTACATTAAGAATATTGTTTAAATCATATACAAATTAAAATAAATGCATTATTTTTTAACAAAAACCGCCATCAGCTAAAAAAGAAATAAGACTCTAAGCTAACAGATAACGTACTGTATTTTCCTGCAACAATATCGGTCGTTAATAGAATCAATGACTTCGCAGTTTGCTGGCTCATTGCCAAGGGGGTAAATAAATAACAACCCTAACGCTGTCTGATCCCAATTACTCGAAAAATAACTAACAGAGTTAATTTTAATTAAAAATAAACGATTGAACTTTAAGCTGTATCAGCATAGTACCATTATCAGTATCTATAAATACTATTTTTCCAAGTAATTCTTATTAATTCTGTTTGCATAATTCGTATCAGTCTAGAATTTAGGACTCAGATGTATAAATGACGGCCATTTTAATAATTGTTTCATACATATCTCGTGTATTGTTTAACTTATATCACACTAGATGAGAAGAAAACTTGCATTATTCAATTCTCCGTGCAATGGTACTAACGTTACCTCTCTATGATGAAAATAGCGGAGTTATTACGTAAAAGGTAATTTATAACCCTGACCTAACAAGGAAATGTGATATACCCGTAGCTACGAGATCCGGCATTGACGAGACAACGAGATGAGCGAACCTAGTGGTGGGTTTTTAAAGTAGGTACAGCTTTGAGGCTCGCAAAGTCAGAAACACTGGCAAAAGCGAAGCAAATGGAGACTTTTTAATATATAAACATCTACAAGGCTCATTATCGCTAAACAGATGTCAAGAAAGGAGTCATATACACATCTACGATGTTCAAAAACATGTGTTACAACTGTTTTAAAACAAACTCACCTTAATGGATAAGACCACTTAATTTGGCAGTACATTCCCTACAATGCATTACATTTAGATTAACTTGTACCACATTGTACGATGAGGCTGAATATGTACCACTATAGCGCCCATTAATTATGTTTTATATAACCTATGTATAATTTTGATGACGAAATATTGTATTTCTATATTTACCATGGATGGATGTTTTGTGACTCAAGAAAAGTATAATCTTTTGTATATGTAGAAATTAGATCTTGTATTATTATTTTTTAAACGAAATCGGTAGTATCAATTTTGATGAATTACACATTTTTTAAGACCCTCATGCCAGATTTTTGTTGTAATTATCTCAATTTATAAATTTGTACTTTAGAAGAGATCACGACCAATTTGATGTTTTTTAAAAGCTACATTTGAGCAAAACTTAAACAAAAAAGTTGGAGCTGATTTTGATAAAATCGTAATTTTGTGAAGTTTTCCTATAATAGCTGTAGCTAGTTTTGGTTGTAGACCCCACTGTACGTACGACATGCAGATATCATTAAAAATCACTTTTATAAACCCAAGGGTCATCAACAAAAACTGGACATCGATTTGTTTAACCATCAAAAACCTGTTTTAGGTATATGTGAGAGAGTAAAAAGATTAAAAATTCATAGATTGTCTCCGACTGTTCCAATCCGTCAGGATCGGATGAGAACAAGAGTTGATCAAGAGAGAACTGATAAGATAAAGAAAGTGAGGAATCTAACCCAAGATCACCTCGAAGAGAAGGGGAGTATTAATGTGAGTACTGGCTTTTAAATCCCGAGAAAATTAGTCGGATCTACACTTTTTTTCACGTAGTCTGGGGTTAGATCCCTTTCTTTCCTATTTATTATTAGAGCTCTCTTAACCTACTAAGAAAGCATTAGAGGGCAGGGGTTATTTATTTACACCCTTTCGTTCTTCCTTTTGCATAAGGCGATAAAGGCCAAGAGAGTCTTTAATAAATAAATTACTGAGACAAAATGCATAAAGGTGTAGATTTAGCTAGGATCCTTCCAGATTCTTACACCCGTACTCTCTGTAAGTGAGCCCCGATGGGTGTTGTTATTTCCAACCCCGAGGATATCTTTGTATGTATTATCCCTTATTCATATTGGGAGACTAATACTTAAAACACAGCCAAGTAGAATAAATCATTAAGAATTGGTTTTTTATTTAAAATTATAATTTTTAAATATTTTACATTTAAAAACATAGAGTCTCATTAAAGTCTTAGGTATAAACTTATAAGAATAAGCTCTTACAAAATTTTACCATGTTTTATAAAGTTTTAGAACTCATATAAGTCTAATTCAACGAATTCAAAATAAAATAAAATTCAAAGGACAAAATAAAATACAATAAACATAGCAAGACAATTAAATAAGAAAGAATTGTTCCGACATCTCTAATTGTCTGACGTAAATCACTCTTAACAAAGGTCAAACTCCACGGCAAAGCGGATATTTCCTGACTGAGGATTTACTGTGACTAGTTGTTCACCAGAAGCTAGTCTTGCGTAGTATTCCTTAAGTGATTAAAAGTTTATTTTTGTAACAATACAACGTATATTTTACGATTACGACAGGTTTAGGTTATATTGGTTTTTCTAAATATATTCGTGATTGGGGGAAGGGGGGACGTTACATTTTATGCTCACTAGATAAAAGGAAAAACCAACCTCCAGCGTATTCATATCGTTTGTGGTTAAGGTGTTCGTACATTATCACAATGTTTACATCTATAATTTGTGCTTTTTCCTTTTGTGTAAGTGTCTCGTTCAGTGTTAGATACATGTATATAGTTCCACCTGCATTGGTTGAACCTCTCAAACCCAAAGGTCTCCGGGTATCAATACCAGGTAAGTTATAATAATACAAAATTATTAATTTACCAATTAAAGTCCGGGAAGTTACTGCCAATATGATGTTTATGGTTTCAATAATAAAGGCTGACTGAGTTTTATCAAAATAAGAAAAAAAAAATTAGTTTTTAATTCAAGCATTTTTTGTCTATTTAAAAATTTGATAACCATAGCATGGACTGATAAGCAGGCGATATAGGATGTTAATTTCCATTACTCGTTTTACTTACTTAGTAAACGGAATAGGCTAAGTTTGGTAACCGGTAAAAATATCGACCTCCACTTTTTAACTGATCTTCATCTTTCATGGCCTCAGTAAATCAAAAAAGTGGTATTCGACTTGCAGCCCGTCTGTCGTTGTAATATGTACGTAAGTACGACAGTGGCCACTACATCATAATTAAGTTAGGAACATTCATTTTGGTATAGGGGACTATAAAGTGCTCATATAGAAAAATAAAATAAAATTAGTCAAAATTGATGCCATAATAAACAGTTTGTTGTTCACATCTCTTGTATTATTCAACTTATAGGACAACATATTAGATAAAAATATTCACATATAAACCTTCCATTGAATGGTGCCAACCCCACCACTTTACGATTTCAAATAATGAAGTAATGGTCAAAAATATAATTTCGAACCCTTTCTAGCAAGAAAATGTGATATTTGTAGAGTTACGAGATCTGTCAAAGCCATCAATATCAGTGTAACGAATGGAAACTTACGCTTCTATGAGTCCTGTTTGGGTGTTATAAAGATTAAAGAAGTAGTGATACTGTATTTACAAATACCAGGTTCAGAAAACTTGTGTAACAATATTTCAAACTAACTTTCTTTACTGGATACGACCCCTTGATCTATCACTACATTTTTACTTTTTATATAAACCCTGAATAACCCCTTTTCGGGATTATATTTAGAGAATCTGCTTGTATTTGATTTACGATGGGCTGGGATAGTACTATGATGAAAATGAACTTATTTTTTATATAAGTAGAGGATATAATTGGATGTAGATTTTGATGCTGCATAAAAGGATAAAAGGAGCTATTTAGCGATGATGTACAAAGTAAGCTGTATTCAGGATATATATAAAGGGAAGATTTAAAAATTTTAATTTCGTAAATGATATTGTGCAAGATTACCTTTTAAATTACAAATTATCCATATAATTCTTTTATGAATAAAAAAGATGTATCCATAATCTACGGAGTTCCCGGAAAGAACAGCATCATATCTGAGGTGAGAGTACACATAAGCAAAATATAGGCTACTGTTTTAATTGTATCCGGACTGGAAATATGTGAAGTAGTAAGTACTGTAAAGGTAATATGTGATTTCCAGTTTATGTTTGCAACAAATACCACTCCCAGATATTTTGACGAGTCTGTACTTAGTTCTAAATTATTAATTGAAATATTGTCTTTTAATTGTTTACAACTGAACTGCGTTAACCGAGTTTTATTTTTATTCAGACCATCTGTCAAAAACCAATTTTTTACCATTTTCAGCGATAAAATAACCGACATTGCTTGGTTAGTATTATTTCCCCCCCCCCCCCAAAACTGTTGAAAGTGGTGTCATCAGCGAACAAGACAGTTTTTGCTTCCCCAATACTAAAAGGCAGGTCATTTATGTAGAACATAAACAGAAAAAGGGCTCAATAATGATCCCTGCTGTCAGTACAATCCGTAAGGGTCTGTATAGACTAGTCTTTGTTTTCTACAATTAAAAAAATTATAAGTTGGCCAACTGTATTGAGTAATCAATAACATTTGTGGCAAATACTAATAATTCCTTTAATGACGTAGGAAGGATAACTTTCATTCTTAACATATAAATTGTGATAACCACAAACTTGCCAACTATTTATATCTTGTCTGTCATTACAACGTGTATCCGGATATGAATTCTATTTTTAAAGGTTGTTGTCACTGCGGCGATTGTTTATCTGTTCGTGATCCACGTTATTGGTCTGTTGTTTTATTTTTAACTTTATCAAAATATTAAAATAAATGTTCATCTGTCATAAATATTTCATAAAGATCAGACTATAACACACATTGTGTGTTACCTATACGTTTTCCTCAGTAAGATGGGACAACAGTTTTTAATGAGTTATTCGTGTCATTTTAGTAGGTATTTTACTTGATCAGTATATGAAGTGTATAGCAAGTTGGTTATCGTAAAATATTTCGTTTCTTTTTAAAACATTTTTTACTGATCCCACAACGTATCTGTGCATCAAGAAAGTGAAAACATATTTTCAAAATGCCGTCCTTCTAGGTCCATTATCTTTGTCGAGTGTAATTAAGCATAAACAAATAACGAATAGGAACATGCAATTTTGGTATATTATGGGACTATTGTTTCCTCATATAAAATTCTAAGAAAGTTAGGGGAAATCTAACTAAAAACGTCTAAATAGGGACCATTTAAACATTTTATTTTTTTTATTTTATACATTGTGTTTTATTCAAGTTATATTACTCTAAATTTAACTTTAATGTAATAGCAGATATTTCTTGTTGAAACTCCATATTCAAGGATAAATAAAGCAAAAGCTTAAAGTTTCAAATATTTTAATAGTATGAATATTTAAAATTGTTTCAATATTAAATATATTACAATTGTTTCGCCTTGCGGCATCTACGGGCAACTGATAATTTACAAGTATAAGTACACAAGTATAATACAAGTATAATTTTATACTTGTAAATTATCAGTTGCCGTAGATGCCGCAAGGCGAAACAATTGTAATATATTTAATATTGAAACAATTTTAAATATTCATACTATTAAAATATTTGAAACTTTAAGCTTTTGCTTTATTTATCCTTACTCTAAATTTGTTATTAATTCGCAGATTGAAATTTTTCGCCAAACTAACTCTACTATTATAACGAAGTTATTGTCAACAATATAATTTCGAACCCTATGTGTCAACAATACAAGCATAGCTAGTGGAAACTCCTACACATCAGGACAAATTCTTTTTCGTTAGGGTCTAGACATTGATATGAACGTTGATGGAACACATGTACATAGCTCGGTAAAGCCTAACCGACGTCAAGAAAGCAGTGACGTACACAATTACTTTTAACATAAGTTGGGTAATAACTGTTACAAACAAACCTACCCTACTGGGAGTCTTAACTCCTTGATCTATCAATACAATGTAACATTTCCTACTATCTCCAAGAGACCAACTTTGAGCATTATATTTAGAGGATGTATTTGTAATGGAAACATTTGTAGAAGATACATGTCGGGCTATGTAAGTATTTTTCTATCATTAACTTGTTTAAAATTGTAGCAAACATAATGAAACTAATATTGTAATATAGACTGTATAAACATTATGTAGCATCTTCAAATTATTATTATTTTTTTAATATAACGTTTAAAAGTTTTTTTCTAGCTTATGGTTAAAGTTTCGGTATCACATATTGTTATGGTGCTTTGTTGCAATGTAATACTTGTTTTAAACGTAAGCATTTGATCTTCCATTCATTCGTGAAAAAAAAGAAGAAAAAAGCCAATACATATAATAATGTCGGCCGGTGTTTAAAAATTGTTATTTTATGTGTATCTTAAGGTGCAGAGTCGGTCGGAATTGTAGGATATCTTTGAATACCTATGGGACCACATTTAGACCATTTTCAGATCCGTATTTTTGTCACATGTTACCCCAAAAAGGGTAAACAGATTTACTTTAAAACTTACAAATTTGTTGCAAAGAGAGAATCCAATGAAATTTTCTGGCAACGTAACGTTCGATAATGTAAACAGAATAAACATTAAACATGATGTTCATGTATTATCTGAAGTGTATTGGAATTAATAATATTTAAATCTGGATTGTACACGTTGATTACATTTTGCTCACCTTATTAGGGGAAGTAATTAGTGTTTGGTTTTAAATTTGTGAACATTTTATTATTTATTACTAATCCAGTTTTATTATTCTCGAATTTACATATTTTGAAGTACTTTGAGTTCATGTTTAACATCAGTTGTTCATACCTGGCACCCAAATAAGCCATACATTTTAAAAATCTTTGCGTATATTGATTTCAATTTCCTAATCACAAAGTAAAATCTGTGGAGGAACTCATCTGTGTTTGTTTCCGAAGATGTGTTCCCTGGAAGCCGCGAATTTATCAATATTTTTTTTTATGAATACTGATATTGTAATAAAGTTTTTTTGGTAATATTATATAGTATTATTTGTGTTGATTGTTTATGATATGTTTATAAGCATGTCACCTTTTGTTTATGTGTTAAGTTTGAAGCCTTTTTTCGTGTTCAGCTGTTATTAAATTATATATTAGTGAAATATATATTAGTTGAAAAAGATAATGTTATTATTTAAAAGTATCTCTGTAGTTAGGAACTGTAGAAACCTTTCTCTGATTGGCAATCCCGATGGAACCTAGCTGGATCTACATACTTTTTTCTGTTAGATCCTCCTTCTCTATTCCAACTTTACTAATAGCTCTCTCTTGGCTAACTTTTATAATTGATCCTGATGATATCACAGTATTCGTAGCCTTGGGGGTCTTAATTGTATGCTTTTTTCATCCTTTTTTTTTATAAGGTAATGATAACAGTGAGATTTTTTTTCCCTTTTAAACAATAAGAGAGAAAAACCATGTCTAACATTTAAGTTAGTTTAGGTTTTAGAATACTAAACATAAATTATCAGAAAATTATAAAAATGAGTTGTTTTGAAAAGTTTATTTTGTACCACATTACCTACTAGGTCCTACATTACCTAATGAATGATGATATCATACAGTTTGTTGATCTGTACATGGTATACTCAGGTGGGTTATCAAAAGAGTGCAGCCTGTATACAGAAAAACACAAAAACAAATTACATCCTCTTTAGATGTGTGATGAATATATTTAATTGTAAACAATCTCTAATCATTTTACCCTCTGAGTCTCACAGCTAGTGAGTTTAGTCTTGGCAATCCTAGCTGTACTCGTGTCTTATTTCATGTAGTCTTGAATTAGATCCTTCATCTTTCTTAACAGGTCTTTCATGACGAAGTTGTGTTCATTTCAGACCCTGAAGCTTTTGAGTATTCTAGAGCTAGGGATATTTATTGTATGCTCTTTTCTTCTTTCTTTTTACAAGGAGATAATGGACGTGGAGGTTTGTCCCCTTTAAAAATATTCTTTTAAAATTCCAGATGAAGAAGGGATAACGTTAATGGCTTTCCATGGAAATGTCAATACTCCATTTGAAAGCCTAGATGCAGGTGAGATGTCCAGAGATATTATCAGAAAGCGAGGGGACAGATGGGTCTTTGAAGATAAGAAGATCAGGCTTAAGATAGGTGATGTTATATACTACTGGATATATGTTATCCTGGATGGACTTGGCTACCAAGGACTAGGTCGGAATCATACGGTGACAGGTAGGTACATTTTTTATAACACCCTGTGAATTAGAATGACGTCAGATTTTTTCCTTTCTATACAGTATGATTCAAAATTGTAATGCAATATTTAGTGACCTGGTTTTATAGATAAAAATAAGAAAACAATCTTATATAAAACATTGGTTTGGAAACGCTTCGTTTTTCGGATATTTTGTTTTTAAAAAACAATATTTCTCTTGTAGGATACTAGATGAGATATTCAGAAAGATTTGGTGTAAGTTTTATTTATGTAATCCATTACCAAACAAAATACCTTTTTGCATTTTCTGTCAGTCAAGCGATAACCGAGTTTCAAATATAAAGGAAAATATTTTTTTTTGTAAATATTTTTAAATGTTCAAGGTATTCGAGACATTCGAAATTACACATTTTAAACGTCCGCTATTTTGAAATTATACTTGTAAAATCCTAGTTTAACATATTATTATAGTATGTAGGTAAAAGCCTACATAAAAAATACGTAATTTAAAATCTTCAATCAATATCTTACCTACTTTTAAAGCTACATCGACATACAAAATAAAGGTTTCCATACCTATGTTTATACACTTTTTACCTTATTTTTAGTTCTAGAATCAGCTACTGAACAATTTTAGGTCAATATTTAAACAAAATAGAAAATTTGTAAAATTAATTTTTTTTTAATATATTCATTTTGGGTCATTGTGAGTCCAAAAAAGTGTCTCTTAAGTGTCAGAAATCCATGAGTTCAGTAATCTATCTACACTGCTAACCAAAACGGAATCTATTGTAAAATTCACAAGAGTCCTCACAACTGAAACAAGTAATTGTTGGTACTTTTAAACAACGTTCAATCATATTCAGTATTCTAAGTTTAACAATAGAATTTCTACAGATATTTTAAAACTCCCAGACATGATTTGGGAAACAATTTACCTCGGTAGATGTTAAAACTGACGGCCTACTTGATTAACACAATCTGGTGTCTTTCTTCAACCGAGCTACATACATGACGGCAATGAACTTTGTCGCTTTCGATTTTACAAAATGTGACAAACATGAATTGTTTTATATATTTTACTTTTGCATGGCTTCCGAGGAAACACTTTTTTTTATACAAATCCCAGGAAGATAAATTCATAGCTGTAAAATCCAGTGATCATGGAGACTACGTTTTGGGGGTCTTGTCGACCCAAACACTTACCGTGGAACTCTCGTAAATAGTTGAACGGTATTTTACGAAACTGGAGATGACTGTTTCCAAAAAACCGTGATTAAGTCTTGGATGAAACAGAGACAACTTTACATCCTTAGTTATGTAGTCTTGAGATTTTAATATCAGTTAAAGATCTTGTGATTTCTTAAGGTTTTGTAAAAGTTTCAGTAACCAACTCTGCGTTATTCTGTCATAACAGTAAATTTTCTATTACAAATATTATTATTTTTTTAAAAATCGATTTGTTTTGTTTTCTTAAAAATTATTTCTCAGTTTGTACATTGATAACAATTAAGTTCCAAGTGATTCCTTGCAGAAACAACAATTTCAAAGTTATCACATTTCAGTATTCCTTAAAGATCCTCTTTCATTCTACAAAACATAGATTTTAGGGCTTAAACTAACTACAAGTTGTAAATAGAGTTATAATTATTATTTAATAAATGAAGAAACACAACTTGCTGTAAGATTTAATTATTGCAAGAATGTATGTGAACATAACATTCATCTATTAGTTTTAACTGTTATTCCTCATTTGATAATTCGTGTATATAATGACGAAGAGATATCGCAGATCTTCTTTAGGCAGTATGGAACCCTCGATGATCCAAAGATCATCGTGACCAACAAAGGTTATTCCAACCATACTCTGTGCCCTAAGAACAAGTACTTTACACCTGGAAAGGTGTTTCTCCGTCTTCATACTGTTGTACCAGAACGTTTAGATATCTCTTCTATCAATTTTATTGATGGCGCTATCTCACTGTGCTGTGTACAGTCATTTTGCGCGCTGCAACGCCCTGAGAGGTTGAATAAATTCTTCCAAATTTAATACCTGACCAGGCACTGTATTGACAAATCTACGTTACTATTTTCTTTTCAATTGGTTACACTATTAGGATGATATAATGTTAACAAACATATATATAAACCCATCAATTTAATAGTAAAATACACTCTGAGAGTGAAATAACATAACGTTTTTGTTTAAATCTTATATATTCGTACTCACACAGTCATTTCGCAAAGAATGTAAGAAAATTATTGAAAAATAAAAAAATCGATCCAGAAACACGAGTCTAAATCAAAATATCACAATTTTGTTGATCCAGAACTAAAAAAGGTTTGTTGTACTTTCATTACTTAAAAATATATTTATTACTTTCACCACGTTCAATAATATTTGTTCTATTTAGAAAATATTATGTTATTTTAAAACTATAAAATAAATAAAGCAAATAACATATAAATTAGAAAATGTCTGATGTAAGAATATACATTCAGTATAGATATTTGGCAAATGTAATACAATTTCAAATGAAAGAAAATATGTTCACAGATTTTATCTCAATTGAAAATTTGGGCAATATGGCTAAAACTGATTCAAGTCCATATCAAAATTCTTTCACCACTCTTCGGGGTATTGCTGTATATCCGCAGCAACTTGTGTTTGATGCTAATTTCCAAAACAACTTCATTGACCCAAATATTTGGTTTCAAGAGAGTAAGATTGGAGGTTCCAATAATGTAAGATACTTTTATTATTTAGGTACTTAAGTATTACTGTAGTTACTTCAACAATTTCAATGAGACAATATCAAGTAGGTATGTTATAAGAAATTGAAGAAGGGGTGTTCTCTTCTTCCTTTGTTTTATTATAAACCAATCTTGAAAAGGTTATTGCCTTTAAATAACAACGAATATATTCAAAACGGATTCATTGGTCCTAGGTAGTACAAAGGTTTATACTAACTAATTGCGATTTTAGTCTAAGACATTGTAACAACTGTTAATACCATTGCAAGTTATTTTAAAGCTGCTCTGGAAGAAGTAGTTTTTATTTTCAAGAGGGATTAAATTCAGTGTCTTTTCAAATAGTTAAGCAGTACTTAGGTCATTAAGATTGCTTAAGTTTACATGTACGAATTATGCTAAGACATTGTAGAGTTCTAATAATTGAAAAACTATATCAGGAGATCGGGGTGGTTGCATCAACTCCTTTTGTAAGCCCCCAAACCAGTTTTGGCAGTCAGAAAACGGTCTAGTACAACTATGATTAGGTACAGATACAGTAAGATGAATTTATGTAGATGTAAAGACAGAAAATTTTGTAGACTATCAAATATCTTAATAAACTGAACCAATAAAGGAAGAGAAAAGTGACTTACAGGGTTAGTGAAAAAGACCTGAGAGTTCGTATCATAACAGAGTATTGAGTGTTATATAATAATTGAAGAACACAAGATGATTTATAGGCAGTTTATAATATTGTAAAACACAATCATACAACAATCCCCATTCCCTCAGGAGTGCGTATGAGTGTGGCTCACTAGATTTACAACATCCCTTGTTTAGTCTTTCATCTTTCTAATCAGGTCTCTCTTTACTAACTTTTGTTCTCATCTGAGCGTAACATTATCAGGGAATTTTAGATCTAGACGTCTTTATTTCGTTCTCTATCTTTTTTATATTTGTAAGACGATAATAACCCAATGGTGTTTTGTCTTTACACAAAAACAATCCTCATATTATCATTAATTTCAGTTTATTTATCATAGCCGTCGGCAGATGTAATTAGTATACAGTGATAATAAAATAAATGTAAAATACAAAAATTTATAACTGCTCATTGATCATTGTATACTATTTATAATAATGAGTTATGATCACAATAATTATCTATCAAAATTAGTGTGTTATAAGTTTATTATCGTGACGTGAACAAAAACCTATTTAAAATGGCCGCCATTTTAAAATTTTAATTGTATATTTTGAATTTAAATAGGGTTTTGCATGAGCACACTATACCAAACCACATATCTTTATTTTTGTGGCTGGTATCGTGCTTACGTACGGTTGATAACGACGACAGAAGGACGGCATGTAGAAAATTACTTTTTCTATTTCCTGAGACTATGAATCTTTGAAAATCAGGCGATAAACGGTGTTTGAAATTGTTAGATATATGATATTGTATAAATGGTTTATATTAAAAAACTTACTGAAATATATTGTGGTTTTTTTTTTTGGTAGGATGACGAATTTGTTGTATTCGACAAACATAACAGCCGTGTGACAGGATATAAACTTGAAATTCAACCAAGTTTGACAGAAAATAAATACAATGTGACATTTTTGAGAAATGGAGAGCTCTCTGCAGAAGGGTAAGTAGTAAATGATGTACCACAATTTATAAAGGGTACAATAATGATAATTAGTTTATTGTGAATCCTATGCACAGTGTAAATTAATCCATTAGCAGAAACCTCAACATAATTATATTAATATTATTTTTGTATTTATTTATCTAATGAGGTTGTAGGTAATGATTTAATAGTTTGTTTATTTATTTATATATATATATATAATGCATGATATTTTTTAATTAGTATAAAATACATAGACAGGGTTATCTGATAGTATTATAGAATTTTTACTGTTTGAGTTTTTAAATTTGTTACTTATCATTTTTATCAAGCAACTACTTAGAGCTTGATAAATAATTGTTTATATGACAATTTTTGAATAAATTATATTAAGTGTTTTATTTTTCTGACTCATAGATGAAAATAGTTATACATTTAATTGAGTATTAGTTATTTTGAAGAAGACAATTCTTAGGTAACTAGATGGGTCTTTACTTTTTTCATGAATTCTTAAGGTAAATCCCTCTTTTTCATCATTCCTATAAGTTCTCTTTTGACTAACGTATGACCTTTACTGACCCCTGTGAAATTAGAGTATTCGAGGGCAAGGGGTCTTTGTCCAACCACAGCGCTTATTCCGTCTTTAACCAACAAAGGAAAATATCCTCAGCTTATCTTATATTCTTCTTTTTGGAAATTATTTTATCATACTGTAATATAATGTTTCTTATTGAAATTAATTGACTATGTCTATTACGTGCAAATTAGGTATAGGGACAATTATTTAAATATATAAAAATTGCCGTCTCTGTGTGGAATTTATAAATTTGATTTTTTTCTCGTAAATTAACACCACAATTATTTATGTTTTGCAACTGTGAAGTAGTTAATATTTTGAGTGTAAAATATATAATTTCTGTACTGTAAAAATGTTACCAAATTTTTTACAAAGTTGTAGAGGGTTGGGTAAGCCAAGAGGCGGTAAGGTATTAATCAGTCATTATTTCAATTTTATAAATAAGACATTAGCTTTCTCTCATAGGAAAATGTAGCAATTACTTTCCTAATAATTTCTTTGGTTTAAAAAGAGTAAATATGTATTTATTATTCTATTATTTATATCATTAGATGTACTTCAAACGAGAAACAATACTGCAAAAAGAAAGCAAGAGGCTACTCGATACTGCCTCCTGTTTTGTCATCTCGTCTCTCGACGAAGAATAGTTTCAGTTTCCGATATGGTCAAGTTGAGATTAAAGCCAAACTGCCTCTGGGAGATTGGATTGTACCAGGTATCTGTATACTATATTTACAACATTGTATTATTAATAAAATATTATTAATGTTCTCATATTACAATTTTCTAAATAGGTTACCAAGGTTTCGTATCTGTCAAGACCGTCTTTAACTACAGTTATACAACTTCAGTTTTGTAATCAATTCGTCTTAACAGTTCTACAGAATGATCGGTTCATTTCTTAGTGGCTAACTATAGTGAGTAGCGTGTAGCAATCCTTAGGGAGCCTAGCTGGATCAACATCTTTAGTATGTAGTATAGGGTTAGATCCCTCTCTTTCATCTTTCTATGTTATCTTTTGGACTCTGATACTGTTGAGTATCCAAAAGCTAGGAAATCTTTACTTTATTTTGTTTACTTCTAATGCGACGGGAAAATAATGGTTCACCTGTAATTATGAGTTGAAAGATGTAAGAGTATTATAAATATTTAAATGAATTAAAATATTTGTACTATATAGCAAACGGAGATGTAAATTAATATTGTCCACTTGAACAGTTCTAAACATTGGATGAATAAAATATGTGCCATTTATCTAGACTTCAAAGTGCGTCAGGTGTTTGGGAATTTCCAATGTCAGTTAACGTCGAGTTAATCAGAAAAATCAGTGGACGGTTGATATTTCCTTCAATGCTTTGTTCCGAGATAGTATAATCAATTTTCCTTTATTCCACCTTTCTATCTTTTTTACTTTAGGTTTGAGTAGAAAAATCTATTGTGGTTAAGATGGTACTTTGGTAGATGACTTCAAATAAACAAATGCAGTGAAAAGCAATACTTTAAATGACAATTATAAGTAAACATATGACTGATATTTTTCATTATCATAATTTTCCGTTATGTCGGCAGTGGCTCACTAATAGTTAGCACTTGTGTGGCAAACAGAGAATCCTAGCCCTATCTAAGAATAAGTTGAGATTGTATTGGCTTAGTTCCTCCTCTCTTTAATATTTCTTATCACATCTCTCATTACCAACACTTGTTCTTTTCTGACTCTTGACCTCTATTCGACATTTAGAAGATTTTATTTTATTTCTTTATTTCCGATAACTACTAAGAAGTGTAAACAAACAAACAAAAGTTTTCCTTTGTTGGTACTTTTGACACTTTCAAATTGTTAATCCTTGTGACTTTATTTTAGCTAAATTGGTTTGGGATATTACATTCACTTTTTAAATGTGATAAAATTGTGTGTGTTTATTTTCATACATTAAATTTTGTTTGATTTTCTATTGTTGGTTTTTAGTTTTTAGCATATGATTCCCAAAACTTTCCATTGACTTTTCTTATATATTTATACTAAGTTCTGAGTATCCTATTTATGAACAATTGCAATTTTCCAATGATTATTTATACATACATAAGATAAACTTACACAGTACCTTTTCAACTAATGTATTAAAATATATTTATATTCAGTTTTGTACGCACGTGGTTTCAGAATTATGGTTGGAATCGAAGGAGGTTGGCAGTACAGGAAGGATAGTTATAGGCTTAGCCCGAGGTAACCTTGAATTATCAGAAGATGGACAGGATATTAGTGCCAAAACATTAACAGCAGGTGTGGTGTTCGGGCCAGGGAAATCGGAAATGTTAAGAAAAGAAAGTTCTATTCCTTGGACTCTAGACTTTCATATTTTCAGACTTATATGGACCAAAAGTAATAATTCATAATAGCTAAATATAAAAATATAAAATAAATATTTCAGATTTACTTATTCAATATCAGACTATGAATTAATATGTCACAAACATTATACGATAAATAAACAATTATAAGTGATAATTTTCTTAAAATTGTCACCTTGCAGCCGATGTGCTACCATTAACATTTTATTAATTAATATGGTTAATTTTCATGTACTTGTTATCTTGCCAACCTCAGGCTTGGCAATACAATATTAAGTTTTTCATGCTACTCAAAATGAGATATTATTATTATTTAAATTTATGTCTATTATCATAGGAGAAATACCTCATAGCCGTTTGAATTAGCACATATTTTTAAAAGTTTAGTGACAATCATTCAATGAAAATATTCTACTTTCTTTAGAACCACTGTAAGCCATTCTGTGGATTAACTACTTATGAAATAGAGAATTTTAATCATTTGCTGGTGGCATGAACTACTTTCGCATGATGTATTTTAATAACAATACATAATAAGCTGATATTATTATATTGTGTCGTAATAGTTATTTATGAATGTCACTATTGAAAGAATTGCACACCAGAGTGTGCTTGTGTTTTCTATGATAAAATTAAAAAATATATTTGTAAACAATATATGACAGCTGTTCAAACTCTAGGTTCCATTTTATTATAAAAGAGGAACTAATAACTTTAGATGCATTTTATTATATACAAATTAAAATTACATCTGTCACCTCTTTTCACGCAATTTCTTTCTACATTAAACCACTTGACATATCTGGGAACACATTTTAATAATAGCACGTCGCAGAACTCTGCCGCCATTGAGTTAAACCTATTCATTGACATTGTCCTTCAGCTCCTTGTGCTTAAAAAACAGCTGTTATTCTAGTCATTTTTTCATGTTAGGAAAATTCAATATATTCTAAGAAACAATATTTTACTTGGTTGTATCTATTTTACATTTTTTCAAAAAATAAACAGTTAAACTCATAATCATGGAACTTTAATTATTTACAAAATTACTAAATGTAACTACTAAAGAAAATAGTGTTTCAATTTATTTCAGATTTAGAATAATGGCGAATTCAAGACCATTTAATAAATATATTAACAACTGATTATTTAGAATTGCAATGAAATCATAATCAATCTTAACTAACAACTAAAACAACAAAAGTTTGACGAAATTTAAATGTTTTAAAAATGGGTACCATAGTTTATAATTGTCTAGATAGGGAGCTACTATATTTTTGCTACTAATGGTGGAAGTCTAATGATTAGAGTCTGAAAGAGAAAAGACGAGAGAAAACATACATGGATTCTTCTAAGTTTCTGATTAGCAAAGCCTTTCAAGATTAGCCAGTATCAATAATATCAAGAAATTAATTTCCGTAACCGCGAAGATTACTGCATCTAAAGCTTAGTAATAAAGTTTGCTCTAAAAGAAGTCGTTCCTACCTCAATCGGTTCATATGCACTTTTACAGTTTTTACTGTTTTTTATTCTTTTACTTTACTTGTCCTACCTTGTATCTCATCTATAGATCCAAGATTGGATTCGGGTTTCAAATAGCTCCTTTGCATCAGTTATCACTCTTGGTAAATGTAAAATCGGTAGCTTTAAAATAAATATCTTTAAAATAATTGATTTTTTTTATTAAGCCTTGAGGAAGAAAAGTGTGCGGCGCCGCTCCTACCATCTTAGTGCCACACGGAACTGCTAGTGTTGCTTGGCCTTGGATCGGCCCTAGTGAGAAGTGAGGTAGTAATAAATCTGAGGCACAAAATTACCGCAAGACCATGTGATGAACAAAGACCATGCCCTAGTATTATTAAATAAGAACCTGAACAGCCTCAACTAAATATAGTTATTAAGCCTATAATTACAAAAGTGACGAATATGCAATAAAGTACTAAACAAATTATTCTACTACACAAACCCCGACATAAACAAATTCATACATAATCACTAATCACTTCAGAATATCAGTCGTACACTAATTTTTAAAATAACTTGGGGACAATATTGATTGGCTCAATCATTTCAAAACTAGTATTTAATTTATTTAGTAATGCTGGTAGTATATTTAAATTATCTTGAATTTTCAGGTGGCTTGATATTTTTAGTCGATAATCAGGAAATTGGAAGGATTGACTATCCAGATTTTTTAACATTTAATATAGAGGTAAGTGAATACTTTTAACTTTCATTTTATAACAACAAACCAAATATATTAACTCAATAATTATTATAATAATTGATTGTGATCTCGTTTATAATTTTTTTTTTTTATATTTCAAAATATACTCTATTGTCACTTTGTACAATATCACAGTAAAAATTGGGTTACTACGTTGTTATGCGTGCCCATTCTATTTATCTAGTTCCTATATAAGCTGAGTAATCGATAGTTCAGTTCCACATATATTCCACTATTATAGAAATAGTTCTTATATTTGTATAATTGATTTATAAAAAATCTCTGATACAATCTAATGCGCTAATATAAAAATTCCATAATCTTCGATCCAATTTTTAGATATATAATTCAACATTAAGTTCTAATATTTCAACGAAGAAAATATAACTTAGTTATTTCTTCCCTAAACAATATAATTCAGCACGAGCTAAGTATCGTTTTGAAAGGCAAAATAAATTATCGTTTATATTAAAAACACTCGAAAAGGAATACACATTGGGTTTGCTCATCCTTTAGCCAATGTGGGATTAAATCCGCAAAGTCCTGGTTACTAGATCAATTTAGGGTTTTAAAGTTTCCTTTTATCTATGCTGAGCATATTGTTTGTGGGTCAGCAATTGCATCACTTTTTGAGTTCATTCTCAAAGATACTATACTTTCAGTTCATTGTCTTTGGACTTAGAATTAAAAAAAACTAGATATCAAAAGACTGAAACCTCTTGGTATCATCTTTTTATAGATTATTATGGTCATTCAAAATCTGTAATGGTTACCTGAATCTGAATGTAATCATATCTTACTTGTTCATTATTTCATAACTATATCTCTTTGGATAATACATATAATTAATTTCTGTTATATATATATATATATATATATATATATATATATATATATATATATATATATATATATATATTGTAAAATGTAGTAGAAGCATATTTTGTTGTAAAAACTTCAAACTTTCATGACAACGTTTATACCTCTCCCTCCATTGTATGATTAGTATTCATGTGATTATATGAAGCAGAGTGATCGAGAACTGTGTACCCAAACTTCAGTAAATGATTGTATTTGTAAAACTAAACCGGTGTGTGTGTGTGTGTGTGTGTGTGAGAGAGAGAGAGAGAGAGAGAGAGAGAGAGAGTGTGTCAAATTCATTAGGATAAAAATCTGTTCAAAAAAATAAGTGCTTTATTTTCTTTAAATTATTTTGTAATGTACTATACATGTTACTGGAAAAATAGAGAATGTAATTTGGTTATTAAAATTTAAAATCAAAAATTTCTGAGAGTTGTAGGGAATTAGGAGAAATTAAAAGTGATTTTTTTAAATATATAATTTGATCTACAATAAAAATGAAAATATTGCGTTTGTAGTTAAGAGTAAAATATTTCGTTCCGTTTAATTTTTGTTTTTAAAAGTTATGTTTTTTAGATATTTATACAAATGGAATGTGTTGATATTTTTTAGTATTATATTACTCTTGGAGTACATGTGGGAGGACTTAGAGACTTTCCAGACTCTACAGCAAAGCCCTGGAAAAACACCGATCCTAAAGTGAGTATATATTGTTTCTATATAAATTTTGGTTTGTTTCAAACAAAATCGAATAATAATATATCCTGTGGTTGTATGCACATTTTTTTCCAACCGGATATATAATTTAATATTTTAATTCATGTAATAAGTCAATAAAATCTTCGAAATTAATTATACAAAATCATTCCACAATAGTTTTTGTGAATGAAACTTCTGCGTTGTGCGTTACCAATAAGAAAAATTGATGGATAATGAATTACTGGACCCAATAAAATAAACTGAATGTACAGTAAAAATCAAATTACCGGCTATAGTGTGACTTGTGTGTTGATGTATGGATAATAACGGGTAAATAAATATGGGGAATGGTGTACTCCAGAGAGCTAAACTTGTGGTTGAGATATGTCACATTGTCAGGAGACAGGTCTGTACTCTTTTCGAAAGATGGGGGTAAGGGACAATCCAGATAGCGATTAAAGCATGCCAATATGTCAGGAGATGGGCTGAAGAAACTGCAGACTCTTAGATAGCATACTATTTCTGATTTGAAGATAACTCTTACCTCATTGTAACTACCAATAATTTTACTAACACTGTTCAGAAGGATTGACTACTAAAAACCTATTTGTTTTTTAGCGGTAATTGGATATCCCTTTTCCATTAATCAGAACTAGATTTATTTAAATTTATTTAAGGATGCAATAAATTTCAAATAAAGTGTAGATATTCATTTTTAAGTCTTATATAGGTGGAAAAACCATCTTTTTACAGTACATAACGTCAAATTATAAGTGAAAGAATAAATTATATGTGTAGTAAAGCAGTATTATAGTTAGCCTGTCAGAAATTGTTGATTGCAGCCTTTTTTTTATAGCATGATTTCGCTGTTCTGCAAAATATATAAAAAAAAAAAATTTTTCTTCCATTCAAACGACACAACAATTCACAGCTACTCTACAATATTGGCAAACAAATTTGTAGTTTTTTAAAATTTGTTTTATTTATTATAGCTACCCTCATGTATTCTTGCTAGATCTACACCTTTCTTGGAGATCCTTCTCTTTTATGTTTTCTATCACGTCTCTCTTGACCAATTTTCAATATCTTCCGACCCTGGTATTAGAATATTAGTTGTCTCGGCGGGGTCTTTCATTTGAACTTTTGTTCCTCCATTTTATAAGACAATGATGACTGAGATGAGTTTTCTACCTTTAAACAACAAGGTTCTCTGACAAATGCTAAAGTTATGAAGCACAGTTCTCGTCACAATACACTATGACAACTATAACTTGTTGAGGCAGGACTTTGCTGTATTCCTAAATACTGGTTCATTGCTGAAACTGTGTATGGATAATGACTGGAAATTGATATACAACATTCTGTAATAGATTCTGTTTAAGTGACTATTTTTTGTCAATACTGGAAAAAAGATTTTCTAAGTATGTATTAAAGTTAATTGAAAAACACACACCAATATTTCGGGAGCCGATTGTAGAGCTAAGAAATAAATAAAAAAGTTTTTTTTTGTAAACGTAGGTCCGGAAACGCTTCGAATCCCGTCTGTCGGTTATTTTCTGTTTCTACATAAACAATTATCTTCGGTAGTAGACAAAATATTGAATAAATATTTGGTATACGCTTATTTGTGTACTTTTAACAGTAAAACAAAACCAAAGATTTTATTTTGTTTATATTCAGTGAGGTGGATATTTTAGATATTTAATGTCGAATATCTTGACACCTATTACTAAATACAATACAAAATATGTACTATAAATTTTAAAAAATCCTTCTTTTCAGGAAAAATATTTTTTTTTTAAAATTATTTTGTTTTACAGATAAAATAATATCTTATATATTTTTATAAATGTATAAAATAATTAAATTAGTATTAAAACATCAGTCGCCAGATGAAATTCTTAAGAGAAACCCTTTAATTTTTGGAATATATCTGGGATTGTAATATTATTATAATTATCATAATTCCATAATATTTTAGTTTTGACTCATTTTGGGCGCTGTCAGACAATTACCTAGATATTACATTTTTAGTTTTTTTTTCTCGAAAACTAGGTAATCCTTTGAATTATAGAAACAAATTAAAAATGGCATTTTGATTTAAATTAAAAGAGGACAATCGTTTGGTTGTTGTAAACATTTTTAATGCCAAATGTTTTCCGAATATTAGACATTGAAAATTTTAAAGGAGTTATAAAACTCCTCTTATTTTAAAGGAAGTGGATATAAATGATAAAGTGGAAAAATTTAAAATGAATATTTTTTTGTTTATGCAGTGAACTTCTCTGTGTAATTTACTGAGAGTTTTTATTAAATATGAACATATTTACAAAAGGTATGATAATTAAATCAAAACATTTCCATTTTAATTATCGCCTAATAATTAGAAAAATCATTATGTTAATTGAAATAAGTTATTTATTATTGCTTAATATATTTTGTAATATATAGTTTTGATACCTGTAAATATAGAGTTTATTAGTACTGTAATATAAAATCATACCCATATTATAATAACATGTTGGTATACAAGAACAGCTTATTGTAATAGGGTTTTTTTTGTTACCAACTGTTGCTGTTTGCTAAATGTTTATTTCAGGGAAACTTAGTGAAGTTGTTTGATAGTGAAGTAATATGGATAAAAAGGATGAACATAGCTTCAAAAAGTGATTGTTTCATGGGAATAGATTTAGTTCAAAGAAAAACACTACATTTAAAGGTTTTTCTGCTTAGATATACAAACTAAGGAACAAATAGGGTATATTACACCTATCATTCATTAAAAACTCACCTAGGCTTTTGTGCAGTGTATATTCGAAAAATAGAGTAAAATGTTTTTTGAGATATTACAATTTTTATGTAACAAAAATTGAGTTATTTTGAATATAACAAAATAAATATTTAGTTTTCTAGTATACTGGTTAAAGATTACTTATATATATATATAATGTGTATGCCAAAACTTCACCAAACCTTATCTACTTCCAAAGATAGAATATGTTTTGTTAAGACAAAATGGTTGACAGACAGAAAACTAAGCATTTCCGGAGAGAGCTAAGTTTATTAACTATTTTATTATTTTTAGTTCTAAATTCAGGTCCTAAACTATTGCAATTCGAATCACATTTTATATATGCTGGAATTAATGTGTAATTTTGATATAAAATTAAATTTTCTTATTTTCAGAGAGTTTACACATTTTGGAGCAATAGAGAAAATTGGTCTAAAACTTGGAACAGCGATTCAACTTTATTGGTAGAATATGTCAGAGTCTGGTCACTTTAAGCAAAAGATGCATTCTTAAATATCAGAAAAAGTCTTACATTTCTGTACAAAATGATCTAATATGTAAAATGATGTGACTATTTACTTTGTCATAATGTTAATATTTCAAATTGTATATTGTTAGAAACGTTTGAACACCTTTTGTTTCAATGGTTAAAGAAATGATACCTTCAACTTTTACAGTATTGTTGTATTACAAAAATATTATGGCCACTCTGTAATTATTAAATTAAATATAGGGTGATCCAGAAAAATCACTATACTTGAACATTCAACATTATTTCGCTTACAAATTACTTAATACTGCATCAAATTTAAATAAAAACTCTGGTTGATTCAAAATAGCTGAAAATTATTGCGGTTGCAAAAGTGATATATGTTATTTATTTGTTTACTCAATTTTTATGTGTTCACGGAAAATCTTTATCATTTTTTAGTTTGTAAACATTCATTAGGCTAAGATATTACATAAAACCCCCGCAGAGATTCACTTATAGGTAGTACGGACTTGGAATCACCGAGGGAAATTGCTTTATGTACAATTTATTTAGTTTAGTGTCGACTTAAAACACACTCTCTCAACTTCCTATCAGGTATTTTTTGAACAACCCTTGTTAATCTGATGCTGGTAGAGAATTCGAGGGGTAGGGGTTTTGATTTTATATTTGTATCTAATAGTAGGTAATAAGAAATATTCTAACTTTCTCAAAATTACTATAAAACACTGAAACTCCCACCACAAGTTTGGTACAATAACACACACAAATAAAATGAAATAAAATATTTATTTGCCATATGTTATTATAGTTCCCTTATGTACATTTCGGTAACCAAGTAACCATCATCGGAGGGATCTGAAATAGTACTTCCTCCGATGATGGTAACTTGATTACCGAAATGTATATCAGGAAACTACGATAAAATAAGGTAAATATATTGTTTTTTATTTGTGTTTGTGTGTGTGGGGGGGTGTGTGTTATTGTACCAAACTTGTGGTAGGGGTTTCAGTGTTTTATATTGTTCACATTCACCACAGTTCATAGTGATTTGAACATCTATCAAAATCACTACGATAATTTTCATTAAATTTTGTACAAATCTGGGTTTTAAAGAATAAAACACAACGTATTTTCTCTTCAAAATGTCTTATCAGGGGTACCAAAAAATAAAAAGTCTTCCATGGTGTTATTACATAAAAACCTAATTTTTCCTAATTATTCTCATTACCGATTCCGTTGAAATTAGCGTGAAATATGAAGAATAATAACAAGTGTGCCATATCGCAGGTAAAAGACAATTTCGGTTCAGGAGTAATTGGAGACAAAACTAAAATATAACACGACCATGATCATTAGCGGTCCTTTATTATTTGGCTTTGAAAAATATGTCAATACTTTCCCCACTTTATTCAAGTTTTCATTTCCTCTGGTCTGGTTTGGCACCCATCAAACATTATTGTTGACCTTGAGAATTAGAATATGGTCAGAATTTCAATTATCCGAGAATAATCAGAAAGCTTAATCGTTGTCAACGCATCTACAGTTGATCTTTAAACCATAGCTATGCATATTTATAAGTCAACTGATAATGGTCTAATAACTTAGTTGTCTAATATATACCACCAGTAATAAAAATGAATGTTTCAAACCATAGTTCTACGTCTATGGACAATACAGTTCCCATGAATTGTAGTTGATGATTTACAATGAAGGAGATTTATTTAATTTTAATTTTGAAATATATCTCTATGAGCGTAATTTTAATAGTTCATAAAATGTACTGGTCATAATAGTATACTTACAACATTTCAAATGGCGTTGTATGCTTGGAAAAATTGAAAGAGATTTTTTTACCTTTGTATATTTACGGTGATTTTAACAGATGACTTCAGCTGATCAGCTATTATTAGTTTATGGACTTATTTCGAAGTTATGATTATATTGTTGTGCAAAATATCAATGCACAGCCAACCAGTTTTGTGAAAAAAAGATAATAATTATTGACGCGGGTTAGGGTCGGTTATTTCTGCAATAAGTTATTCCACGATATTCTTCAACTCTGATTAACCACATTTAATGTGACAATATAAATTTAATTATTGCCACCCTTCACAGGTAATTGATGGTTTGAAGGATATTGAAACCCCAACAATAGATATTTCAACACTCTATCTTGCAACTAATATACGCCACACAGACATTATTGATGTCTTCCTTAACACCTCACAATGAATATATTTATTTTTTAGTACTTACTCACATAGGTAGTATTTGACAAAGTTATGTGATGAGCCAAAAGTTTGAAGGCGAGTTTTCTGCAGAATTTTTCGTTTTCAAGTCACGTGAGACTAAAAATAAGTTATTAAAAATATTTTAATAACGTTTACAGACGTCAGATATGTAATATAAACGAGTGTACCGACTTCAATCGATGACTCAAAATTTTAGAATTTATCAAACCACAAAATAACAATTTTCATAAAGCCGGCTGTATAGATTTTGATATTTTTTCTAAACAATGATCCTTTTGTGGCCTAATAAAGAAGAAAGTCGCTGCATCACTATAAATAAGAAGTTGGGGATTTATTGGTAATAAACCAAAGCATCATAAATGGATTTGTTAGAATTTTTATTTTGGATAAATGTAAAGTTATTGTCGATACTAGAGTTTCTAATGTAATCAAAACAGTAATTATTCTTCAGGATTACTTTCTTAATGGAAACGAACTGTTACAGCTGTTTAAAAAACTCGATTCCAATCAAATACTACTTAAGACGAATTTACGGCACATACAAAAATAATTTTAGTCTTTACATAAATAGACAAATATTTTTATTAAACGTATATTGGATAATATTATGCACGCTTCCATATTCATTTTCTATTTTAGACTTAAAACTTTGAAACTTTTTTTTTAGTGTAGAAGAATTGCTTGGTAATATTTGAGGATGGGTGAGTGAAAATATTTGTGTAATTTTTGTGGTTTCAAACAGAACATAAATGTTAAATTCACTTTTTTTTTTTCATGACACTAAAATATTTGTATATAAAACTTTTATTTTGACTTGATGCTAAAAATATATAATTACGTAATCATTACTGTATCTTATAGTTTACTGTTTCATATCCCAAATAAAAGAAAATTACTGCACACGAATAATTTGGGAACAAAAACTAAAATGAAACATTACCATTTTACTGTTAAGGTTAGGTTAGGTGGTATGGAAAACTCTACCTACTAACCCCAGATTACCCGACTGAAAAGCCATCTAGCGTGCCTAGGCTCTTTCGTGAGATATTCTGCCACAGATATATTTGTTTCGTAAATGATTAGTTAAGGGATTTTTATTGTATAAGATTTTTTTACTCGGTTTAGGGATCAAGTACAGGGTTTAGTTTAGTTCCATGCTTATGGCACATTTTAAGACCGACTATTGCTACATTTCAAGATTTTGTTCAGGCCTTAGTTTTGATCTTAGATTAGGTTTTGGTTCGTAACCAGAGTATATACACCGGTCTTCCGACCATTTTAGGAAATTAAAAACCATTACAAACATAGAACACAGGCCAAAAAGTTCTAAATAATTGCAGAGTATTTATCAAGTATGATATCAAGAGGATCTACGTGTTAGAAAGTTTGTGCAATGTTTTGCACCATTTATTTCACAATACTCCTACCCTGAATTAATGTGAACCCCTATCCTAAACATCTATTATCTTCTATAAATAGTTTCAGCGTTCAATCTTGCCAATACAATGTTAATTTTAATGAGTTTAAGTCTTACAATAAGTCTAAGGGTTTAATTTTACTGGTAATAAATTAAGGGTTAAATATATAAACTGTTATTAAAACAAACACGGGCATCAGGTCACATAACCCTCTAAGCCGACAGATAACGTATTGCATTTGCCTGCAACGATATCGGTCATTAATTAGTATCAATGACTTCACAGTTTGCTGGCACATTGCCAAATGGATAAATAAATAACATCCCTAATGCTGTCTGATTACTCGACAAATAACTAACAGGGTTTAGTTTTAATTAAAAAATAAACTATTAAACTTTAAGCTGCATCAGCAGTGTTTAGCACAGTAACATTACCAGTATTTATAGATACTATTCTAGTCCAAATGATTCTTTTTAATTGGGTTATATAATTTGTATCAGTCTAGAACTCGAATTTGGACTCAGATTAACAGGCATGACTTCGCTGATTATTAAAATGTATATACATTAAAATTTGCAGTCGTAAAAGATGAAAGATTTTAAAATGTCGTATGAGGGCACCTGTACCAAACAATTTAGCCTATTTAATTTTTTCTTCTAATGCTCTTACGTCTATATGACCAATCCGACGGCTTGTCGAAAATAATGTTATCGTATTTCTTAGTTCATCAACTAAAGTAACATCAATTAACGGAAGTAATTATGTACATGATTACTGCACTTACCCTACGGATAACCAGTGTAAATACATAATAAATAATCACGATGTCAAGGCGGCATCTATGACACAGCGTCTTCCAAGTTATTGATAAATTATAGTAGTTTTCCACCAGGTTAGATACCGCCAGTTGACAGCTGGAGTGTTAGAAAGTTATTGCTCAAAACTTAAATCAATAATCGAACCAACTTTGTCCCTAAGCTATATCAATCTAGTAAATATTTAAAATGTTTGGGTAAATTAGTCATTTGATTTTATATTCTTAGAAAAGGAATTCCGAAAGACATGAACTATGTATAACTCTACCGGATTGGTATGTTATTCAAAATTGATCTGATGTTGAATTTAGTGGCAATAGGCAATCAGGATGGCCGGCTATTACTGAAACATCAATAGAGAGAACCGACTGGAGATCGTTTAGAACTTTTCATCAAAAATTTTCACTGATTTTCAAAATATTTTGTATATTTAATATTATAAATAATAATTGTTTGATATATTTTATTAGATAATTCACAAACCATGCTTGTCTTAGCTGCCAAACACAGTAGGCAGTCAATAATTTTGTGGTTTTATCCGGTTATAATGTCTGATAAATACTTATCTATGTTACTTACTCTATGTTAATTTACAATGGTCAAAACTCTTGAAAATTACATCACTAAATGAGAGAAAGAATATATTTACGCAACGGTCACTTTATTTACAACAAGACAAAATGACCAAATCGAATCTTTGATACCTGCCTATGTATCTCGTACACATTCAGTGCTAAAGTTGTGTTTCGGTGAAAATAAAAATGATCTTCAGTAAGTAATGGATTCAAAACACGTAACTCTCTAGCTCAAATAAATTTTCTCTACGGAGAACAAAACCCCCGAAGTAATGCATATTTAAATGTACAGCAGTGCAGTGAATTAAGCACAATACGTGTAACTGAAAGCATCTTAACAACAATGTTTGTGTAAAAATACTTCACTAGCTAAATGTAGATGACACTGTGGACAACTATTATTTAGTGCTGAGCTTAAGCGTTATTTTCAGTTAACGGTCGTAACCGTTAATGCTACTTTAGAACTTAGTGTTATCCTAACAAGACAGTTATGGCTATAATGAAATATCTTAAAAAAATAACTTCAAAATCTGTAATACTAGCTTTAACGGCTGAAATTTTAAATAATATTTGTCAAATATAACAAATAAACTCTGTTTTATTGTTACGATCTTTACTTAAAACAAATAGTTGATCTGAGGATGTAAAACTTCCTTAATCAATGTTTTGATGTTTTTATTGTATATGATAAAATATATACGTGTTTCATGTAGTTTCAAATGCATGAAATAGATTTCCATAACTGTTTTTCTATTTTGTTCAATGTGATTTCATCTAAAACCTAAATAATGTAAATTGTACATACGTGAAAATTAATTAAAGTAAAATTAAACATTATTCGGATCATTTACGTTGCCAACCCTCTGTGTTTACCGATATTTACCAGTTGTGGGGTTAACGATTGTTTTTCATTTAAGATAATACACATTCCTCCAAAATCAATCCAATACAAACATTAAACACATCAAGCCAGAAAGCATATTATTGTTATTATTTCCCAGTGAGTAGTGTTTTGTAACTGAGGTATTGTTTGGAGTTTTTTCTCCTTCTATGCAGATTATGTGTAACGCACGACAGAATTATTAACTGATATTAACATAAACACAACATCAAAATAATAATATAAATTAAAGGACTTAAGAATTATATTATATGTATAAAACTGTACCTACATAAGAAAATAATAATTAGTCATTGAATAACGAAATGAAATTGCAATCTATTCATTTCTATCAAAACACTACATAATTTATTTAACACTACAGGCAATACACATTAAACAGCATGAAACAAAACTCTCTCTAACGAAACCTAGCAAAAAAACATACACATAGCCTATATACTAAGTTAATGGTAACTTCCTTATGTTCTCGCTTTTAAACTTTTTTAATGTCACTAAATGTATTAAACATTTTTTATAATTTCAGTTTTTGTCCTTCCTACAGAATGAAATACAAACAAATTTAAGTTTGTCGGAACGTTTGAATGTATCAAACATATAGAGCAAACATCTAAACCAATATTTATGCACAATTTTATTCAGGGTTTAATTTATAATTCTTGTTTTTTAACGCCAAATAAAATTTTCTTCAATATGTTCATTTAATTGTAATAAAATTAGTTCAATGGTCATTTAACAAATTATAAATTGTGGATTGTATGTAATTTGTATAATTATTAAACAATAAAATTTTCTGTTGCAAAATGTTTATTTACAAATACATTAGTACATTACAAATATCAGGTTAAATATAATTTTTGATTACCAATCAAAGGATTCGCTAGTTGGTGCAATAACAAGTTTAGTAGTTACAGGGGTTTTATTATAGTGCTTTGCTGCTACAAATTGAAGTGGAAATACACCTCCTGGGAATTATTACAAATATCGACAACTGTCTATTCTATAAATATACAATACGAGTATACTATATTATCTAAAATGAACATGTTGACGTTTTATTACCAAACATATCGCAGTTGACTACTGTGCTTTATATGAAGTCTTCTGAACACATCTTTGATCTTTAATTCTGATACATTTTTAAATTGTTTACTTAATTAGTTAACTATGCAATTAATTAGGTTTAAGTAATTACTAATGTATAATTAATTATAATTTTATATTCCTTCAGAGACCATATTTATCATTTATTTATCTAAAAAGTTACTAATAATTTTATTAGATAACCTAATTAATATTAGTGTGAATGAATCCTATTCAGAGAGCGGTAATAATAGCCGGTGTCACGGCCGCAGGCCTGGGCATGATGTATTATATATTTTCAAGTAAGAATATACTCGTTAGGTATATGGTAAATATAGGGTGATTTAGCATCTTGCTATTATATCCACATAACAAATGAATTTAAAACTGTTTGGTCTAAAAAGGTGTAAAAAAAACCAAAAAAAGTAAATTATTGACATTGAAATTTCAAACTGAATCATGACAAGCAACCAATGAACAAACATACTTAACAGTGATCCATATATAGTATGGCCAAAATGTGCTTCAATCACATACTGTAATCAAACTGCAACTTTAAAAATCTCTTTATAAAAATTATTTTATGTATTAAAACAAAAGAATTGATAAAATATGAGCTTATCCATAGGCGTGTAATGTTGACATGATTGTTTTGAAATAAAACTAAAAGAGTTCCCTTAATGAAACAAAATAAACGGTTTTTATCAATTGTGAACAGATTTTAAAGGATAACACAAACCAAACAAATAAAACTTTAGATAAGAGGCAACCCTAGATTGATTGTTGGAGATTTAGTGATATCTGTCTGTTCTTATAAATATAAATAAGAAAGTTATACTTATTTTATTTTGATTTTACTAATAAATAAGTTTGGTAAAATATTTTTTTAATTTGAGATCAGAAATCTAAGAATATGCTTATATTTTTGTAAGAAAAAATACAATCCCACCAAGATCTGCATGTAAAACATATAAATATATTATATATATGACTTGGAATGTGAAATTTGCAGAGAAGCAAAAATATAAAGACAGAGAGAAAATATTGGAATGATCAATTTCATGATTGAACCTCATTTAAATTACGTGTTTTTATTGACATTATACATAATTCGTAAAGCTCGTTTTAATACCTAACGAGTACATACTTATTTAAAGATATATAACACATAATGCCCAGGCCTGCGGCCGTGACATCAGCTACTATTACCGCTCTCTGTGTGGGATTCATTTAGACTAATATTAATTAGGTTTTTCAATAAAATTGTCAGAAAATAGAAGAAAAGGTTTAGATAAATAAATGATACATAAAGTCTCTGAAGAAATAATTAACTATAATTATATGTTACTATAGTTACCTAAAATAATATTAATTAAAAATTGAAAAGTTTATGAAATATTTGTTTTTTTGGAAGAATTATAAATGGCTAAATTATTAATAATTCTCATTATTGCCTATTTATTTTTATCCATGTTATAGTCTCTTGTGGGCTCCGATACACAAATTCACTTTTCTTCTTACACCCATTACTTTACCTTCAATGACACTTCTTCCCTTTTTTGTCTTAAAATAACTTTATGTATCTTTGAAGTTTGTCTGTTGTGAAATGCTTTACCTCCGCAAACTTTTTCATGAACCTGTCTCTGTTATTCCTCTGTCATTCCGATCTATTTGATATTTCAGTGAACAAAACTGCTCTATCCACAGAATTGGTTTACTTGGATTCAGAAGATCTTTTTTCTACCCTCTCTCGTTCATATTCTTCAGTTCTCTATCATTCTAACCTTCCTTTGACAATGCAGTTGTTATTCTATAAACTTTTCGTATAGTTTCTACGTCTTTCTCCAGTGGTAGATGATTTCTTATATTAGCTTATTTATAATAAACTTAAAATATTACTAGTAATGTTAGTGTGCACATAAAAAACTGTCACCATTACAATGAATTTGCATATATATTGAAATATGTTGAGTGGGTAACGTCAAATCAGATTAGTTGGAAGATACTAAAAATATTAACAATTTGACCACTCAAGGGCTCTCAAAACGAAATGAATTGTACAACGCTAAAGATATGATCCATGTATTAATAAATTTTGAAAGATGTAGCAATAAAATTTGTGTTGTCTAACTATCAATCTTCGATGAGTACTGTGGTGAAATTTTAAAATGTTAATTATTAGTTCCTCTGACCACAGTTAAGAGAAGAACTAAAAACACAATAAATGTTTTATTAACTTATTTAATTCCAGTTCTAGTTTAACAACAGAAAACTCAGTGGTAATAACCATGTTATCAGAAGATATTTAATAAAATTTACTTAATAATCATTACAGCAAATATTGTGTTTCAGTTATTGCCCCTCTAATTGTGATTAGAGGAATATTAATTCATATTATTTATCTGTGAACAGAAGGAGTTGTAAATGGGGCCTTTGTGTAAATGTCCATTTTAATAAATTTCGCCAAACAAACATTAGATTGGCTTCAGACTGAAATAGGCTATATTGGTACTTGAACACACTGATTACAAATATACATCAACACATAGATATAATACACAGTGTATAATATGAAGTTCCTTGTACATCGTGTACTTCTGATTTCAGCATTTTTTCAACCCACAAGATGTACGTATTATCACTTGAAGAATCTCCTGTACGTTTATAGATAGCAGTGGTGTCCTGTAGGTCTCTATACAATCATATAAAGAATTTTCTGCTGTTTTTTAATGTAATTATGCTAATACCAATGTTAATATTTTCCGTTTGTTTTAATTATTTATTTAGTGTGTTTTAAGAAATTGACAAAATAAATTTCACTAAACTAGGAATAAGTCAAAGGCAATTTATCAAAATAAAGTCAAGGAGAAGTTATCAAAATGCTCAAGCGCAGGTAACTGAAAATCTTCAAAGATCTCTTAATCAGGTATCGGAATGGACGCGTGACTGGAAAATTAAACTCAATGAACAAAAATCAACCCATATTATATTTGTTTTGCGACATGTATATTCTAGCCATTGGTTTTATATAGGTAATAAACAAATATCACAACGTGATACTGTTCAATATTTAGGACTGCAGCTTGAAAACGCCTTACATGGAAAACCACGTGAAAAATATAACAGATTCACCTTAAAGTACGTTAAATGTGAATACTTTTAATTGGTAGAAAATCGCAATTGAACCTCTACAACAAGAAACTACTTTATATAAGGATTATCAGACCTATTTGGACGTATGGAGTAGAACTTTGGGGATGTTCAAAGACTGTTGGTGCAATGTAGTCAAAACAGCATAATCAGCGTAACGATGAATTACATTCGGACGTAAATCTAAAACTATTGACAGAGGTAATCAAGGATTATGCAATGCGGCCTGAGAAGAGACTTCTTAAACATGTTAACGTAGAAGCTTTACAGCTACTGGACACGGAACTGGATGTAAGATGACTTTGCCGGCAGAACCACAAGATCTGTCCCAATACTAAACACATGTAAAAACTTTTAAAGTTTTAGATAAAATCATTATATAGCTAGAACCTAGATTATGATTACACATGCTTCTTTACACATTTGTACATGTGTTACTTATTTAAGCAGTAGCTTAAGATTGTAATGTTCAATTAATCATAATAAATATTAAAAGAAATAAATAAATAAAAAACATTCAAAAGATGTAGTAAAAATGACTTTGGGGGCGTTGTGGGTTATTCATGGCCGACACGAAAACAAACCCACAAAAATTGTAACGTTTTGGAGTGGGGGAATAAAGACAATATACATAACGACTTAGAGTATAGGAGTAGAAAGGCTATAGAGTATGGAGAGGTGAGGAGAGAGTAAGAGAAACGATGAGAATGAGAGGGTGAGAGATAAAGAGAAGGAGAGGATGCCAGCTTCGTCATACTAATACAAAACAGCGCCAATATCTCTAAACGTTGCCGTTTGGGTAAAAAACCGGCGTGAGGGATGTCAAAATATATAATCAAATTCAATGGAACATAAATTTGAGCTGTGATATACTCACACATATCTGAGAGCTATAGTGACTACAATGTCCTGTAAAAAGGCATCATAATTTATTTTCCTACATGGATGTTTAAAAATTTGGAGTGTACTATAATAAATAAATAAATAATAAATATCTCTTTACTATAATATATTATAAAATAATATATTCTTTCAAGTTATTTTTTTTTTTTGAAAAACTTCTTAAATTTTGAATAACTTTCTAAATGAAACAGAATTACCTCTTGGCTCTACTCAATTCAAGCTAATTGGTTAATTTGGAATATGGATGGTTATTAAAAAATAAATAAATAAAGACTAAATTCAGTTTCTTACTTTCTAGGTTCAAACATTAATAAATAATAGGATATGATGTTATGTTAACATAATAACATTAATTTTATTAGACTTTAACATACAATATTAATTCATAATTTGTTAAGATTTGACTCTCTTTAGAGTTCATGAAATTTGTAATAAAGTTTGTAATATTATAGGCCTCTAGGCTTAGCTCAATTTAACAGAACACATTGACTCAAAGAATACAATATTAATTAGGCTAGATCTCGGGGTAGGCACTCGGCTGGCATGGTTGTGTTAAACAAGCATAACGCATACATAAATTGAAAGTTGAAATGATTAAAAATCTAAAAAAAAATTTAATTAAAGTTCACAAGAAATGTTGAATTGATAATTTTGAAGTAGATACAGGCCTTTGAATTTGGTAAATGTTTAGAATAGTTAATTAACAGAGCATACCATGCTCTGTACAGTTCACACTGACTCTAATCACTAATTTAGACACAAATATTATAAAGAAAACTTTGGATGTTAATTTGGCTTCTGTACTGTCTCGTCTCCACAATGTTACTCGTGTATATGATTTCTTTTAAAACATGGCGCCTCGTTGTGTTGCGGAGCGATATTTTTCTATTTTAAGTGAGATCGTTTGTTGAAACTGTTGGGATTCTTCCGCGGCACCATATAGTACCGTTTTTTTCCTTCTTTTCTTGGCCATTGGCAATTTGGGGTTGTAATAATCATTTCTTGTATTCGTATTTGTTGTTTTGTATCAATTTGTTTATTAATTACACATTATTTAACTAATTTAAGGGTGATTTAGACCGCGTACATACATATCAGCTGATCTATCTTAATACAAGGTTGACTAAATGACTACATCAGTAACTTATTTCTTCTTCCTCAATATTTTACAATGTTTGCAATTAAAACTAACAGATGTTTTTACATACAAATAATTTATAAGTAATGGTATCTTAGAGTAATTTACAGTCTGATCGTTCTATTTAGTACTTCGAAATATGGTTACATATATTTTGGAAAATGGCCGTAGGCCGTTTTCGTGTTTAACATTGCAAACTCACTGTTCCTTATAAGTAGTGATTTGTTTGTAAATAAAGTTTGGGATCTTATGAAATGATTTTAAATAAAGATATGTGATGTTATGGTTGTGTAGTGGTGTGGTTAATTTGTGTCAGCGTCTAAATTTCGAATGTTTACAATTTAGAGATAGGAATGATTTGTTTTGCAATTGAATGAATATGGGTGGTTTATTAATAATAGGTTGTATATAAATGTCTGCTATTAATACTTATGAATGTAGATCGTTGTGTTCTATGCTTAATTATCCAAATCGTATATTTTTCATTTGACTTAGGTTATGTTGTTATTGGTTAATTTAGGCTAACTATCCTAACCTGTTGCATAAGTTATTGATGTGATTTGTGCTGTTATAGTACAAATTCTAAAAAGTGGTGCATAAAACTATTAATGTACAGTGGTATACCGTACGTCATGTCCCCACAATTGTGTGAAATGATGAGGCCTCATTATTATTGCCAGACATGTATGTGTGTACGTGGCAATCCCGAAAGAGCCCTTCTGGGTGTTCACTTTTTTCATGTCGGGTTGGATCTCTCTTTCCTTCAGAGGTCTCTAACAATATCAAGCCTAACTCTACGAGTACTCGAAGGCTAGGGGGGGGGGTCTTAATTTTTTCCCCTTTTTTTATAAGCGATGATCAAAAGTTTTTCCAAGGAAAACAAAATTGAGTGCTTTATTGACCACACACTATCCGAATGAAAACTCGTCTTGTGCATGATTTAGAAGGATCGGTCCCTTAAGCATGTTTGAAATTAATACTTCCCTTCTCAAAGACTCAGAGAGTACGGGTTTGGCAATCCCGAGGCATTCTAACTGGATCTACACTTTCTGTTCGTGTAGTGTTGATCAACTTTTTTTTTCCCAACCGTAGTATTCCAGGTATAAGGGCTCTTATACAATCACCAATTTAAACAAATTCTGTTTTATACTAAAGTTTATTTTGCAGACAAAACAGTGCATACCAACTGGACGCAACAAATTGCACGTCAGAGTAGAAAACCAAGCCAGCTGTGGTAGCTTTTACACAACAATATCGTAAAGTCTGCAATTTTAAGGGTTTAAGATTTACCTCGTAATGATTTGTCTATTTGTGTAATATATAAATTGTTACGTTGAATATTAATTTTGTAAATTATAAATATCTCTTTTTCATACGAGCAACACCTTAGATACTTCTCAAGTTAATATTTTGGCATGAAATGCCAGAGTAAAATTTTCAGAAATAAGTCTGGTTACATTTTAAAAAGACATTTATTTTTCAATTGTATTTACAATATTTGGAAGTTTACAACATTATAAATATTATACAATCTACCTATCACTGCAGTACATTTATTTTAATATATAAATTTATCTTACGTCTAACTTAAGTCTAATAAATAAAACACAAAGACCAGATTGTGAAAGTTGTTTTATTTCAGTCTTGTGTGTACCAACTGAAAGACCCACTCTTATTAGAGTGTGTGTTGTGTGTGTGTGTGTGTATATGTGTATAGGTTGGTCCACCGTTAGTTAGCTACGGGAATGTGGATGCCACCATATATTACGCGGTTGTCAACCCCCGTGGTTGTCCGACCTGACATATCGACCTATAGGATAAAATTTTTAATTATCACGGCCGGTCATAACAATTAAAAAAAAATTATTAAAATAAATTAACGCGGTAGAAACTAATCGCGGATGCAACCTGGTTGCATGATTTGTGCATCGGAATATAAACGCCTATAAAAAAAAAAATTAAATCCAAAGAACCTAATTAAAAATGAATTAACGCGGTAGAAACTAATCGCGTGTGCATCGTTTTCCATCTAATGTATCGGAATATAAACGGTTATAAAAATAAAAAACTAAGATTAGAAATAACACGGAATAAAGAGATGCGATGCACACCAGTTCCTGTTTAAAAAATAGGAATCTGGATTTAAATGTTTAAAAAAAACCTATCATTTCGATAAAAATATGCCCTATGTAAAGACTGAAAGCGGTTACAAATACTCTGGTATTTGTATGGTTATACGCGGGCATCCGACGATATATGGTGGCATCCACTTACCCTCACTAACATCAAGTGTTCACAACCCATAATGTTGCAAATGTAAGTCTTTCAGCCAGCCTCCTGAGGAGGATGTAAAGTGTGTGAGTGTTGGATGTAGAATCAGCTCCAACAATAGAAAATTGTGATTAAGTAAATTCTGTAGTTATAGTAATGGTTAACAATATGAGATTTTTAATTGTTGCAATTTAATTTTATATTATCTATATTACCTAATAGAATTTATGATTTTTATGTTAAAACAGTTTGGCAAAAATCATAAGTTGACCTTGACCGCCGTGATGATGTTAACAAATACTGTTTACGTTGAGTACGTGTTTATGGTACAAGCGAAGCAAGTTTTGACCCTTATTGAAATTTAAAACTATTTTTTCATGGCCGTCGTTTATGGTTCCTATTCATTTTTTTTTTAATTGACAACTAATTGAAATTTTAAGTGACGATTAGTTTATATTTTATTTTATTTGGTTTTAGGGGATGTGAGATGACAAAGGCAATGATTTTTTACTATTATTATATTATTTTAACGTCAATAACAATATTTTCAGCTTATTATTGTTTTACACTCGTTCATAAATTTAATAACTACCAGTACCGTAAATAATTTCTCTCTCAAAAGCTCGATTTATTTAGATGTCACAAATGATATATTAAATTGTAAATTTTAATGTTAAAAATTAAGTAATGGTTCACAATGGGTTATAAACAAAAATTTGTTTTGCGTAAAATAGTTAAACGTAGTTCAATTATTCTAAAAAATTGGCTACATATATGCCTAGTGTCATAATCAATTTTAGATTAGAGGCTACTTGAAGTCAACTAAGTCAACCCCTAATTAGAGGGAACTCCGAACCCTCTAGCAGTGTGTGTAAAAAACAAAAGTGAGTTAAAGTTTAAAGCCATGGAATACAGAGAGAATTAAAAAATATAAAACAACGACCAATTCCAAGAAAGAATGGCAAAGCAGGATAGATTACACGCATGCGTAGTAGCCTAGTCTAATGTCTACTAAGTTTATAGTTCCTCCACGCACTTTGAAATGAAACTAGGACTACTTTGTGCATGGGCCGCCGCGCAATATAGTTGCTAGTAATTTACAAATCAGCAATGCCCTGACGCTAATGTCAATTTTATTTCACTCCCGAAGAGCATTTAATAAAAATTTTCCCAAAATGTTTAGTTTTCCAGGTATCTATCATTTTCTTTTTTTTACCAAAATTATATATATATATATTTGTCTATTTTTAAGTTTGCAATTTTTGTTATGTGTGAGAAAGAAAATCTTCTTTTTTTCAAAAATTTTCAAAACAAATTTTTGTCTTGGTTGAACATTGGTTTTGACTATTAATTATTTACGGGGTAAAAAGGCTTTATCAAAATCGTGAGAGGTAATTTGGCTTTTAATAAATGCCCCATGATTGTATTATCGCTATATCCAATGTAATTATGTTTTGAAGATAGTAATAATAATACGATAGTAATTAATAAGTTATATTTTGGAGCCCAAATGAGCAAATCTAATATCGGTCGTTATTGGTGATTTACAAATAAACAGAATTCTGTTTATTTAATTACAAGTAAAGATTTTAATGAAATTTCAAATTACACTCAAATTTACCCTAACTCAGTTTATTAGACAGATATGCAACGTTTTTACACTGCCAATGAACCCATAACAAATATTGTATAATTATTTTCAGACATAATTAATTTCGATATACTTGAAATCCATTCCCTGCCAATTCTGAGCTTTATTGGTGGTTTAAAATCCGAGAAGTCATGGAAATATACAAATCATTAAATTTTGTTATTACTATTCCTAAATTGATAAAATTATTTTTATTTGTACTGAAAAAGTTATATAATTGATTTTGAATATAGCCCAAGTATATAGTTCTGCCAATTTATATTTTGTGAAGCAATGAGCTTTCTGAACAGTATATCTAGCACCTTGGGTGTTTATTATGAGAAATAAATATTTCCTACGTGACATATGCTGCATAGACCAAGAAAATAATGTAAATAATTTACTGACATTTAAAACAAAATCGTAATATCAAACTGGAAATAACGTTGCGTAAACTTTTTCAAAATCAAATGAAAACTAATGAAAACTATTTGTCACCAAAAATGTGATTTCGGTAGTTGTCAGTTAAAAATTGAAAATGAATTTAGTCACGTTTGGATAAATATTTATATAATTAAATACCTGCTTCACTTGTGCCATAAACAGTACCTCAGCGTAAATACTTTTTGATTAAAACGTCGGTCTAAGTTGATAATTATTTCTTGATAGTAATTCCTGAATACTTATTTATTCAGAATATTATAACTATTATTGCTGATTCTTACAAATTTTAAGATTATATTTTAAAAAATTTCATTTTAATAAAGTACCATTAACTGTTACAACCGTTAACTGAAAATAACACTTAATTTATTACTAAATAATAGTTACCAGACAAACGTTATCGTTGCCCGTTAAGATCGTGTTGCCTACATTTAGCTCAGTAAGATAATATTACACAAAAGATTGTTGTTAAGATCCTCTCAGTTACAAGTAATGTGTTTCCTTCACTGCACTACTGTAGATTTAATTGTACATTACTTCGGGGGTTTTGTTCTTCGACATGAAAGGTTGTGCAAGCTTAAGAGTTACGTGCGTTGAATCCATTACTTACTGGAGTATCAGTTTGATTTCCACTTAAATACAACTTTACCACTGAGGGTGTACGAGATACATAGGCCGGTATTAAAGCTGCATTTTGTTCTTTTTGTAATTGAATATAAAATTATAATAAATAATTCAACTGGTGACAGTTTCTTAAGTAACAGACTGCCATTTATAAAAACCCGAAACCGACAACTTATTTGTACACGATGTCTTGAAATGAAGCTAGTTTCCATAGCTTAAAATTGTGTAGCTATAGAAAGCTTTATGGCAGTTTGTGCACCTTTCGTCATTGGAAAGAAAAATAAACGGTACAGACGTATTGCACAAACATTCTCACACACCCATCTAAAGAAATAAATACCCAACTAAAACTATTTGTCACCAGTTCGATAGTCGCCAGTCACTTAGTGAAATACACAAGTTGTATAGGTTATTTTACTTACTTTTTATTTATCCAGTTTATCCGTAGAGTAAGTACTGTAATAAAAACATATTTACGAACGTTTATTGTTGATATTTTCGTTTGATAATCTAAGGAAACCGATAACATGATTTTCAACAAGCTTCTGGTGACATAGTCGTACAAACAAGAGGGTCCATTAAAGTTAATAGGCCAAATGTTTTAGTACTAGGCACCAATAAAATATTTTAAAATATCTTTTATATTTTACGACAATCAATTTTAAGTGATATTGTCAAATAAATCAGTTTTGTCTTTAATTTTCAGTTGAAAGCGATTCCGAAAGAAGATTTTAAGAAAACTACTTTTTTGAAAAGTAGAGTAAAAGCCTTAAAAACAAGTGAGGTACAAAGGTACTTGTAAGGAAACTAAACAGCCATTGTCCCAGGCATAGTATGTATTTGTTAATATTTAAATAACCGGACAATTTCTAGTCAAACACCATATTCCTATTGCTGATGGTGTTTTGCAATTTTGTTCTATTGCTCAACGCGTCTACCAATACTCATTCTATAGTTTATTGGTGCCAACATATTATTATGCCGGGAATCAAGTGAGAAAGCGATATAGCCATGTATCAACACCAAACTTCAAATAAATATAATGTAAACTTTCGTTTTTTACTGTATAGATTTATTTATAGAAGACAAGTTTTTCAATTAACTGTATGTAGCTAGAAGTACGCAAATTTGTTTTCGTGTTTTGTACTAACTCAAGCGCATACCGACGTCGACCTTGATATCAAACAGACTATGCATATCGCCAAACTGCACAAAGAGAAGATTATAAGTTGTAAATAAAAATTAAGTTTTAAAGGCATGTTTAAAACCATAATTTTTCAAAAATTTCTTTAATCATATTCAAAGTTTCGGCCGAAGTGAACGTAAATGTCAAGTCTTTCAAACAACGTTATTTGTCTTACATCATAAGAATAAAATCGAGTCATCAAGGTGGTCAATATTTATTTTCATATTTTGATAATAATTCCTTATAGTAATTTTATTTTTTCCTTCCATTTTGTAAATTAGTTTGAAACTTTAGTCTTCACATTTCAACAATATTTTAACGAAATCGGTTTAGTTTACTTTAGGTAATTAGTTCTTTTAACTTTTCTGTTTGTGGTATTTTTTCTTTATTATCGATATTTCGAGAAAAGCCATTTTGTCTTTTGATTTTATTGTAACTACAATAAACTTTGAGTTAAAAGGGGGACATTTATTATTATTATTATTATTATTTATCATTGTCCCCCTTTTAAAAGAAGATCTTGTCACTGGTCCTGCCTGATGAGGTACTGAAGAAATGGCAAAGCAGGTGGACTATTTCCGCAAAGAGCAGAACCACTTACTGGTGGTTCCCATCAGTTTTAAAACACTTTTAAAAAAGGGGGACAATGATAAAATAAACAGTCTAGGTAGGATCTAAATATGTTCACAACATACGTTTTATCAAAATCGGTTCACCCGTTTGCACAGCCTAAAGACAGACATAATCTAAAAACCATATTTTCATTTAAAGGGATGCATAATTTTCTCTATAATACGTACATATGAGAAAAAGAAAAAGAGAGATGATTTAACAGCAAAAACCACAGAGTCGAGTGAAAATTTGTTCTTTATGTTATATTTATTGATTACGCTTATGTTACTACTAATTAGTAACATAATTAGTTATGTTACTAGTTGTTCCTTTTTGATACTAGTTAGGGATCAAGGAGGGTTAATAAACAAAGAGGGGAAACAATAAATTTATATGTCTGGGACAGAGATGGCGATTTTTATTAAGAAGGAAATTCAACTTGAATTACATCTAGTAGACTTTTCAAGAAAAAAATGCGTGCACATTTTGTCTTTCTAAATAATTTTATAAGAGTTTTATCTTTGTACAGGATGTCCGACATTTCCTGTGACACCGTTAGAAGTTTAAACTTTAACTGACAGGGTGTTGTTTCGGTGATATAAACTATGTTTTTGTAAATTTAATAACAAATTGTTGCACCATTTTTGGGCTGAAGACGGAATAATGTTCAAGTGATCATTTTAAAATCGCAAACCTATCGAATGACAGATATATTGTTTAAATAAATATTTGATGCAACGCTAATCGGAATAGTTACAAAAAACTTACTACTTTACGGTTTATTACACATATCCTACAATAACATGTTAAGTACCCAGTCAAGTTGCAGTGACTGTACTCTTATCCTGGATGATAGATAATATACTTGTATTGGTATTATTTATTAAACAATAAGACATTTTATTACTACTGTTATTATTCGCCAGTATTGTAATTCTAGAATTACATACACATCTCATTGAAAATATCGTCAACAATATCACCCTACACACGTGAGCAAATAAGGTGCAGTATGTACGAGTATAAAAAATATACATAAATATTTATTTGCTAATTGGATTTTTAAATGTATTGTATAAACTTTGCATGAGTTTTACGTAACTGTGAAGGTCATCGATAAAGCTGGAATTTTATAGAGTTTTTGAACAATACGTTTTTTTTTCCTCCTTAGGAGCTAAACAATTTAAGTTATGACGAAAAAGAAAAAAAAGTGCATATATGTGGCATATTACCTACGTAACAAATTTGTTAAAAATCGGGCAACGTGTTTGAGATTTAGGGCTTTGCACATACGACAGACAGAAATCACTCCAATTTTTTTTCAACTTTTGTTTATTAGCGACAATTTTGTCATCGACTTTTATACCAATTACATAAATTCTACACTGCGTGTATGTGAAAAAATAAAAAAAATCCATTCTTATTATAAAATCAAATTCAATTTCAAAATTTTTATAGCAGAGAGTTTCAATAATATTATCTGTACACATTTCATTTAATATATGACAGTGTAATATATACATAATTAAATGAGCTCAACATTTCAATAATACAAAAAGCAACCATTTATAAGGTGAAATTGTAAAAAAGCAATTTTATCTTGAAAATGCACTTGCCTTGCTAAACTGTTCAGATGTATTACCTCCTTTTAAGCAACCCCTTTTTGTAAATCTCACGTCTTAGTATAAACAGTGGTTCTCACACACCCTTCTATTGAGATGTTTTATTAAGCAGCTATTGTGTTCTTAAGTGGCGCTATCTAGACAGTATTGCAAAACTGAAACCTTAGGGTGATTAAACAATCTACAAGATTAAACAAGGACAATTTTATAAAATGAGCTTTTAAGAAATTTGCAATGGAAAAATCAGTTGGACTGGTAAACGTATAAGTTAAATATTTAACTCAATTTGTCAATATGTTTGTGTATTTGCCATAAGAAAACAAATTCATAATGCATGGTATTTACTTTACCAATTTTATTAATTATTTTAATAGATACTTTGAGTTACAACACAAGTGAACATGGATGATTTATCATAGTGACAAAGAAGTAATCAAACCAAACTGTTCCACCTATGCTTCCCGAACTCGTATGGATATTCTGGTTAACTTTTTTAAGTTACTTAAACCAAAAAAAAACACCCAACGCATATTTTTGTCAACTAGACTAAAATTAAATTAGATCGTCAAACAATTTTAATTTTCAATTTGAACTTTTAAGAAAAAAATTGTCATTAGTGAATTCCGTCTAGCACTCTATCACCAGGATAAATTAGTATAATATGGTGAAGGTGAAGGAGGGAGGGTGTTGACAGACAGAGATCTTTCGGAACTGTTATAATAATGGAAGACTTTCAATATGGCTTTCGGGGCTAAGCAAAAGGATTTGTGATTTATGGTAGATGTTTTAACAGGACATTGTGTTTTCAATAGATATTTCTAATTACGTGGAAGAAAGAACTAACCTACTATGATTTTGATGTCGACAAAACTATTTAAAATATTTTGTTACTTCTTGTGAAGAATTATGTTACTTTATTAGATTAAGATATGAAGTGCGACGTCCAGACACTTTGAATGTAGAAAAGTTTTAAGCGATTCTCTTCCTTGTTTAGTTAAGTCAAGGTAACAGATGGCTTTGTTAATTAAACGTCAAAGGTAACTTAGAACTTCTTAAATACAAAAAGTGGTTATATAGAACACAAAGGCCTAAATAGTTGTTGGGGTGTGATACTGCCCCATTATAGAACCATCGGCCGATGTCAGGCCACGGCGATTGAATGGCGATACGAGAATACCTATGATATTGTGGAATGTTCAACAAAATCATATTAGTCGTTACCTATGATATGTGCTCTGATATATCTAGAGGATAATGCAAACAAGTGTGGAATGATTCCAGGATTGCGAGGAAGGCATTGTTAATATTCAAAAGGAGGGTAGTGATATATTTATGTGTAATGAGATCAAGAGTCGGATACAGACATTTATTTGCTTACCAGGCTGAATTGAAACACTTAATTAGGCCTATACATTACACACCTAAATATTTGTAAAAGATTTGGAAATTTCATAGTAAAATTATTTATAGTTCAATATAGAATTACATGGGTTATGTACTATGATACAGGTTAATATTAAAACGAGCACGAACTAAATAAAACCCTTTAAGATAAAGGCAATCCAGGCTACTCGTTAGAAGATATACAAGATAGAGTGTGTTATTATTACTACATGATGTTTCATTTCACATATTACATAGTAAGTAGCCGGAAGAGAAATATTTCTGAAGTCACTTTCAACTTATGCACCCTAGTTGTGAATAATGTAACCGTCACTTATTATGAACCCTCTGTAGTCTAAGGCTCATGACAGTTCACTGGTGCGATGATAGCTACAATATTACCAACTGTAAAATATCAAGGGAAATATTCCTAACGTCGACTTTGTAATTTAAATTATTACTTCAAATAAATTGTAAAATCACTATACTTTTGAACTCTTATCAAGTGTTCATCTCAAAACATTTAATTCATTCAAATTATTATCAAAAATTTATAATTATTTTTGCTTTGATCTTAATCGATCATTTAATCATATTTTTTTACTGTGGGTACAACATAGGACATATTTCGAAATGAGAAGCAAAGATTAATATTTACATTAGAGTCTTTCTTCAAACTCCAACCAAAACACCACGTTAGGAGATTAATTTTGACAGTTGAGGTGGTACTAAAATTATATTGTATTTGTATAACGGAAAATATACTCTTAAACTTAAAACAAAGACTGTCTGCAACTCTGGTGTCATCATCCCCTGTTGTATGACTTTATTTTAAAAATTATTGTTAAAAGAAGGGTGTCATTATACTATCATTTGGAAACCAATGATTAGAAATTCTACCTGTAATATCCCCATGAAAAGTCTATTTTAGAATAAAAAACAAAGTCGAACCTATCAACAGACGGAAAACTAAGCAATTCTTGAAAGGATTTTTCTTACTTATTTTCATCTAAGAAATCTGTTCAAAAATTCTCTTTGTATTTTAGGAACTGTCAGTATCAAATGGTACCAAATTATATCTACGTGACGTATTGGTCATTCAGATGAACGTACAATCCAATATTTAGTTCAGATATTTTTGATCTCCGTATTATAATAAGAAAAAACAAAAAACTTAATCTATGTTAATATTTAAAAATTCTATATACAAGTCCCCAGCTCCCACTATATGACCCTTTGCAACCCATAATTTCGAAAAATGTATTATTCAATAAAAAAACAGTAGGCCACATTTATATTAGTAAGGGTGGGTTAAAACACGCTGTATAACTGCACAATTTCAAATTTTGCGCAGAAAGTATAAACTGTGTTACTTTAAAATAGCCTGAATTATATCGTCTGGACATTTATATACACTAAAATGACCTTACCTAGGATACAATACCACCAAGAAGAGAAATTAATATACACTACTGAATCTATTTTAGCCCAAGAACCAATCTATCTATGATTATAAATCATACATACTAATGAAGTAATAACAGACTTTTCTTCACACCCTATATATGTTGAACTAAGTAAAGTATTGACGAATATGTTACACAGCACTAAACACTAATTACTTCAACCCCAGCACGTAATAGTAATTGATGGATGTTTTGATGTTCGGTGTAATTCATGATGTACTTATAAAGCTACTATGAATATGGTATAGTTTATAACAGGGTTGAAATGGCAGGGGATGTAATAGTTAGTTCTCAGTACTAGTATGTTGCTTTCAAGAGTAATAGAATTTGTAAATAATTTAATATTAAAGACTTACAAAGTAAATCTAACTGTATACCTTTTGAACTACTGATGGGAACATTTGTCTGTGCGCGCGGCTCTGACGCTACTAGCCGTTCTGTAAAAGTAGGGCTCGCTCACCCAACTATGTTTGTCTACCTTTCGCGAGACATAATTACAGTTTACAAGATTTGTAGTGCATATAGAAACATGATGTTTACAAACAACTTGAAGCTACATTGAAGACAGGTGAATAATCTACGTCCGGCGCGCCGCGCGGGACCACATGTTTTTGGAAATGAGCGATAATCACTTCCCTTTTCCCCGCTGCGCCATAGCAAGCCGCGCGCACAGACAAATGGACCCATCAGTATTAAGATCAGCAGGAAAGGTCTATACCGCACAGTGGAAAATGTTGATGAAAGGCTACTGAAGTAAATCTGTTGTTTTAAACCACAGACTTCTCTGATAAGTGTAACTATCGACAGAGAATGAAGTTTTTATTCAATAAACTCGTGTTGGGTTCTAAACCCTTTGTAGGCCTTTCAACAATCTCAAAATATAATATTCTTTAGGACTCTCGAGTTTCAAAATTGTATTGAATTGTTGTTTTTTGTAGTAAATTGGAGTTTTACAATTAACAAAAATTAAAATTCCTACTGAAATTCAGTGTCTGAAGTTTTGCGTTGTAATTTTTTTAATAGTTTAGTTTTTAAATTTATTAAGTTTTAAGTATCTTTGGTAGTATATCTAACTGTTACAGACTGATGGAATGTCAAAAATCATGTTTCCAAAAACTAAATACGTACATGATGGCATTTGAAGGACAGATAAAAAACGGTGAGCAATTACTATGGGCACATCCATAACTATCCTATATTATTTATGAACAGTAATACACTTTGAACAGAATAAAGTGGTAATGGCACCTTTAGGCAATCCAGTTACAGATCTGTGCTGCATAATTATTCACGAGAAAGTTTGGCGCTAATTGTCTCAAAATGTTAGATGGTTCGGCCACCTGTTTTTCTCTACTTGTTTCTCTCACACAAGTAACGTACTGCATACCTAGTTGCCATCTTAGATTCAATGTTCATAGAACATTTTTAAACGCATGAGCAGATTATTCGAATAATAACGGCGAACAACTACGCACGACACTTTATTAGTTAAAGTAATACTGATGTCTACTTCTAATATTTTATCAAAACTTTTGAAGAAATGAAATTTTTGAATTTCTTAAAATTATAAAAAGGGGATGTCAAATTATCTATAATGTTTTAGTATAAAACAAGAACCTTAAGGTGACAATAGCCTTATAATTAATTACTGAATAATAGTTTTACAACCACATAAAATAATTATTTCAATGAAATAATACTTTTATATTACAAATGTTAACTAAAATTCAACTAATGACGTTTATTGTGAGCTTTGTAGAAAACAGGACGTGGAGTAGTGAAACAGAGAATAAATAAATGAGTATTCAAATAGTTTTTAATTCAGTGTAGAGCATTTCGTCAGTGTCGAGCTTGCTACACTAGCATTATTAGTCTCTTTTAAGAGGTCTCTCGTGGAAGAGTTGAAAAGCGAAAAGGAGTCGGAACTACGGAAGGCCACGGACCTCGTTAAATAGATGAAGACCGTCAAGGGGAGGCAGAGAAACATAATCATGGAGTGGCAAACAGGACTCGTGCATTCCCGTAGTGAGTCGTGGAAGTCGCAAAGGGCATCCAACAAGAAATAAGCTACCCAAACAGACATAAAGGCAACCAAGTAAGGGATAGCACCAGGCCCTGAAGAACGGACAGGATAATATTAAAAAAAGAAAAGACAAGATTATACTATCATAATAGATGTCGGGAACAACGGGGAGGGGATTATTGGAAAACCTGAAAGGGAAAGAAGTGAGAATCGCGATCCGGCATTTGGACAACGATACAAATAAAAAGATCAAATAGACGGGAAATCACTGGGCAATACCAAGAAGTGAAAAATACTGGAGTATATATTAATAGACGAGAAAAAAAGAAAGGTAAAAACAGACCGAGGACAGAGGTCTTAATTCTGACAGCAAAAGTAAATACCTCTTACGAAGAAGATACATCGCACTAGGAAAATAAAGAATGAAACGCTCAAGGACAGAAGAGATAGTTCTAATTACTAATAAAGGTCAGAATACCAACATTTTAGAGAGACTCTGAGCAAAATGGTTCGAGATAAAGCAGAGATAAGGTCAATTATGTTTTACTTGTTCAGAGACAGCCTCAATAACAGCTGTTTTAAATTGTGAGTTTGAAACGTAATTACCAAAACATTTCAAGTGCCATGAAATCAAATGATTTAGGCTGTTTAAAATTTCCATGGTTCATAGATTTGATTAGCCATAATGGTTCATCCAGATAACCTTTATTAACAAAATATAAATATTAATAAATTATTGTTATGCACATAAACTTTGTGAGCGATCGTGATTATTTTTTAATTTAGTAAACAAAAAAAATTTAACAAACACGAAATATTTTCTAAAAATACTTTAGGTTTGAGAGTGAATTTATAGAAACAAAAATTATTATTCAACATGATGTAAATTGAACACCACACTTTATTTAAACTTTCGATGAAATTAATCGTATGAACATATTCGTGTTATAACGGTGCCTAGCTTCCTGAATGCAATATATACTGAAGAAACATATTCATGGTTGGGACCGTAGAGTTATCTGGGTTTGAGCCATACATCTATTCCGAAACTATGAATTATTACAAGTCTACTTTAACTAGAACTACGTTATAAGAGAAGCAAGGTCTGGTAATAGTTTTAAATTATCATGATATTATGGGTGAAACTTATCTAGTGGTCTATTGAAAATAAATTTAACTTAATTACAATACAATATTTACTTTATGTCAATTGTAGTTTTTGTTTTACCATAATTTAAATACACTTGGCTACATGTTTCACTGCCACAGGCAGCATCACTAGACCAGTTCTTTATGTTCACTTCAAATTCTAGTTCCTAGAGGCTTCTAGGAAGTGCCACATACACAAGAAGTAGATCATAAATGGCGAGATTGTATTAAATTATTATTGAATGAAAAAAAAGTTTTATATGTTTGGCGTGTACATATGAAGGTGCGAAAAGAATTGAAAATTAAGTGTTTTGTTCAAAATTTAATGAGTTTTTAAGTGAATATAAATAACTGGCCTCATGATGCTGCCTGTGGCAGTGAAACATGTAGCCACGTGTAATTAAGGTTTAGTAAAACAAAGACAACAATAATTAATTAATGAATTATTTTTTAATGATTATTAAAAGACACTTATTGGCATATAGTAAATATTGTGTTGTATAATATATGTAGATCTAAGGCTTACAACAATGAATATAAACTTAATTAATTAAAAGCTACAAATAATATGTGGATTTCATAGCCCACAAATAGTGAATACACCCTTCCGCCTTTATTGCATATTTCATCTAACTAACTTTGAAACAATCGGGTTACCCTTGGATTTATTTTATTCTTAGATTTGTTTGAAACTAATCCAAGTTTTCATTCCCAAAATTTTCACAAGAAACATTTGAACTAAGTTTCCTCTCACAAACAAACGTTATGAACTATGTATGTTAACTGTCATTGCACATACCTCCCTTTTTAAATTTAAAACATACTTAATGTTCTAGGTATAATTTCACGTGCCAATATTTGTAATTCAATGTCATATTGTATACATATTTTTTTTATAATTGTATATATATTTTAAATTGGGTATTAGTTCACACACATGCATAATGAACTAATTGTCTTTTCACAGACATAATACATAATGATTAACTCATTTTTTTTCACGCGGATAAATAATTATAAACTAAGTGATATTGCACAAACATACACTACGAATTACAAAAGCAATTGAATCTAAATCACCTTGTGTGCAGGATATGAAAGCAACACAGTTTTTATTCGCCATTAAATGTCAACATTTTACAGTAAACCAATAAACGTTAAATTGGCCGACATGATGTTACCGTGTGCGAAATATGACTAAATGGTTTAATAAACAATATGAAGCTCAGTGGATGTTATAATGGGTTTATTGAACCATCAGTGACGGGGTATATTGTTCAGTATGTGGGTACTTTTATATCAAGTTGTAAACGTCAGTTCAATCGGTTTTAATGTTCAGATATCAAGGTAGTGTGTCCTGAGTATCCCATCTTGATCAAAATTGTATCTAAATAAGTAGGGCCAGTTATGGGGGTCACAATTTTCAGTGGAAAGTGACAAGTAATTTATATGATTGTTGATAGCAAATGTATATTGTGTTTATACATTATTTTATGTTACGACTAATTGTGTGTTACAATCTCTGTTATTATTTACAAAAGTGACTTCACTTCCGAACAATCACTTTTAGACTATCATCTAACACTTGAAGTATGTAATTCTTTCTAAAGGTATTGATTGATTTTGTTGACAGTTTAATGATCCGCTAACAATATAATATTTGTCGGGTATTATTTATGTGTTGTACTTACATGACGCTGAAACCATAAACAAAACAATTAAAAGTAAATTTAATAAAATAATTCAAGATAAGGTTGACATGTGGATGACAAATCTAATGTCGCTTTAATTTAAAATGTATTTTAATTTTTTTATGATTTTAGTAAAGTTATAATTTTTTATCCTAAATAGAATGAAAGATCTCCCTCACTTTGTATAATATATCTCCTTTAAGTTTTGAGATATCCATAGAATAGAGAAAGAAACGTGATGGATCAAAAAATCTGTTGAAATTTTCACATAAATATCTGTTGTGTGTTTCTCTAAATTCAAACCGTTGTGTTGTAAATAATATCTGTCTGTCTGTCTATTTGTCTGTCTGTTTGTCTGTCTGTCTGTCGTCTATGCAGTATTCTACAACTCAAATGAACATAGCAATTATAATTATGGTACTTTTCCATATTCACATCATGTCCGGAACTTGTTTTTCTCTTTTTCTATAACACAAAATTTTCAGGTAACTACAATTTACTATTTAAACCAATCGACTTTAACTATTAAAATCACATTGGGCTAAACTGTAGCACTCAAAGTAAACGAACATAACGTATTGGTCGCAATCGCAACATAAATCCCGGATCTTGAGTTATCGGTCAAAACAAAATTATCGGGCATTCTGTCGTCGTAAAATTCGTTTTACCTATTTTATTGAAATATTTGTGAATTTCTAAGGTTATTTACTCCCTCCCTTGTAAAAAATTATAATTAACACAAAATTATCGTTAAGGACCAACTTCCTGAATCTTAACATCCTCATACAATTTTTATATATTTTATAATGTATTATCTACGCTCTAATACAACTGAAGCCAGTTTAGACTTTACATAAATAGATATGCTACAAAATCGAATACTGCAGGTATGTTTGATTTTCACGTTTTTATTGATTACTATAAAAATGAGATTTTCGAAAGGAATAGTTTTGTTTGTTTAATGTTTTGATTGTGAAATAATGTGTGAGAGAGTTTGTGTAATGTTTTTGTACGGTTTATTTATGTTGTATATTAAATATGTCCACCACTTTTCAAACTGTTAACCCATTGTTATTGGATAAAACTGTCACTTGTCTTTCTATTACTGGCTCGAGAAAGTTTTCTATTTTGAATTAAATCATGAGGTTTTGACCATCAGTTACCATTCCAATTTATGTTTAGTTTTATTTTCATTATTTTGAAAAAGTGATACTACATATGTGAGAAAATTTATCGCTCATGGTATAGGTGACTGACAAGAATAATCTCATTAGATATCAGTCAAGCATTATTCAAGTTTGGATGTACGAACTTATTATTTATATAATATTTTATAAGTTACATTTTTGAGAAATTAAATTTGTAGGCGGAAAAGGGTTCATTTGAAATGGCTATTTTAAAATAGTTTAAACGATTTGTGTTGGCTGAAAAACTTTTTTCGAATAAGCAACGTGTAGGCATTTATCGATTAAGATAAACATTTTAAAAGCTAGCACTGTAACATAAACAAGCAACTAAATAATTTTGAAAAGTTATGCTGAAACCAATTCTGAAATCAATATATTTTTAAAAGAAACAAACTTTTTAAATTGTTACTTTTTAAAAAGTAACACATTTTCAACAACTTCATATATAAATTGATCTCTTGGCTACTTACAGTATATAGTGATTTTGAAATAAATATTTGTATATGTAGTAATCACAATATTGTATGGTGATTTACCAAATTTGTTATTTTATATAACAATTACACAAATATAAATAATAATAATATTATTTAATAACTATAAATTTTCAAGAACAATATTCAAAGGGGGAAAGGGTTACTTTTAAATGGCTGATTTAAAATAGTTCAAAAAATTTGTGTTGGTTGAAAAACTTGTTCACACAAGCAATTTGCAGGCCCGTTATCGATTTGGTAAAAATAAGATAAACATTGTAACAGTTAGAACTTGTAACAAAAACAAGCAAATTATTTTGAAAAAGTTATGCTGAATCCAAATCTGTATACAACTATTAAATCTATTTTAAAAGTAATACATAAATTAACAACTTCATAAATAAATTGACCTCTACGTTACTTACAGTGTCGTGTATTGTAAAGCGTTTGTTCGTGTTGTTGCAAAAAATGTGAAAGATTGGACTGTAAAAAAACATTAAAACAAAACTCCATTACGTAAATATGTGAGGTTAATTATCGTTTATAATTTTCTAAAACAACTTAAGTTTTTAGTGTGATGCATATTCTGTAGGAAATGAAACTATATTGAGGTGGACTATCGGATGAACACAAGAAGTCTATTGAACTCATTAATGTTGAATTTGTTAACATTTCATACATTACGTACAATTACTACTTCATTTAATAATAGCATTGATAATTTGTAGATATTTGTTCCGATGGATTTGAATTGACTACAATTAGTTTTTACTCACTTTTACGTTATTTTTTCAGTTATAAAACAAATTTAAAATCGTAATCTCCAGCAATAGAAGAAAAACGATTTTTTATCTCTTTTAATTGCTTATAAATTAATTTAATGACTTTCAACATATATAACACCAAAAATTCCAAATGACTATCACGCTCAAATTGTGTTATATAGTTGCATTTCATAAAAGTGCATTTATAAATTTTACACTAACCACAGAAACAATTAATATCGTTGAAAATCTAAAATGAGTTACCCACATAACATTATATTTTGTACACTTTGATCCAATAGGTTTCAATACAGGAGAGCATTATTTGATTTATGTGGCACTAAATAATACAATTACTTTAAAACTTCTCATATACACAAATACAAAGGACAAATAATACATTTTGTTTGGTTTCTTTGTATTTTATTGCAAAACATATCCTCTACCACGTATATATGTGAGAAAATATAATAGACTGAACATAAACACAAGTTTGTTAAAATATTCTGAGTTTTATATTAATGCTAAGAGAACTTACCTTACACGCAACCCTTAGTTGTTCTTGATGAGAGTGTTTTAGCGATGCCTCAAAGATGTGATTAACTGTAACAAAAGACAAAGCAATTTTAATAAATTTTCGAAATTTTTCAAAAATTTGTACATATGCACAGAGTGAGTTAATTAAGTATATTAGAAAAAAATTAGTGAAGTTGTGTAATTTTAGTAAAAAATTTTCTATTTGAATAAAAATCGAACCATTTAGATACTTTTATACAACTTCAGATACAATCTCCTCTTCATCTTCTACTCCCCTTTATGATGACTTGAAGTAAATGAAATCATTCCATGGGATATACAATCCAAATTACTATCTAATTGGACCACCTGTTCTACCGACAACTCGAAACAAAATTACTACACTCAGACATAGAAAATATTGAAAATAATCTACGATTTTATCCTGCGAGTTTCAAACGTCAACACCATAGAGTTTTTTAAAAATATATTGAGACACATTATAATAATTTTATTACACTGAATTTGTAAAATATTAAAAAATATTATTTTTGTTACCTTAACTCCAATCATCAAGCTCTATTTCTTCAAGAAGTCTCTTCTCCTCCAATTTTTAATCATTCTCCATCATTTCTATTCTTTTGTTAAAATGATACCGTAGTTCTTCGATGGCATCCTTAAGCTCCTCATATGTAACTTTCAATCAATCAATTGGAACATTCATATAAATCATTGTCTAACAATTAAATATGATTTCCGACAAAACAGTTTTAAATATATATATATATATATATATATATATATATATATATATATATATATATATATATGCCTAACAGCTGATGAGGTAGAGAGTGATTAAGTTAAAAAAATATTTCAAAATAAAACTAGTGCATCTGTTATCGAGATACATTTAAAACCTAAACATCAATGGCTGATCATGACCAACGGAATACATTTCGAGTTGAAATTCAATTTTATACATGTTCTTAACCACTCTATCTGTTTGTGTTTGTGTTTTTACTAGTTTATTGGTCCCAAACATCAGTTGATAAATTAAAATATAATGGGTGTTTATGTAGTGTTTGTAGAAAAACAAAATGTGCTTCCGATGATAATGCGTGTCTTTTCTAGGGTGTACTATATTAATTAATCGAGTTATATAGAACTATTAAAATGATTTAGGAACACATACGCTTAATTTACAAATTTAAAAAAAACGTAGTTATAAATCTAAAGTAGCAAGAATTTTAGTTGTATTTCAGTAAAATATCACATGAAAGTTTCTTTTATTAATTCTTAATGATATTTTTTAATAATAACAAAGCTATCTGAATTTCAAATAGGCGGACGATTGAAAGAGTGTTGTGAGAAAATATTTCTACTAGTGAAGAACACATTGGGGTATAGTAGCTCATTTTGATTACTTTGGATACCATTTTTACACATATATATATATATATATATATATATATATATATACCAACTGCAGAAATTTTTAATAATTCATCACATCACCTCATCAGCTGTTGACATATTATCTGATTTAATTTATCCCTGCTTAATAATCAGGATAGTTAACACTTTTTTTTGAAAATATCTTACTTATTTAGAGGGCAGTCCTCTCTTTCAGCTTCTAACCATTTCTTCAGGTTGTGATAACGCATACCCAACTCCTGTTACAATAATAAAGAAAAGTACTGTAATTATTGGTAAAACAAAAATATTTATTATTCAATTCTATTATAAAAATTTTATAAACCGGTTATTTAATATAGTACCCAAGTCTATACATTTTTGGAGATACTTTAATGTTCCTCTTTAATTCTAAATATAATAACATATTTTCTCTAAAAATAAATAAATATGATAACGTTTCAGTAGTCGCCTTTGTTAAATCAAAAACGTACGATCTGGGTTTTGTTGAAATAATATTTTAACCTTGTTTATGTTTAAACGCAATATTTATTTGTTTAATATTCAAACGATCGGGTGCGTGAAGATTAAACTGGTACTCAGATCTACTATGAAGAGGTATTGAAGGTGAGACGAAAAAGACCTGAAATAAGGAAACAGGGCTTGTAGGTTCTTAATTAATTGAATATGCTAATAAACAACGCGTTGTCTGCCAAGACATTTTTAGCGAAGAGCGGTATTTTGTACATTCATCTTATTCATGTAAATTTGATTTGTTTCCAGAGATTAAGTCTACTTTAATAAGAACCTGTTTTGAGTCCATTAATGAGTAAACACAAATTAGAGGAGTAAATAATGAAGATTTGAGAAAATGACTTGCATCATTACTTCTAATAGTGGAAGATTCGTATAACATATTCTAGAGATCTTGCCAATACATTAAAAGGATATTTCTACTGTAATATTGGTTGAATATCAAATTTTAAAACATTAGTTTCTTTATTTTATAACCAGACGACGTCTATTGATGTACTTGAAAGTATTTGATTTTAATAATAATTTAGGTTTTATAAACATTTATTTATATTTTTTTAAATGTTGAAATGTGTATCTGAATACATTTCTGTATTAAAACATATTATAAATTATTCTATAAAAATTGTCGCTGTAAAGTTATATTACAGAATGGAATTGTGTAGATAAATCTCATTTATTTTATTCCTTAAGAATAATTGAATATAAATTAATAGAATCAATATCTTCTTTCAGGTAATGTATCAAATTTGTAACTTTCATGATTTTATTTGTCTTTTTCATTTTACTTAATAAATAAAAATAACTATTATACCAGCTAAAATATAAATTGTAAAATTATACAGTAATTTTAAGGAAATTTGAATTTCTTAAAATTACTTCTTCAACAAAAATAATTTATATTTATATAAATTTATAAAATAATTTATATTTCTTCAACAAAATTCCTCCAAGAAATATAAATTTATCAATATAGGATTGTAATTAAATAATTATTGCAGCTTTATTTACCATCGTTAATATCAAAATATAGAAATTTAATTTTAAAAATTTGTTCAAAATATTATGAGTCAAGCTCATAACAACTTTTATCTAACAGTAATTAAAAAAATGTTTTTCTTTTCCAAGTTTCTCCTTGTTATTTTTAATAGAAAAAAATAGACATTGAAGAGTTTCCCATAACTAACTTTTTATAAAAATATTTTTAAAGTTCTGTTATATTCTAGGATTTAAAAAAAAATAATAATCAATGTTTTCAAGTGTATACTGAAATTATATCAGAAACGAAGTGTATACTGTTAAAACAATTAGTGTATAACAAGCCCAAACGTCTAAATTGGTTTACATATATTATGTACCACATCTAAATCATATTTCTCAAACATATGTAGAATATGATATTTGTTTTTGTATAACACATATATATATATTTTTTCACTTTTTCTAACAATGATACCTAAAGAACTTCTTTTTTTGATTATTGAATTTTAATATTCATATAAAGTGTATATATGTTAACTTATTTACTTACATTCAACTTATACAAAGCCAAGTCTACATCCCATGAGTTGTGTTCAGAGCCTGTAGAATATAAAACGATATTAACATTTTATACAAAATATAAGATGATTTTTTTTCTTCTTAGAATACTGCATTACTTAAAATTATATATTACTTATATATATATATATATATATATATATACTTAAAAATATGAGGATTCTATTCTATTTTATTTTCTATTAAACATTTTTTAACAAATAATTAATTAAAATCTCAAAACTTATATGTAAATGCTGTGGTGAAATAGTAGTATTTTCAATTACTTCCTAATAAACCCCTATATTACACATGGCTTAAAATCTCAGGAAATAATAAAAATTCATTTTGAAAATGTATAAGTGCGCAAAATTACTATTGTCATTATATTTGTATTTTTTAAACTAAAATGAACTTTTCCATCCCATAACAAAACAGATATTCCAGATATAAACAGTATTCAAGAAATACTGTTGCAAATATGATTTAAGTAGAATTAAAAAAGAAAAAAGTGACTGTGAAATATTTCATAAAGTGTCAATACTCATGGGAATTGTTTTTCTTAATTTAAAAAATATATATATATTATATTTCATTGTAAAAATGTTTCGTGAATAAGGACTATTCCAAAAAAGGGAGAGATTAGTAAAATTCTGATCAGAATTTGGAATATGTTATAGAACTGGTCCAAGTTCTAAATATAAACATTTCTTTTCAAATTTGTAATTGCTTTCTACAAATTAAAAACAATTGTAACAAGATTCTATGTGCAAATTCTGAATCTATAAACAGATAAAATAAATTAAAAAGCTTGTTGTAGTTCCATTATTATGACTTGCTTCATTATATGGAGAGTTCCAATTTAATTGCATTACAAAAATTTACAGATCTCTTTCTTCAAATGTGATTATTTAATTTTATTCCCTGATAAAAAAACTAGGGCTACGGCCTTAGCAGTCTAAAACACGTCAGTCCAAAAAATATTAACTCCATAGTTTCATTAAATAAACAACCTATTATTTGAAATTTACTAATTGAAATTAGTAACTTGATATTACGAAAATTTACAAGTTATTGTAACATTATATTTTTGATACATTAAATGGAAATAACTATCATCTCGAAAAAAAATTATTATAATTTTATTTTTATACAAATGAAAAAAATAAACTGAGGCTTATAGAAATCTAAACAATATCTTGAGAAATCTTTGTATATAAATACATTCCCGTGTGTATATATTATACCAGGTGCAGTCTTATTTATTTATTTTTTTTACTGATACTTTTGACAAACGGCTTGAAGAAAATAATACCATAGTTACAGTATGGTCATTTATTTATTTATGAGCTCTCTATTGATAGCATAAAAGAAGGCAAAATATCCACAAATTGAACAAGTGGTTGGAGTAAACTGGATCAGTAGCAACTGTTGTTGCACTCTACTACAATGTCCTCAAGGAAAACTTCCCAGGAGAATAACATAACTAGAACACGTCTCCGAAGAATCCATAAAAAGATAAAGCTCCAAAAAATATAGACCTAGTGAAAGGTTTGTGAAAACGGTTATGTTAAACTCAAGATATTCTGTGAGAGGTACATCATCATGAGAAGCTGATAATAACTTTTATGAAAACATTATATGGACTGATGAAGCTACATTTAACATGAAAGTACCTTAGTCAGTCAGCTTTCTTCTTAGTAGATTAAAATTGAAATTACTAGTTGTAAAGATCAATAAACAAATTCACTACCTGAACACGCAGTCATTTACACTCTAATTAATGTGTAAAACACTATATTTTTATCGCTTATCAACTCTTCAGCTCATAACATTTCACTCATTTAAATAATTATCGCTATATAAAATATGAGTTCTTTGAATTTTTTCAATGACAAGTTCTTTTTAATTTTTAAGTTTTTCATATTCCGTAATTATTTTAAAGTTTTTTACAAATAAATTTATAAAATCTCCCAAAGTAGAATGAAATATCTTCCTCCCTTTCCTTTTAGTTTCTCAGATACCCGTAGTGTAGAGAGAGTAATTTGATGGATACAAAATCGGTGTTAAATTTTTCACAGATATATTCGTTGTGTCGTTCATAAATGTGGTTTTGTGAATAATTTCAGTCTGTCTTTGTCTGTCATCTGTGCAGTGCTCTACAGCTGAATCTAGTAGACTAATTTCAATCAAATTTGCAACATTGTACATTCGCAAATTGAGGTCATGTCTCGAATTTTTCATCTTTTTTTACTCTAATACAAAATTTGAAGCTACTTACCGATAGACTAAACTTAATACTCTGATTTTCAGAAAATCGAATGTAACGATTAAAATCATATTTGGCTTTACTCTAGCCCCCATGATAACCAAACAAATCGATTGGTCGCCAAAAGTCTACAAAAATACCGGTTTGTGATTTATCTGTAAAAACAATACGAACACATTTGTTATAAAATTGACTCTACCTATGTTATTATAATATTGGTGACATATCAAGATTATTTACATAAACCAGTACGAATAATTACAAATGATATAAAATTACCGTTAATGAACAATCTCCAGAATCTTGACACCTTCATTAAAATTTTAATTTATTTTTTAATATATTATTTATTCTTAAGACAAGTCTCTGAGACAGGTTTAGACTTAATTTCAATATTTAATCTACAAAATCTGATACGGTATCTATGTTTGATTTTACTGTTTTATTGACTACTACGAGAATGAGATTATTGGAAAGGTGTAGATTTGTTTGGTTACTATTTCGGTTGTGAATTGGAGTGTAAGAAAGATTGTGCAATATTTTTGTACTATTTATTTATATTGTTTATAAATCAAGTACTTATTTTTAAAACTTTCATTCATTGTTAATGCACGTAACATTATTTTATTAGTTTTATAGTCGTAAAACCAACTGTGTAAATTAATCTTAAGGTTTTGACCATCAGTGAGTTATATTCGCGTTATTCTCAATAACTTTCGTTGAATGCTGCTATTTCTGAATGGATGATCATGGTTATGTCACGTTTGACAGGAAAAGTGTCTGTAAAATATAATTTTTACTGATCAGATTGTACACACTTACAGGTAGTACACAAAATAAAAATATTTCATTAATGATTAAAACTATTGTTTGAATAGGATTTGGTTTTGAGTAAATATTAAAAAAAAATTCTTTTGCGTTATTTTTGCACTGAATAACACGTTGTCACACATATATTTTATAGAATGTTATTTGATGGGATAGGGTTTCAATGTCGAGTTTCTTGCATTCATAAAATTTTTGAAATAACCAGAAAAAGGGTGTTTCTTGGAACGATGTCTGTCTGTTGTCAAACTCTCTGTCCTACAGTCTGTGAACGGATTCGAATTAAATTTGGTAAATGGGAATACTTTGTCTATTACTTGTGATAAAATTTCTCTCTTATATGACTTAAATTTTGACAGTGGCTGCCATAAGGAAAAATATCAAAAAATTCCAATTTTCATAAAAACTGCAAAAAACGCAATGGTCACCATCTTCCCAAAAATCCTGTTTCCTGAATTACAGTATGGTATAAACAACAACAACAAAAAATTTCTAAGGCTGCAACAAAATGAGAAACTTAGATATTTACTCAAAATTGACTCTACAGATTTCATTCAAATTATAGCAAATTGTTGAGATTAATGGCTAAAACACGTGTGCGAAACCGCAAGTAAAATAATACTACTGTTGAGAAATGATTATAGGAAAAAAAAATGAACATTAATGCTCATATTAAAAGCTCGATTTTACTAAAATTTTACCTGCACTGAGAACTCGTTTATGGCACAAGTGAAGCATGTTTCTTTACTTTCTTACAACTATATATTCTCTTTAAACACTGTGAAAATTATTCGCTATCATTTTTTGATTGAAAACTACCGAAACTACATTTTGTGACGATCTAGTCTCAGTTATATTAATTTAGTTTTGATGAGGGGTGAGTGAAAAACATTGTGAAATATTTTAGCACAATTTATTTATGATTTTTAACTGTCGTTTTTATTTTAAATTAATTAAAATTCAAATACTGTTTTAGCTCTTACATCTTTCATTAAATTCAGTGTAATAAACAAAAGTCGAAGCTGATTTCCATAAACACTCGGTGAGATTCTTGAAAATTAACATCAATTCACTGAATGCAAAACATTCAAACAAGAGTAACTATTGTGGGAAGAGGCATTCTTGCCTGACGAGGTTTATTGAATATAACACACATCGATGCACTTGGATAAACTGCGTCCAAGTAGTGTTCGATAATGTAATATTCAAGGAAAATGGACAAACCCAATTGTTAACATCCATTGTAGTACCTTTTGTCATTATTAGACACGCAGGGGTAAACATTATAACGTAAGTAGCAATAAATTGAATAAATTTATCAACCTTTTTTAGGGTTCTGAAATTTATAAAATAAACCGTGTGCAATCATTGAAGAAACGGATCATTTGGGGGATAGATGACTGCCTCACTCATCCATCCTTCAAATACCAAATAGTTATTCCTGAGGAGTAGTACTTTATTTATTTGCCATTTTATAGATGAAGTTGTATAATCGATTGTAAAGTACGTTCAACGTTTTTGGACTGTAGAACAATGCACGACAGAAAACAGACAGATACAATGTTGACGGACAGACGAGACATGTCAGACTGACAGTTGTTATTCCCAAAACCATTTTTTTAAGAATACGGAGCCCTGAAAACAGTTAAACCTTAAAATACTCTTTAATTTTTTTACCCATCATTTAACTCTAAACGTCGTACTCGTGGTAATGTAAAATGGATTATCAAGTTTTTTCTGTGAAATTTACTTAAATATAAATTTTATGTTTGTGTATTTGTTGCGCTGTTACCATCAAACATGTGTTCATTTTAGGAATAAGGTTTCGAAATGAAGCTCGATAAAGTTGGAATAACCCCAGTCGCTAAGATTGACCTAAAAGAAAGTGCAGAATCATTAAAGTCACCAAGTCCATACTTTCCTGTAGAAGAGTAGGAAAGATGCCATCGACACCATGCGCTTCGAAGGGCTGAAAGGATTCCAGAGGCCATCTATTCCTTCCATAAATAACTAAAAACTTGGCATAACTCTAAACATCTCTAGACGCTCGATGACTGTGCTCATCTACTTTGGTTTTCTTGTGCTCTTTATTAAAATAGACTAGATAGTACGTTTAATGAATAATCTCCAACCTCTCTTCCCGACTGTGTGTGTGTGTGGGGGGGGGGGTACCATTCTTACCTATGTATATTTACCACAACATTTATTGAATTGCGAGTTAGAACCTTTAGGGTTTTTTCAAAGTCAGGTATCAGGTTGATCTGTGACAGAATACCGTCCACAATTCATTCTTGGCTCTTGCAAATTTGAGCTTTATCGTTTTCTTCGTAATTTCACGACAATCATTTTGATACGACTCATCAATAGGTCTATGTTAGAACCTGTATCTTAGGCCATCTCCGAAAGTAAGTTAAGCCCTTTTTATATTAAAACTTTTTTTCCCAAGAATGACGTCTATAGTCAAAATTTTCACATTTCGGTTGAAAACTGCCGAGCTGACATTCTGATAACTAGTATTTTTGGATAGTTTGGGGGGGGGGTGAATTAATATTTTTTAATTATTTTGTAAGATTTAAAATATTTATTGAAGTTATTATAGATCCATTTTGTGACTCCATATAAGGAGGATAAATATTCCATTTAGTAGTTTCTGATTATACCATAAAATAAACTGAACAGATTTTTTAAACATGTAATTAAATATAACGAAGTAAGTTGTAGTCCACATACAAACAATAAATTAGTTAACAAATAGTAGCCCAAACATAATTAGCAGGAAGGGTGCCAAACATTAAATGTTTTATTCTTCAGTTATTCTACCGATGTTACAACAAACTGAAGAGTTCCCCACACTGAAAAATTTCACCACATTCCTGTCGGACCTCGTAACTTTACAATATCATATTTTCACTACATGGAAGGTTTGAAAATATTGTTGTTTTTACAAACAAATTCAGATTAAACATATAAAATCATATAATGTATTGTTCACTTTTACACTAGAAGACAGTAAAAATAGATAAATATTTTAAACTGCTGCCATTTTTTAATTTTAGTTATATATGTATGACTTTGAAAGGCACACTAGAATGGGAAGAAACATATTTCATGTCTCCATTTTTTTTACCCTATACATCGTCTATACATACAAATGGTATCATTGACTAAAAAAGAACAAAAATACCATATTACGATAAAAATGTTTACGATATATTTTGGTCATGGAAATTAGTTAGGGTAAAAACAGTGGTAAAATGTTTTAGTCATTACTACTCAGTTCTCACACTTTTTTAATCGGGAAAAAGTTGTTATAACACTTACTCTCATATTGAATACAAAAGCTACATTCAGTAAGTAATTTTGCTTACAAGCTTTATAATAAATGCTTTAATCGAGGCATAACTGAACCGTAAACAGAACTATATTTCGAACTTTGATTAAATATACTTGTTATAAAAGTAAATATCTGCACCTTGTACTGAGCTATAAACTGAATTCACATCTTAAACTAAGCAATAAATAGAATTATGAAATGAGCGATACACCAAACCAATAATAGAACCCTTAACTGAGTCCTAAATCGAAAAGTAAGACATAAAATCTAAACTGAGTTCTCAATCGAATAAATTCTGCATCCTATTCAGATACATACATTGAAAAACTAACCGAAACATAAACAGCTTTGTAAATGGTTTTGTTAGTTTTCAATTTACCCACTAAATCTCACCAAACAATAAACTCACAACCAAGTCAGCAACTGAACTCTAATATGACCAATAAACAGAACATTAAACTTTGGTTCGAATAAAGAACTAAACTGAATCGTAACCAAATACTAATCTTGGACATAAACTTAGGTTTCCTATGGTTTAATTATTGTTTTGCAAACAACAAGGCTAGTGTGTCTGTCTTTAGAACATAGATTGGATATGAAAAGATCTACGTTTTCAGTTAATAAGAAAGCTTTACAAAATACTATTTAAAACATAATTTTAAAAATAGTTTTTCGTCTTATCCAAGCGACAATATTGTGCTTAGAAGAAAACACGGTTTTAAAAGTAGATTTAGTCCGAAATGTTTTTAAAAAACTAAATTTTAAGCAATTTTTTAATGTTTAAAATATGCATGAATTTAAAATATTAAATTTTATCACAATTACTCATATTTAACCCTAGAACACCGTGGTGTTGATTTTGTTCTATTATTCATATTGTCATGTATTTTCTCGTAAATGACAAAGGCTCCACAATCCCCAGATCTCACACCTATTGATTTCTTTCTGTGGGGACATATAAAACAATTGATATATCCAACTCCTGTAACTGATGCTCTGGGTCTTGTAGCAAGAATCGTTAAAGCTGCTACAACCATTCAAGAAAGTGATGTTTTCGAAAAAGTCAGAGAGTCATCCTTAAAGCGCTTTCAACTCTGCAACGAAGTTCGAGCACGCCATTTTGAGCAACGATTATAAAAAATCTAATTACCCTCTGTTCAATAAGTCACTTAATAGACGTTGACACCACTTTACTTGTAATCACCTGTTTTATTGTTTGTTCTTTTCTAATGGACGTTTTAATAACCATGGTAACCCATGTTAACCAAAATGTAATTTTCTTAGTTATACTTCAGTCAATAAGAATAAATTATACATCATTTTATTTGTCTTAAAATTGTTTAACTTTTTTGTATCTTAACATTTTTTGATAATATTTTGTAGTTTGTTAATTATTTAACTTTGAATATTTTGAACTGCCGCCATTTTGAAACAGAAAGTTGTATGAAAACGAAATTTTATTGGCATTTATAAACTACCTACAGTAACAATCACACCAAGTATCATGATTTTCCCTCAAATAGTTTCAAAGATATTATTGTTAAAAAAAAAAACACATACGTACTGATAGACCGAAAACGGAATGAGATAGAACACATGTTATAATACATTTTTTGTTTCTTTTGGCATGCTGAATAACGTTACAAAGTTTGTTCATATGGTTGCAAGACATCCTGTATATCTCGAGAAACTTCTAAACCCTAATTTTGAGATATTTTCTTTATTCCGTGAACTATAGCTTTTAAACAATACAAGATGGAAAACTCATAATAAATCAGCTGGAAGTATGCTTTGAGAAACGTATTCTGACACCTTTAAAACTTACTTTTCCGAAATTTAAATTTCACCGAATTCGTTCCATACTCTGTTAAACATTCTAAGTTCTGACAATAACTTACTTTTAAACAGATCATTGAGTCGAAGAGACCTACATCTCAGGACCTGAAAAAACCGCCTTACCTCCCTTTAGCCACATGCCGTTCAGAAAAATTGAAATTTTACCAAAACTAAGTTTTCACAAATTTGAACGTTGCTCTAACCATTGCAACGTGGAATAAACCGGGGACAAAAGTTAGAATTTTAGCCACTGGACAATTCGGGGAGTCAAACGACCAATAAACTAACCACTAATAGGAACCGCAAACTGAGTCTTAAATTCTAGACTGATACAAACTATATAAACTCAATAAAAAATAAACACCTGGGCCTAGAATAATATCTATAAACAGTGACAACTTTGCTGTGTTTAACATTGCTGATACAGCTTAAAGTTAAAACGTTTATTTTTAATTAAAACTAAACCCTGTTAGTTATTTGTGGAGTAATTGGTATCAGACAGCGTTAGAGTTGTTATTTATTTATCCATTTGGTAATGTGCCAGCAAACTGTGAAGTCATTGATTCTAATTAACGACCTATATCGTTGCAGGCAAATGCAATACGTTATCTGTTGGCTTAGAGGGTTATTTGTTTTTGAGCTGATAGCGGTGTTTGTTTTAAAAACAGTTTATATATTTCAATTTGTATATGAGTTAAATAATAGGCTTGATGTAAGATTTCATCCCTTTTAAATAAATTAGATTTTAATTGGCAAAATTTAATGGTAGGTAATACATGTTTCAGCTAGGTGTTCACATTTATCCTATGTCAATATAATGAGAAATAATCTGTGCAAAAAACAATGCACAAATCTTCTAACACATACATCCTCTTTATATTACACTTTTCTCTATATAAAATTCCAACCAATTATTTAGAAACATTGGCCTACGTAGTTTACAGTTTGCTAAAATGACTCATAAACTGTAACAAACTATAGCTAAGAACTAATATTTTAACTGAGTCCTATTCAATCCCAAATCTGAGTTTAAATCTTAGGCCTAATTTGAGTCTTGAAATGAGCTCTTAGTCGGTCTTAAAATGTGTAAGTAACTGATTCCTACACTAAGCCCTTTACTAGATTACTATACTGAGCAAAAAACTGGGTCATAAACTTATATATGAAATAATCTATAAACTGAGCGTCAATAACAAACAATTATGTGGCAACACAGCCCAGGAAGAGCGTAAGCATGCTAGATGGCTTTAAAGTCTGGTAATCCGAAGACAGTAGATAGAGTTCTCCCCCCTTCAATTTTAGCCTTAACAATAAAATGATAAAGTTTTATTATTCCTGAATATAATTTTCTTTTATTTACAATATGGCACAATAAACAATTTGATACAGTGATAAACATCAAAATAAATTTACGTACCATAAAGTCAGAATATCACTTTTAAATTAAATAAAAAATATTTTTTGTATGTCATGAAATAAAATTACTTTTTGTTTGAAACCAAAAACATTGTACAAATATATTCAGTCACCCATTGACAAATACTAAATAACAACTTTTCGACTCCAAAAACCTAAGTTCCAAAATTTTATTATAAGTCAAATGGTGATATTGAGCCGCCATAAATTATAAAGTAAGCATATACTAAGACAAATTATTCTTATATTTATGTAAAGGCTAATCTTTATTTTTTTGCCAAAAACTCATCTTAAATCGTATTTGATTACAATCAAATTTCTAAAACGGCGCTCAATTTAACGTCTTCATTAAAAAATGAAAAAATGTTGGACGTTAATTTTCTTTTAGATTAAATTAAGACCTTAAGTATCGATCACTAATCTTTAAATTTATATAAATTGTAAAAAAGTAACAAACGCAATGTATGATGTTTAGGTTTACTACCGATAAATCCCGAACTTCCATACCGAATTGATCCTATTGTTGGTTGCAATTTTACGAAGACGTGATTCATTTGATCTGGACGCAACAAAACTACTTCTAACAAAATTGTTTTACTGAGTACTAAAGCAAGGGTTTCAGTCACTATTTACTTCCAATATTGTACTGATCGAAATCCTAAATGGGTTAAAGAGTAAGAAATAAATAAAAAATATAGAAAAAAATTAGTTATTAATTTGATACATTCCATTGTTTTTCCGATTCTCTGACATTTCTCCCCTAATGTCATAAATGTTTTGACAGGAAATTCATAAATTGTATGGTTCGTTGGTTACATACATAAAAATTATATGTATGTAACAAAATCTAAAAATATCATCTGTTATCTAGCAATATCGGTACGGACCTATTATTTGCTATAGAATACCTCATTTTTTGTTTGTTCATCCACATTCCGTAAAAAAAAAAAAAAAAAAAAAAAAAACTCTAAAAATATCACACTAACTTCCTTCCTCACCCTTCCCCAAAACCAAATTAAAGTAAACCGAAAAAAAAATAGTCATCAAAAATGCCGTTAGGTATTATCAAGAAGTAAAAATTACAAAAACGTGTGTTTAATTCAATGAATATATATATATATATATATATATATATATATATATATATATATATATATATTTAAATAAGGGTACAAACTTGCTTCGCTCGGCGTAAATCATATTATAGTAGAATCTAAAAGTTAATTACGGCGATCATAGTTAATTTTTTAAATAATTATTTCTGAATCATAATATTTGTTACCTGCGATTTTGCACAATGGTATGTGTCATTATTTTCACATTCCATAAAATTACGAAAAAATAGGTAATGCTGATTTTAAAATTCCTATTTTATAAAACAGTAGAAGCTTTCTGTATAATATAAATGTAGCAATTAGCAAGATTTGATATTTGAGGCATACTATGTAGTATACCTAGTTACACTAGTTAAGCTTTGCTTTAGATGCGGTCTCAGATGCTACTTATTTAAGTTACTAAATTTGTTTTGGTTGTGCATAAAGACAACCTCGGGGTAACTCGTAAGTTACGTTATTAAATTCTAGATTTTAAAGACAGTATTCAATTTTATATATATTTTTAATTTTTATTTTTATTCATGAACCGTAATACCTGTACTTTCGATTTTCCAAACGGGATTGTGTCATCACATGCACTAAAATTTAAACAAAACCGGTATGGCCATTTTGTAAATCTTAGTGCCATGTATTTTGATGTAACCTTTGCTTTAGATGGGGTCTAAGTTGCTATTACTTAACATTTCACGAATCTATTGCTCTATATGGGTAACGTAACAAATTCTCGTTATTGTTGTATTAACGATGTTTTTATGAAGAATAGTATACAGTACACCCAACGAGAGTAGCATGAAGGAAATAAACATAAAAAGAGATTAATCTGCTAAGTGGATAAAACAGTGCTAGAGCAGGTAATTAGATTCTATCGCACTTTTGAAATCTTCTTTGTACCCCCCCCCCCCATCTAGGTTAATTCAATAAACCTATAGGGATAAGAACATAATAAGATCAGGAGGCACAAACCCAACACTGCTCATTCATTGGCAGATAGGTTGTTTATAAAACGAATAGTTTTTTAAGTGATAACTTCTTTGGGCAAGTACTAAACATTTTGTATGGAGAAAAAAGTCCGATTGGCTTCATCAAAATCCGTAAACCATCAATCTCGATTGTCCAGTCGTACTACAATATGATATACATATGTATGTAGCCCTATGTATAAATATATATAAATACTTTTTCACACTCAAAAAATATTGCACTAACTTTCTCTTACCTATACATACGTACAAAACATTTTGAAAAGAAAAAGAAATGTTACGTAAACTATCAGTGTATATTTTTATATCTGTGGCAATTGGTTGTCCTACATTTTAGCTAGCACCCTATCTACGTAGTTCCTCTCTGAACCACGAGTTGCGTGGCGAGTTAGTTGCATTGTTGAAAGTGTTTTGATTTAAATTATGCACTTCCTTCTTTTTGTTCTTTATGTATAAAAGTGTAAAAATATGTAGGTATTACAATATACAATATTTTTTATACAATATAGGTTTATACAATATTGTTATTGTATATTACTTTCACACTGAACTTTTATTTATATTTATTTATTAATTATTTAAGATAAAATTTTACTTAGAAACTATTGTTCAATAATTATTTAATAAATAATTCTTATATGTATATATATTCATACAGAATTCACATGGTCTTAAATTTATATAACAAATACACGTAGCGTATTAGCACTCTCCAATTATTGCATCTTTATTGTATGTTTTTTAACTTAAATATGTATTAAATAATAAAAAATAAACCGATACATATAATTAATATTTTTATTACATTCATTGAAAGTTTAAAGTTTTCCCTTCTGTCTACCATCCCTCGGCGGTGAAATTGTTTAATTTGAGTAACTTTTATATCGTAAATATATTAACCACTTTTACCTAACCCTACTTATTAAAGCACCCTACTAACAGCGTTACGTAATGAGTTGCATTACATCACTAGTGATATAATGGTCAATAACGCCACCATTACATAAAGCTTTTGTCAATTTTCCCTTTTCCCAATAAAATGTTTAATATTTAATAGGCCTAGTATCATTTTTTTTTATTGATTACGATTTTGTTTTTTGGTATCCTAGCAACGTGTTCGTTTCAAACCTTACGCATTAGAGTTAGCGTACAGGTGTAGACTTTAAACTTTATATTTAAACTTATAAATTGTTTTGTTGCAATAAGGTTTGGTAAATATTGTATCATAATGAAAAATGTTGGTACTCGTGGTCGTACTTCGCCAATCGATGTTAAAAAAACACTTTTTTTAAATAATAATGCTCTTACAACACTTGTGACGTCATATTTATATCCGGCCCTAAAGTATTATGACCTTCATTATAGCTTGAGTGATGTGTTTAAGCAGCGAGTACTCAGCACAATTTATAATATAATTTCTTCATATTATTTTTTAAACTTTTCGGGGAACAAACTTTTAATAGGTTTAGAAGCTAAATGTGTAATGGTAATGTTTCATCAAAATCGCTCATTTTTTAAAATTATTATACGCCAAACTACGTTGTAAATAAACAAATTTGTTTGCATTGGTTATGAGTTAAGGCAATAAATAGAATAACATACAACAGCTGATTTCATAAAAACGTTATTATTGTCTTGAAGAGACAGCTGTAGCTATATATTCAAGTGGTACATAATTGTAATGAATTAAGGGTACATAATAGATATCCTCTTATGTACCTCGTTAAACATTGAAGTTTAAAATGTGGGGTTTATGATTATCTTTTACACGTTTTATGTATTATAACATACACGTTCTTAGAAAAGTATTGAAACAGTTCTATAGGTTTTTTAACAAACATCAGCAATAAAACAAGAATTACTCTACACCACTTAGTCATCTTCAACTACTTATTTACACACGTTCAATATCACAAGCCCAAAAAAGGGTTCCCAAAAGTTGGTTTATCTAATGTAAATCTCGATATTTTATTACAGCATTTCATGGAAAACTTCATTTTAAGATTGTTTTATTTTTGTTCCTTTATTTAAACATATAGAATAACGTCTTAATGTTTATAACTATTTTTACTTTTAGTAACCGTTTAGGCATTAACGGATTTAACAATTATTCTAATTACAAATTTTCTCCCTAGACAACAAAATAGGCATATAAATAATTATAATTTGAAAGAATAAAACCTCCAGAACCATTTCGTTATTCTTACTGTTTTTGTACTTTCTTGTTGTTGAACGACCCCAATGGTTCGACGTCCATCAATAAAACCACAGATTAGTGTACAGTGGCGCTTTTCCTTGAGAATGTCACCTAACCACCATTTTCTTAAACCAGGGTTTTGAGGATTTCTCTTGCCGGGCAGCTCGTGATCAAAATTTGCTCCTGTGTTTCCGCTTCCATCTGACAGCTTCACAGGTAAGTGAATCTATTAGATTGAACCGGTATGTAATACTCGGTGATGATGTGGTCATTTCTGGCCTTTGTTATAAAAACGTTGCTATTGCTCTTAGAAGATACAAGGAAGTGAGTGTGGGTTCCCTTTGCAGTTAGACGTACCGCCTTCCCGTCATTGTTGCAGCCTACCAGCGTTATGTTCATTAAGAGCGAATCTGACCTTCCGCAGCTCACTTGCACCGATATAGTGAACAATGTGGGTACTGCATTATGCTTCTTTTACCACATTATCTACCTTTTCATTCCGAGCACTTCACATTGTACTGTTATTCAAATGGAATGTTTGGCTTAGAATTTAAGACGCGACGGAACTGACCCTCGATTTATTTATGTCCAAGAAGTAGTCGCTCGGTGCCGCTTTTATAGGATTCCTCGGGCCCTTTTGATTACGTAAGTATTTTTTCCTATTTATATATATAGACTGCTCATGATCACGTTTAGAGCCAATAGCACAGTAACCATTGTTTGCTATGGTGTAAAACAAACTCAAATTTGATGGTTAATATATCCAAGTTATGATATTTCCAAGCTTGTATCTACGGATTCATCCTTTATATTTTTACGAAACTGTGACAACATGATTTTCATGTTTTCAGAGTTTCTCTTTGAAGATCCTATGGAACATCTGCTTTAGTTCGCTTCATAGGTAGATTACGATTAGCCTCCACGTCTATTTTTTTCCAAAGCTGGCCCATTGAGGTAATAAGAAACAACTCCTTATGCCTCTTCGAGGATGTTTTCTGAGAAAATGTCCACTCTTAACTAAAATAGTGCTTAACATTTGTAAATGGTAATGAGTAGAGTGAATACAATTAAAGATATGTTAAGTTTCTCATTTGCTTCTTCAATATTTGTGTCTTGAATGTCATTTTTTTTTTTTTTTTTATTTAAAAGATTGATTAAAATTTATTATTAATGTATATACTTATCACAGATTTTACGATGTATTGGATTTTTTACCATCATGTTATAAATGTTTTATTATGAAACTCAAACACCGTATGGTTCATGAGTATATACACACAAAAAGAATCTACCAAAATGTTAAAAATATATAATTATAATATATAATGTTATTTAATTACCCATACTTTACCTCTTATTGGATATCCTCGTGTTGGTATATCATTATTTAATAAAACAAACTGTCTAAAAATATTACACAATCTCTCTCACTCATGAATCCACAAAACCAAATGAAAACGAAATGACACAAATAGTCACTAAAAATGTCAGATAAGTAATTGTTAATCTTGCAGTGAAAATAAACCATGCTGTTTAAAATTTTATATATATATATATATATATATATATATATATATATATATAATTTATTTAAATAAGGGTCTAAACTTTCTTTGCTTATTCAGAAACACACCCTGGGTGAAAATCTTATTTGATGTAAAATCTACATATTAATGACGGCGTTCATGGTTCACTTTTGAGTTTGTTTTTTTTAAATTTAGTCTTGAACGGATATTTTTGAAAACTTTTTTTGCACACAGGGTTGTTATTAATCTTCTTATTTACTAAAATTTAAACGAAATAGGAATAGCCGATCACGAAAATCTTATTTTATAAAAGAAGTAAAGGTTTCTGTATAATAGAAATGTACCATGCGCCAAGATTTGTTGTTTAACACAAACTACATAATGAATGATATTACTATAGTGTCTCAGTTGCTATTACATTCATATTTTCACAAAGCGATTACAAGATGTGGATAAGGTAACAAAATAAATAATTATCTTTAGTGTAATTTTAACGAAGTTTTAATGAGTACACCCAGCTACAGTAACCTGAAAGAAATACACATAAAAAGTGGTTAATCCGTTAATTGGATAAAACAGCACTCTTTAGAGCAGGATATTAGATTGTGTTATGCTTTTCAAATCCTATTTGTTTACCTCCCCCATCTAGGTTAATTCGATAAACTGGTAGGGATAAACACATAATAAGGTCAGCAGGTGCAAACCCGATACCTCTAATTCATTGGAAGATCGATGACTACAAAACTAATTTGTTTTGTTTTTAGTCGAGTTACAATAATTACATTGTAAATATAATAAACACTTTTACCTACGGCCACATGTTAAACTTCCTTATCTAAAATGTTATGTAATGATGCATAATAATAATGATAGTGTAGCTTCAAAATCAGCATTGATTTTTAATTAAACAATGATTTCTTTTTTTTAACCTCACTATTTTGAAAAAAAAAAAATTTGCGCATGATTAAAATTTCAGAATTAGACAGTTTGCCAACAAATATCGATGAAGGAGCTAATGAAGCTATGTGAGCAGAGAAATTTAAACAGAGATATGTGAAATTGCTTTTACGAAAGATGAGGATTGGTGCAAGACAATTTGAACAGAAAACACTACAGACCAAAAGGTATTAGTAACATACTTTATTGAACTATCTAAACAGTAAAAACTCTCTAGCTTGTGGTCAATGGTTAGAACATTAGACATTACTAAGTACACCAATCTTATAGCCCTTATTAAAAGAAAGTCGGAAGGTTATTAATGCAAAAAAATCAAAGATTTAACAAAAACTTATATCCCTAAACTCTTACTTGAAGCTAGTGATGGGAAATACCTATTCAAGAAAGTTGCTATGATTATTTGAGTGCCAGGAGCTTGCCGAAAACAAGAATTAGCCAATAAAACCGTTGGTAATGTACAATTTGCGAATGATTATATCCAAATCCACACATCATCCACTTACACCAACGTGTCACGTGATTTGTTATGACTACAGGAAATATTTTTGACGTAAATCAGGTTGACTCCATAAAAATATATATCGGCCTTCGTCCCAAAAGTCTTGGCCATGACAAATGTTTCCTAAACTACAGAAATGCTAAATGTACAAAGCAGGTTGTAGGAATAAATAAATTTGGATTTTTACCAAAACAATAAGCCATGTTTCTAGAGGTCCAGAGTACTGGTCATTGTTTGTGACAGTCGTCCACGTCTTTACTAGCAGATAAAGATGCTGACATTCTAACCATCAAACAACATGGAGGCTGGAAGTTCAGTACTGTAGCAGAGGGATATATTGAATATACCGTAGAAAACAAAACGAAAATTGCAATTAAAATCCTAGGAGAGAATAACACAAAATCACAAAAATATGCCTAAACGCACAAGCATCTATAATCTATGAATATTTGCCTAAAAGTGATGATGCAGAAGTAGTTATAGACTCAAACATTACAGCAACTGCAAGGTAAGGCCAAAACAACATAATTAACTACAATACTTTACAAGTGCCGCTGTATATTTTAGTAAATGTAAAAATTGTGCCTTCAACATTTACTCTAAATATATATAACTTTTTCCAAGAAGTTAAATTACTATGCTTTCTCCACGCTTTTTCAGATTCAGTTAATGTAATAAAATATTGAATAATTATTAGTAGTTATTATTTATTATGTGTGATCGTAGGGTGGCCGTAGGTAAGATCTTGTACGTAACATGTGTAGTAATGCTGACCGAACTTGTGTAATTACTGCAACAATCCCACTCAGTCGGTAATAATGCAGTTACTACACTTGTGACGTAGATAGCTAACCCCACATGTTAAACCGCCTTAATAAAAGCGTTACGTAATGACCTTCTTTACTTCATTAGTGATGTAATGTGTTATAACGCTACTATTACGTAATTGCTGCAGTCAATATATATTTTTAAATAATGTTTAATAATATTAGTGTTTTATAGATTTTTTTTATTGGTATCCTAGCAACGTGTTTGTTCCAAATTAAACCTCTTGGGGTTAGAGTCCGGGTTGGAGGTTTTGAATTTTAAATTTAAACTTTAAAATTGTTTTGTTAAATTGGGGTTAGGTAAAACATTGTACGTCATACATGTAATAACGTATAATTAAGGTCTCCCTGTATTGGCAACTCTTGCTACTCATTCGTTTTTTATGCGAAACATTCGAGCTTTAATGACGCTCTTACTACATTAGTTACGTATACATCACACGTTTTTGCGTAAAATAATCAGTGTTAAAAATGTATTGAAACAGTTTGATAACTTTAATCAAATAACAATAGAAAAAAAGGAATTACGCTACACTTTTGGTTAACTTGAGCTACGTTTTTATTTACGTTCAATTTCACAAACACAAAAAGAGGACGTAGAGAGTGGAAGTAAAAAATGATGTACTGTAATATAATTCTCTATATTATATTACTATATCTAACGCTTGGTTTTTCCCCTCTTTTATCTACTGATTAGTTTTTATATACTTTTAGGAAACTGTGATAATGATAATTTAACATTTTCAGAATTTCACTTTGAACATAGTATGCAATAACTGCTTTAGCCAGCTTCGTAGACACGTTATGTTTAGCTTCCACATCTATAAATTCCTAAGGTGGCTCATTGATGTAAATAGGACAAGTTCCAGAGTCTCTTCAAACATATTTTTGTGACCTTTTCACTCTTTTACTGAAACACTGTTTAATAATTTCTTGTCGCAAATAAAGTAAAGTAAATTCGACTAGAGAAGTTTTGATTACTGAGGTACGTCTTCCAAATTTGTGTATTGATTATCTATCTACTGCTCTATACAAAATTAAATTTCAACATCCACAATTATTGCAGTAGTCCTGGTCAACTTAGACAATTTCTAAAATGCTCTGATTGAACGATTTGTAGCTGGTGTAAGTACATAACTGCGGCGGAGCTCTAAACATCACTGAAGCTGATCATCTTTTTGATAAAAAGAATTGTAGATACATTAGATTCATTGAATTAAAAGATTTGAAACGTTTGTTAATGGTGTTTGTTTTTCCAAAGTCCATTTCACAGATAAAATTATTATTTTAGATTCTTTTAATCATGATGTTAAAACAATTTTAATTTTTTCTTTTATTTTTATTAAATAATTATAAATGTTTAGTTTTGGTTTTAGGACAATGAATTACAATTTTACAACACTATTAACCAATATATGCAGTCAAAGGACTCTTTGATTATTTAAAAAATTCAAATAAATTAGGTGACTCTTTAACATATCTTTATAACTTCAGTTAGGAGGGAAATGAATTGTCTAAATGCTTAAACGTAGCTGTTGTAGTTCCAGTTTTTAAACATAAAGCTAATGTTCATTGTTATACACCTATTTCACATCTTTCGGTGTTGGGTGACGTTTTTGAAAGGATTTCGAAGCGGTAATTGATTTGAAAATGTTTAAGTTACATTCCCGTGACTATGTGTATTAGCTTTAATAAAGGAGATGTATGTGCTGCATTGTCTATAGACTTCGCAAAAACTTTTGAGCATAGTAGAGCATAGTACATGAAACTTTGGAATTCAGGAATTAGATGTTTACCCCATTAGTGGTGTTCTATTTATCTGTTAAACCGTCAGTAAAGTATTAAAACTAAAAATACTTTAGCAAATAAGATTATAAAAAGTATCAGCTACCAGAAGGATCGGTTTTCGGTCCAGTTTTATTTTTAACTTATGGTCGTTTTGAAGGAGTTCGCCATGATACAGCTCTGACTTACTCAAAGAAGTCCTTAGATCTGATCATTTATATAGTGACTTACCTTTACTAAAATTTGGTTTGATTAACACTATTTGATATTGATTGGAAAAACTTAGCATGTGATTTTTAATGTACGTGATAACAATATATTTTAAAATAACATTTTTTAAAGTAGGTTGTAAAAATGAATGAAACTGTGGTTGTCTAAAAATTTAAATTGTGAATTAATTTAAATATCTTGGACTAAAAATTGTCATGGCGGGGTTATGGTAATTAGCAGGAACGTGTACTACAGATGAATATTAGGAAATTATGTTACGTGAAGTTTGTCCTTTATACCCCATATTATAAGTCTCAAGTAGTACGGTTTACACGTACAATTAAAACTAATTAAAACTTTGTACGTTTAAATATTACAAAGCTATTAGTATGATTTGCATGTTTGCTATAACCAAGTCACATATAATTATAAAATAACTGAATATTACCTACGTAAATATTCGTCACTTGACTTTTTAATCATATTTAAAAACTATATGTTTCAGAACAATAACTCCACCTCAACATCCAAGGTATATGTGACTCCGAAGAGATCGTCATACAATAAAATAAAAGTATATACATTACAATTTACAGACATCATATAAGTACACGTACTCCGGAAAGTTATGTGCGTACCTCGAGGAGGAAGACGTAGAACTCAATATTCAAAAAACTGAGGTGGAAGGTGTGATGGTTAAGAGTTATTTATGGAACAGAATAAAGTCAAAAGGTACTCTCTATGAAGACAAATGGCGAAGTAATTGTTAAAAATGCAATTTCGAAAGCTGATTTTGATGTTTGTAGTAGTTATGAAATCTGGCACGCCCGAGCTACATATGTAGATCAATGCAAGTGAAATTTGTTTAATATATACACATCTACGAGGCCCGTAAGGGCTTAGCTGACGTCATGAAGGAAGTGATACCCAAGATTATAATTTCCAGAAACCTGTGTAACAACTGTTTTAAACAAAATTTCCCTATACTATGTAAGGACTCCTTGATTTACCAAATGTAAATGATCATTTCCTACAAGTTCCAAGAAACCAACGGTTGCGTATTTTATTTAAAGGGTTTTATTGTATTACATTATATGATAGGGTTGGGTAAGTTCCATAATGGTGTTCATAAACCTGTTTGTTCCGTCCGTCAATTTTATAAATTTATAATTAAATTTTTGTTCTCCGGCTTTGTCCAAACACAAATGGATTACTACAGTTAACTTTAGAGTACGTCCTACAGACTTTTGCGTATTTGTAAATATGTACCCCATTTTTTTCTACAAAAAAATTCATTAATAGATAGTGTATTAGAATTTTCTATATTCTACCGTTATTTGATATGCCTAATACATTTTGTTATATTTTTTGCAAGTTTTCTCCTATCAACCCCTTTAATTTTCAAATTTAAAATATTGATTAAAATTTAGATCAATTTGATACTTCATGATGTTTTGAATTATTACCCTCCTCGTGTTATAAATGTTTTGGCTTGAAACTCAAAAATTATACGGTTCATTCGGTATAACAAAATTATTTATACGATTCATTACTTTATATCAAAATGTAAATATATTTAACATTCAATTATCTAGTAAAAGCAAAACGAACATGTTACCTTCTATATAATATCCTGTTGTTGGTAAATCCTCATCCAGTAAAATAAACGACACAAAATTATTACACAAACATTCTCACTCACCCATTTCCAAAACCAAATGAAAACGAACTGAAACAAATAGTTATAAAAAATCTCTGTTTTGTAACTGTCAATCAAGAAGTGAAACTAAATCACGGCTATTAAAAATATATATTTATATAAATAAGGTTTAAAACTTGTTTCGTTTATGCATAAACACACGCTCGGGGTAAATTGTATTTAATTAATACGTACATTTTAATAAATACGTTTAAGGTTCTTCTCTTTTTTATATTTATTTTATTCATGAAAAGTAATATTTTTACTTGCAATTTTCCTTAATGTCATTCATCTTTACATTGACCAAAATTTAAACGACATAGGTACAGCTAATTTTGAAAATCTTAATTTTTTTAAAATCTTAAAGAAAATTTTATTTCCTCAATTACACCATAGCTGGGTAATTAATGGTTAATTAAATGTTGTACAACTTCAGCTCATGTTTTAATTAGTGTTATGCGAGTGTAACATCTAGTATTTTCTTAGATTAGGGTATTCTATTATTAATTGGATTATCTCTTCAAAGCTGGGTACCCTATTTTAGACCTTGAAATGGGCATCAACTTGGTTAGCCCTAAACGTAATATTACTGTTACAAATCGGTACCCGAACGCACGTGCCTTAAGTGAAGAAAAACCATTACCTCCACAACTGGTGTGGTATGATGGCTAGTTGAAGCGTAAACAACTACTCAAATCTCAATATGTAACAGTTGAAGCATACCTTTCAAGATAAATGTAGAATGGGAAGATTAATTATTGTTGAGACATCCTAATTAATGGGTTCGTCACATGCTGCATATTATATGATGTTACCCTTGTGTAACAGTTGCTTTAGATGCTGTCTCAGTTGCCAGTACATTCACAGTTTCACGAAGCTATTGCAGGATGTGGTTACGTAAATTATAAATTCTATTTAGTATAGTTTTAACTATGTTATTTTATAAAGATTAGTGAGCAGTGAACCCAACTAGAAAGGGATGAAGGAAATAAACACATAAAGAGGTGGATCCGGTAATTGAATAAAACACTACTATCTAGATGAAGTAATTAGATTGCATCGCGCTTTTGAAATGTTCTTTGTCTCTCCCCCTCCCTACCTTGGTTAATGCAATAAACCGATAGAAATAAACACATAATAAGATCAGCAGGTGCAAACCCGACACCTCTGGTTCATTGGAAGATAGGTTATTTATGAAAGGAATAGTTTTTTTTTTTTTTTTTTTTTTTTTTTTTTAATGAAATCTTCTTTGGGCACGTTATAGTACATTTTGAACGGAGAAAAATATCCGTTTTGGCGTCATCAAAATCCGTAACAAATCACTCTCGATTGTCCCGTTATGCGAGATCTACTGTACACAAAAATCCGTAGTACATCAAGATCGATTGTCCCGTTATGCGACGTCTACACAAAAATATCTAACACATCGCTCGATTGTCCCGTTATGCGAGATCTACTGTACACAAAAATCCGTAGTACATCAAGATCGATTGTCCCGTTATGCGACGTCTACACAAAAATATCTAACACATCGCTCGATTGTCCCGTTATGCGACGTCTACTGTACACAAAAATCCGTAATACATCACGATCGATTGTCCCGTTATGCGACGTCTACTGTACACAAAAATCCGTAGTACATCAAGATCGATTGTCCCGTTATGCGACGTCTACACAAAAATATCTAACACATCGCTCGATTGTCCCGTTATGCGAGATCTACTGTACACAAAAATACGTAGTACATCAAGATCGATTGTCCCGTTATGCGACGTCTACACAAAAATATCTAACACATCGCTCGATTGTCCCGTTATGCGACGTCTAGTGAACACAAAAATCCGTAATACATCACGCTCGATTGTCCCGTTATGAGAAGTCTACATAAAAATATGTAACGCATCGTTCGATTGTCCCGTTATGCGACGTCTACACAAAAATCCTTAACACATCACGCTCGATTGTCCCGTTATGCGACGTCTACTGTACACAAAAATCCGTAATACATCACGCTCTATTGTCCCGTTATGCGACGTCTACACAAAAATACGTAACACATCACGCTCGATTGTCCCGTTATGCGACGTCTACTGTACACAAAAATCCGTAAAACATCACGCTCGATTGTCCTGTTATGAGACGTCTACTGTACACAAAAATCCGTAATACATCACGCTCGATTGTCCCGTTATGCGACGTCTACTGTACACAAAAATCCGTAATAAATCACGCTCGATTGTCCCGTTATACGACGTCTACACAAAAATCCGTTAAACATCACATTCGATTGTCCCGTTATGCGACGTCTACACAAAAATACGTAACCCATCACGCTCGATTGTCCCGTTATGCGACGTCTACTGTACACAAAAATAATTATAATACGTAAATATTTCGCATTGAACTTTTACATCTTAAGGTAAAAAGGATTGCGTGGACAGTAGACCTAGGTTATTTATGTTTTAATATATTCAATAAATGGTTTGTGTAAACTTAATGTACCTCATCTAACATGACACAACAATTTTCATGTACACTTGATAAAAATACCTACCACAGGAAGAAATAGTAAGAGTTGAACGCTTTACGCATGGCTTATTCGTTGCACTGTTTATAAAATATCATTCATTTTTGTTTACAGTTATAGTAAATATTATGATATACATAATACAGGAAGTGAACTGCATTATCTGAAAATTAAATATTTACCTTCATAATAGTGGGCATCGATGGCTGGTGACCCAATTCCTTGGGAAGTGTAAACATTCCGAATTATGTTTATTGCTGCACGTATAAAAATTACACGAAAGTGTTTTTAAGTTCTACACAAAATCTCAAGAAATGAATCGGAGTAATGGTTAACTAAATATTAATAAATTTGGTATTTTTGTAACCTTATGTAACTCTAAAAGGTGTTGATTAATATAAATGAAAATATTAAAAAGTAAGAAATATTTAAATATTTTTAGTGACAAAAACTTTCAATGTAAAAATGTTAGAAATTAGTTCAAATTTTATTTTTCATTCTTGGTATTTTTATAAAGATTCTTCCTTCATACATCATTAAATAAGGTTATTTAATACTATGGAGCGTTCACTTTATTTTTATTGCTAGTCAGAGCATTTGCGTCCACCTCTTACTGCAGTAATTGTTTTGAGTGGCCGCTACTTAAAAATACCAAAAAACTTGTACTTCGTTCGGCATAGTTGCAATGAAACTTTTTTCAAATTTTTATAAGTTTACCATTACTGCGTAAGAAACGTACAAAATGACGGACGATTCTAAATAATTCAATTAAAACATAACTTAATTCGATTGGTCTCCAAGCAAATAATACAAAGAAATGCAATTAATAAATAACTGCTAACCTAATGATTTTTCCAGGTTCTATTAATAAAGACTCGACAAAAAAGTAATTTACAATTATCTTTGGACCAGCCTAGGGTCTGAGTCATTAACATAAGAGAAGGTTATGTTCATAAAAACAAATACGAGCAATATTACCAACACAACTATTATTCACACTTTACATGAGAGCTTATGAGCCAGCTGTTGAGAGTTACAACATTCCAGTTATCAAGTTCCTTGAGGCGTTGTCTCGTTTCTCAGAGCTGTGAAATTTTATATAACGATCTCATCTTGCTCCTATATTTCAAGATTTCCGTCATGGTAGAATATTATTATTAGTATTAATTACGAGCATAATAAGTGAAAGTCACACTTCGATAAAGAGGTAAAATATATTTATCTTGCTATCTGTTAATGCGTGCGCACTGCGCAATGTGGTTTGAAGACTCGTGCAAGTGTCAAGAATATTTTTGTGTTAGCGTAGAAATACTGACTTTTATTTCTCATGTAAACTTCGTCTCATGATAGGTCAAATATCAATGTCTACTATTTTATGAATGTATTCCTTTCAGATACCCCAAATCAAAAAAAAAGTGATTTTAGATTGAAATCTGTTGTAACTGCTTTACAGCTCAAAAGTGTTTACTAATTTATTAATAAAATTTGGTATGTAGGTATATTTTGTGAATATCTCTAGAATTTAATTATTTTTTTGATAACTCAAAATTTTGGGGTAGCTCCCATAAGAAAAACACGACATTATGATTATACTAAAATCTACTTTAATGATTTTGATCAAGTTTTGATCGCCGTCCCTCTAAAAATGTCAGTTCGTGAGTTATAAGTAACAAACTATTAACTGTCTATAAGGTTGTTATAAAAGACGAAAATTTCTCAAAATCAGGCCTACCGATTTCGTTCAAATTTTAGTGAATTGTGAATATTAGTCATCTAAACACGTGTGCGAATTCGGAACTAAATAGATGATACGATTAAGGAATAATTGGATAAAAACTAAACAAACCATGACAGATCGATGTCAACCAAACGTGATTTACACTGAAGACGAGTTCATGTACAAGTGAAACAGATTCAAATCATATAAATGTTATTTAACACGTTTTCCATGATTTGTTTTCACTTTTCACTAACTTGACTGACGTTTTTGGAGATAATTAGTTTTGGTTCGTTATTAGTTTTTTGATGATGAGATAGTGAGAGAGTTTGAGTAAAGTTTTTTAACTATTTATTTTTTAAATTATTCACACTAAACACTAATATCAATCTCTCCATTATAAGCAAAATATCCCGTTGAAACCCAAAATGATCACTGTAAAACAAAAGACCAGTTTATATGGATCTGAGCAGCGTACAGGCTCACAGTTAATTAAAACTGAACTTAAACCGTTTTGGTTCCCAACATTGGGCTTATCATCTCTCCTCTAATGAGGGCAGCTAGAGACCAGTGATGTAAGCGAAAGAATTAAGTGCAATCCCTGTAAGTACGAGATCCTCAACTAAGCAAAATAAAAATAGACCGGCAAAATAATTGATGCCTATAAACGAACGTAGAGATTTAGTGTTTTTTTTACAATTGGAAAACATGACAAGCAACGCTGAAAAACGATTAATCAAACTCAACACGCACATGGAAATTTTGTTGGCAACTGTGTTGTACACAACCGCTATTCAATGTCTGCAAATGACATTAAAAATTTCAAAACATTTGATATCTTTCCACATCAGACCTAGTAATCTTCTGCTAGTAACACGTTCATCTAAAAATCAGACAATGTCCAAGCCGATTTTGTTGTAATTTTCACTAATTTATATTTTTGTGTAATTGTTACGAAATCGATATTTATTATTTTTTAACTCAACAAATTTAATAAAAACTAATTTCGATGATGTTAAGGAGACACTATTTCTTATATACGAACTTATTCTTCTAATAAATACACAGGAGAAGGTGGCTATGATTAATGACAATTTGATAAATCTGGGCATTTTTATTATTATTGAGACCCTGAACAAATATTTACAATAACTTTCTGATTTCATTTCTTCAGGAAAATATTGTCACTCTAGGAAATGCATCACACTAATAAACCTGAGTCAGATTATTTCGTAACAAAACAAAATTATGTTACGACTTTTACAACTGAAATACAGGTAGTCCCGTAAGTAAGCTGCCAAACTTTAGGAAATCTGTGGATTTTCAAAGTAAATATTGAAAAAAAAAAATAATAATAATAAAATCCGGAAACGCTTAATTTCCAGATATTCGCCATTTTGTTTGAAAAAATATAATTAATAAATAGAAACAACATTGAATTCAGAATTGATAAACGCATTTTATATGATACGTTTTTAAGGTGTACCGAAAAGAAAGACATTAATTGTACATTATCAAAATGGCGGCCTTTTAAAGTATTTAACATCTCAAAAACAATTACTTTTACAAAAAAATCACAAGAAATAAAAAAGTTTTCTTTTTTTATGACAAACAAGACAGTTTTTTTTTTTTAATGTTTTTCTTAATGTAGGTCAAAAATAATCGCATTATTAACAATAAACAGAAAACACAATTTCTTAGTAAGTTGCCTACAACACCCAATATTTTTTTGTCTACTTTTGTCTACAACCAAAGTATTTTGGAACTATAATACTTTTAATAAAATCCGTTGCTCTAAATGACATTAAACATTCAAATTTGACACTTTCAAATTGACGCCTAATTTAAAAACTTTAACTTTCTTAGTTTGTTCTTCAATGAAATGAAGCATGACATTAGTTTGCTTCTTCATGAAATTTACGCCTTTGCAGACTTTTAAAATTGACCGCCATTTTTCAATAAAGCACATTAAAATTCTTCGTGGAAACGTGTTTTCTGATATTACACCAAATTAAATGAGTATTTTATTCCCGTATATATTTTTTAAACTTCTGGTTTAGTTATTAATAATGGCGCATATTTAGGAGGCGATTTTCCATACTATTCATTGTTGAATAAAGTTAAAAATTTAATTAGGCATAGTATAGAAAGTGTAAAGACCAATTCAGAAATAACATCAAAATGACCAATTTGTGGATCAGATAAAAACTAGTTCAAATCTACTGTAATTATAACGCATAAGTTAGGAATTATAAAATCACAGAAAATTATAAATGTGACTCAAAATACAATTTAAAGCCGTTTAAAAACTGAAACTAATATGTGTAAAAAAAGTACTTAATTTAAGACATCAGTTAAAATAACTGTTAATAAAATCACCAGTTAAAACAACATTTAAAAACATATATCATTTATTACTTAAAACATCTGTTTGTTACTTTATTTTCTGACTTTATAATTACAGTGGATTTGAACTAGTTTTCTTCTATTCCACAAACTATTTATTTTAGTTTTAGTCCTGCATTGCTATTTAAACTTTAAATTATATACTGAGGCTCCTCCAACTCATAAACAAGTCGATTAAGTTACAGCCATATTAGAAAATGGCTGCCAATAAAAGTAGATTTTGTCGCCATTCTTTATAGAACTTTGTAAAACTTATATATCTGATATATAATTAAATTCTGAGTGTGGTAATATTTTTAGTATCTTGTATATTTAAAATACGAAAAATGCACAATAGCCTAAATTTTAACTTTGTAAAATATATCAAAATATAAAAAGTTTAAAGAAAAATAATAATTAATAGCATAATATGTTCATATTCTCATTACATTAACCTTCAAAATAATAATATGTTACATTTTCCCAATCATAATTATTATCAATACATTAATCTCTTCACGTGGTTAACATTGTTGTAGACATTAACAATAAATACAATATGGCATTCCTAAAATTGTTAGTTACCACCCCCCTTATTTGAGCCCAGTTTATGAGATTTTTTTTATGGAGGTGGAGCTATACTTAAATTATAATCGATACAAAAAATTCGGATTCTTTTTTTGAGAGAGATAGAGAAAGAGAAAGAGAGAGAGAGAGAGAGAGAGAGAGAGAGAGAGAGAGAGAGAGAGAGAGAGAGAGAGAGAGAGAGAGAGAGAGAGAGAGAGAGAGAGAGAGAGAGAGGGGGGGGAGAGAGAAAGAGAGAGAGAGAGAGAGAGAGAGAGAGAGAGAGAGAGAGAGAGAGAGAGAGAGAGAGAGAGAGAGAGAGAGAGAGAGAGAGAGAGAGAGAGAGAATGAATGAAAGAAAGAATTGTCTTTATTTAGGGGCGAGGTTAGGACTGTATAGTCCTCTCTACCACCTAACCCCATACAACATAACAACATATATATATATATATATATATATATATATATAACATATAAAATACAACTTGATAATAATAAAAATTTTAAAAAAAAGGAGAGAGAGAGAGAGAGAGCTTTTTGTACGAAACACTCTGTATTGAAGAATACACATATGATATAAATGGTCTAAACACGTATCATGAGTCCAGGGAACATGAATAATCAAAACAGAACGGGCATTATCCCGGATCCCAGGTATATCCTATGGGAACATGGTGCTCCATCTGATTGAAATTTAATAAATTAGTACACACCGACCTGCCTCCACTAGGGTGTCATTACCTCATACACAACATTGAGTAAATGGCAAGCAATCATAGGAAGAACATCCAAAAAAGTATGTATAAATAAAACAAGCTTATGGGTACAATCGTAAAGATTAATCAGCTCTTCTCCAAAACTTCAAATTTACAGTTAAATTACTATTAATTTATTTTAAAAAATAATATTTTATTTTACTGTTTTACATATACTTGGGAATAGAGAACGTAGTGTGGTGGGTCAAAATATGGATGTCAAGTATTTCGTGGATATAGTCGTTTTGAGGTGCTCTGAGTTATGAAATTAAAAAAAATAAATTGATTGGATGTACTTTTATGTCGACAAAAAATAAATAATAAAAGTATCCTACGTCTTTTATGATGTTAAAAATTTTAAACTTTAGCAAAATAAAATGAAGTAGTACATTTATGGAGTTTCATAATGTCTAAGCAGCTTTCAAAAATGAAACAATTGTTGTTTTCGGCAAAAGTTGATTTTTTAGAAATTAAAAAATGTGCAAGCAAGATTGAATATTTTCAACTATTTCAGATTAAAGTAATGTTTACCTGACGTTCATATACAAGTGATAAAAAAGTCTTCCAATTTCTGAACGAGTAGAGATAAAAACCTCTAACATGCGCTAAATCTCATAGGATAAATCCTTTCCCTTTTTATTTGGTAAACACATTTTCGCCCATTTTTAAGAGGGTTAAAAGGGGGTTGCTTAATTTTATAAAATTGTAATCCCCAGTGTTTGACATATAATTTTGAAAAGCCATTACAGTATTTCTAACCAGAATTATTGAAGGTAGAACTCAAATTTTGAGAGTATCCTTGTTGTTCTGGATACTAATGAAAAAACTATAAAACCGATTAATTTGTTTAACGGATGACTTATGTAACATGTGAACAGGGTTTTATGGATTTTTGATATTTTAACAAATGGTACCAATTTTCAATGGGGGATCCAATGGGGTATTTGTTTTCTTTTTACGCATCTTGTGACATATCATTTTAAAGGGGATTGTAAGGGGAAACTGAAGACGTATGGAACAAGGCCCCATGACTAATTTGGTTGAATAATGAACTAATCAAAACTTAACAAAAACGAATGTATAAGTAAGATCAAATTAAAATTGATTAATTTAAAAAAATTGTATAGAACAATTCTATATGTCATCAGTTTCAAAAATTGGGGTTTGTTTGCTAAAATAAGAAAAATCAATAAAAGTGTTTTTATTTAGTTAAATGACAACGCTGTTAAAACATTTATTTGGTTATATATATATATATATATATATATATATATATATATATATATATATATAATTAATATCCATGACAAATAGAAAACTCAAAATTCAACTTCTAGTCCCCATAATTACTGTTAGAGTTGTCGTATAGACTTTACCAAAAGACTACAATGCTTTTCATGATGTCACACGATGGGAGTTTCTATTTCAAAAAATTAATGTCCCCCCCTTTTAACCATTCTCTAAAAAGTGGAAAATATGTATTTACTTCATAAAAAGTTTAAAAAAGTTGCCCTATGAGGTTTGGTGAAAATTAGAAGTTTCATCTCTACTCGTTCAGACATTTCCTAAGGGTTGCAAGACTTTTCTTTCACTCTGTATAAATACAATTATATAATATTATCAAATTTTGTAATCATATTTAAACTTATGTTGTTACACTAATAAAAGTAACAAAATTACACAAATACAAAGTCTTAAGAAAAATATATAATTCAGATTATTGGCACAGTAATATATTATCAAATTAAAATTTAACTGAATATTTTTTTCAAAAATATTGAAAAGTAAGAATAGACAATACTTTATTTTGGGGAAACACACAAGTTCTCAGTGTAAAGATTTCATGCAGCTTTAATTATGCATTTCTACAGCAGTCCCTACATTGTGTATGGGGATTTATTTACAACTACCAGTTCAACCGCAAATACTCATGTATCATAGATCTTAACTCTTCTAAACTACTCATTTTTACAAAATAAATATGAAGAATTCAAATAAATCCTTCCATTACAATGAAGACTACAGCAGCTGATTGGTGCCAGTAAGTACAACTAACTAAACAAAATCAATCGGATGGACCTTTTCACACTAAATATTTTTCCATAGAGGTGCTCTAAGAGTGACAAAGTTCTATCTAGTACAGTTTAGCAAGACAAGATTCCAACTGACTGAAATAGAACAAGATTCCTAGTCACACTAACTTATGACTTTTCAAGGTATCAGTAGGAATCTTGTCATTTTTTAAATTTAGTACTGGATCTAGATAAAAATGTAGGTTGGTGCATTTTATAGCAGAGTTCAAATGGAGCCCTGTCGCGCAACAACTCAATTTTTCCGATTTTTTCAGGTGAAACATTGTCATTCTAGGCTACAGTAATGACCAATTTTTAAATTTCTACAAATAACAGTAGATGGGAATTTAACTTTAGTAATAGAGCGTGGTCAGATTGCGGATTGCTGCAGCGATTAGTTTTATCTGTAAAGAGCATTCTGAACGTAACTAACTGTTAATAAATTCGATTTTCTGGAAACCAGTCTAGGTTAATTTTCTGTATTTGTCCCAAACCCAGACATCAATTTTGAACTTGGTTAACTAATTTTGTAATTGAAGTATGTTTGTATGATTACGAATAAATTCGCTACATTATTTTTGTCAAACTTTGTTACTTTACAGTGTAAGTGCACGTAAATATAAATTTGTAATAAAAATGGTGTAAACTTGTAATGATTTGAGCTGTGTCTCTAAAGATCCTGATATATTAATTGTGTTTGAAAGCTAGAACACCATATTGTTTATAATATAAATAACTTTCATAAACTAATATATTATTATGACAATCTTATATATAATATGATTGCTGCTCATGCCAACATTTTGCAACATGTCAAGTCAATGGCAGGAAATGTCATATACAGAATGTATGAGAAATAACTGATGTAAATAGCACGTGACCTCTATTTACTTAAATCAAAAACTGATGTTAAATTTCAACTTAGAGCTTACAAACATAAATAATATTGTTTTCATCGTAATCTGTCAAATTCAAACTCTACGTTCTTACATTACAAGATTCACAATATTTTAATTATTAATATATATTTTAATGAACTTTGTGCTAACCCACATATTCACACCCTGTAGTATTTGTAAAAGTAAAAAGAATTTATTGTGGTAACACGACCTCTGTCAGATGAAAAAACCTAGGAAGTTTTATTTGATAACTACGTACTTTATCTGAACACTAAATCGATTTTGAGATAACCAAATTTTAATTGTAGTAGTCATCTTAAGTTTTCAATATTTAAAATTTTCAAGTGTTTAAAATTAGCAATCAAAAAAATTAATTAAAATATTGTCAAAACTAAATTTTATATTTTTCGAACGTTCACTTTCATTAGATAGACAGGAATAACAGAATAAAATAGTAAGTTTCTTCATAGGACACGGTCGTCTGAGAAAATAGAAATATTCATTAGAAACGGATGTGAAAAAATGTCGCCTGTACGAATAAACTACAAAGCACCATCTTTGAATATAAACATTTTGAGCAGGAATGGATTGTGACCTTTGGTTTTTTTACAAATTGTTTGACAATCTTGACAGGAAAATTCTAAGATTCGTGGAGTAAATGAATCTTCCGGAGCGATGGCCAGGGGGTAACACATAATTTGGGAGTTCAATAAATCTTCACAGCTGACTTTCTAAAGGATTAAACAGACAAAAGAAAAAGTGTTGCACTTAACTTCCTCCTTATTGAAGTCACTCATGTGTTTAACAATACAGTTTTAAGTGTTCTTATAAATTTAAATTGAATATTTAAATATGCAAACCCTTAAGGAATGTATTAATTCTTTGGAATACCAACTCTTACTAAATGAATAATTTTCTCATTCGGACTCACCATTCTTGAGATAATGAGCAGCACTTACTTTTTAGTCGCACCATATTTTGAAATTTTTTAGTCTCAAAACGCTTTACAAATAAATGGTTATAAGCAATTCTTTAGACGACCGATAGATAGCGAGACAGATTGACTAATTAACAGCCATCATTACACATTGGTGTATAGTTATTTCTAGTTGCCCAAACGTTGAAAATAATTGAAAATTCTGTTAAGAAATGTTTAAAACTTGATTGTTTCCTTATAATGTAATCGGGATGTTAATTCCCTGGTATTTTTACATTTTCACATATAGTATGGAAAATGATGAGTTAAAAACAGGTGGAATTTTTCGAGGAAATATGTTTCTTGATGTCCCCCAATCAAATTTTATTTTCTTCTGAAGAAGCTGTTTAATCTTCTACATCCAAAGCGACTTGGAACAGCGATGATATTTGGTATGTGGGTATATTTTGGTTATATCTCAGTAGTAGTTTTTCGTTTTTTTTTAGGGGGAAGGTAACTGTCTAGAAACTAAAACACAAAATAACAATTTGTTCTTAATCGACTTATGATTTTAATCAAATTGACGTATATTGTAACTTTTAAGGATTCAAAATAAACGTATTAACCGTCTTTTCTCACAAAATAGCGGTTCCTAAGTATCCATAAACATAAACAAATTATCCTCAATGGGGCAGTTATAAAACCCTATATCTCAATAACGGTTTTACTGATTTCGATCATAAACTATGAAATTTGAAGATTAATGAACACTAAAAGTGAGCGAAATAAGCATGTAAAGAAAATTATAGTTTAGGAATAATCGAAAATAATCATATCAATTAATTACAATCAATTAAAATTTATTATTTTAACACAAGGCTACGCTTATTAGGCTTAGGCTAAATCTAAATATAATTTTTTTGGAAAATTCACAAAACTTTACAAGTTTAGATTGATCACAAGACTTACAAAAACTCAGTAATATATACAAATTCGCTTATTCCTTACATTTAATTTCTCATGTTTTATTACTGATACGACAAATATTATTTTTTGTTGACATTGGGTTTTGACAGTGTGAGAAAGTTTATGCCGTCTCATTGTACTATTTATTTAATCTTGTTAATTACGATTAAGGAGTGAAAGCTTTATAAAAAATAAATCCTATTGTTATATTGCATACACTACCATGGAAATATTTTTATACATCACTATGGAAACGAAGATGTTAGTCTAAATTCTAAAAAAATATGAATTAGTAAATTAGTAATGGCAATTTGGCAAACTTTTAAAATTGTTGTTGACCCTCCTCTGTCGGGCTTAAAGGTAAATGGATTTATTGTTACTTTTTAAAATTGTAGAATTTTTAAGATAAGTTTTATAAATAATAAATGCCACTGTATGACTCAATAATTATTATTCATTACAATTTCGAAGAAATAAACATTTTGGTTCGTTAGCGTTTTATGACTGAATGAAAATAAACAGTGCAAAAGTTTTGAACAAGCTTTCCCGCAAAATCATATAGTAAAGAAAAATATTTGTCAACACCTAATAGAAAATGTCTGTATATTATGATACCTGAAAAATAAATATATAAATACAGAGTGATTTACAAAGATTCAAAAACGTTTTGAGCTTATTCTACATGTAATGTTTTATTTATTCATATTAACATATGTAGGACAAATTATTAGTTTCCCTTCTGATCGGCCATTTTTTTTTTTTTTTTTACAAAAACACCTATGGAAATAGATAAGATATTAGGTTCAAATTTGGTACCAGTGTTGTTCAGTTTTAAAAGAGCTCCATAAACAAGGACTTTGTTTTGCTTTACATGCGGACTTTATTGTTTCAAAATGGCCTGCCGTTTAAAATATTAAACCTAAAATATCTCGAAAATAGTTATCTTTAACAAAATAGTACAAGTGACCAAATATTATTGTTTTAATGACGTTTATATTTGGTAATAATGAAATTACCAACACAATTTCTTGGTAATTATTTACAATACCGACAACTTGAATTAAATTGTCTACAAGTTTTATTAAAACCTTTTATTTGGTTATTAGAACCTTTAATGTGAGTTACTAGCACTTCGCTACAATAAATTAGTGCCCATTAGGCAGGCAATAAACTACCCTAAGCTAATTAATAATAGGTTTTTCTTATCATAACATTATATATATATATATATATATATATATATATATATATATATATATATATATATATATATATATATATATATATGTGTGTGTGTGTGTGTGTGTGTGTGTGTGTGTGTGTGTGTTTTGACAATTATCAAGAAATTATATTTTTAGTTTTTGGTCGATAATTTGGTTATGTTTTAGGCTATTAAATAACAAAAATATATAGACTCTTGTACATTTCTTGAAATGTTAATGGTTCTCGAGATATTTGACGTTCAACGTTTTAATCGGCCGCCATTTAAAAAAAAAATACAAACTAAAATCATTATTTTTAGTGTATTTGTAAAAACGAATGTAAATAATGCGTGTAACATATTTTTAACTTAATTCTTTGTGTATTTACATAATTATAATGTTTATTGTAAAAAACAGAATGGTGGATTCACGAATAAATAAAAGTTTTCGGACCTACGTTTAGTTGAAATGTTTTCTTTATATTTACAAATGGAATGAGCTTCCAAAGTCTTTGCATATCTCCTTAATTCACACCTAATTTTCTCCCTTCTATTTCTTATGAAAATAAATTGGAAAATAAAAGAGTCTCGCATTATTAACTTTGTGTGATAATTTTATAAACAAAATTTTGGGGAAAAGTATATGAATTATATCCATAAGCTTGTTTAACTTGTACCGTAAGCTTTTTCTACGTGTAAATCTATTTAATAAAAATCGCATTTTTAAGGACTTACCGTCAATTTGTCCTATTTGACAAAAATTACTTAACAATAATTTATTTCTTTTAATTTATTTCCGCAATTGAATTAAATAATTAGGCTACTCATTCCACCAAAATCAAATTTTTAAACTGCTTCATATAATTTTTTTCCCCGCTAATATACCCGAAACGAGGTTTTCGTGAATTGACAACAGTTAACTTGTTGATTGGGTCTTAAGATGTTATATTTTAATAAGAGTTGATTATAATTAAGTGTTTTGGTCTTATGGCAGCTACTATCTAATTTTAAGTTATCGACAGTGTTGTGTAATAACGTTTATAATAGGCTCCAGATGGAGGCAAAATAATAATTAAAAAATTTGATTTGGGCTGTAGAGAGGACGTACTTTCTTTTCTCTTTCCATAAAAACACCAAAAATTAGCATCCATTTTTTTAACTCATTATGTTATTTTTTCGATAATGTTTAATGAGATAGTAAAATATTAATAGAAGTCTGAACCTCCTTATTTACAGTCTAAATACCCTAAAACAAGGTCTGATTTTCTTGCAGTTTTTATTAAACCCTTTTATATGGAGTTACAGGGTTTATAATAAATATAAACGCCATTAAAACAATAATATTTGGTCACTTGTATTATTTTGTTAAAGATAACTATTTCCAAGATATTTTAGGTTTAATATTTTAAACGGCAGCCATTTTGAAAAAATAAAGTCCTCATGTAAAGCAAAACAAAGTCCTTGTTTATGGAGCTCTTTTAAAACTGAACAACACTGGTACCAAATTTGAACCTAATATCTTATCTATTTCCATAGGTGTTTTTGTAAAAAAAAAAAAAAAAATGGCCGATCAGAAGGGAAACCAATAATTTGTCCTACATATGTTAATATGAATAAATAAATCTTTACATGTAGAATAAGCTCAAAACGTTTTTGAATCTTTGTAAATCACTCTGTATTTATATATTTATTTTTCAGGTATCATAATATACAGACATTTTCTATTAGGTGTTGACAAATATTTTTCTTTACTATATGATTTTGCGGGAAAGCTTGTTCAAAACTTTTGCAATGTTTATATATGTAAATATGAGCTCTAACTCAAAATTACTTTTTTCTAAAAATCGGTGGTGACGTAATTAGATAAACTCCCCTCAAGTAACTAATAAAATATATTAATTGCTCTCACTCTAAAAATAGCCATTCTAGAATTATCGGTAAACAATAGAAAAATCCTCCATGTTGCATGAAAACTTCAATATTTATAATCGGTTTTACCTAGATGTTAAAATTATGATGAAAGGTGAGGATTAATGACTTAAATCAGTTTTGAAAAAAAAAAAAAAAAAAAAAAAAAAACTAAAACGGTTCAAGAATAAATAGCAAATTTTGAGCATTTTGTTGATTAGAGTTTACCAAACGGAAGATCGAACTTATGTTAGAAATAAATGAAATTTGGAAACTATTTATATTTCTTTTTTATTTATATATATTTGGAAACTAAATATATAATATATTCTTAAAAATCATAAATGAATAACAATACAAAATAAACAAAACTGTGAAAACACGGGACCTTTCTATCAGGTGCATGAGGGAATATCGGTAATAAATATATGATTTATTTATTTATTATGTATAAGTAGTACTATAATATATGTTTCTATAAATTTATAATAATAATCGTATGATTAGTATTTAGTTTTGTATGTAAAGTGTGTGAAAAACTTATTGCAAAACTTTAACATCATTCATTTGGTTTAGTGTTTATGTTTTTCGATTCTATTAAAAATTAAATGGTGGACAATTACACAAAGTTGTTCACTTATACGCCCTGAAATACTCAAACATATTTAAACAACAAATTCTTGCTAACTGACTACAATCCCAGTAATTCTAGATATCAGTTATTTCTCATTATAATTGAGTTACATGTTATATCTTATGAATAGGCCTAAAGGAAGATTAGAATAAAAGAAGGTGTAGTCAAATATCTCGAGATTATATTATATATCGATATATTGAAAACTGTTATAATTACAATAGAAACAACGATAACATCGTATTTGTAGTTAAAAGAGCAAAATATTTTGTACCCTGTATATATTGTATAAAGTTAAGGTTTTTGAGATGTTCGGCATTTTGAAAAATTTAAATTACACAAAAATAAACCTTTGGTATTTTATACTAGAAAAAGGTGCATACGAAATTCGTACATCAAACCGTAACTCGGTATGTAATATATTTCGGTAGTTGTAAATTGTTTTTGAAGAAAAACAGACCTACAGACAGAAAATGAATAATTTTATAATATATGGACTTCTTTACTTATTTGTTTATGCCCTGTCCTTCACTATATCTATTGTGGAAATTTTCACAAAATTTTGAAGTCATGAATGACAGAAGAATATTTTTATTAATAATATTACCTTTTGTGACTTCTTGTCGTATCTTTTATGGCGACATGTTTTGGAGCCGTAACTCCATCATTAGGTCTTATTCACTCCTAAGATATCGTCGTACATGAAAATAAATTAAACATACACATAACACTGACAGTAACACATGAAATTAATAATAGATGCGCATCTTAAAGTAATCGGTAAAGTACTGAAGGAATTATCCAAGGAGGCCTATCTCTGTTGGTGGGAGTGGAACGAATGTTGGTAATTTAGGATGTCGTTTGGAGTTCTTTTAAATTTTAATACCATTCACTAAATGCTCTTCCAGTTTGACCTATGCAGTATTTATTGCATTCCTGACGATTGATTTTGTAATATCTAGTCTTTCTTTCTCTATTGAATGTGTTGGTTTGTAGTTTTACCGATATAGATAAACTTGGTTGTACGGAAAGATATTTTAATGTTGTGCTTTTTGATAATGTTTTTTAGAACGTTGGGTAGAAATATTGTATATTTAGATGAGATATATTTGTTATCGGAGGTGATTTCGGTTTCTGTGTGTTTTTTTTTTTTTTTGTTCTTTTACAGCTATTAATTCATTTATTTATAATTGTATTCCTGTATCCGTTGGCTTCGGCTATGTGTTTTATGATGATAATTTCTTCTTTTTAATCTTCCTTGCTCAATGTCTGTGTACAAAGCTATGAAATGCTGATATTTTTAGGGAATATGGGTGGTACTAATGACCGTGGATGGTGACATCTGTTGTAGTGGTTTTACGATGTATATTGTATTAAAATTTGTTTATGCCTTTTCTTATTGTTAGGTCGAGGAAGTTAGGTTGATTTATTATATTCTGTTTCGAGTGTAAACTGGATATTCGGGCTAATACTGTCCATGTAATTCGTAAGATTTATAGCTTGTCGGTTAATTCTATAAAGAATACGAACATAGCGACCGTATATTGTAATGTTTGTATTGTATTAAGTAATTATTTAAATATATATCGGATAGTAATACCGACAGTACTTACAGATCACGTTAAGATGCTCATACATTATTAATTTCATGTGTAAGTGTGAATGTTATGTGTATGTGTAATTTATTTTATTGTACGACCATCTCTTATGAGTGAGTAAGACCAGATGATGGAGTTACGGCTCCGAAACAAGTCGTTATAAAATATACGACAAGAAATCACAAGACTTAAGTTAAATATCATTAATAATAATGCATAGTAATTTGGTACCTTAATTATATAATGCAAAGAAGAATATTTCTAAACTAAGTAGAGAAAGTTATACTAATTGCAATCATTTAAATATAAATAATTTGTTCATTTTATGTTTAGAGTTACACTGCAGTTCCTACAATCATCAATTTCGTCCAATGCAATAGTACTCAAGCTACGAACAGACCGTCATACTCCGCCGATGATAAGATTAAGTGGCAATGGGCAGTCCGATGCAAACCTAACGCAGACTGTCCACACTCTTACACGCCAAAGACAAAATGTATCAAGAGACAAGGTTGGATAGCTTGGTTGCTGAGAAGGAAACCGGAAGAAATCATAGTGGACAAGGAAAACTGTCCTCCAAGGGCACCCGAAAAGATGCCGAAGATATGGGAACTTGAGTATTACAATTATCTCTTACCGGATAGCTACCTAAAACCGAAACCATGTCTAGAGTCGTGTCGTATACATATAATGGAGAATCGAAGGAAAGAATTGGATAGAGATAGTTTAGAATGTTTGAACAGGGATATTGATTTATATCTGAAGAACGCTGCGAATGACCGGGAAGAAGTAGGGATGGCTTGCGAGGAAAAGAAAGAAGAAAAGGTTAAAATTATGGAACCACAACCTTGTCCTCCTCCTCTACCCCGAGAACCCAAAGAAGTAATGTTGAAGAACTGTCAATCTATGTCCTTCGGTACAACTCGAGAACCTGCCTGTATGGAAGAGTATAATGTAAAGCTGCCGTACGAAGATAAACCTTTGAAGGTAACCATCACACATCCAAAGCAATATAAATTAAAAGCAAAATCTAAACCCTCGTGGACATCTTTTCCTCCAATAAGTGAAGAGGAAGTCAAACTACTGTGCAGATTGGATTACAAGAACGCTCAGTTCAAGTACGTCGAATGTCCCAAGTCGATGTATCTCAGGTTTAAGAGCGTGTCTGATGACGAAAATTTGCAACCTGTCAGTTGTAAATGTACATTAAGACCTATATACAAAGCTAGTAAGAAATCTTCCAAGTCTGCGGCGGAACCTTGCGGGTCTGGAGGGAGCTATTGGGGGAAAAATACTGGGGATGATGATATCTTCAAATGTCAACATCCGTTAGATAAAAGTAGATAACAGATTTATTTGAGTAGAAGAATTATAAAATTTATAGAGAAAAATAAAATGTTTTAATTTTCAAGGACTATAGGAAAAGCTATTGAAAATATAATGGTTCACAGAAATGGAACGTTTAGGTGGAAAGCTACCTTGTAGTTTGATAAATGAACATTGATCTTTGAAACCTTAGAATACAGATGTACAAAGTTATGGAAACTGGATATATCCGCAGTAGTAAATAAAGATAGATAGTTCAAATTTCCGGAGTATATTAATTCCAGCTTTACATAAAAAACACATTAAATAATTGACCTTCATTTTGTATTAACCATATTTTAAAAACACTTCAAATTGTGGATGACAAACAAAAGAGAAATCTTTTGAGTATTTAAATTTGGTTCCACTATCATTTGAAACAAGTTTAAAAAAATCAAAGTACACTTAGAATCGAATACACCTTTATATAATTCCAAGATTTTTCCTTTAAATCTCAATTTACTTCTACAAAAATATATTGTTTCCATACTTTTGAAACATACTGTTTGTATCCTGTATATATATACGCAGACGGGAATACTGGATGTTAAAAAAATATTCTATTGGCATTTTTATCAGAAAGGTGTTTTTGTTGAATTTTAAAATTATCAATGTATTTTATCCCCTTGTTTAAAAGCAAAAAACATTTCAGTAATAATCAAATTATGAGAAGAAAAGATGACAATAAATACCCTTATTCTTCGTATATTCTAGTAGCATTAAGATTGAAAAAGAATGAAAGAATTTTTCGGTGAGACCTTTTAGGAAAGATTAAGGAAAGGGATCTAACCCAATACTATATGACACTTAGGGTATGCGAGGGTTAGGTGTTTTTATTTTATGCTTATTTTCGTTTTGTATATATCGATGGTTATCGAGAGGTCTTTCGTCCTTAACAACAAGATAAAAATTGAAAAGAAAACAAATAATGAAATAGTGAACATAAATAGTACAAACGAGTTTCAACTACAAAGCAAGATGATCCCCATTTATTAACTAACCAAGTACTGCGCCGAACCCGGTATTAATACAGAACTGAAGAAGGATTAAACCTACATTACACCATTAAGGCGTTAACAAGTGCGTTGCGTCATTATAAAATAAATAATAGTCTCGAGTTACAATTTAATTATTGTAGCTCATGAAGCATCACTGAAGATAGCGAATTTGTCGTTGAAACGCGTATAAATAGAAAAATTACTATTTGGGAGAATCTAGTTTTATAGCACGTAGCTTGAAGAGTGACACTAAGGATTAGTTTAGCTATTCGCGGCCTTGAAAAAGGAAGGCGTATATATATGTTTATTTTGAGCATATTTCGGGAGGGGGGCGGGGTGTTTTCCATTCACAATTATTTGAAGATGTAAAACAGTAAGCAGAATATATTTTAGTCCAATTTATTATATCTCAGCTTCTAATTAAGATAGTAGAATATTCTTTATCATCGTCGGTAAGTAGTTAAGATATTGAAACAGTTTCAATTTGTATGTACAAATTTTGAATGAAAAATGCAATATACGACGATGCAATTTTAATTTATCTCTTAAATTAAAATGGTATATCTTTTGTTTAAAAAATAATTAATAGAAAATTCTAGTCTATATAACCTTTAGCTTATTTCTTCAAGTCTGAATAATACTTTTTTAGGTTATGTTTCTAATATTTTGACTCGAACCTGCTGAATAAGACCAATCTCATCTTCGTATCACGGCCTTCGTAACTATACGAATATCACATTTCATTGTGGAAGTCAGAGTCTAAATTATATTTTTGACAATAATTTGGCTATTTGTAGAGAGGAGGGAATGGGACCATTAGATGCAGAAATAAAATCTGCAAAAATTGGAACTAATTACTGTGTTACGAGATAAGAGATATTAACAAAACATTGTTCAAAATGGCCGACATTTTGACATTTCTAATACTATTTTTTTTTAATTTATTAGCGTTCTATACCTTATAAGCATATTATAATCCATATACTAAGTTTGATGTTTACTATCTTATTTATGACCGCTGTCGTGGTCACGTACAGCCAAAACCGTCAACTAAGCAATGACGACGGAAGGACGAGGTGTAGTCATTTTTTACTATTACTAAACTTACTTTGCACTTTGTATAGACGGTAATCAATAAAACGGTAGCCTACCATTTTCCAAATTAAATTGTTAATATCAAGGTACCCTTAACTACACATTTTGTGTGTAACTTTAAAATCTTACTCGGAAAAGATTAAAATTACAAACAGTTGACTAAAAGTGTTTTAGGCCTTGTTTAACTCAACTATATCTACCTGAAATTGACAACTAAATAGCAATAATGTTAAAACTGGAATCCAATCAGTAAAACTGGAATAACTTTATAGTCAAACGGTAACAAGTCTTGAACTCATAATTGTCCTGACTTTTGTTTTAGGTTGCTCAGATAAAAAAAAGAGTTGTTTTTATGACAAAACTAAAGAAAAGGAACGGTAATGAAAACGAAAACACAACAAAGTTGAGATTTTATTACTTCCGTAACTGCATTAGCTTTGCTTCTATGTAATTATACTTGACTTCCTTAGTCTAAGAACAGCTTAAAACATATTTTATTCTTCTTTATAGGGGGAAGATTTTCAAATCCAAAGTCGTGGCATGTATTTAGCCAATTTATACAAAAATAAAGCTATTGTATTTTCATGGTGAAACAAAACTCAGGACCATGAAATGTGTATTGGACATGATTCCTTGAACATCGATTGTCATAATTTTGAATTTTTAAATTCGTAGACCTATATCTGGCTTACATGTAAAATATCTACTACTACAGTAATATCGGATTTTCTAAAAATTTGAAAACAATTTTATTTTAATTATTTTTTTAAATATGTTTATGCGTTGTATACGTTTGTTGGAATAATTACGTTTCTTATTTGTTAGATCATCGATTTTTTTATACTGCGATGATGACCAACAGGTTTTGCCTTTAATAACAAGGAATTTTTTTTTTAAAATAAATAAAATATTTTATCCTGTAGCCGTAGCTCGAAGCATGATGAGACAAAGCTCAGAACTACGAAATGTGCACATAACATGGTTCCTTAATTTCCAAATTTTTAAACTTGTAGGCATATAATGTTTGCCAATATCTGGCTTATGTGTAAATATATATTTACTTCTACAGTTTTTGTGATTTCGGATTTTCTGTAAATTTGATACAAAACTTGTTTTTTTTTTTTAGTTCGTTTGTTGGAGTAAAGATCACAACGACTTTTTGCAGTTAATTGGAGCTGACAATAAGTTGGCAGTAATGACTGTGGATTTTTAATTTTATACCAACTCAAAAGTTCTGATTTATCAAAAAAATTCAAATATAACCGATCTTAGAGGAATTTATAAATCATCGCTATTATGTGTTGCATATAATTAATTCTAGATTTGGGATCAATATGAAGAGTGATTAAAAATTTTGGGAGCTCATTCTAAAGTAGAAATATGAAATAAGTTTATATAGGTAAGGAATCATTTCGTTTTCCTCGTGTTGGTCTTTTCTATATTTATTTACACAAAAAATAACATTATCTCATTGAATATGTGGTATATACATTACTTATGTAATATTTAACCGATGTACAAGAAGATCAAGAATTTTTCATACATTTTCAAAGTGGACGACGTCTAAATTTTTAATCTCAAATATCTCATTACAAAATATTTTCAAGAAAAAATAATTTTACACTTTTCATGAAAATCAAATTGATTTGTTATATTTTTTTTGTACTTCAAAAGACAACCAAGTCATCGACAAAAACTAAACAGATAATTTCTTGGTAATTGTCTAGAACTACCAAGATTAACGTATATATTATGGAATTATGAAAATTGTTAGTAAAAATTATCATAATCTATTGCCCAGAAACGCACCGAAAATGAAATAGTTTCCCGTTTGAAAATGGCCGACTAGTGTTTTATTAGTAATTGAAATATCTGTTTTTCCATATAAAATTGCACATTACCAAATACAAATTTCAAACTAAACTTGTAGAAAATTATATTCTCATAATATTTATTTTTTACAAACTTTATTTTAATTTTACAAACCTTTTTAGAAACAAATTAATATTACCATACCAGTCGCCATTTTTAAACTGCAAATGGAAATATTTTCGTATATTCTGGGTAATGGATTTTAACAAGTGTTGAACAAAAGAGTTATGAAAGAGAGGGAACTAACCCAAGAATACTTGAAAATGTGTAGATCCAGTTAGAACCCTCAGGATAGTGAGGCTCTTAGAAATTAGTGAACCCCGTGGTATCTATTTAAATTTATTGATGTCAAATAAATCATAAAAACAGTATATATTACAAAAAAAAGTACAATAAGCAGAAACGATTATTCTTTTAACGCTGAACAAGATCGAATATTTATAGGGTACTGTATTTTTATTAAACGTCAGTTGGTAACAGAGATAGCGTTAGAAATTCGCTAACAAAAATTCTTAGTAATTAACTAGATCACAAAGAGCTTTCTCACTGTCTCAAAGATTTTGAAAACCTCTAAATTCAAATTCAATTTGCCATTAAACATAACAGCTGTTGCAACTACACAATATTAGTTGTACAGTATTTCAAGTACTGTATGCATAGTTAGATTAGTTATTACAGTAAATTATTTATTTCAATTAAATATAATTAAAATATCCCAATCATGTAAATTGTTAAAACTGAAAAAATTAGAAACAGCATGTGTGTTTAATTGAAAATTCTCTGTTAAAACAAAACTTAACTGTAAACAAAAAATAATAACTGTTACACAACCTCATTCTGTCCTAATATGTACATTTATTAGTTCAATCTGAATTTGCTGTTAAAAATATTTTTTAAACTTTTTTAAACTTGTTAGAAACTGGTTGACTACCTCTGTGAACATTTTCATGATTGTTACTTTTCAGCTACAATTGCTAAATTATCCCCTATTATTGACTTGTAAATCTTGATCGAGTAACCTTCTCGGAAGGGGATGCAAGAAGTATACATCGCCTAAATAAAGTGTGTAAGAACATCGCCTACATAAAGTGTGTAAGAAAATGCTCGGTTGGTCCAGCCTATGTTGGTTTACCTAAATAGGTATTTGGTGGTATATTTATTTGGTTGGTATATATTGGATACATACATACACATATATATATATATATATATATATATATATATATATATATATATATATATATATATATATATCAAGATAAAGTACTATATTAAAATTATTTTCTTACTAATATTACAAAGAAATTTTTGACATCCACCAGATCAATCGGTGATTAATTGTGTGTATCAGTCTATCTGTTGTTTATAGGTTTTACGATTTGTTATTTACAAAACTGGAGAACGATTATGATTGAATTTTGCGTGTAGTTAAATTTCTATTATATCACCTGTTTTGTTTTTGTTTTTTTGCATTACTAAAATTTTGAGCATATCTACCCATTAAAATTTTGAGCATGAAAAGTACCCAATATAAAGTCTAATGAGATATGATGTTACTTCTGAACGCCTTATTTAAATTAAACAAACTGCAATCGTACAAAAGTTGCCGATACGTGGACAAACCTCATTTAGAACCACAGTTGAGTGTCACTACGCCAAATATCAAATCTTAAATTTAAATATGCACAAATACGATGCTCCCTATATTGTGTTTCTCTGTGAGAACGAGTTGAGAAAGTTGAGCAATGTTTGCGCAATGTCTATTTTGATCAGCAATGAACAAAGAATAACGTTCAATTTGAACTTCATACCTCATTTTAAATTCTATTTCCCAGATTGTTTGCTAAGTTTTGTCCTCAGGTCCTTCACGCCTTACAATGTCCTTTCATTATACGCGGTTATTTTTAGTCTACTTGAGGACAACAGTAAACAATTCCAAGTTTTAAATAACCCATCTCCCCTCTCACAACAACACAGACCCTTTTATTAACAATCTTTATTAATAAGTTGATACATCGTACAATGAATGTGAATATTCTTTGTAAAAACACAGCCAATGTTATTCTCCACCAGCAGTTTCTATTCTCAATTTTTAAATAAACAGTGAAAAACGATTGCATTAACTTTTTCATACGCTCGTCCACAAATCCAAATAATATAAACTAAAAATAACGTGCATGACCATTTCTCCGAAATTGGCTCTATACTATTTAAATGTTAAAAAGAAAAATGTGTTTTTCTTTATTGTTTGATTTTTTTCATCCATTTTTATGCATGATACGTTGAGATTAAAGGTTTCTTGAAGGAGTATGCATTTTTATTTTATTTTGTAGGATATTTATATATTTAATACAGAACCTCAACTTGTTTCATTTTTGCCAAAAGCGTTAAACGAATTTTAGTGTTTAATAACGGCGATTAAAGTTACCTTTTGATTTTTAGCTAATTATTTCTGAATGATAATTTCACTTTTACTTTGAATTTAATAGCTACTTTTTACGTTACACCAAAATTTTAACAACATTTGCCATGTCTTTATTTTTAATTTTTTTTTTTTTTTCAAAAACTCAAAGTTATTTTTTCGTTTTTATATATATTTTTTCCAGTGATATGTTCAGAACCATTGTTTTATTTTAAGATATCGATCAAAACATTCTTTTTTAAGTCTTTAGAGGCTATTTATTTAGAGTGCCTATTTATTTTTTTAATTTTTTCCCCCACAAACTCACTGTAACTTCAGAAATAGATGAGATATTGAGTTGAAATTTTATGTACCCATTTTCCATCTTTCGATTTACAAGCGTACCTATCACAAATAGTGTATTTTTATAATTTTTCAAAATGTCGTCGTAATGAGATATTCGACGTTAAAAGTTTTAAACTGCCGTAATTTAAAAAAAACTATACAAAGAAAGTAGATATTTGTGTTTGGTACACTTGTAAATACAAAATGCATAAACCAAATTACAATTCAATATCTCATGTTTCTAGAGTTACAGTGATTTTTTTGTAAAAAACAAAATGGCGGATTGCGACTAAACTAAGGCGAATGCGAAAAAAGTTACTGATGTATTTTCATTTATTGGATACATAGAATTCCATGATTTATAGCGTGTTAAAGTTTTTTGTGACACCGTGTTTTAGCAAAATTTAATCAAAATTAATATCGCCGACTTTAATTTAACAGAATCGTTATTTTCAGTTGTGGTATTACAAAGGTACGAACAAATTTTTAGTTAGCAAAAGAAATAGCAAGCAAAGCTTAGAGGCCGAGCTCATGTACCAAATTCATCATCAAATCTGTCCAAACGTGTCATGTAAATCAGTGATCAGATGATATAAGAAAGATAAAGAGACAGACATAGTTTCAAATATGGTTTTTATGGGATCACGGGAACACAAAAAGGATATTTCCTCACGATTCTAAGTATACGTGATAAAGCATCCAATCACAAGGAATATTTACCAACCGTATTGCTCATTTATTACAAGTAGAAACAGGTTTAATTTTATTCCCTTCTAAATGAATTCTTTCACAAAACCTCTTCTGCTCAGCATTTGCGATAACTGCTGCCTGTATTAATCCAGGGATTCCCATTCCACTCCCTGTGGGATATTTCACGTAACGGGAACGAAATGCAGGAAATGTCAAAATTCTATTACAGGGCGGAAATACGTTAGCGAAGAGCCGAGGTGGAATAATTTCTTTATGCTAACAGACTAGTGTCGGACCTATATATAGTGTTATTTATTATTTGTAGTGGAGTGGGAGGAATCGAAGATAAATTCCAATAACTTTCTCATGTGATATAGAGTCAACAATAAGAATATTATAATTCCGTTTTACAATTTACATGAAATATACTAGGTATAAAAATGATGGCAATGATGGACAAATGGTGTTTGTCGTTCACGTACCATAGAGAAGGGTATGTAACTGTTAAAAAAAGTTGTTTTTTTGTTTTGTTTTTTTCAGCTAGATCCATTTTGATGTTGTCTGAATAAAAACCGTGGCTTTTGAAATGATGTCTGTCTGTCTAGTGTTTGTCGTCCGTGCAGTGCTCTAAAACAGACACTCGTGGACCGATTTTATTGAAATTTTTTATGCAGCATATTTTGTCCATTACTTAGTTTTAAATATAAGAGTATCTACATTTATAGAAAAAAAAGAAAAAAACACGAAATTAAGGTTTTTCCTAATCAACTGCAATAATATTAATTTTGTACAATATTAGTTATTATATTAGATGTATCATATTACTAAACAAAAGTGTTAAAATAAAAATATAACATGTTTTAATTACAAATAATAGTAAACTGTAGCCTGTAAGGACACAGACAAAACGTAGTAGTACCAAACTCACTAAATAGTGACAATTTTTTTTCTCACTATAACACCAGAACCGGTAATTTTTAAACCCATACGTTTGGTTTTAAAATTGTTCGTGTTTTCTAATGGCAACTCCCCCCCCAATTATTTTAAATTATAAAAAATTGTATTTTAAAATATTTCCAGATTTATAAAAATTATAAAAAATGTATGGCCAAAATATGCCCACGTCGTTTTAAAATCGCTTCATGCGTTTGGGCGTAAAGCAGTCCACGTAAGAAAGATGGCAGAGAGAAATGATAGATTAGAAAAATTGAAAACAGCTTTTTTATTTGGTTTTGAGGTTCGGTGAGTGAGAAAGTGTGTGTAATTTATTTGCTCCATTTATTTAATTTCTTATCTGAGATCAAGTACCAATCATCGTAAAAACTAAGAAGTACTTGGATTAATTTGAGACCAATGTTGTTGGAACTTCATCTCAAAATAATAGAATAAGCAGAACAAACAAGTATTTGAACTAATTTGAGACCAATTGTTTTTGGAATTTTATCTCAAATAATAGAATAAGCAGAACTAAGAAGTATGTCGACTAATTTTAGACTAATTGTTTTTGGAATTTTATCTCAAAATAATAGAAAGAGCAGAACTAAGAAGTACTTGGACTAATTTGAGACCAATGTTTTTGGAACTTCATCTTAAAATAATAGAATAAGCAGAAATAAGAAGTATTTGGACTAATTTGAGACCAATTGTTTATTGAATTTTATCTCAAAATAATAGAAAGAGTAGAACTAAGAAGTACTTGGACTAATTTGAGACCAATGTTTTTGGAACTTCATCTCAAAATAATAGAATAAGCAGAACTAAGAAGTATGTCGACTAATTTGAGACTAATTGTTTTTGGAATTTTATCTCAAAATAATAGAAAGAGCAGAACTAAGAAGTACTTGGACTAATTTGAGACCAATGTTTTTGGAACTTCATCTCAAAATAATAGAATAAGCAGAAATAAGAAGTATGTGGACTAATTTGAGACCAATTGTTTTTGGAATTTTATCTCAAAATAATAGAATAAGCAGAACTAAGAAGTACTTGGACTAATTTGAGACCAATTGTTTTTGGAATTTTATCTCAAAATAATAGAATAAGCAGAAATAAGAAGTAATTGGACTAATTTGAGACTAATTGTTTTTTTGGAATTTTATCTCAAAATAATAGAATAAGCAGAAATAAGAAGTAATTGGACTAATTTGAGACTAATTGTTTTTTGGAATTTTATCTCAAAATAATAGAATAAGCAGAACTAAGAAGTACTAGGACTAATTTGAGACCAATGTTTTTGGAACTTCATCTCAAAATAATAGAATAAGCAGAACTAAGAAGTACTTGGACTAATTTGAGACCAATGTTTTTGGAACTTCGTCTCAAAATAATAGAATAAGTGGAACTGAGAAGTATATGGACTAATTTGAGACCAATTGTTTTTGTAATTTTATCTCAAAATATTTGGAAAAGCAGAACTTGGACTAATTTGAGACCAATTTTTTTGTAATTTCATCTCAGTTAAATAACACGTATGTTGGTATAATAACATAAAAAAAACTAGATATCTAGTAAGTTCTTTGAGAGAAAGTATTTACAAACAAGATATACGACAATTTTTTTTTGTATTAATATTATTTAAAAAATTGTTTATAGCTTTCTTTAACTATACCAATAGGCTTCTTTAGTTTTTACAACAAATTACATGTCGTATTAGATATTCCACAAATTATAAATTATGCCTAAAATAAACATTTACAATTTGTGTTTTCTTTTTAATTTTGATATAGGGAGAACGGAATAAAATATTAAACTTTGAAGTAAAAGGTTTGATCAGATTCTGAAGTTTGCTCCATATGTAGACAAAAAGGATTAATCAAATAATTTTTAATCACGTGTTCACTATAATTACAGCCTTTTGCCGTTTTGAAAAATCTACCAACATAGACATAATAACTCCATTCTGTGAGGTCCAAGTGTTCCCAAATAGGTCTAACATTCCAAAAAATGAAGGAGATCATTGTTGAATATTCACAGGCAATACAGAACAGAGAGTTTAATGTTTTTAAAGATGGAAATTTTAACAAAAATTTCGTACAGTATCATATTGTAAAGGGTGAATTAAAATATCCCACCATTGGTATTTCGTAAACTATTGATATCTGTCTAAATCTATAAACCGAAACATAATTATTTATGGTATTTAAAAATTCGTTTTGCAAACTTAAAAATGGTTACCATTAACCAGCATAGCAACCTAAAAATTTCTTATGGAATTCCCTATATTTTATTGTTTTGTTCTGATTGATTCTACGCAAAATTATGAAAATTTTAATTGCTCATTTCATAATTATAGGAATTTCATAAATATATTACTTTAATATAAACACTTGAAATATGTAAGAGTAACTATGAGGTGCTTGGTAAGGGTGTGTTAAACTTGTTTATTCAAGCAGATACATTATCCGATAAAGATAAAGAAGCAGAACTTCAGAAAACAATGGCTAGTTTTTCCCAGATTTTATAGAGTATTTTAAAAAGTTTAAAATCAGGAAAACATGAACGTAAGGGAAACAACAAGAGGATTGCGAAAGAGTAAGATGCCTGTGTACGATTTCATGGCATATTTGTTAATAAGAAAGAAAATACAGGTTTAATATTATAACTTAACTATCACAATATGGATTCTCATAAAAACTCTCTCCGTATGTAGGCCTCGAACAAATCATAAATATTAGACCTAGTTATTACAAGATTTTTATTCTGGTATGTATAAAGTAGGTAATAAAATATACGTTGGAGTTACAATAAACAAAAATTATACACAAATCCGCAATACATTATAAGTGCTTTGGATTATAACCTCCATAGTTGACAAATAGTTAGTTAGTAATGTTACTAAGTTTATGTTTAATAATCAGCTTAAAATCTTTTGGTAATCACAATAAGTAGAGGGTTATTATAAAACGTTCTTCTTATTATTTTCCCACAAAATTTGGAGATTATTCTCTAAGAATTATTTTTGTCTATCAATTTACGGTTACCTGTTTCCATTATCTACTCTCACTTCATCATGTTGATCACACAGATATATAGAATGATAATAATGAAACTACATGTTATGTAAGAAACATTTACCATATGCAGTAAACATAACTGATAAATAATTTCTAAAGCAAGCATAATTTACCTTTATGTTTTAATTTTTATTGATTTACAATGTTCATTTTAAACATACACACACCACACACAAAAAATTTATAAATGAACATAAGTTCAGTTCATCATAGACTAGGTTTAAAACTCAGTTTTGTTTTGTTAACGTAACTCACATTGTGATTCGTTCACCGTTCGCTATCCGAAGACAATTTGTAACGTTTTAGAAATTCCCTTTAGTTGACTTTAAATCATTTATTTCCATATTTTAGTTTTATATATTTGGTTTTTTTTTATCACTTTTTAATTTATTGAATGAATCTGTAAAGTATCAAGATTCTATTTTTGAGGACTTTACTTCATTGAGGAAATTTATTAAGTATAAAGAAAGCAATTTCTCTTTGATTTCTTAAAAATCAGTTGTCCTGTTTTGGTACAATTATTTCTTAAGGAAACTGGTTCAATATCGAGAAATTAATAACTTTATTGAGGAAATAGTTTTAAAATCTATGGCTTCGGTTTAGGGGGCGAGCCCCATAACACTATCTAGTATAATAGCTACGTCAATGCCTGCAGTTGAAAGGATCGACGTTACCTCATTCCCATTAATAGTTAAATAAGCCGTGAAACAAATATAACTTAGGATAAAGGTCGAAATCAGAAAACAATGGAAGTGATAAGGAAATGTAAATAAAATTTTGAATACTCTGTATATACGTAAGAAGTACGGTCAAAACGCAAGGTCAGTAAATATGTCAAGGTCTCAGTTTTATTCTCACAAGTTATACGGCTGTAAGTTATAGTTACAACATGAAAGTTGAGGAACAAAGAATATAATCATGTAATTGATTACGATAACAAATGATCGAGAAATTCATCAACAGCAGTATTTTAACTTACAAACAGGTAAGCTATTCACCTATACAGTTGCAACTTGGAATCGGCCATTCCCGGCCAATCTCGGGGTAGTTTCGGGAGAGAGGGGTAGCGGGGAAGCGGGTTGCGAGCCCAGATCTCCCGGTTCAGTGTTCCCTAAGGTCCGGTCAGGGGTTTACCTCGACAAAGTTCAAAATAACTGTTCAAAAAACTTATTCAGTGACAAAAACACAGTGACAGTGCAGTGTTTTGTGAAATATTATTGTTCCAAAAAATATTTTGAACAGTTTATATAGTTGAGTGAGTGCCGATATGTCCACCGTATGCTCGTGCGTGTGTCTCGTCAACTTCTCCAAAATGTAAATATTTATTTATAATCAACATTTTATAAATAGTTTTATTATACATTAACGTTATTTTAATAGTTTTATTAATTGTAAACTTCCGTTAAAATAATCAACATCCATGTTTAAAGTTTTAATTTTTTCATTTTCGTGAATTCGTAAATTACAATTTCACTTCCAAATTGATATAAAGTAATGTTACTTTACCAACAGCTTAATTTATTAATTCACAAAAAGGAACATTAATTCATTTTAGAGCAAATTTTAATCGTTAATATCAGTTGAAGATAGCTTGTATTAAAGGAAACATATGTTTTGTATCCAGGGGTAAATATGAATTTTATCTAACTTCTGTATAAGATGGAATCTTACAACATAAATTTACATAATATAATTTTAAAGTATACAAATTGAAGTTATATACATATTAATCTACATATTTCACGAAATGGGTGATAGGAGGGAGCATCCGAACCTATTCTTCTCGCTTCGCTCTCACGAGTAGAAAAAGTTAAATAATCCAAGATAAACTTGAACACGATTTTTAGGTACATTGTGGGGGCCAAATAATAATAATATTTATTTAGTTTTTTTTATGTTATCAGCGCACTAATTGTACAATAACCATAACAAAGTTCAATATGCTTCGGTGGAAATTTAGTGTTAATAATAAAGAAGAATTAATTAATCAGCACTGTGAGTATATCGGACAGTAAACTAAAATTAATTATGAAGTAGATCATACAGCAAAATTTTTTTAATGTAACTCTCACAGAGAGCAATTCATTAAATCAGACAATAAAGTTGACACATTATTACACAATAAAACATTTGGTTAGTTACACAGGGATTAGAAATAGTAATAATTCTTGCAGTCAGTCAGTCAGTCAGTTAATTAAATAGTTACTAACCCTTAAAGCAGTCTATTAGTCATGTTGTCGGTCAGACGATAAAGATTCAGTCGTTTAGTAAAATAACCAATTAAATGGTCAGTCAGCTATTAAAACAGTCAGTTAATCAGACTGTAAAATAGTCCATAAATCAAGAAGTATCTGTCGGTAAAATAGTTAATCGGTTAGTCTCTCAGATGGAAAAAATAGTCAATTAATCAGGCAGTCAGTTAAGTGTGAAAATAGCAAATTAACAACATCCATGCCATGTCAGTCATGCATGTCAGCCATGCGGTAAAACAGTCAGTTAATCAGACAGTCAGTTAAATTATGAAATAAACAATTAATCAAGCAGTCAGTTTGGCAATGAAATAGTTAATTAATTAGGCAGTCAGTAAATTATTAAAATAGTCATTTAATCAGGCAGGCAGTGAGAATGTAAAAAAGTCAGTTAATCATCAAGTTAGTCAGGCAGTAAAACTCATTGTTAATTTTGTTAATAAGTCAGGTCATTTAGACCAATAATAATGAAAAGAGTAATTTAATTAGACAGTTTGTCTATAGTAAGAGATTCGGTTAATAAAGCAGTCAATCAAACACTAAAACAAAGAGCTAATTCGAAATTCTGTTACAAACTAAAGAGTCAGTTATTCAAGCAGTTTAATGGTAATCTGACAACTAGTTTAACAGTAAAGATTTCAATTAAGTCAGGAAGTTAATTTGACCATCAATAAATAAAACAGCCAATTAATCAGGAAGTTAGTTACACAGCAAAACATCTTCTTGATAAGAAGAAACAGTCAGGCAATAAAAGAGAATGTTAATTAGATAATCAGACATTAAAACAGTCAGTTATCAGCAGTTAGTCAAACTGTCAGGGTACAAAAGACAATCAGTAATTTGGTCAAGCAGACAGTCAGTGATGCACAGCGAGGGATGGGGCTTACATTATTATTAATGTATTTTACATGAAATTTACAAATATAAGCCATTACGTGACTGGGTCTTACTATTTGAGTGACTACTTTATTCGTCTTATTTCACAGTTTGATCAGCAGGTGTTTCCTCTAACTAATTTAAATTTGAATTAATCTTTTTTTAAATTTTGTTTAAACAGATTATCTCATCTCCTTTATGAATATGCTTCTATTCTATCAATATTTTTGTTTTGGACATTTATGTATTTAACATATTTTTTAATTCGTCTTAATTTAAATTTTGTACTCGATCAAAACAAATTTTAGTATTTGTTTAAGAAATATTGGCAACCCTCAAAATAGAATTTCTCTATAGAGTTCATAATTTTTCCTTTATGTTATGTATTTTTAATTTTTATATATTTTTCCTTGTTTTAAAACGGGCAAGAAAAGAGGATGGTGTGGGTGATGATTATTTGTTGTTAGTGAAGATTGTTACTTTGTATATTTAAATTTTATATGTTTGTGTTTTTTCTAGTAAAGTAAAGATAAATAAAGTCTAAATTATAATTCGTAAATCATTTATTCGAAAAAAAAATTAAATATAAAATTTTAAAAGAAGGAACAGTAATTGTGTCTCCGCAGCTACATCCGTTCTTATTTTACACATACACAATGTACACATACATATAGAGAATGATGATATGTGACGGAATAAAAACCGCTGTTGAGTGTTTTCCTAATATATCCGTTTTTAGGTCCACTCAATTAAAATAAGTGGTTTTAGGAAGATGTCCGTCTGACGTATATGCTGTACTCCATAACCCAAACTTGCTAACCGATTTTAATCAAATTATAAACATTTTATTGCCCATATTTTGAGATCTTTGAAAAAAAAAATCAAAAAACTCATACTTTGGAGGTAGCTGCAATAAGAAAATATTAAACGATATTCTAAATATCTAACAATTTTGATCAAATTTTTCTCAAATTTAAGGACCCCACAAAAAGGTTTCCGTTTTCTCAAAAAGTGCCTTTTAGACCAAAATATCAAAAATACAATATTTTCAATATTACCGCATTAAAGATTTTGTTCAAATTTTGCTCAAATCTAACCTTGAAAGGACCCAAGATATAATTATTTCTTGTAAAGATACAAAATGGCCGACAGATGGGAAAAAAACGTTTTCGGACATATGGTTAAATATTTTTGTTTCTTGTTTTTGCTATAAAATCAACTCCAAAAATATTAGCGTATAATTTTGAATCCCTCTTTCTAGTACACTTTTTTAACAGTAATTCCTGATTTTGTTCCTTCAATAAAACTGGAAATTTCAAACCCATCACATTAAAAACATTATTACACAAATTTCATATAAAACTATCAATGAACCACAAAATACAAAATTATACTTAATTTTATTCCTTTAGAAAATCCATGGACAAAGCAGAATTATTTCTATATTAAAATCCAACCTTAAATCTAAAAAATACATATAGAAAAATTTGACATTTTCGATAATAATTTGAGAGTAAAACTTAGATTTGAAATGAACAATTTCAAAGTTTTGCTAATTTTGATATGGAGATAACATATAATTTACTGAACAAGTATAGTTTGGTAAAAAAGTACGTTCCGTTATTATTGTCAGTGCTTATGGTTACGTACTATATGTTTAACTTTAATGGGAAATAAAATATTTTGTTTGCAAAAAAAGAAAAAGTACTTCAAAATTGTAGAGAACATATCAGTTTTAATGGTCCCTGAATACTTAAATCTTTTTCAAACATTGAATTTATTTTTTAAATATTTTATACAAAATTGGTGATACCTGACATAAGGCCCGATTTTAGTTTTAATAATTTTGATCAAATTTTGCTTAAATTTAACTCTTAAACGATCCAAACGTATTGGTCACAATCTAAAAGAAAACAAAAAAATACCATTTCGTAGAAAATAAAAATGTATGGATGCTGGTATTGAAATTTCTACGCAAAATTCAATAATGATTTAATGAAATGTGTAGGTTACAACCCAAACCTATTTCTATTGTATGCGAATATCGTTTTTAGTATATTTCCCAAGCGATTAAAATGTCTTAAATTGAACAAAAATTGATTTTGATCAAACTTTTATTTAAATGAGAATATTTGTAACACAAACTAATTCGTTAAAAGTTCATTTTAAAGAAAATTACGGTTTTGAAATTATTAGAAAAATATCCAAATGACCCCGTTGGAGGTGAATAATTTATTTCATTACTTTCCAGTCACTCCTTGACTATACCATCGACAAATGATAAAACATATTTTAAGTGAATTATAGTGAAAGGTGAAAACTTTGACACTAATTAACCAAAACAAATCTTAAAAAATAATCACTTGTCAGTAAATTGGAGATTAACCCTTTGGTTCAATTGTTCTTTAAACGTACATTAGCACACTGATTTAGGTAATTAATAAATGTTCATATTTTACCAAAATTTTATATAAATAGGTTAGATTAATCGGAAATAGTAGATCTTCTATAATTGGCATCCATCAGTGTTTTTCACTTTTTTAGGAGACAGACAACTTACGAAATACATTTTTTTAAAAATTGAAATGAATATTTTTAGTTTCTTTTTAAGGAATTTTTGTGTTAAAACATATGTATAGTTTAAAAAACTACTTAAACTACTTTTTTAAATAACCTAATAACAAAACCTTCTTTGAAAATAATGAGTGCAAAAACTAGCACTAACTTTCCTATACACCTACCACTAAACCAAATACAAAGAAAATGGAAGGTTAAATAAAAATAAATGTACTATATGTACAGTTTTTAGTATTACCAAGATTCCCTCCATGTATTTCTATATCTCGGTTTATAAATTCCCTCCCCCTTTATCTAAATACATTTTTGTATCAAACACAACGTTAAAAAAGTTACATAATTAATGAAATTATAAATTAATTAAATCACCTCCTTCCTATGAATAAATTGTATTTTCGTTAAGATGGAGTTTCTAAAACAATGATCAAAGTTCATTTCCTTATTACAACGACCTTTAATTTCCTTTCCCTTGCTATTTAACACAGTGTTCGTGTTATTAATCTTCAAAATTCCCCTAAATGTAAATAAAATCAGTAAAACAGATTTTGTGAAATTGGGGTGTTTTATAACTGAAGATATTTTGGTCGTTTTAATATTACGAACCTGTGTACCGTAAAAAATTTACCACCGTGGAAATTGTACCACTTACTGATTTTACAAATTTGTCTTGTATTCGAAATGGGAGTTGAAACCTACTCAAGTATATTACCTACTATTGATTACTTTTTCCTTTTTCGTTTGTACGTTTCCCTTTTTACAAATTTTTGTATCACAATCACAACTAAAACAGATACTTGAATATTTTATTAAATAGTTACAACACCTATACTGACTATTGATTAATGGAACTTTTGTTGTTTGTATTTTTTTTCCGTTTATTCCAAGTCAATATTTTTACTTTTATAAAGAAACTAGTTATAAAATTTACGTAAATATGTTATGGAATAATTACCACTTTCCCCTTATCCCAAGTAATAATAACAACTATTATTAGTTTTTATAGGATTTTAAAAATAGTACTAATATGTGCATAATGTTATAGAATAAGTTACAATTTTATATCGACTATTAAATATTGGAAGTTTTCGTTTGCACCACTTTTATTATTTTCAAGTTTACCATTTTTTTTTTTTTAATGATAGTTTACTAGTTTTTTTCCAATATTGAAATTAAAACTGAAATACTTGAGTATGATATACAATATTTATTTGTAACCCTTCCATTTTTTCCAAGTTCACTTTTTTAAAGATTAGGTTAGGTTAAATTTAAAGTTTTGAACTATCAAAACTAAAATATAAATCTACTTGAATGTGTGATAAAATATTTACAACCCTACACCTGCTATTGATTCAGGGATCTTATTTTCGTTTGAAAAGCTTCCATTTCTCATAAAAAAATTTTTTTCAAAAAAGGTTACTTTTATATTTTTGTTTTTATACCCTGGTACGGTAGAAATGTTAACTTTTCAAAACAGATCGAGGTACAAACGAAAAGAGTTCCATGAAACAGCTTTTAACAGAAGTACAATGCTTCCTGAAACAGCTGATTCTGTATTAAATTTAAACTTATTTATTGAATCTACAAGAGTGAGATATAAACAAAAACTGAATATATAAATTCGTGGTAATGGTCTACAACACCCAAGATTAACCTAAAAAAAACATTTTTGTTTGATTTCTACCCATTTTTATCTTCAAATCTTCCTGTAATAGTGAATGAATGCATAGATATATTCTAAAAACTGACTTCGCCATCGATTTTCTGTGGAAATTCAACATTAAAATGTGTCATAATTTTTTTAATTTTTTAACGTTAAATTCAAGATGGCGGACCATTATCACGGCAGAAAATTACGAGTGATTAAAAAGTAGAATATTTGCATCTGTACTGATTTCCATCAGTTCTTTTTTAATACCCATTTGTCTAATAATCAACCAGTATCAGACTTTTGACGCTGTATATATTTTTAATATAATGAAATTCTTCTTCTTTTATATATCCTAATATTTTTTTAAAATCTGAATAGAATTATTTGCTACATAAGTAATTAATCGAATAATGATTTTTTTAAAACTCCAACAGAAGGTCTCACAAAAATTACGTTTACTTAATCAAACGCGTTTTAACGACAAAGTCGCCATCCTCAGTTATAGTTTAGTAGCTCATATATCACTGAGGATGGCGACTTTGTCGTTGAAACGCTTTTGATGAAGTAAACGTAATTTTTGTGAGATCTTGTGGCCGATTATTTCTATCTAATATTATCTTACAAGTCAATCTCAAAATTTATTTATATATAAAATGGAATATTATTTTGTTTACTATAACATAATATTAGCTATAAATTTCATATATCTGTAAACAAAATTTACGAAATACATTTAGGTTTGGGTGTATTCAAATATTTATTTGAATGTTTGAAAATAATCGTAAAAATAGCTAAAAGTTCCCGTTAAAGCAGAAAAAAGTGTCTAAGGTTAAAATTCGTCATGTCATATCTCTTACTTATTGTTATTTTTATTATATATTATTATTTTTTTTTTTGTTATTATCATTATTTTTTATTGTTATTTCGAATTTGCCACAATAACACTTTTTTATTTTCTGGTATTTATTTTCATACAGAACATCCTTATTTTGGAGTTAAAGGAACTAGAACATTAAAAAAATTGAAGTTTGCTCAATTATTCGGATTCAATTTTCCGCATTTTACATTATTGCTTCAAGTTGTAAATATGATTAAACATTGTCTAGGAAGTGTATATACCAATGTACGACTAAAATTAAAATAAATAAGCTGCGGAACAGATCAAAAGTATCTGAAGTCTACGTAATTATAAGCAGATTTTTATCTGTTCCACAAATTAGTAATTTAAATTTTAGCTTTAAATTGGCATTTAAACTTCTTAAACTATGGCATATGAATTTTTTTAATTGACACAACAATGGAAAGTAGGAAAAAGAAAGTTTTTTTCTTTCTTTTTTTCCCGACAGCAAAAAACGAAATTAAACCATCAATTGAGTACGAAATATTCTACTGAAAATCCTTACCAACACCCTCGATAAAGTAAACATAAAAATGGTTTTGAATATCAGAAACAACGTCCTCGGAATACTGCAACCTACACTTACAAGACTCATCATAGAGTCTAACACAGGAGTCTATAAATTAACGTGTGGAGATTGTTAGTTTTTATATAGGTCAAACAGGGAGAAGCTACAAAAACGTTCTAAGGAGCATTTACCTACATCTAACTGTATTAATACAAGATCCTATTATGCCCACCATCTTATGCATAACAATCACGCATACGTGATCAAAATTGTGTTCCATTACATCTATGCAAGAAAGGCAGATATACGATTATCATGGAGGAATTTGATATCTACAAGGCTTTTATAAACAGTCCACATAATTAGTTGAATGGTCAACTAAAATTTAAAACCAACTCCTTGTATGACACATCCATGAAAATACAAGATAAGGACGGACCACGTAAGCCTAATATGTGATACGTAATCCGAACTACAGTGGTTCCTCAAATGCCGTGGTGCGCACGCGTCACGTGTATTGTGTTATGTGTTCTTAATGTTCTGACAACCTCCAAGGAGTGAAACTATATATATCAAGACAAGTATAAAAATAGTCTTAATATTTTGTAGAATATCTGAAACCAGCATAAGAGATAAAGCATTCTAAAAAGAAATTTTTATGTTAGCTGGTAAAATATATTGTAGTATTGAGGAGATTTTATAACATATGTTTTAAAAAATGAAGGTTAAAGTTTTTTATAGGATCAATAATTTACAAGGTACAAATAACATAAAATTGTCACCCTATATATATATATATATATATATATATATATATATATATATATATATATATATATGAATCGATAATAATGTCGATTGTAATGTTATTTAAATAGCTAACATTTAAATATAAAAGTTGTAGCTTGTTGTATATTGTTGTTATATTCAATGTGGAATGTTAAGTGTTAATGAGATATTGAAACTATAACAATTGCAGCTTTGTATAACATGTTTCCAACAACTCTAGTTCTTGCTACAACATTGTACATTATTGTGTACATTCGGTATATTTTATTTAGTCTTTATGCTAATGTAACAACAGTACAGGTAAATGTGTAAACATTCTATATAGCCTAACTCCTTCCTCTCCATAGGTTATTTATCACGTAGAACTAAACATGTCACTTTGATCCAGGATATGTTTTCCAACATTTAAGAATATAAATGGTGTTAAAAAATTCCACAAAATTTCTCACTCACCCACATAAAAAAGAATCATAATTAATCGTCACTAAAAATGTTGGTTTGATAGTTGTCAATTGAAATGTTGAAATTCGCTATGACGCCATCTTAGAAAAAAAATTTATATATTTAAATAACGCTTGTGAATAACATTTAGCTACCATTATTCCAGGAATACTAGGTCGTCATAAAATAATAGAGCACGTTTTTTACTTCATAATTATGATTCTTAATGATCAATGAATAAAACAAGAAGACCTTTTAGTGTAAAATAATAAAATGTACAGTAACATTCATACAACTGGTGTTATGACTTTATTTCTCATTTCATTAACTAACGTAATAAAATAAGTTATTAGTTGGCCTAATTCACAGGTTAGCCTACACTCTGGCATTATTTGTTAATTTTATTTACCGAGGACGGTTGAATGCGGTAGGCACATGTCTCCTAATGTGTGGGACTCTCGATTCATCCTCTAAACCCCATCTTCCTTTATGACCATCTAGATGTGTCAATGCTCTACACGGGATTATCTTTTGGCATTACTTCTTTAAGAACAACCTCTGTATTTTCACTTATACCAGTATACATTCTCTTTGCTCATCTAGTTATTTTTCAATACGATTTCTTAAACTTATTGCTATTGCATTCCACTTATTCAATGATCATATGTAGAATATTTTTAGCTTAATAAATACACTTCTAGTTCTTGACAGAGATTTTCTCTTTCAAGCTGTTTTGTTTTAAAATCAAAAAGTGTGGGCAGGACATTGTCTACAAATCATTACAGTAGTCTTCAAATTTTGAAACTTTTCATGTAGAATTTAAAATTACCATAAGTAAGGCCATCGGGTTAGATGGTAAATAGCTTTTTCCTTCCTACAGTTACACCAATTTTCTACATCAGGGATCATCCCATACGCGTGCCAAATCTGCAGTACTGTCGATCTTACCATTTTTTGTTATTTTTCTTTAATTAGTGGTCATTGATTATATCAACATTTACAATTCCTTCAAGATTTCTGTTCTTTCTAGAGCCAACATTCTATAGAAGGCTCACATAAGAATACTACAGCAGCACTCTATGATACCTAGCCGGAAGCTGAGATAATCCTTAAATCCATCCTTATATGTATTTATGATATTTTACTCCTTACCACTTACTTTTCAAGAGCCATCCCCATACCGGCGGTGCATATACTTTTTAAAATGCGCCACCATATAAAGGTGTATCTACATTGTTTGAAATTATACAATAAATTACTAAAACAAACCATGACTAGAATTAAGATGATCCATATATCTTAACTGTAATAAATAAATTTCTTTGATTACTTTATGATAATTTATGCGATATATTTTAAGATAGTTTTGTCACCTGAAAAAATGAAATAACAATAAACCTGTATGAGACTCTAAAAAAAAAACCTTTTGTGAATCTTGTTAGTTTCACCTAACCTAACCTAATCCAACCTTTCCTCGATTTGATTTAATAAATATGTAGTTTTTAATTTGTAAAATTGATTGTCATGGTAACGAATGTTAAAATGGTTAAAACGTTGAAGAAAAAGAGAACTCATTTATTAGTTATGTAATCTTAGTGAATTTATAACTTTTAGTCGATCAGAACTTTTGATTCAGGTCAAAAATCTGTCAAAATTGTCGTTGTATCACTATTGGAGTTATAATTTATGAAACAATTCTGATGTTCAGTCATATAGTTTTCGGCATACAGAATTAATTACAATTTCTATTTCAATAGAGAGAGGTCAGTTTGAACTATAATAAAAATGTCTTTACAAAAAATATACTTATTATTTCAAAAAAAATTATTGAGTTTTTAATGGAATTTGAACACCGGTTATTTGAAATTAGTCAAAATTTATTGTTTTTCACGTTCTAAGTAAATGAAAAACAATAATAAACAAATTGAAGACTGTGCGCTATTTGCCCCCTCAACCTTCCCACGATAATTACACCCAATCCCGATTTATTTTTATCTGGATTGAATAATTAGTTTTAGGTTATATATAAATAAATTTCATTAAAACTTTATCGACAACTCTAGCTAGATTTTGAAATATTCGGCCTTACAAGACTGTCCCCATTGTTCAATTTTCAACACTCGAATGAAGACTTTTCATTAGAAGGTTGTGAATATTTAGATTGCTTATGTATCGTTGTGTAAGAAAGATAATGCAATGCTTGTTGTTTATTTAAATCACCTGAACGTGTATCAGTTATATTTACGTGTACATGACAGCAGCACAGAAGGCAACTATGTTTAATAAAGTTCCTCTTGCAAGATATTGCTTCGTCATATTCACACTAAAGCTGAGAGAATTGTGTTATATATTGGATTGGAAAATCCCTGTCTGAAATACTCTCTCAAGAATGAATATTTTTATTTATTTAAATCTTCAACGTACTTCTACTTATCCAGAGTAAATAGAATGGTATAAATAAAGGAATAGTAAGTTAATAAACAATAAAAGAAGTGATTTTAAACAAGCTGACTTTAAATTTTGGTATAGTGATTGTGAGCCATGAACCAAAAAACTAAATTTTAAATTTTTAATTGTTAATTTGGGACGTTACTTTTACATACTCAAAAGATAAACCATCTCCATTTTATGGTTTAAAGCTCAGAAATTAATGACTCCAGTGCTCCTATCTAAATGGCCAACTTCTGGTAACTTCAAGAACAGCATGGCTTATGCCTCCATGGCCTATATGCTCCAACTATTCCCCCAAAAAAATTAATTGAACCCGTAAAACTACAATAGTAACCTCATATCATCGGAAGGTGTAGACCTCTTCCTTAAATTCAATAGTTAGCGGAACACATCAAAATTCTGAATGCACTAATGTGTTTGTTATCAATAGACTTTAAATGATAAGACAATGCGACCTGTGTTACCATTTGAACCTTTTGGAAATTCTTATATTTAATGCATCACTTCGTTACAGACAAAAATGTCGTTGATATAGAAGTAACATTAAATAATATCACAGCTACTCGACACTTGAATAAAACACTATTCCCAGAGAGACATTTTAGACGTTTTAAATTTTTAAGAGTGACTTACTCCTTCATTGATTATAGTTTATAATTTATAAAAATCAAAATGGTAGTAAATATTATAATATAGATACTTATAAACTGTAGAGTGTTTCAACTGAAAAACAATCCTTTATCCCTGCCACTGGTAGGGTTAGGTGGCTGGTGGTCCAATTCGTTAGAAGCGAAACGATGTAACTACTGTTAATATTTTACACTAATTCAAGCTGACACATGTACAAAGTTACATGAAGGTTAAATCAAGATTAAGAAGATATCAAAGTCAAAAACAAACTACAACTTTTTTGTAAATTGTAAGTTATTTACCACATTCTAAACTCTATAAAACTTTAAAATTTTTAAATTTATATAAATGAAAATGTGAAAAGTCGTTAGTGAGAAAGTTTTACTTTTCACAGAGAAAAGTTTTAGAATACGCTTCAAAATCATTTTTCAATTGAAGTTGTTTTTTTTACAACTGCTCGTTGTATCTCGTTCATACACGTAAACAAATCATTCAGTAATGATTGTTTCAGCAAGTGAGTTGCCGCCATTTCCAAACGGAAAATTAAATAAAATCTGTTAGATATAAATTATTCGGTCTAGTTACAAATTACTTTATTCCTAAATTTCAGTGGACACTTTAACCGTTAATAATTAATATATACATGAACGTACAGATAAAACAGGTGAGGGGAATCACGTGATTGTATTCAATCTGGAAATAAGTATGTTAACACGTTATTATATGGTTACTTTCAACTGTCCGATATTCAAGCTAGTAAAAAAAATGTTTGTTTTGAAATATCTTGCATAAGTTAGTGAACCGGAAATATTGCTCAAGCTATATACAAAAGGAGGACGATTGTATGAAGTTTGAGAAAATTAACCACTTGAGAGAGGCTTAAAGGTGAAAGATCTATGGATCATTGTACATACCATTGTACATACATGATACAAAATATATGTATCACAAAAAAACTTTCTAGAATTATAATCTCACTAATTGCGCATAACCACGAAAGTCGTGAACTTTTTAAATGAACATGGATCATTAAAAAAACATCTTTACAACCTGAGTCTTGAAATGAAGACTGTGTGGCCACTACACAGAGATAAGGTACTGTAGCAAAGGCGATTCCTAATATTTGGCCCGTCATATAGGCTATTGTAAGAGAAGAAGATCATCCCTAACAAAGGATATGGAACTAATCTGAGTGGATTATTATATGGAAGAACACAAAAAAATTCTTTACGCTGAGTCAAGTGTAATAATTCGCTTCCAGCGTTATAAAAAAGTAAAAATATTTTTTAATGAATATATTATGTTTGCAGACACTCGAACGTCTACATTATGAATATTATAATAATATTACCATTTAACTGCCCAAATATATTTATTAGTTGTTGTTGATTTTATTCTTTCGAAAAATTGCTCAACATATAGTTTTTCTCTAAAACAGAACAAATTTTAATACAAAAATAAGCAAAAACCTACCACCTAGACGATTGTATATTTTTATTTGTTAAAAACAAAGAATACATTTTTCAGTTTTTTAATTTTGAGTAATTTATATGAGACGATTTAATACAATTAACGTCAAATTTATTTATTATTTATTTAATTTATTTGGCATTTCCAACCCACCTCCAATGAGGGTCTTCCTAGGCATGCAGGAAGAACGATAAAACCATAAATATAGCCCAGATCGTGCACATCTATCTAAAACGAAAGTGGGAGGTTTGAGATTTTCTTTTCAACCCACCTCAAATGAGTGTCTTCTTGGCGTGTAGGAAGTGGGGTAAAACCATAAACATAGCCCAAATCATGTACATCTATCTAAAAGGTAAGAGGGAAGGATGAGAGTTTCTTTTCAACCCACCTCCAATGTGGGTCCCCATCGTCTACAGGAAGTTAAGGAAAACAATAAATATAGCCCAGACCATGTACATCTATCTAAAAGGTAAAAGGGAGGGATGACAGTTTCTTTTCAACCCACCACCAATGTGGGTCTCCCTTAGTGTGCAGGAAGTTAAGGAAAACAATAAATATAGCCCAGACCATGTACATCTATCTAAAAGGTAAAAGGGAGGGATGACAGTTTCTTTTCAACCCACCACCAATGTGGGTCTCCCTTAGTGTGCAGGAAGTTAAGTAAAACAATAAATATAGCCCAGACCATGTACATCTATCTAAAAGGTAAAAGGGATGGATGACAGTTTCTTTTCAACCCACCACCAATATGACTCTCCCTTGGGGTGTAGGAAGTTAAGGAAAACAATAAATATAGGCCAGATCGTGTACATCTATCTAAAAGGTAAAAGGGTGGGATGACACTTTCTTTTCAACCCACTACCAATGTGGGTCTCCCTTGTTGTGCAGGAAGTTAAGGAAAACAATAAATATAGTCCAGATCATGTACATCTATCTAAAAGGTAAGAGAGTTGGTTGACAGTTTCTTTCCAACCCTCTTATATACAGGATATGTTATGTGAATAAATTCCATCCCTCTCAAAAATCCAATATAACACAGTTCCTGAGATGGAAATGTAGGTTTTCAATGTGTTACTCTGTCTGATTTGTTCTTTAATATAAAGTTGTGACAAACTTTATTAAATTTATTTTCGCTGTTTATACAGAACGTTCCCAGATAACTTTATAAAATATTTTGTGGAAAATGGTTTGAGCTAGAAACTTGGTGAAACGTTTTATCTCTCTAATTTGAATACGCAAAATTTAGATAACATACTTTGTTAGAATTTGGGAGCGCGTGAGAAGTACATATTGATGGATAATAGCCTATGTCAGGTAATTTGTCAAATTTAAACAGAGGTGAGCATAAACACTTACTTTGACTTTCACAGATCTTCACATTTTATACCTTCAGAGACCCAAAAAAATATTATTTTCGACTTGAAGTCCGTCCATCGTTGTTGGCGTTATCGTTGTTGTTGTCGTCTCTACGTAAGCACGATAGCGGCCACAAAAAATGAAGATAGAAATATGAAATTTGATATGGGAAAGTGCTGATATAAAACCCAATTGAAATTCAAGAAATCAATTTTAAAATGTCGTCATAACGGTGATTTTAAGCAGGTTTTTGTTCATACCCCGTGTCATTCATATCATATCATGCCAAATTTAATCATTTTAATATGCTAAAAACTATTTGACCGAACTTAATTTTTTTATTTATTTTGCATATATTATAACTCAATAGTGAGACAAGGACAGATTTAGCTGCCTGAAAAGTGCTGATTGACTTAAAATTGTAAATACACTGGGCTTACAGAAACAATAAACTAGCTGCCATTTTCTTCAACGTTTTAAACATTTTAACATACGATTCTATGACAACCAATTGTACAAATTTAAAACAGCCTATTTATTAAATCAAATTGAGAAAAGTTTCGATTAGGTTAGGTTAGGTGAAACTAACTAGATTCACAAAAGATTATTCTTGTAAGGTCTCATATAGGCGTATTGTTATTTACTTTTCTTTATACACCCTGATGGTGCCTACCGCATATCCCCCTTCTCGGTAAATAAAATTATCAAATAATGTCAGAGTGTAGGGTACGCTGTGGATTAGGCCAACTGATAACACATTTTATTACTTTAGTTAATAAATTGAGAAATAAAAGAATAACACCAACTATAAGAATGTAAAAATATATTTCATTATTTAACACTCAAAGGTCCTCATGTTGTTTTTATTATTAATTTCGAATCAATAATTGTAAAGTAAGTAAACGTGCTCTTTTATTTTATGACTACCTAGTATTCCTGGAATAATGATAGCTAAATGTTATTCGCAAGTGCACGTAGATTATTGAACACGTGTTTGACCCAAATAGTAAATATGGAAAACATAATTGCCGACTTAAAATCTAGATGTTCCTTAAGTTTCTTTATCTCCACACCCCCTATTATAAGAGAGTTATTATAGGGTAAAAAAGTAACATTGTTCAAGTGACACATCAATGAACCAATGGCAATAAAATTATTATTATAATAAATTTTTAGTCTTAGCCCTTAATCAAACATGGCCATCTGGTAAATTTTAAAATTTGCGAATTTTAACCGGTCTTCTTGGACTGAACCTACAAAAAAAACAGTTATCGCCGTATACTGATAAATTAAACGCCTTTCCATTGTAGGGTTTCCTTCAATTCTGAATAATTTTATAAATATCTCGCTAACTGAAATTATATTGAGTTGTGACAGTTTTCATCCTTTGTTATTTAAAGGTAGAAAACCTCTCTATTATCGTCTCCTTAGAAAAAAGGGAAGAAAAGCGTGTAAAGTAATGAACCCTATAAATCGAATAACTCTAATAGCATCAGGGTCTTAAGAGAACAAGAGTTAGTCAAGAGAAACTTTAGAGAAATGATGGGAAAATGGATCCATTCCCAAGTCTACATGAAAAAGTTTGTAGGTACAGCTAGGGCACCTCCCGATTGCCAAATGAGTCCCTAAGGATAGAGATGTAATACCTCAGAGTTCTTGTAGTTTTTCCTTCGTCATTTAAAACAAAAACAAATTGTCTGTATAACTTTTTATAATCTGTCATGGAAAAATGGCTCCATCCCAAGTCTACATGAAAAAGTTTGTAGGTACAGCTAGGCTCCTCCCGATTGCTAAATGTGCCCCTAAGGATAGATATGTGATACCTCAGAGTTCTTGTAGTTTTGTTCTTCGTTATTTAAAACAAAAACTAGTATAACTCGTTATAATCTATCAAAATCATAAACAGCTTCTGAAGTTCCTACTTCCAATTTTCCAGTTTTCGCATGTGGTTGACAAATACTTTTTAACACCCAATGTGTACACCATATTGTGCAATTTCTTGTTGGTCATAAATAACATGAATTTACAGAAGAACTGTTTTGATTGTTCATCTTTTTTTTAATCGTATTTAACCAATTCTGTGACCTGGTCTGAATAATAAACTTTACTAAATCTATAGCTGTAGTAGGCCTACTAGTGCTGATGTCTTATTTTTAGGTTAAATTTCAACGGTTTTGATTAAAACAATATAAATTTAATTGTTTTATGGTCTTTGGAGACATTTTGTTAAGATTTTAAAGCTACATATAATGAGTTATTACAACGAGTTGTACGACTTGGGGAGTAAAAATTTATCATTAAAAACTGTTCTTTTTATTCGATAATCGGAAATCGGTCGCCATTTTGAAATATATTATCCGGCCTTTGTGTTATTAACAATTCATCCAATCACAGATCTCAAATATATGTATAACGGGCACCAGTAATTGGGTTGATCAAAGCTACGAGGAATAAATGGGGTAGATATATTGCCTACATGTAGGAAAATGATCCACCGAGAAGATTTATAATGAGGCATCCTGGTGGGCAAAGAGAAAGAAGCAGACTCAAATTGAAACATATTAATAGTTCACTAATTTTATTGCTATTAATGGTGATGTCTTCTTATTTGAGGTTAAGTTTCAACACCTTTTTTCTTCATAATAATTATCTAATTGTTTTATAGTAGATAATAGTTTGGAGATATTTTATTAAGGTTTTAAAGCTGCACTCAATTTGTATGACGCGGGAATAAAAATATATCTTATTTTATGTATTCTTCACCTTACTGAATAGCTTTTGGTAATTATATAGCAGAGTAACCTCACTTAAAAATCAATTTTTATGGGTTTTATTCGTCAAATAAATTTTGGAAAAATATTTTATTATCGAAAAAAGTGTCGGAAACATGATTACATAATATAATTACACAAATTGTTTTTTCGTGAAAAAATTAACTCTGTGTTATCTTTCATACTCATGACATTCACTTCAATAAACGTACGGAAGATTTGGCCAGGTTTTTTTATATATATAGCAACCTGGCCAAACCTTTCGTGACATATAATAATACAGATCTACATTTTTACAGCAAAGAAAACCTTATTTATTCTTATGAAGTAAGGTATGTAGTACTTACTTAAACTCTGATTAAGATTTTCTTGTGTAATTATATTAAGTAATCATCTTTCCGACACTTTTTTTTGATAATAAAATATTTCCCCAACATTTATTTGACGAATAAAACCCATAAAAATTGATTTTGAAGTGATGCTACTCTGCTATATAATTACCGCTTTTGGTAATTATAATATAATAGACTTACGACTGATAATACACTTATTTTTGTTGCACTACGGACGTATCGGCTATTTATTCCGCCATGATTACGTTCTTTATTTCGGTAACATTACACCTCGTCACTTATTTATAAATAACACATATACCACATTTACGAACATAGACACTAATTTTAAAAAAATTAAACATTTTTTATCATTCTATCACATTTAAAACTTTAAACAATTTAAAAATTCAAAAAACCCAATTAACAAACACACACTGACTTTTTATAAACTTTATTATGCTTAAAAACACTTTGGTTTCATCAAGCAATAAACTTATACTATTTTTATTTTTTGTGGAGCTGTGTAGCCAGCTATGGTTATTGCTGTACCATACGTAACGGCCGTAGTGCAAAAAAAAAATAAGTGGATGATCAGACATAAGTACATTATGTCATATTATAAAAATTTATTCTTAAAAACTGGTGTTTTTTGAAAATCAGAAATCAGTTGCCAATTAGAAATATACTAGCCGGCCATTTTGTTGTTAATAACTCAAGATTTATGATGAAGCATCGTGGTGGGCAAAGAGGAAGAAAAAGACTCAAATTGAAACAGGTTAACAGTGGTTGAGTAGGATGGAAAACTGGACATCAGAAATAACGTCAGTAGAAAAACATGATCAATGGTGGCATTTCAAAGAAGAAGTTGGAACGGGAAAAAAAGAAAAAGAATGTAAGAGACACAGAGTGTTGTAAAATTGTGTTTCCAAACTTCAGAAGGTGGTTTCCCACATTAAAATTAAGACAACCTAGTTTTTTAAATCTTTTTTTTTCCAAAATATTTTTACCTCCAGAACGATTTTAACGGATTCAATTGATATTTCGCATGGCACCTAACACTTAACATAGTAACACTGCCTAATATGGTACCTAATATGGAATAATGCATAGGCATTTCGTTTCTTTCAAACTATAGGTGCAGTTCTACTGTAATACTTCGTCCGATTGTTTTGACATTTACAATATCCAACAGAAAATAAAAAACCTACGAAAAGTTTCTTGACGTTTTACATAAAAAATTCCTGTTTATTAGTTATTCAGATTAAAAATATTTTGGCATCAGTTAAATTGAAACGGGTTGTTGTATTAAGTTGGTTATTCTTCACTATAATTTATTATCTTATTAGGTACCATGGTAAGTTTCAATTCAATCTGTCAAACTGTTATTAAGATAAAAATTAGCGAGTTTTGAAGTATGTTTATAGGAACTTTTCCATATTTTTTTGTTGTGGAAACCACCTCCTTAAGTTTGGACACTAATTTTGGAATGCCCTGTATATTATACGCATGATTTCAGCTATAGTAATTAAACACATAAATAGATTAGGCTTAGTCTAGACCAGTGTGGGACATTTAAGAAAGTGTATTAAACCTAATTTTATTTGTACATACAAATTTAGATACCATAGCAAGCAGTATAATGATCATTCCTTAAAAGGCTCTTTATGTCCATCACCTTTAATAATTCAACACAAATCTACATTAGGCCTAGCCTAGACCTGTGTAACACAAAAAAGTGTAACATTTTGATAAGTGTTAACTTGATTTTGGTGAAAGTGTTGATGTAATATTATATTACATTTTCATATAAAGTTGTTAAAATAATTTAAAAAATTTACAAAACATTACCAAAAACTATAATTGTCATGAGCTAATTTCGATTCCTATTATATGAATTATGTAGCTAAATTATACCAGCTTGTATATAATATAACTAATAGTTTACGGCCTGACACTTATAATATATTGTATAAACATATATGTTTATGAAACAGAACGTTATTGGTTCGTTAAACTATAACCGTATAAAATAACATACCATTAGTTATATTTTACTTTTACAACAGAACTCTACCTAAAGAATTAAAACAAGTAAGCTAGAGTACATTACAATCAATAATCTGATTGTCAATATTGCACAACTATTACAAGCAATACTAAAAGTTAATTTGTTGTGATTGGCGCAGAAATACAGGCACTGGAGTAGTGGAACTAAGGGGCATCGACTATACTGTGATGATAGTCCCAATAGACATATAAAAGCAACGTATCAGCCACTCTATAGTTGCCTAGGATTGACTGCACTATGTTGTATCTCCCAACTCCGTCCTGAGCTGAGGAATAGCTATGTTTTGATATCCCCGTTTGTCCAATACGTGACCTGCATTACTCAATGCCCCAGCCTTGAATATATTGCTTGTTCAATTATATTGTAATGAATGGATTGTGATGGCGTATCTATATCGCGTGTTTTATATTTTACGTTTTCCAGTGAATTTAATTATTTATACTACTTTTTTGTGATTTATAACTACGGCGTTTTTGATTCGTATTGTAGGAAGAATTTATTGATGTGAAGAAGGTATTGGATGGATTTATTTATTAATTGTTCACTAAACTAACAGTTAAAACAAATAATGGCAAATGTCCAATTCAACCACATGCATACGTACAATAAATTTTGTTTATGTACTTCAAAGCTAAATTTTAACAATATCGTTAATGACAATTTTTAGAAAATTGTTATTTAATAGGCCTACTCGCAAATTTTTACTTATCAAAATTAAATTTTTACTTGTTGTTATCAAAATATATCACTTCTTTGATAAAAATCAACAGATGTAAAATCCACCTTTTTGGGCTCTTGGAAACCTAACCTAACCTATCCATTAAGACTATATAATATGTACTATATATTTGAATAGCCATTTATGGACACGGTGTTTCAGTGATAACTCAATTTTGATTATTTCGTAACAGCATTTCTCTATACTTACCTGCATTTACTCTCTTAAATCTCATTCTAGAGTAGGCCTAAAAGTCAAGACTCCAGAAAATGTAATTTGTGTCTACCAGACTACCAGGTGTAATTTGATAATTATTTATTTATTATTAAATATCTACGGCATTAAAATGTAAGAAAGAACGCCAAAACATTACAGTAATTTGGTAATTTTTTGATTGAGTTTTTATTCTTTCAACATTAATGAATAGATAATATAGATCATACCAAATTTAAAGACGATAAATTTTGTTCGTTGTTTTATGTGCAACGATTATAGTTCTTTTGTGTCAAAGTGACAACGTCCAACGGACTATGAAGTCGAAAAATTATTTTCTTGACTTCCTCACATCATAATTGTGTCTTTCAGTCGAAACAATGGAGGTGGAATACTATGTACGCTGGACAAGTCATACTTATTACATAGAATAAATTTAAGTAGGTTTACGGTATAAAATAAAGTCGAAACGGCTCCTTGCGGCAATCCTGAAACACCTGTGTGCTGCGTGATTGTGCTGTCACCGGTTTGAAGGCGCTAAATGTTTTAAATATGTCACCTTTCTTTTCTACTCCAGACCTTCTACAACCTCATCTTATCGATACAGTTTTGAAGTTAAGGTTTCGTAGAAATGAACAGAAATTTAATCGCACTAACATAGATGTTCCCGTCATACTTTATCAAAAGTTCTTGGAATTAAAATAATTGAAAGATCAATAAATATCGAGTGTGGTGTACCACGTCTTGTACTAGAGTGTGTAGCCTCATTGACTTGTGGTTTTACTGGAAATGTTTCTACTTCTTATATTTTATATTGAACTCTCGGGCTTAGATTTCGTAATAGTTTCTTGTCTTAGGTTACTATGAGCTTACACAAACAAAAGTATTAGGATTGGATGAAAAACACCTGCCCCCCCCCTCTTAATACTTATAAAGCAGAGCAGTATGAAAAGCCAGGTGGGAGAAATATGATGGGTTATAGGGGAAAAATGAGATGGGGACAGCTTGGTCATTCACGAAGCCTTGTTCTTTTGTATTTTGTATATCTATAGTTTTAGTTGTTAACATAATCTTAAGTCAATTACTCATTCAAAGTTTATGACTTGATTGCGTTAGTTAATTTAAATACTTTCGAAATGTCTAGTATTCATTTTTCAATACAAAAATGATGGCAATATTCTCATTAAATTGCCAATTATGTTGAATCTATTCCCTATAACTACAGCTATTATATGGTAATTGATATTTTATATGTATGACGCACATATTTACGAATTTCTTCAGAACCCGTCGTAATTTAAAAACCATGTCACAGAACACACAGAGTATAAAAAGCACATAAACACTGTGTCTGTCTGTATGTAGGTCAAGTGCTGTGGTCAAGCGGCAGGGAGAGGAACTAGTAAATATATTGTCTGGACGAGTCTCATAAACTACAACCAACGAATAAATGCATAAATTTGTTTTGACTTTCAAAGTGTAAAATATTATACAACTAAACAATAAAATATCTGTTTCGTCGCGAAGAATTTTTTTCAAAAAGAAACATTTCTGGTAAAACGTGTGATTTTCTAATGTGGGATCATTATTATTATGTGTAGTTAAGTGGAAATGTTTTTGTAGCTAAATGATATAAGTTACAGTTTGTATTGTGTCAAAAAATAATTGTTCCTTACATTGTTAAAAAAACATCTTTAAGGCAACCAAATAGTATGTGCAACATAGTTACATAATGTGCGCAACGATGACTTGCATAGAGACCTCAAGATGGATATGGTCATCAATGCCATAAAGGGTGCTGCATGGAAGCATGAACATAGGCTCCAAAATCATGTTAATTCCGATGTCCTCAAGATGCTACAGAGCCGAGACACGGTGCGGAGACTGAAAAGGACAAAACCGCTGGACCTAGTGCAGTGATGTGTTGTGGATCAGCCGAATGAAGCGAGTGTTAATGTAGTGAAGTCACTCATTGGAGTGACTTTTAAAAATGTGTATTAGTTATGCAAAATAAGCTACTAGATAAGATTGTATCTTAGTTGTAGTTAATAAAGAAAAAAAAAAAAAAAAAAACATATTTACATTGCCAAATAAATAGAATATTTTCTAGTTTGAAATAAGTACTTTCAAGAATAATTTGACTAGGTTATTATTTTAAAATAAATGTTACAGCAATTTTTTTCAGTAAAATGCACGAAAAATAGGCTTTAATCAGATAAAAAATGGCAACAAAATGGATTAAATAATTTACGTAAAATCCCATTTTCTAATACTTATATAACGACAGGGTCATATTTCTCTTACAAGTAAATTTATATTTATTTTAACTTGTTTATAAATTAGAAAACACTCTTTTATTGGCTATTTTTAAAACAATATAACTATGTTGTAAAGAGTGCCAGGCTCTGTACTTAACAAGAGATATTATTGCTAACAACCTAATATTTACCCAAAAAAATATTACTTATTAATTTTTTCTTCATACTGCTTCAAAAACATCTGTTTTCAATGCATTAATTGAGATGCTAAAGTTGTTCTTTTTAGTCCTAGGACCTAAAAACACCATCGTGGAGGTCAACAACTGTTACTTCGTTTATACGAATTAATTAACTATTGTAAAGCATCTATAAAAACAACCTATACTTTCGATTGTAAATAACAGATAAAACAGCTGTTACCCTCGATTTGAAGGCAAAAAAGTTATAACATTTCAGTTTTTGTAAAATTGTTTTCTTATATTATTTGCAGTTTAACGTAAAATATAGCTCATCATTTGGACCAGAAGAAGCTTTTCGATCCTCGCTCATTTTCCGGAGCGTTAAACTTGAACTTGTATTGAAAACCTTCACTTTTGGTCCTAGTGATGAAATATTCTATTTTCAATAAAACTTTATAAAAGGCTAAATCCGTCAGTTTAATGTATATTTTTGTTCTATATAAAAAGCTGTTTTCTCTTAAATTGAAATCCGCCGAACTAATAATTGTGTCAAATACTGCAGCCAAGCTGTGTACATATTATAAAAAACCTCAAGGCCTATTGAAGACTATTCAAGATTGTATTATTTGAAGTGAATTAATAAATAACGAGACTCATACAATCACCTTTATTTAAGTGTATCACACTTATAATGCTTGTCTTTTTCATTATAGTTTCCATTTTCACTTACACACAGATGCGATCTTATTATCTACTGATCCGAGGTGTGAAGCAAATCAGTTTAAAATGTTCTTCTTTGCTGAATCACACCACTCAATATGTGTTCCTTAAGCACAGATTTAACTTTAAGGGAAAGAAATAAGCCTCGTGTTACAAAATTTGGTGAATAAGAAGGATATTTTCAATGTGTTGCCGGCCAAAAATACTTCAAAGAAAGTGCTGTTTGAGTGTGCCTTTATGAAAAATTAAGCAATTTGTTTTAATATTCTGTTCCTTTTTTTCTGACTGTTTCTCTCGGCGTTGTCAAAACTTCGATGAAATAGTTGCTAGTTCACTGTTGTACCTTTTCCAACCCATTTTTTCAAACTTGATATAAAAAATGGGTAAAAAGAGATTGAGCAAGGTTTGGTATTTGGACTTTCACAATCAACTGAACTTCCTAATCACAAAAACATTAGTTTGTCGTGCGGTTTCACAGACGTCTACGACCTCTACCAAAGAGTTCACCATTACCTCTCAATGCTTTTTTGAAACACAGTGGCGTTAATAAACAGACCTCGTATAGCCTAAATTTATGGTTTTCTTATGAATACATATACAGCTGATTTTTACAATCCTAAAATAAAAAAACCCTGCAAACCACCCAAAGGGTCTAACACAGTGTAGTAGCATAAACACTCCTATAAGATTTTGAGTATCAGTTGGATATATTTTCAAGTATATTGTCTTAAATTAAAACGTATTTTGTTGAGAGACTTTCCCGGGGCTAACACTCGTTAGACGGAGGGAAACGGTTAAATATTAAATTAAGGTAAATAAAAACTTATCTAACATATTGAATCTTTTGTTTAGTTGTAATGAAAGAACATTCAAACATTTTAAAGTTGAACAAATTGTACAAGTTTTCCATTTTTGAGGAAACTAAAAAAATACTAACACTCGTGTAAAAGTTGAAATAATGGTAATTTTCATGAATGGACGTACAATGTTTTTATTTCCTCACATATATAGAATATAGGTTAATGTCGTGATGTTAAAATATGAAATCAGTTTCAGAGTACAATTTTTTTTTTTTTTTTTACGATATCTTTCATAGTCAATCTATGTACTGAGGTATGACTAATTTTAGAGCTATTAGAATATTTTTTTAAAATATGAAAACATTTTGTTTATATCTAAAGACAATTTATACTTTATATGATCTAAATATAAAATTTCTAATTTACTAAAATCAACTCCAACAGTGTTTATTGAAGTTATCTAAAACGAATAATTCAAATAAGCTAGTCGTAATCTTCGAAAAATGCTGGTTATCAAGTAATCAATCACCGAGTTATAATAAATCTAAATCGACGAATATATTAATATACACTGAAGAATCTAAAATCTAACTCTGAAACACTGGAACGAGTTAATTATAACATAAAAATCAAATCTTGGCAGCCGATAGATTGATTTAATTTTTTTAAATTACAATTTTCATTTACATTCAGTGTGGTACATTGGTGTAGGAAATTTTAACAATTCGTCAAAATCGTATCTAAAGAACTTCAAGATAATCCAATGATTTGGGGGTTGATTATGATTTATGTGTATTTTTGATATATAATCTTCAATATTTAATTTTGTAAAACAATGAAGAATACGTTTCCTTAAGTTGTTTATTATCATTTGGCCCATTGTTTTGGTGATGTAAACTTTAATTTTTCACTGACTGAGGCTACATTAAAATTAAAATAAACTTACAGTCCTATTAATGAATTTAAACAACTAAAATATTCTTGTTATGGAAGCACTGAGATACTAAAAGGGTACTAAAAATGTGTCTATGGATTATCTGATGTAATAATTTCATCGGTAAAGGATTGGAATAGAAACAAATAAATATACAATAATTGTAGTTAAATATTTGCAATATCAAAATTCCGTTTTTTAGTCATACAAAATATACTTTCTGGGATGGGGTGCAAGAGCTGCTATGGGATGTGTCACGTAGAAAAATTGGTGCAATGAAAGCACACATCCCAACTTCCTTGCTCGATAACCGCCATTTTAAATTAATCTCCTTCATTTTAACATGTGAAGTACCAATCAAGTAATTAAGTGCACTTGTGTTTTGCTGAGTCAGGAAAGTTAGAAGGGTTTTCCTACATATTGTGCAAAAAGTATTCCCTGAAAAAAAAAAAAAAAAAAAAAAAAAAAAAAAAAAAAAAAAAAAACAGAATTACTCCCATAAATCAACTGACCCCTGCTATGGAATTCAGATAAATGATTTAGTACTCCTGTGGTAGGCTACTCCCACAGCTAATGTTGGTAATTGGA